>OY986049.1:27441999-28041999 GCA_963920205.1 Stenodema calcarata | reverse complement strand
TCAACTTTGAATCAGGTTTATGTTGATGATTTTTTTCGATATTGGACGCCAACACACTGCTGCTTGTACAAGGGTCTTAAGATATCAATTTTATTTTCCATAAAAAACCATGCCATTCTATTTACAGTTTTTGATTTATTGTATTTGAAAATTTCAACCCGGTTTTTGACGGCATTTATACTCATAAAAACTCATTTTTCTTCCATCCATCATGAATTGGTAGTCATGTTATTGTAGTTGTGAGTCTCAACAAGAGCGATTCGCATTGCATCTATTTATAACGTGTACAGGGTTTGATATGCATGTATAACCGCCCAGAAGGAAAACACACTTGCGGCTGGATGGAAGCACTTTGTTCCGAGGTAAATATCCGCCTATTTGTCTCTTCCGGGCTTCGTGAATAAGTTAGCAAGACAAGTAGCCTTCTATAGGACGCAGAGTTGGGGCCGTGGAGCACTCACGTATTAATGAAAGGAATGCTGCGTATTGCTTTGAGAGTGCTAGCGAAATCTGCCCTGCTTGCATACACTGGTTTCTCTCGACAGGTTGACCCTCGCCGACCTTTCGTTAGGGCTGCAAAAATAATTTTTAAACGGAGAGTTCTTTATATTGTTGGATCAGATTAGCACGGTTCCTTCACTTCAAGTCCTGTATCTATACCACGATGAAGGAATTCTAAAAAACAATATTGACAATTAATAAGAACCAGTTTTAGTATGAAAAGTTGTATAATGGATCGCACAAATGAACTCATCAATCTTGAAGGAGTAAAACAGAAGCAGTAATCCAACATAGTTAGTTACGCTCTATAGGAGTAGTTGGCAATCATTTGTTTAAATTGTAGACATTATTCGAGCAAGATGGTATCAGTGTACCAATTTTCAACTCAAAATGCCACCCCGTCTAGCAGTAACCCGGTGGAACGATTGTCGTGACTCAACGATGGCTTGAGTTGCTGAATACCTTGGCTCACAGGTTGTTTCTCATCTTGAACCGTTGGAAACTCCTCATATAACACGATTTTGGAGAGACCCCAGTTGAACTATCTCAATTCCTCCGACGTGGAATTTCTCAATCGTACCGCAAATAATATCGTTTCGTAGGTGAAAGTTAGCGTAGGGAGAAACAAATATATTTTTGGGTACTGGATTTGTAATCAGAATCGTCAATGAGTTATGAGAGTTATGAGACTCGTTATGAGTGCGGAAACAATTTAAAAATGATGCTGTAACTTTCACAGCAGACTGATCTCACCCGGAGATGAGAATTTCGTACGGGTGAATATAACTCAATAGTGTGATGTGCGTTTTTAGATCACAAAGTTGTCATCCAGAAGCCTTCGAAAGAGAAGAATCTCACATTCGAATGAATACCTACTCGTATTCCATTTCAGAATCCAGTAAATAAATCTTTCACGATTCATGAACCAACTAAATTTATTTGAAGTGCTTCAACATCAAAACGTTTTCAATGATTCCCGATTCCAAGTTATCCTTACGTTTTATGTCATGTTACACATGTGATGTTACAGATGTATCTGAAACGTCAATATATACTAGTCCTCACTGCTTAAAACATTATGTCGAATTTTGACGAGTGTGAACTGACTGAACTTACAGAGCTTGAAGGCAAGAACGTGAGTCTACTTACGTAATCACCAACTTGATCTTTGTCTTTTCGCCCTTGCATCACGAGGTTCAAATGGTCAACCTGTTTGTAAATTCCAGTTAATACCACCTTCCTAGTTAGTTCTTAGCAAGTTCCTTGAAGGTCCTAGTCCACAATTTTCAAAAGTCTTACTATCGGTATGTTTGTTCAGAAACGTGTTTTGAATAGTAGGAAAATTGAAAAAGCAGAAACAACCATAAAATATACAACCAATATCCTCCAACAATAGCAATGGTTTTCTCTGCAGTTTCCAATATGAGGTGGTCACAGCGGACTGCAATTTCCTATAGCATTGATGTGGGTGAAAGCCACAGATGTGGTTTCTTTATAAGAAGGCCCAAGAGAATATCTTTAGAAACTTGACTGCAGGTTTTGTTTGGTGTATAAGTAAAACGAGTTTCAACGCCACAGACAGAATTGCAAATTTCTATTATACTCGGTTGTGTGAAAAATTTGAAATCAATATTAATTTATTTGAAAACTGTGTTCTTATATAAAAACGATTGTATTCCATCAAGGATCGAAATACTCTTAAGTTTTAAATTCAGAGGAATCGAGGACCTCAACTTTGAGAGAAAGAAATAAAACCTTAACATTACTGATCGAGCCGATGTGTTAACATGATGATAGGGCAGGCAGCCAGAATTCTTTCGAATTTGACTTGCATAATCAAGTTTTTTTCAGGAGGCTACGGTTCCTAATATACAGAGCCTTCGCCCAGAATGATTGGCGTTACTTTTGAATATCGTTTCCTCACAGCATAAATTAGCGAAGGTGTCAAGGCCGGGGGAGCTGAAACGTAGGCTATTAGCCCGAGGGAGCTTATTCTTGAGGCGTGACGGTCCGCACTGTGGAGAATACTCATCACTCGGTCCGGTGCTGACATCATCGGGCGTAGGAGCTGATCTCAGCCGAAATAAAGCTGCTCTTATCAGTCGCTACAACGCTGCGTCGACTGTTACTTCCGACTAACAACCCCACTCCCTCGTATTTTAAAATAATTCGTTCACCTCTGTTGGAGGAACTGTATGCATATTTAGGTGAATCCACTCTTGCCGAACGACTTTTCTGTGGATGAGGTAGAAATTTCAAATGCCTGAATGAATGAATGTGCTCTGCAAACTATTTAACAACAACCGGCTCCATATCTATTTCGGTTCATCGTTTAACAATTTCGCGCGAGTACAAGTGTAAACCAGGACAGTGAATATAAACATATACGCAGTGGAAGTATAGTGATATTGAGAGTGAGTACCTCTCTTGCATACGGACCAGTAACCATCTTGAATGTTTTCTACTAAGTAGGTCAAAAACGGCTTCCATCCATTTTCAAGACACGTATTTAAGATCCAAGACACCTAAGACATCTAAGTTCCAGCGGTTTTGTTTGGTAAGATAATATAGGGATATCGCATGATCATCACTCCTTGGGAAAACCTGCAAATAGCTAATATGCTAGTAGATTAGTAGTAACAGCTCGCGCCACCTGTTAAAGGTTAATATAAAGCTTATACTTCGACTTTTTACTGAAAAGTACCTACCCCCACTCGAGTCAAGTGTCACACTCGACTATCCCCACAAAAGTTTTCCAATGTGTATTGGAATGTGATGTTCTCGGTTTTTCATCCACTTATTATCTAATTTGATTTTCTCCATATATCGACTCTCGTTTCCTTCACTTTAGAGACAAGTTTCACCGTAACTAGATCCCTGCGGATCACACCTTGTTCTCGTTCGTCTCTCCTCTCTGTATCAGCAAAATTGTATCATGTCCAACATTAGGTGCTCCATTCTATTGGACCCTTTTGACGCGTTGAAGGTACAAAATGTCAGCATTGGATCTGCTATGTTCCAGCAGCGCAAGTTTATTTGATATTAGTTGCTCATATAATAGTGAAATTAGTAGCACAGTCTATTTCTGTACTGCTATCTATACAGTCTATTTCTGTACTATTTCTCTACTGCACGCGGCGAGTTTGCATAGTTTGAGTCGAATTGAAGCCTCAAGACAGATGTTGCTGAAATTGATATGACCCGCCACTGATGGTCTCATTTATGACATCTAAAGCTCCATCTCCAAGAATTGGATTAAATACAGTGATCGTTATGAATTTACGTAGAAACGGCATCCAACTATTGCAAACTTAATTTAAATCCGACGGATCGGCTGTGGGTTATTAGATTTTGTTGTATACCAAGGCTCTATAGTGGGGACCAATCCTACTTTTAGAGGTATCTGGTGTTCGCCGTTCTTCCTTGAATTAGCTTCATCGACTCTTGCTTTGAATAATGAATGGGGGGAAGTCGATTTAATGGGAACGAACTAATTATACGAAGTTGCATTTCCATTCATTTTAGCGTTCCGCCCTTCCAAGGTTATCGTCTTTGTTAAACGTATCAAGTAGCAAAGTTACTATCAACTTTCAACGCCACGTCGAAGTTATGAAAGGCTGGTAATATAAAACTTCATCAGTTGAGAAGTTATTGTTTAAAATAAGAAGTGAGCGAGCGGCCAAGGTGGGGAACTACCATACATTAACCCTCTTTGATAGGATGCCTCCCCTACCAACTAACATTACTCTCTGCTCCCTTAATAATGTTATAATTTATCACTGTGACATTCTGAGGGTGCAGATTCCTGAGAGCTGATTCGATTTCCAGTCTTCTTGCTTTACGTTCCCTCAGGGCATCCAACCCCTTTTAGAGGCTGCAATGGAACTCTCTCTCGCTCCCCATGTTGTGTGGTAATGAAGTGAAAATGCATCTCATGACGATTGAACCAAGAAACCAACTTTTCCAACTCATTTTGCCACCCGATGTTTTCATTTCTGAGCCAAGAATTGCTCGTAGTGCCTCGACAATAGGGTGGAAGAAGTTGTTATGAATAGATCCGCCCTGCAATATAAATGAGAATCGGGCTTTGAACGTGAGCGAATTGCCAAAATGTGCACCCATGAGAGATTGTGCGGCTGTATATTGCTGGGGGTTGCTCTCGCGACATCGAAAGGGGACTTGGAGAAACTATTTATCGTATTCGTAATGCCAGAATCATCTTAATAAAGGCTCAACTCAATAATAACTAGCTCATTCACTCGAGGATAGCTGTGAATATAATGATGGGGCATATCAAGGACACCGAACAAGAAGAAGCCGCACTGTAAATGTGAATTGAAGACGATTTCAGTATGCATTCTGCTACGAATCTACTCGTTTTCTGTTTATTTCTCTGCTAACCAACACCACGTCCGTGAATGTCTTTTTGGAGAACTTAAAACGGGCTTTGTAGACTCCAACTCGTTACTGAAAATTCGAGGGGGTCCTGTCTGTTGCTTCCTCTCTTTGTGATCTGGACCCCACGTACCACCAAATACCGAGGTTCTTGAACCAACAAATAGCCGTATTTTACAAAAGACTACGATGATAATAGGATAACGGGTGACTTCTATTCATTTGATGAAACCATATTAATGTGATACGGAAGTCGAAAGAGGTGGGGATGAACCCAAGAAAATAAATGTACTAGAATTGAAAAGAACGAATCGCTTTATTTAGCTCAAAAAAAATTAATAATTGCAGTATATTTCTAAAAGTAAAAAAAAGTAAGTAAAGTAAGCAACCATTTCAGGTTGGATTTCCGTCCGACTGCCGTTTTTTAGGCGTCGTGGACGTCATCGGCTGTCCACCTAGGTGGATCAGAATTGTTCCGATGATTTCGCTAAAAGTTACTCATTGCCTCGCCCCCTTGAGTTGAGAGGGGATCGCCGTACAGAAGCGTGAAAGATTACTTGGACGGGACCCACCCACCGGCGGTCACCCATCCAAGTAATATCCACGCCCGACGTCGCCTAACTTCCGTGATCTGACGGGAACGGGCTCGTTGCGACCAGTATATTTCCAGCTGCAAATTAAATTAAATGAAATCTCAGGGAATCACAGATACAACCAAAGTGAACGTACAAAAGTTCATTACTTATAATTATTCGGTACCTTCCTTTTACTTCTAGGTAAGTACCTTCTACCTAAATATCTCACATTAGGTCTTGTGATTTGAGAGGGACGGATAATTTTGGGATAAATTTCGGGAGGTTGGTCGAGATGAGTCGTCCACCACGTTGACTAGTCGATGGTGGTCCAGCTCTGAACCCCGTAGGTCAGTACCTAAAACTGAAGATCAAAGATTTGTTTTTCACCGGGGGTAGATTTTTTTTGAAATGTAGGTAGACGGAAAAATATGAAAAGTGGAGCCTACCGGTACGACAACAGTAAATGGGATGGAAATCCAATGCGAGGGCCGACGTTGACGGCGATCCTTCAAAATCCACGAAGTTTGATCCTCCGGGATGTAGAAAATCCAACAAAGGACATAAACAGACATAAAGACATAATGAAAAGACATAAAGAAAAGTTGAGGCGTTATTTTCTTCAACGTGGATCTGATGTCGAATGTCAACGTCAATTTGGTCAAATAACCTGAGAAACGGACGAAATTATTCGAAAAGTCGAGGAGCTGCGGTAACGGGACACGACGAAGGCAGCACTTCTTTCGGAGCTTTGAAAACCAGCACGTGCTCTTGATGAACTTTTCTCTTATTTTTGTTTGTATAATTGTTGTATTAATTAAGCTTTATGCGCACCATATTAATTGCACAAAATCTTTTCCGTAATTGAAGAGAAACGTCAATGGAGACAGGGAGGTTCTACGGTGGGCACTGCGGAGAAGAGATAATCAGCTGACCGCAAAATTCAAAACTTAATTCACGTTAAGTACATTAATCTTCAATAGTACATAATATAATTAGGACGTTATTACAGAATCTACAATTATTGTAGAGATATTATATCTCATATATCTACATCTCTCTAAGCTCTACATTTTACAATAAGAGCGTTTTTGGGGTCCCTACAATGTAATATCACTGGGTCGTTGGGCACATAATTTTGTGGTTTGTATAGAAGGGATTCTAAAATCACTTGGCATGTCAATTGTCCAAAACATTTCCTGGTAAGTGAAGCTGGTAATCATGATCCAGCTAGGATTATAATTTATTTAACTTAATCGAGATCGTCCATAATATTTTTTTCCTTCAAACCCGGTAAATAACTGAAGATGCTTATCCCCCAGAGAACACACGGAAAAGTTTTGGCAAAAGGGGATACCCGACGAAGTAGCTCTTTATCAATACTGAAAACTTCAGACGTCAACGCAATATCGAGGAAGAGATGATACCGTGAAGCATGTCATGTTGGGGAAAATCCCAAAGTTAATACAGCAGGGGAATACGGCCTGAGGCACCACAGGTTTAGCTTGGGGCTTTATATGTGGGGAGGAAACTCACATTTGACAGCGCTCGTACGTGAGAGTTTCAAGACCCGGCAATTCAATGAAAAAGAGACCCTTTGGCACTAGTTCTCAAGTTCTCCTGTTTCAGCCTCTCCCCACTTGATTTGAGTCTACCCCTTGTCAATCTCACGTACTTCCACAGGCCGAAAACCCCCATAACCACCCTCTGATTGCCGTTTCAAGTCTCCAAGTTCCTAGCGCCTCTGTGGGCTGGAGAACACAACAGTCGGACATCAAACAGGGTGTAAAATTAATTGTTTTAGCAAATTTTCGAGCGACTTTTTAACACTCGATTTTCCGAAAATTTTTTACACCGAAAACCATCCTGAATTCACAGCCGAAAGACACCACAAATTATATACAGATACAGGGTGGTTCTTAATGAACCTGTTCATTCAAGAAGGGTAACCATTTTTTTTACAAACGGTTCCCCCCTTAATTTTTGACGAGGAATTCAAATATTACATTAAATGTAATAAGAAAATTTTTCTTACACCCCAATCGATTTTTACGGTGCGCAAGAATGGGGACCTCTCCCACCCTCCCACGTTTCAGGTCATTTATAAATTGATTATTATTCCAGCGTCTACATCTCGTATATACAACGATTCTATGAAACGACGTCCACTGTGTTTTAAAACGATGGCAATAACTATCAGTCTCCAAACTGACGTTATTATCCCTAAAGTAACGATGGACCTGATTGTGACTCATCCGCTCTACCGTCAGCGCTTCCATTTAGCGCTTAGCAAACTATTTACTGGGACAGTGATGCAGCGGCCTGGATAAAAGAGGATAGCGGAAGGACGAAGAGGCGATGAGAATATTGATGGGGGCTCTCAGGAAGTAATCACAAAAGACCCTCAGGATTACGTCCCAACGTCGTCAACCTTTACCGTGTCACTCCGAAGACAGGGGAAAACAAATAATGCTGATCGATAATGCCATGAGTTTCCGTAATGACTCGGAATAACTTCAAACTCATCAGCCTTCCAAACCCCCACAACCTTCTGAAGCAGTTACTATTCAAATTGAAACTAAAATTATCCATCTTAATCAGTATCAACTCTTATCAGACAGCATTCGCACTTCAATTTCATACCGAATGAATCGGGAGAATTGTTCAATCACGTACAAATAAGTGGCCATTTCATGATTTCGAAAACACAGAGGTTGTTATTTTAGACGGGCAAAGGGTGTTTTTTTTACTGATCCTATCTTGATTTTTTTAGATCAATCAAAGAACAAAAAACGGCGAAATAAGTGGTTTATAGGAAATAATATTTATAACATTTATAACAATATTATTGTTATAAATAGAGTAAAACAGACATTCAGATGCTCGCCTTTTGCCATTGTAAGGCTCCCAGAGAATTTCCAAATTCTAAGCAACCTATTTATTTTTGGTAGTTCATTCATAAGTTGTACGCGATGTTAGGTGAAATTCACAATGCGTTGTCCCGTTGAAATATATTTGGGTCAAACACAAGTCTTGATTCGAAGTACACGGTGTTAATCAGCGATATTCTCGTATGATAAGGTTCCTCTTACGAGCCGACAGCCGATGCCACTCAAGGATGCCTTTTGTCCTTGACGAGTCGAGGTCCTCAAGTTTTTCTTTCTTCAGAATACTGCAGGCGTAGATAGAAGACTGCAGAAGAAGATCCTGCCAGTTTTTTTCTCATCTCGCTTCGCCACTTGTCCCTCACTCCAGGCGAAGCTGACGTTGAAGGTACTTCATGCACCATGACGTAAGCTTCCCTTCGGATCAAAGACCTTTGAAGGTTTGTCGTGTGGAGATCGTCACGCATTGCGTCTTTTCACACTCCTAGTTCAAATACGATCGATTATCGAGCGGTCTACTTATTTGCCAAGTATTCCCAAGTTCAACCGAAGAATGTCACGTGCCTGGCTCCACAACTACCGACGTACTGTATACAGAATATTTCTTCTACCGTCCATCTATCCTCAATCATCTCCACAGTATCTACGCTTTATCACCTCCACAGTATCACCTGGTTATTTTATTTCAAATATTATTGAGGCGGCATTGTGCTCGCATAATCCTCCCACAGTATTGAATATCCTCCCTGGTTTAAACTCGCGCCACCTCTTCGTTTTTTCCCAGCTACCAACATCAACCTGTTGTCTGGTTCCATTGAGTTTTGTGTTTCTCCGCTTTCCCTTTATTCGATCTGTGATTATTTCAATAAAGAAAAACAAGATTATTTGAAAAATCGTCTATTTCCACTGATAAATGAGTACACTGTAGACCAGTTTCAATATTGATTTGTTAATGACGGTGGTTTAATCGCCTAATCTGGCCTAACATTCTACTCATATTTCAGTGGAAATAGACGATTTTTCGAATATTCTTCTTTTTATTAATGACATGGGTTTCCAAGATTTTGTCGCGACTGATTTGATTAGTAGATATAATTTCAATATTAGAGGCAGTGACTTTTTTTTTTTTTTTTTTTTTACTTTCAGGTTTTTATTCCCCGGTTCGCTTCATTTCACATTTAATTTATATTTTGCATAGAAGGAGGTATATTCATTAATTCGAGATTGTTCCCCCCCCCCCCCCCCCCCCCCCATTTCACTTTTTTTCAATATCTTTTGTATCTTCATTTTTATTAAGATTTTTAAGGAATTTCTGGGAGTTTTCCTCAGAGATTCACAGCGGTAAGTTTATAGAGAATTAGATAATAATGTTTTATTCAAGTTAAGCTTCAGAGGAAAAAAGTCTCAGTCCCACTAGAGTCTTAGAATATTGTATCGTGTATCGGGCTGCTAATTAAGTGATAAACACCACACCCCCTTCTTGCATGCCCTTAATTGCGAAACTGCGAAATGATGAGTGGCCGTATAATGCAGAATATAAAATAATTTTCCAATAAAAAATAATAAAGCTTGAAATAATTGTGCTTTGGGAGTTTTATTCTGCATTATAGGAAATCATGATTCAAAGCTTAAGAGGGCGCTTTTGTACGGTGAAACGGGCGTTACCATGTCAACCTGAAGGGACGAACCCTGAATGGCGAAATTCCCCAAATCACTGTTACAGCGTTCTTGAAAGAGGGGAATTACCCTTTTCGTTAAAATGCTCCAACCATTTATTAGCCAGGGTATATTTTTGTGTTATTAGATGAGGGTTGTTATTAAATGAATTCCATAATTGAAGGGTGGTGGGGCGGTCCTTTTGTCTTATGGGGGTGATACATTTTGGGATGGCGAGGGAGCCTTGAGCATGACGAGCTTTGGAAGAATGGGAGGTTTGAAAAGAAACATTTTACATCCGAGATAAGTAGCAGACCTTGGAGAAGTAATTATAGTTCACGAACAATCAAAAATCAAGTCTGTTCAATAGGAGCTGCTTACAAAATTTGGTAAGCAGCTCCTATTGAACAGACTTGATTTTTGATTGTTCGTGAATTATAATTACTTCTATTATTTAATAGTTTATTGATTTATACGCATGTATTGATGGTGATGCCTAATTCACAATGGTATTCGATAAGCAGACATTAAAATGTTGGTGATAATAATAACTGAGATACAATACGAACGTTGCCGGAAAAAATAAGACTGCTTTAGCAAAAGAAACCAACGATAAATACTTATAATAACTGACAAGACGGTGGATTTTGGTCCTGAAAGAGCACGACTGCGTCAAAAACTATGCAATTCCTTGTTAGGGGAAGCAGGCAACCGATGTAGTCCTCCTTTATTCCGACAAATAAATTGGTTCCCAGATAGTTCATGGTCACATGATCAGCGCACGTCATGTCACAAACACCACTAAAAATGTGTTTAATAGATAGGTTTAAATAAAGAAGTAGGAATAGGTTCACCTAAAAGGAATCAAATTCCAAAGTAGAGAATAGAAGAAGACGATGGATCGAAATCTTAGTCTCTGAACGATCGTAGTAGGTAGCGGATACAGATTTCAATGAATAGAGTGTGCAACAATTTTTGAGCCCATCGTAGACCAATTGCAACGGGCGAAATTTAATCGAAAGTGATATTGAAAGTGTTATGCTATTTATTGAAAGTGTTGTTGAAGATGCCATCTTGTGATTCATTCTTTTGGGTTATACTATGCCGGTAATACTTACTAACTATGCAGTTTGTCTAACCTGAGATCTGCAGGCGGTTAGGGATAGCGTGAACCATCAAGGAGTCATTTTCTTGGTGCATTCAACTATGCAGCCCCCTTGGGTATTTATAATATCTTTTCTACTTTTGTTATTTATTATCTATACCCGAAGAGTGAATTACTACGGTCATTATAATCGTATCTACTCTTCAGGGTTGGCTATTGTACTAAACAAATGGTGTTTCAAAATTACTGTACATACTTTACTACAAATTTTCCGTACTCTAATACGTTTAATATAATTGCACAATGCGTAATTCATATGAAAATCATTTATAGATATATTAGGACACCACAAAATCATCTATTTAGGCGACATCCAGGACATGTAGTGTCAAATCTTAGCCATCGAAACGACTGAAATCACTAATCAGTACGAATGATTATTATGATACACGCGATAGGTGCTGCAGATCTGTATCATATCCATTCCCGGACGGCAGCATCAGGAAGCAGACACAATTTCTACCCCTCTGGCGCCGCCCGATGTCATTATGTAGACGCAATAACGCTCATGGGGCATCTGGGGATTTCATTACTCTCGTATTATACGGTTATTGCAAGGGGACGATGGTATAAACACCACATTGTGCGACGAGCAATCATCAAAGGGATTCCGAGGTTTGTCGGGCATACAAGGATGAGTCCACAAAAGTAGTTTATTTCCGTATCAGTTCATTCATTCATTAATATCAACGACGAAAATAGGCTGTAGAAAAGTAGACTCCGAGTTCCCCGCGAGATCCTCCTCCCCAATACGCCTCTCGTGGCGTGTATGGTATAGATTTGATGCCATTAATCGATTAATTGTTGGTCGATTCCCATCCCTATTTACTAGTCGATTGTATCGAACAACCGATTGTTGGATACTATCGACAATCAACCACCTCTAGGTGACGGTTCACATTATGACGATGTAGCCATGATCATGCTTTCCACTCGGATATCGAGTGTGATGGTTTCACCCTCATGAAACTTGAGTGGAAAACATGATTTAATAGGACGCTCGCTCGCTTTCCAAGACAATAATGAACCTAATGCCGAACTCTCTTTAAACTCTCGATTTTTGGATATTGTGTGCTTGGATACGTAAAGTGTGAGGCTCCATTTCTTCTTCGGTTCATTACTGGAAATAATAAACCAACGTTCGACCGACTACCTACAGCCAGGTTTGGTGGTGGTGGTGAAACAGCGTCCGTCAGGAACTCCAGCGGGTTTGCTATCTAACGTTGACGAGACGAACTAAACATCTTCTCCAACTCTTGACTTAGATCGCGCACTCCCAGATTCATTTCATTCGCTCACAAACCACTTTCATTCAAACGAGCTGTTGCCGTCATCCCTGAAAAATGTTGATATAGGTAGTACCTATATCGACAGGTAACATTGCTATTGGTGCCTATTTGGTACCTAACAAAAATATTACCTTTCGAGGCGTTTATAATTGCAAAACCTTGTGCAAAAAATGTTTACATGAAGTTACAACCCAAACTCGTCCCATAGGTTTCCCTGAAATTTTCTGGAAAAAGCGCAACAATTCAAGGGAGTGTCAAAAAATTATTTTTTCAAGATTGTCTGCAACGAGGACACCCTCTTTGTTTCTACTGTAGGAACATTTTTAACAGTTTTTTAACATGCATTTTCAACACCTAAGTGGAATCATAAACTAAACGTATCTACTCGTAGATCAAGTGTCCACAACATTCTCACTCCTTCAGTCATATCCTCTCTCCCTCCCCTCTATGATTTTCATGATCATGAATCTTAGGACTGGCTCATATTTACGAAGAAAGTTTTACATTGTGTTTCGACGTGCATCACATGGATTGGCAATGATTGGAAAACCTATTGTAATACTATATTTTTTTAATATGAAAAACTAATGTTGAAATAGAGAATGAACCGTAAGTTTACAAAGAATGAACCGTACAGCGTCCTTTTACAGACTGAGTATGATATTTCTTTGTAAATCTCTAATCTTGAATACACCTGGTAATGTAAACTCTAATAATTTAAAATGGCAGCTATTCAAGACGACAAATGCCACTCTCCCATAGACCGTTGCCGTTCGGAAATGGTGAGGATCGTCATTATGTCGTAAAACTTTAGTCGTAAAACTCACTAACCGATCACCTCTCCGGTTTCTTCGGTGTAACGAGGTAGAGATGTGACTGGTACTTTTACACGAGACAGGTCTTCATTTCACGAGAAAGTTGTATGCAACGGGATTTTGCGTGTAAGAGGGGAAGGAAGTAGTACAGTAACTAACACACATATTTGGGCTGAACGGGTTCCGATGGAATTATTCATGTATTTGAAAGAAGACCTGCCATAACTCCGATTATTACTAAAATACTTAATGGACAACAATTCATAGAGGGATTGAAGTTTTCACATCCAACGAATTGAAATAGCCAAATACGTTAACGTTTTTCGAAGCCATTTCTTCCTTCATTTAAATTCTATACAATTATGAAGGTAACAATGGCACGGTTGAACGGCTTGATGGATAGTGATATACGACTACGAGAGCCGACTCATAACAGAATCAGTATCGAAAACGTAGTTTGATACAGCTCGGATGTTGCTTTGATTTGTCTGTGTAATATACAGACGTACCAAATAAATATTTTATTTATTTATACTAGGTAGGTACTTCTTTGATTATCTTACTCATTTATGCCAATCTAAAACCAATCAATGGAACAATCAAAGACGGAGCATAAATGAATAAAATAATCAAGGTCGAGTTCTGACCAACCTCTTAGTAGTTGTTGCTGAAAATAATCCATTTGTCTCCCTAATTACATGTTCTGCACTTCATCGTAAAAGGAATGTGCTCTGTAAGCAGAATGATTGTGATAGAAAAGAAATTACGGAAAAGGCGATAGCTCCGAAAAGAAGGAAGAAAGGCGGTTTACTGGAGCGGTCAGACATCTTAGTTATTCTATTGTCTTAATTTAGCTATCTTCCTCCTATCGTCAATGTTCTATAGGGAGCGCTCCAAGTTAAAACCACAATCCTTCAAACAACGTTTATAACCACTCCATGGCCAAGCTCTCTGAGGGCTGGGCGGCTTTCAAGATCATTGTTATAGTTTAGAAGGCTCCAGTACTCCTGCCGCCCAGGGAATTCCTGAGAGAAAATTTCCTTTGCGAAACCCGATCCGACGGCCTGGCGAAGAGTACGTGACGGTGCCATCTTGACTGAATAACCCTTGCATAAACGCCCACTGAGCTTATGGTGAATTTATATTGGATACCTCACAATGGAGGCCAGCCAAGGTTGGACGACTCGAAGTAAGTGCAATAAAAACTTGGTTTTATAGGTTGACGGGAAGAGACCTCAAAGTCACTTTGAGTATACCGCCCCGAGACACCTGAAAATCTGTATGGCTGTTTCTTGATCGAGAATAGAATAATGTGCCTACCGTTATTATGGCGAAGCTATTGGGACCATAACTCCGAGTATACCATCTTAGAGTCATTCACAAACGATCGTATCCTGATATTTAACAAAAAAAACCTGGTCGGAAACACGGAATTTAAAAGATGAGAACATTGGCGTCTCATTGGTAATAAAGTGATTCAGCTGCTGACACAACCGTATATTGGAGTCATCTAAGCATTTTAGATTCAGTTATCACTTAGCTGGAAGGAATTCGCGAGTCACTATTTAATTGACCTGAAAGTATTACCCAGAAATCCACTCCTAACCTCAAGCAGAAATCAACTGCAAACAGTCAAATGCAACAATGAACTACTCAACAAAGAAATTTTTTCGAAGTTTCTGGGATCTAAATAGGCATATTTTACTACGAGTCTGGGTCAAGAAACACGAATATGACAATGCACGTTTTTATTAGCTGATTGAAGGTGAGTTAACTGTAAAGATCTATGTTTCTGTCTGAGAAATTCTGTATACTCGACTCAGTTCTCGTTTTGTCTTAGTTTACACTCCACATCCAATAGTAGAGGGGTTCCTCTTTGATTGACTCTTCTTCGTCATATCCGGTGCATCTATTGTAATAGTCCAGCAGTAGTCGTTGGCATTGACTCTTTCCAACCACCTGATACCTGCTTTCCATTGGAGAAATATCCTAGTGGAATGCACTTGCAGCCCCACAATTCTCAGGGAAAAATCAAGATGGGAGTGGATGAAATGCATTTTTAGGGACATGTTGCAACCAAGATCTCAGTACTTCCAAGGAGTTCACTCACTACCTGTCGGTAGTTTTTTTCTTTCCTGTTGCCAAGAAATCCTATTCCCACATTTCTGAAAGCTCCTCAGACTGCTCTCTCTTTTCCCTTCGAAATTTTCATCAAAAGCGGGTTCCTTCAAAATTTCGGGAATTTGAGTGCCAATAAAGCCCTTACATTTGCATCACTCAAATTTAGGATTTCACTCTCAGGTCTTTGAAGGCAGACGCCTTGGAGACACCCTTATCCATGGCTTACGTGGATCTACTAGAGCCTCATTTCCGACATTTTTCTGCCGTGGATTTAGAGTGGATTAAGGCCATTTGTCCATAATGTAGTGAGATTTCCGATCTCGGCTGTCCCACTTATATAGAAAAAACAGTACTTGGTATAGCCCAACTGCAAATCCTAAGAGAGTCTACAAAATGAGCTTCGGTGAGTCTACAACCACCAGGAGCATGAATAATGTTCAGGGAATTCACCAAACCGTTGGCATCGATGCAACACACAAAGTTTGTCTATCTTTTTGGAGAAATGTATAATATTTGTTCTCACTGATCTTGACTCCTGGTTCCAGGAGATCCCAATACTGCAGCCTCGATACCAGAGCCTTTTCCTAGGGAAAGCTAAGATCTTTTACAGGACAGCTTTGTTGAATTCTGTGGGGCCTGTTCGGCCTGTCAACTTCAAAATCATGATTTGTGTCATGCGAAGGTCCAGGACAAGCAGTTCCTTCATCATCATCATCTTCATCAGCATCCCAATCTATTTCAATACCGTAACCCTAAGGTGGTTTAGGGACTGGCCAGCTAGGATAGTTTTTCTGAATCGGGAACAGGACGAATGGCAGATGGAATGTTGGGATAATTCTCTGGTACTTTCTGTTTTGTTAACCATCATTGCTTCAAAGAGGGTGTCGTACAAAAGTAACAATCATCTGCATGGTTGGTTGGTTCACGCTAAATCATGCAAACTTCATTGATCGTTTCTTATCGCCAAGCCATTGTCGTAGCCGCACTGAGCAAGAGTAACTGTTACAACAAATATGCCTTATCCTGCCTTCTCACCTACCATCACACCAAAAAAATGGAATAATTGGTTCGCTTCACTGAAAAATGGTTTCGCTGGCTGAAAAGTTATTCAACCACAAAATTTGATATAACAAAAGTTGCCTATTTCGATTTTGAACTACAAAATTAGCTTTACTACTGATGTAAACGAGTGAGTGAACAAAGAGCAGCTGAAAGTTGATTCCAATGTTCAAACAGAGATTTCAACTAATAGGAATGACAGCTGTCAGGTGTACCAACTTTCGGAAATGCAATAACCCACGATCCCGCCGTATGCATCATTTATCACCCACGTAGGCTCGTATCTTTAAAACGAGAGCTAAAGTAGACTTTTCGTGGTGATTTTCAGCATCAGCATGATAGGTTACTTCGGAAATGGCTATGTTTGAGCCCAAAACATGTTCTCTGTTGAGCAGTGTTATTCATACAAAAAGTTATAAAAAAAAATTAGCGACAAGATGAAGGATTTTTCAACGTGAAGATGAATGCAAAATGAAGGCGCGGAGGCTTATTAAAACCCGATCACCTAGCCAGCCAGCCCTCTGACGTCATAGGCTCTTACGGCATAGGCTGTGACGTACTAGTTGACCTCCTGCCAGCCGTCTGACGTCATACGCTCGTGCGTCATAGGCTCTGACGTACTAGTTGACCTCCTGCCCGCCGTCTGACGTCATACGCTCGTGCGTCATAGACTCTGACGTACTAGTTGGCCTCCTGCCAGCCGTCTGACGTCATATGCTCGTGCGTCATAGACTCTGACGTACTAGTTGGCCTCCTGCCAGCCGTCTGACGTCATACGCTCGTGCGTCATAGGTGCGTCTGACGTAGTGGCCCGCCTGTCGCTTGTGTTCTGACGTGGTCTGAGGGAAAGGGTGAATCAAGGAAACAAATTTTTCCCGTTTCAGTTTATGTGCCAAAGCAAAGACATGAAAATGTCCTCCATCCTGTTGTTGATACAGTCGAGAATTAAATGCTTGCATACGAGTCTTCAACACATTGGGACATTTTATGTCTTTAAAGAAGTGATTTAAGAACCTTCGAACAATGCTACATCACCTACCCCAGTAGCGTAGTTGTTATACTTAATTGTAGGGTTCATCATAAATTATGAAGCTTGCATTCGTATAGACAATATAAATTATTGAGAATGATCACCTGTGTGTAAACAATTATTAAATAATTTTAAACAATCACGCTCATACCGCAGCTTGTCGGCCACGCACTCCGCAGTGGTTAACGTAATATAGTTAGGTAAATCGAGAGCTATCCAACGAGTGGTGAACGATTTTTGTACAATGATAACTGGCGAAGATAAAGTTCCGTAGCAACGAATCTGTTGTAAGCGAAAATCATCAGAAATTTTCGTGAGGATTTCGTGTAACGCTTTTGTGTAACGTTTTTCGAGTTATGTGCCAGAGTAAAGACATAAAATGTCAAAAACATCCTTTGGAGATAATGGCGGAAAAATAAGGGAAGTGATAAAAATTTACGTTGAAGTCCGCATTAGAAGGAACAACCTTAATTTAACAACTTAATCATTAGGTTCTGTGGAAACCCACGTAAGATCCGCTTTGCGACTTTTATCCCAGTTTCGTAGCAACAAGCCATCAGAGATAAGTGAGCTGATTTAGGGGAAAAGTGACTAAATCGTGAATTATTGGGCAACTGGAGAGAAAATGCGGGGATGAAGGACAATAGGATGAATCAAGCAGTTATGAAAATTACCACATTTGGAAACAAACCATCAAAAAATAGATACCTGCACACTTACCACCATGTCCTATCTGTTTACGAAATGTCGGCTTTTCAATTAGGTGCAGCCATCGAGCTTTCCTTGAATGTGATCTATCAATTCTACTACCTGTAGGATGAAAACCGAAATTATGATTTGATTCACTCAAATTACCTTTTATTCGACAGATATCAATAACATCTAATGGTGGTTACTTGTTGATTACATCAATCCGTGGTATATGTGCAGCTATATACCCTCTTGATTGAATGCCTCTTCAAGCAGTTCAAAAATGGCAGGTACTTGCTGATGAAGAAGATAAAATGTTAAACTATTGCAAAATGCGAATGACACAATATGGCAGGCGCTAAAATTTTTGGAAATTGAAGAGGCCTAGATTGGGGCTCTCAGAAATTATGCAGGCTAAACAAGAGTAGTCCTCAATTAAACTTCCCTCACGCACACACACCGCTATTACTATGACGATAAAAATGTCACTTCCTTCTGCTACGCTACCCCTGATTTGCTTCGACGACGCCGTTTATAATATGATGATCTACCATAAATCTTTGCGTATCAACGTTTTCCTTTCAGCACTGTCGGCGATCAATCCGGAGAGAGTAACCGGCAAAGAACACGCAGGCATTCGTTATTGGCAACATGTCCTGCCGAACAAGAGAACATGAAGTAGTGAACACGGGTAAGTGATGTGACAATGGAACATAAAGAAAAGAACCTCGTCGTTCATTTGGTTCACGTTAAGGTGAAAAGGGTCCATTGTAAACGACAGGAGTCAGAGGTGACAAGTCCGCGTATGCAAATGCGGTCCTCGCCAACACAACTTGCGTCCACGTCCGCCCTTGGCGCATCCTGCACATTAATTTGTTCAACCTTCAACATTAACTACGCCACGGTGTTTTATGGTACGGAATGCTCTAACTTGATGTAGAGGCTTGAAATGTTGTCGTAGAGTAATCTTCCGAGTAGAGTAGGCTTATTTTGTGGAGCGACATACTCGTAATCGAATGAGGCCTATCAGAAGATACGACATTCACGACCATCGCAATCATAATATTATCTACCTTATAAGTTTCATGGGTAACGAGTCGATTTGGAAGTGTAATATGGGATGTGACGAGAAAAAACTCAACCGCTTCAATATAAACTACCTACTCTCGACGTCCATGATTATCTACTATTATAAGTACCTACTCGTATTTAACTCGACAACCCACTTTGGGTGAATTGTAGTCAACACCCAGCTCATTCTAAGGACTATGTGGGAAAAACAATGACGATAACAATATCGTCGTTTATCGCGTTATTCAGAAACCAGAGGCACAATGAACCATACAAATGTCCTGGGAGCCGTCAAGGTGGGTGGGTTCGGGTCTTAAACAGTTTTTGGGACACCTTTTTCCCCAAATTATGAGTCTTAACACCCCTGAGGCGAAGCTGTGAAATAAATTATTTCGATTATTACAACCTTACATACAGCTAGTAATGGGAGTTACGGTGAGGCATTTTTCCAGTCATGTTCGGATTTTCCTTTTCCAACATTTTTTTTAATGTACCCACAGACAAATACACACATACTCAACAATCTGAATTAGCTACCATTCCGGAATTCTGCGTTCCGATTGTTTGATGAAAAATTCCATCATTTGTACTGCAAAATACCTGTGTGGTTGTAAATTCATCCGCTACTTCGTTTAGCCTTTCGAAATCCACTTTTTCTATTATAAAACATTAAAATACTGCAGTATCGTCATTTTTTAAACTAAAAGAATGCTTTTGGTCTCAAATTCTACAAATTTTGAGGACGTCGGGATTTCGAAGCTTAAGAAGAACATAGTTTTGTATTCTTCCACCGTTGTCTCTTCAAAATCATCGAAGACAGGAAGAAATCTTCTATTAAGAGTTCTCCGCACTTTAGTGCATAATATGCATTATATTATGCATGTATTATACTGGTATATCTTTCGGCCGTTTCAAGTTACGGTTTGAGATTCACCAAGAAAAGAACAGACTGCTAGCGTTCTGCGTTTCCGCATCGCGTCATCCAGATAAGATTTTCTGATTTCCATTTCCTTCCTAGACAAACTACGTGAAAATCCCTTTATTTTTCTAATAGTAACCCCCTTTAATTGATCGAGGCAATGATTAAGCTTCATGCTATTGCAATTTTCGTATGTACCGCATGCATATTTGTGGGTGGTAGATACCTTGGGTTGCGGATCCCCCCCCCCCCCCACCAAATCACATTTTATTTCATTTTCAAAGTTTATTTATACACGAAGAATATGTACCTGATTTAATTATTTTAATCTTTTCAATTTTAAACATAATTTATCTCAAATTTATCAGTTTCCGTTTCTTACCCCACAAATAGGTTTTTTTTTGCATAAATTCGGAATATTATGCCCCGGCCGCTTTTGATTGCCCGGGATTGAAAATGCCTCATGATTAATGTTAAATGCCTGCAATTAGTACAACCAATCCATTTCCAACATCTCTCCTTTGATAGAGGTACGGAGTTTTCACCCGTTTATTGTACGTTCTTGTTATTTATTCTCAATAAAGTTTATAATAAAGGAAATTTCCCGCGACATCGTTGAATCTGGGAAAAAAAATAACTAATGCCTGAACGTAACATGGAGTGTAATTTCGCCAGGAAAGTCTCCTTGCTGATCACTAAATAAAATACCACAGCTCATAGTAACAATAGTTCAATGCAAAAAATTAGTAGGTACCTGTATGGGATTAGATGTATGATTTTCCATCTGGTTTATCAATGATTCCTTTAGCGAGAAAACAATTTCATTAATTATTTAGATTACCTAGGTATACTTAATTGGCCTAACTCACATAGGCACCTAACTATTGGCAGTTGAATACTGTTGACCTTTCTGTACAACATAGAAGGAAGAATGAATATGGATGGCATCGAGAAAGTCGGTAGAAGTAGAAGATCGAAAGAAAGTGAGGTCCGTTAAGATATGCAATTTACTCGTACATTGAGCCCCTGTGCACTTGCAAAACTGGATAGATCAGTCGACGTTTTACGTACCTACGTAGGGTTTTGCGCGATGTTCTTTCCATTATCCAAGAACCAAGGTTATAGAATACTGACATGACAGTAGAATATATTAGCGTGGTATTAAAATATAGGTATTACCGTGACATTTATTTAATCTTGGAAAGCTCAGTATCCTCTTTCAAATCCATTTCGGTTTATTTTTACTTTTTGGTTCGTTATTACTGAACCGGTTCTGGGGAATGAGAAAAGGCTCATGCTGCAAATTGGTAATTGTAGACCTGACTCAAGTCATAATCCCCGAGTATAATTGCACAGATGGGATCTTGAAATGTCAACTGGAGTTATTTGAAACGCTAGAGAGCGATATTCATGAGGAGGACGGGAAGCCTCCGTGGTGCAGCGTTTCATTACGATTTAAAAATATGAGCTATACGTACTTCCTGTCACACTGACATCGTGGCTGGCTTCGTAGACAAACAAACGGCCTCAAACATTTAAGAGGTCGCTATTAATACATGTATCTGTCACAATTGTGTCTCATCCTAAACGTGTGCTCTTCCTAAAAGTGTTTTGGTGGGTGAAAACTATTCATGACGTATTGTAGTGTGTAGGTATTTATTTCATTCATGGAACATCACGGTTCGGTCAACATCGTCGACGTCAATGTCATTATTTGGCCACTAAAGAGAGGAATTTGATCGGGTTCCTCGACGATAGTGATGGTGAAGGTGTCACCTTTTCGGATGATTATTCTCAATAAAGACTTTTTGTATCTTACCACGAAAAAAATTTAATCTGTAAATATATTGAACCGTACAGCACAACCAGTAACTAACTAATATAACAAGTCTTGATTATACTATGGTGCAATTGTTATACTATTTTAGAGTTTTTGTACCTACAAGTTTGTTTTGTTGAGAGGCTAGCTTCAGTCAAGGTGCAGAGTGCGGCTCTAGCCAGCAGCATGGGCTTGCCCATCGCTGGCAATAAGTTTACATGTATATTTCGAGAAAAAAAAATGGTTAGCAGTATGTAGCATTTGGTTTACTATTTCCTTTTTCTCGTCGAAGTGCGACAATATTGTTTGATGATATTTTTCATTGAATGCATTAATATTATATTAATGCAGTCATAATATGAAATATTATGTGATTAATATGATTAATATCTCGAGAATGAAGTAGGTAAGTCGGTACAGTAAGTGACATAATATTCAATTCACTTCAAATTCAGGAAATTCAATTTCACTAAACCTATTTGTTTATATTATAAACAAATAGGTTTAGTGAAATTGAATTTCCTTTTCCAACTTATTTTTCGTGTTCACGGAAGGCCTTTAATTCGGATATATGACATGGGTACTTCTTGTAGGTAGGTACGCACTTGGTGCTCAGTACCAGAAACATTATACGTTTTTATCACAATTCATCAACATTTTCAACTAGATAATCGGAAATTGTAGGGAATGCGAACGTCCTGTGATTGCGCATGAGCATCCTGACAGGGGCGGATCCAGAGGGGCGCCCTTATTGGTAAACAAAAGGTTATTTAACGATAAGTGATTTTAGGCTGAATTTTATAGTGGAGATACTGTATAAAGAAGTATAAAATAATACACTTTGTACAAAGCTTTGCTTTATTGTTGATATTTAAGCAATGTTCCAATTGGAACATTAATGTTGTTGGATTAAACCTGGCTTTAATTAATTTAATTAATGTTAATGTTGTTGGATTAAACCTGGCTTTAAAAAACCGCACTTGCTAAAGAATCTGCCCCCCCCCCCCCCATCATAAAATCCTGAATCCGACCTTGGATCCTGGTTTAAATGCGCGGAGTTCCCATCAACGTATACGGTATAGCGATCCCTCCACACGTGGAACGACACGTGGGATTGATTCCAGGTAACTCCCACTCGGATTTAAAATGTGGGACCATTTCTTCCGTCTCATACGTTATCATTCGAGCGTAGGCTATTTCCGAGGACCCGTGAAGTCACTGACACATCATTAACGATTCAACGATAACTTCATGAAGTCGTTCAATAGTCAAACCGTGTTGCTCAACAGGAATTGTTTATCTTGTCTATTACATACAAACCACGACGCCACCACATTTCTTATAGAAAATCTTCCGTTCAACATTAAATTTTTTGTTATCGAACTTGAAATTGAATAATTAGTTTCAAAATTTCGGTGGTACAATGAACAACTTGACTTAAGAACGTCCACGCAAATTGATTGTGCATTGAGGACTGGGCAGAGTTTTTTCCACATAGGTACATACATTCATACACTTGATGCTACATGTATAATATACATGATACATATCATAATGTATTTTATACAAATAACATATGTGTATTATATATATTATAGTCTATGTGTATGACCATAATATGGTCATAAATATGTCATATTATACGAACTGATTTGTATGTGGTTTTCTCATCACTTAGCTATGTGTGGTTCTCTTCCGAACTGGATCGAAAACTCTAGGACTCCCTGAACATAACGTCTTGCTAGTGAGTGACGTCCTAAAAAGGTATAGAGGAGTAACTCAAGAT
The DNA here is from genome assembly GCA_963920205.1 of Stenodema calcarata. NCBI lineage: Eukaryota > Metazoa > Arthropoda > Insecta > Hemiptera > Miridae > Stenodema > Stenodema calcarata. Next base: position 28,018,226 of record OY986049.1, on the reverse strand, counting down.
CGGCAAAAGTAAACAATCAAAGGAACCCTTAATTGAATGCCCGGGGGCGGATAGACACGAGAAATGCAAACGAGGAAGATATAAAATCGTCATCACGTCGGGTTGTTTTATTATGATCCTCGCATTCCGACGGCACGTTTCTCGTGAACGCTGCCGACTCTGTCTTCACGATCTACCGCTCAGAACACATGGTGTGGTCTGAAACCGCGAACCGTCTCAACTCACAAACCAAATCACATGATTGATAAGTGAATCACGTGATCGTTATTTTGCAATCATCAGAAGATCGTTCTTGTTGAAAAGCATGATAGATCTGGCGATGTGTAATTTTGTCCAAATAACATGGCTTAACAGAATCAGATGAATCCATTATGCAAAAGATGAACCATAAAGAATGCATTCATGATTGATAAACCATTGTGTACAACTTAAATTGCAGACTACTTGGCACAGTTGGCCGATGTTTTCGTATGTGCTGATCACTGTAACATGAGTTGGGACAACGGAGAGACCCAACCCAAATTTCAATGGGTTGCTGTGACAATCTACCAGTGACTACAGGTACAAATTACTGTCCACGAAGAATGCAAATCATCATCCCAAAGTTAATATGAGCTTTTTGTATCACCTACCAGCTGTTATCCAAGCTAGGGACTTCCCATGGTTATTGGAGCAGCAAGTTGAGCTATACTCGGTAGGATCGTCTATTGGAAAGAATGCCATCACGTATTGTAGCGCTTAGTTGGATAAACCGCTCCATCCACTTCGCTTCATGACAACGGGTCCCGCAATAATCCACACATCCTTTGTATACACCGATACAAATAATATCTTTTCAAGTATCACGCCGTAATTCCACCTCCTATAACAGTACGGCTCTCCGAATGCTTCGCTACACCAACCCTATCGTTACTGCTATACTCAGATTTCCTGGTTTCTCCATCCTCACTGCTCCTTTGAATACGGTGCATACCTACTATGGGACTCAGCAACTAATGTACTCTGCTACCTATAATTCGTTCGTTGTTAAGTGATGATTGTTGCTCCGTTATTCTTAATTTATGCTGTTCTTAACCATGTCCATCACTGCACATGGCTTACTTCATTGCTTTCAATTCTACACTATGTATATCACCATACCATATGTACCAACTAGTGTCAAGTTATAACCCTCAAATATACATACTTGTTTGTGTATTCCACAAAGTTAATATAAATTTTAAAAAATTAACCTTCCTCACATCTAGTTTGCTCCAATGAATTTTGATTGCAGATATTCAGCCTTCCTAATTTTCCGTAGCAGTAAAAACAATACTGTATGACATACTGGAGGAATTCGTCGTCACTACTAAGTCCTTACAAGAGTATTCCATGTAATGAGCAGGTAAATTTAAGTATGGTTGCAATCCCACCGTTGATTGCCTTCATAACAGGATACTGGCGTCGAGTCATGGGGTAATAAAACCCTCATTCAAAACATCCCCAATAAAGCAGTTGGGTGGAGAAACCAGAATCACGAAGGAGTCACTGTCATAATTATCGCATTCGTCATGAAACTCCACTCGTTACGAACGTACAAAAGGTGATTTAGTACACATTCTAAGTTCACAACCGTTATTGCACGAAGAATGCTCGACTCGATACTTTTTTTCAAACCTCGCAGCGTAAGGTGCTGATTTAAATAAAAGAGAACGGCAGCTTCGATGTGGCAGCCCAGATAACTATCACGGATTAATTTGACCAAGATGAAGGAGGTGGCTTCCTGAAGGAGCAGCTCCACTAGGTTCTTTCGAGCTTGGCAGGCCAAGGTTAGAGTTGTCTTGGGGAAGAGGGAATTAATTTCAGTAATGGCAGATTCCCTGGGGTGAACTTTGTTTTCTGGTTTGTCATGTCCCATTTTTTACGTAGCCTGATATTAATTCAGGAGTATAACAGGATCGCTTTTCGCACCTAACAACTTATCTTCGGGGTTCACTGCTCCCGTCTCTCAAACTGGTCTCCTCCAAGTATAAGTGCCTCTCACAAAGCCATTAGCTTCAGGATACGAAGATCGGTAGTTAACAGAAATAATATTCACAAGACACCTTCGACTGCAGTCTTTTACATGTAAGAGAGGGTCTGTTTTATTTCATTTTTTATTTTTATTATCTTGACGAGTTTGGTTTATTAGCCCTTGACCATGAACTTACCGCCAGGTTGCAGCGTTGGGGGAAGGGAGAACGGTCTTATGCTATGTGAACACCATAAATGGAATAAGCTTGGCTATCTGCCACTACTTTGTAGTTTTTATTATTGTCGAATTCAGTCAACTTCAATGTAGAAAAGTACATAACATAATTTCAACACAGGACATGCTTTAGCCTTCACATAACTGTCTGAAATCGTACATCCGTTCCCATGGTGGTAGAGACTTGAAATTTGGCATGTAGCCTCCTTAGGACTTACGCTATAAGCAGCATAGGGTCGGGATCAGCTGAATGACTCCTAAAGTGGCGGGGCCTGCAGGGCAAACTTTTTCGACAAATTAAACATGTATCCAACCAATTAGACTTTCTTCATTTCAATTGAAACTATTTAAATTTATTTGGCTTTCACTGTACCTTTCAGTTGTAGGTATCTATTCGTAGTTATACTGCGGCGGGAAGCGGACATGAGTTTTTCGAGTCGGAAGAAATCCATGTCTAGAAATTTAAAAATCCATTTAAAAAACCACCAATTAAGTAGGTACTTGACAGAAAATTTTCTATTTAGTCATTCTTTTTATCTTCATAGATTATGAGGATCTCTTAAAAACTTCCAACTGATGTTACTTTATCTCGGCTTGGTGATAACGTTACCAGGAAAATGTTCAAGTAATAAATGCTGAGGGACAGCTATTAATATTTCAAGTTAGTTTGGTTGATCATATAAAGATATTAAATATCAACCAAGTTAGTTTGGTTGATCATATAAAGATATTAAATATCAACCAAGTTAGTATGGTCGATCATATAAAGATAATAAATAGCAACCAAGTTAGTTTGGTTGATCGTCTAAAGATATTAAATATCAACCAAAGACATTTTCTCATCAAGAAAGTCCTGGATTCTTAATTAGCGAATTTTTCGGAGAAAATTCCAAAAATGAAAGTCTGACAAGTGACATCTCAGGTTTTTTTTTTTTTACGTTGAACACGATGTTGTAGTTAGAATAGCGAGATCTTATTCCGTTCTCATAGTGGAGCATATGAAAGATGAAAAATCGTGGTTGTTAGTTGAAATTTTCTTCACGGTTCATCTGCGCTAATCTGATAACGGAGATATCGCAATTCTGACTTCACCATCGTGTTCAGCGTTGAAAAATCTATAAACTGAGGTGTTACACGGCAAAAATCCACAAACATGCAGCATGACTATAAGAGCGAGTTTTCGAAGAAATAATTGGTTTTATGTAAAACGTCTCCTTTAAAGAACATGATGTCCACGAAGAACATCTCAAGTAACAACCACGTTTCTTCATCTTCAAAGTGCTCCAGTTTGAGCGGAATAAGATATCGCAATTCTGAAGTAACGATCGTATTCAGCGTGTAAAAACCTTCAACGCACGTACCATGGATACTCAGTATGTGCCTAGTTCAGCGTGGATATAACCACTAAAACCGGGGCATCGGAACGTCGATTGTCAATTCTCGCAAGTCAGGTACTGCCACAACGGCCTGATAAGCGTCGGTACACGTGAATAGTGAATATCAGCATTTAGACAACTAGCTAATAGCTAGGTAGTCATTAATCACGTAATCAGTAATGCGGAGAGGTTTCCGTGGAAAAAAACTCGACCAATTAGCCTCAATATTGCCACATGCGTCCACCTTTGGTTTAGGTATCGAGTATTATATTTAAATCTACGAAATATCATGTAATATACAAGTCAAAAATGCCAGTAAGCAGTTTCAAGAAAGTGTTGGCGGTTCCGGTAGTGCTGGGCACTTTTCCCTACAATATAACAACCCATTACCTACACCCATTACAGCTGGGGAAAACTTACTCCTTCACTGTACCAATTGTCGAATAGGTTTCGTATTCCCACTACATAACTGTCTACTTTTGAGAAAAACTGCAAAAGCGATTCCCGGATGTTACTACCAACAATAAAATCGCAGTAACGACGCAAACCCATTACATCGTTGCACCGAACTGCAAATAAAGTTAGTGACGACTAGTTAGTCGACGAAAGTTAGTCACTTACCTATTTTCCAGATGTTTTACTATATTGGCGGTTGCAAAAAGTTGATAATTGGACGATGGAAAAGAAATTCTGGAAATTATCATTGAGATTTGTCATGAACCATTCCATCATAATCTATCAACCCTTTCATCATGATCTATCAACCCTTTGAGCTCGCATTATGGGTGGGTAGTAGGCTATGTGTATGCATGGAAGGGTTAAAGGCTTTTGAAAGCATCAGACCATGCCTAATTTGTTGTTTGGATGTTGTATGTAGTTGATCATACACCGTATGGACTGCTCGGACAGAAGTAATTAATAATTACAATAATAATAATTTCGTTGATAAACCATCTGATTTACGAGCGGAATAAACTACCGTCCAGCTGGAAAAACGGAAAACCAGAAGTTGTTTCTAACTACGACAACTTATAACTCCTTAACTTTTCATTAAATCCTTGTGATCAACATAAAGGTGATTTTACCCCGAAGATGATTTTTGTGGCGCCGCGTAACTACGAAACATTCCAGAATATTCTGGAGATGGTTTCCTACCTTCCGATCGGATTAGCTCATTACAAGCCCTACCTGATCAACCTATCAACCAACGAAATTCTTCAACCTAAGTACCTAAGTAGTAATATTAATATTATCACCTACATACTTATGTAAGAAACAAGATCGGAGTATGTGTACGTAACTTGTACATATAACAAAAACGACTGAACCCCGTATATAACCTGTTCTACCTACATACCTATGGATAACGGAAATACCTACCTACCTATTTATTGAAGAAGGGGTAGCAAATATCTAAACAAAATGTACCGTTCTAGACTCATAAATGTATTCCGAACGGTTTTTTGGTCGGCCACGAATGTTTATCGACCATACCTATGCAAATTTGGTTGTACTCATGCATTACGGGAGGGCCGTCGACATTAATCCTAGAAAGTAGATGAACTAGCTTATCACTCACGTTTTACTCCTTTCGATAAAACAGCTCGAAGTTATCCAAATGCACATCACAAACACTCGCGTTTTGTATCGAAATGCCCTTGCACTGAACCGTTGCGATCGCGTTTCATTCCGACATCGCGAACACCCCGCAACTCACGATTCAATTCGAAGACCAAAAGGAGTTGAATCCGTCGACATCTTGATGCAAAATCAAATCAAAATAGAAAAAACCGCAGGAGGATCAGCACAGAAGCGGTTGCGGTCGGGATACTAAACTGCGCAGTTACACCCTGCCGACTTGATCAACCACCAATTATTTTTCCCCGAATTATAATATTATACGTATACAAAGTGTACAATTCATCTAATTAAAATTAATCTTATCGAATTCTGATAAGAATTCGAATTCAATTCTGATTTATCTTATCAGTGTATATTAGTAGTATTCCTATAGTTCACATGGAGAAGGTTTACCAGGTTGATAACCAACGATGCCGATAAGCAACCTGTTAAACCTTCTCCCTGTAGTTCACATCGAGAAGGTTTACCAGATTGCTTATCAGCTCCTTTGGTTATCAACCTGGTAAACCTTCTCCATGTGAACTATAGCAATATGTAGGTATTATCCGATTAATATACACTGATAAGATAAATTTGAATTTGATAAGATTAATTTTAATTAGATGAATTGTACACTTGTATACGATTAATATTATAATTCGGGGAAAAATAATTGGTGGTTGATCAAGTCGGCAGGGCGTAACTGCGCAGTTTAGTATCCCGACCGCAACCGCTTCTGTGCTGATCCTCCTGCGGTTTTTTCTATTTTGATTTGATTTTGCATCAAGATATCGGCGGATTCAACTCCTTTTGGTATTCGAATTGAATCGTGAGTTGCGGGGTGTTCGCGATGTCGGAATGAAACGCGATCGCAACGGGCATTTCGATACAAAACGCGAGTGTTATTGTTGTGCCATTTGGATAACTTCGAGCTGTTTTATCGAAAGGAGTAAAACGTGAGTGATAAGCTAGTTCATCTACTTTCTAGGATTAATGTTGACCGTCCTCCCGTAATGCATGAACACAACCAAATTCGCATGAAGTAGGGATGGTCGATAACATTCGTGGCCGACCGAAAATCCGTTCAGAATACATTTATGAGCCTAGAACGGTACATTTTGTTTCTTTAGATATTTGCTACCCCTTCTTCAATAAATAAGTAGGTAGGTATTTCCGTTATCCATAGGTACGTAGGCAGAACAGGTTATATACGGGGTTCAGTCGTTTTTGTTATATACACATAAGTAGGTGATAATATTAATATTATACAGGTACTTAGGCTGACGAACGACACATAGTACCTAATTTCGTTGGTTGATAGGTTGTTCAGGTTGGACTTGTTATGAGCTAATATGGTCGGAAGGTAGGAAACCATTTCCTGAATACCGTAGTTACGAGGCGCCTCAAAAATCGATCATCTTCAGGGTAAAATCAGCTTTATGTTGATCACTAGGATTTAATGAAAAGTTAAGGAGTTGTAAGTTATCGTAGTTTGGTTCTTCAACAGGATAGTAAATAGTAACGCTCGTAAATCGGTAGTTTATATCAACGAAATTATTATAAGTAATTATTAATTTTGTGCGAAGACGGCAGGTGTTATGACATTTTTTTAAATCGGTATTTTTGATTCTTCTAGTACGTTATAGTGCATTCAAGACATTTCTACATCAACCAGGCGTCTAAACCTTCCTAGTAGTTATGATAAAGAATTAGGTCCCTCAATAAGTACCGAAAATTACAATTCCGAAAGCCTGTTTTCGAGGAACCACTCTCAGAGGCGATTTGATCAATACCAAAAAACGAAACAACGGTGGTCTTTCACCTTTGATTCCGTAAATTCCTCGAACCTACGCAGTTGTCCTCACGTTAGTATACCGTTATTGTTGTCAACGCCGTCTCCTTGATACCTGTGTTTCGGTCAACCAACATTCATTATTTTTTACAAGTCACTTTATAAACTGCGAGATTTTGAGAGTCCCATAAAACTTTATGCGAAATTTGGAATAATGAGCTCGTGTGTGCGTTCGAGAAGGAGATCAGATGGTTATTTGCCGATTTTTGAGGTAAACTTTAAAATTGTTGCCCTGAAAAATTTAAAAAAAGTTCACGTGTCACATTTTGTCATCTTAGCACAGAATCACTTCTGTCTGGGCAGTCCATACGGTGTATGATCAACTACGAGTACATACTCCAAACTGGGTATCCAAATCTACTTCAACATCCAAATAATGACGTTAGCTCGTAGTTGAAATGTTTCAACTAATAATTACAGCAACTCCTCTATACCTACGTATAGGTGGTCCTCGTACCTACTAAGCAATCATCTTCGGTCAATTCGCTTTGGCTTTAAGATATTGAGTCTCATGTTCTGAGATTCTTTTCGTATTTTTAAAAAGAAAGTAGTTTCGAATATTAGTAGGTTCTTCTTGATATGAAATAAGTGGAGAAGTAGGTAGATTCAAGTAAAAATACAAAAATTATATGAAGAACCTACAGGTAAATTTCATCAAGGATTCATAATTTATATAAATTTTTATAAATATTTATATGCTGCTATAGGGTTATATGCTGCTAAATTTATATATAAATATTTATATCCTGCTATTGGATTGGCCCGAAATTTAGCAACGACTAGTCTTTTCTCAGTCAATTCCGGTGGTTCATGAAAGTAATAAACAAAGAGAGATGCTGATCTCGGAGGGAGCAAATTCCACGGAATCCATAACAGTAATTACTACAAGGATATACAAATGTCGTTCGTTTGGAGCACGAAGGAGAACGGGAAAAGTAGAGCCAACTTCCCCATAGATATTTATGCAACTTATCTAAAATGATGATCAAACTTGGATGTAAATCGTAGTAATAATAAAGATTACTCTCGTCCGTACGGATTATCTCATGTGGGACCACATTCATTTGATACGATGAAAGTATTTCATCCGAAGCGGATGACTCAGGGGGGTTGAGGATCCTTTTCGAATTCCGCTCAACTCCTTACATCACCCTGCCATTACATACTTATTTCAAGCAGGAGCCAGTCACTCCGGAATTGCTGCAATGAACAGATCAAATAGATTATACTGGGGATTAATTGTTCAAATTAGTTACGACCAAGTACTTGTATTTGTCATAACAGTTATACAATCAGTTGTAAAATTGAGGAAGTAATAAATACACCAACTATTTAGGCACTCACTGAAGACCACTAGGAAACACTAGCAGTTGAACTTGCCCCATGCAGACTTGTAGGGTGAAGCCCATGAAACCATCTGAGGAGACGTGAATCCCGTAAAAATCGCGAGGTTGGAGTCTCATCCCGGTTCCTACGCCTAGTGGACACCTTCAGAAATCGGAGACTGCATTTTTCAAAGATCGTGCGGCCGCTTCGCTATCTGACGTGACTCAACATCGCCTGTTGTATTTACAGACACTCGTGGCAGAGTTCCGGGGTCACAGCTGTATTTAGCGGAGGCCCAGCCTGACCTTTTGTAAGTCAGTAAGGAACCCGTTAGGTGCGTCTTTCACTCGGTATTGGACGGTCGGACTGCAGGACTATATGAAGTGGTATTCGACCCCAGAGGGATTTGAGACTGATATCTTTCACATAGGTCACCTTAGTCTGTGAGTTCTCTACCAGTAGCCATGTATCGGCCATGTCACCTAAAATTGAAATTAAAATATGGTTTATTCTTCCAATAGACGTCTATTGGAGGCATAAACCATATTTTCATTATCTAAAGATAGTTGAAATAGTAGAAAATACGACTGCAGTGTTGCTAATGTTCACATTAGCTCAATATTTACAAATTAAATGAATAAAGACATAGCGATTCTTTTGATGCGAAGGCGTCGTGACAAAGTTACCTATCTATCTAGACATAATTGCTGGAGAATAAAGTCTCTTCATATCCCTCAGTGATAACCCAACTAAACCGTCTTCTTTTATAAACAGAGCTGGTGGATTTGTTAGGTCAGACAGTAGGAGTGATGGGGGAAGTACTCTGAGTAGTAAAGGCAAGCGGTAATAAAATTTATTACTACTATCTGACCCAACATTTAATGTGCTGACGGGTATTGAACAAACGAGAAAAAGGGATTGGAACAATCGCTTGAGTGGTGAGTCGAAAATCATAGCCAGATTCTGAGGGGCTATAATATGAGAACTGACCAAGATGTTTATGGAGATACATTTAATGTACCTCCATAATGTATTTTACTAATTTATTACAGACTTGAGGAAGAGCTGATTGATTGAGAAATTAACTGAATTAATTAACTGATCAACATACATCAAACACTTTCCTACAAATAGAAATAATGATGTTATGAGTGATTCAAAACTTCAGTTCCACCCCATATTTTCTGCTGTTCGCAGAATTTCAGCGCCTCGCCATCATTGAACATACAAAGGTGTAGAGGTATTCGTTTGGGGTGAAAAGGATATACCGAAGTTAAATTGGAAAACGTCGGAAAATCTCGAGAAAAATGTTTTGATTTTTTAAAATTTGGATACAATTGAGTGTGAAAGACACATACGAAAAAACAAGAACGTTGAATAACGTGAAAAACTTTATTGATCTTAACGAGTTATTAATTTTGGATGAAGCAGTTTGATCTATTTATGTGATACCTACTTAATGTCTTATTTGCAGTGGACGAATCTGCACGGTTACAATTCGACTTGCATCCGCGCAGAGTCTAATTCTTGGGCGAGCCGGAACATGACGAGGTTGCGCACAGGTGCTACTTTTTACAGTTACCTACTTCGTGGAAATCTTGAGCAGAACAGTTTTCCTCGTGAGGTCCGTTAAAACGCAGTGCTGTCCAAGAGTGTCGCCCACACTTTCAAGACGAGACGAATCGTCGCGTGGGTCGTCCAGGTTTGTCCGCGTACCTTAATGACTGTTTACGAACAATTACGCCATCGTCGGGAATGTAAATCGGCTCGGTTTCGTGGGCGAGCCCCATTGACTGGGTTCCGAACACGAAGAAGTTAAAGAGTCTGTTGGAGAAGATTAACTGTATCCTTACTAACGCGGTAAGGTTACACACAGGCTCCCTACCAGACTAAATGTCAAAATACTTACTAGTAACGCACACTGAAGTGTACACAATTGATATTAGAAACATTTTACATTTTATAAACTGTATATAAATATCCCTCGTAAACATTTGAAATGCAATGAGAAAACTGCCTGTGTGATTGTCACGGGTTGGTTCAATTACCCATTTAAAGTAATTTTCTTCTCGTCCCATTATGCTTTAGAATTTATTTTCAATGTTTTCTCGTTTTTGGACGACTCGAGTAAAGCAATCAACAATTTCCTGTTCCACGAATGAGAAACCAAGAGAATAAGAAGATTATAACTTTACGATCCATTTAATGGGGTTTCAGAAGAAAATACGTCCAGACAGTTATAATTTAGGCAGTTTCGACGAGGTCCGTTTTATGATAGTGTTTAATGGGGGAGACAACAACGTTTCATTTTCGGAATTCGCGTAGGGGTTCGACGATTGATACCTGAAACATAAATATCTCATCTCGCTGTATATTCAAATAAAATAGCCATAATAGAAGTCTTAGAACCTCAAGAATTTGTCGCTGCGTCAAGAATTGCGCAACCGGGAAAAGTTGAAGTTAAGGGGTCATACGTTGCTAACATCTTTCCCCAGTGGTTTGATGCCTCGGGGATTCAATTGAATTTAAATTTGGAAAAAAATTAGGTTGAAGATCTCAGCAACTTATTGAACCTACACCCTGAATCAGGTTAGAAAACGGCCCTCATAACGCTGAGCCTCGTTCTGGATAAGCAATTTAGGGCTATTAGCTATGCTAATAATTCGTTATCCTGGAGGCTTTGTAAATCGTTGGTACCGCTACTTCCCGAATCCGAGGGGAGTCGCTCGTACGGCTCTGCGCGGAGGAATTTTCGACCCTGCTGCACAAATGGGACAACAATCCCCTTAATTCTCTGTTAAGTCCATGTTTATACGTAAACGGAGGTTATCATCATCATCCGTCATAGTTACGTAGGTTGATATATTTGTGATATGGTTGCTCCATCCAGATGGTCATAGTGGAATCTCACGAATCACTGCTATCTAATACGTGATCGTACCTCAGGCATCACTTCAGCCGACCTGATAGTTTCTGTAGATCTTCAAAGGTCAAGTCAAGGGAGTGAGTGGATAACATAGTATAGAATACCATTTAGGATACAACCACGATTCTTGTAGGTTACAATGTTATATTAAATATAAATATTGCTTACATATAATATTGGTTAGAGCTCATGAGCTGTGCAACTTTTGGATTGCTTTGCCGCTGCTCCCTTCGGCCACTTGGCCCACCAATTCAGAGATGAAGTGAATTTTGAAACTATTGACTATAAATTCACTTCAACTCTGCATTGGTGGGCAAAGTAGCCGTCAAGACACCAGCGGCAAGTCAATCAAAAAGTTGCACAGCTCTAACGAACGACTGTATGAAACTATATCGTTCGTATTTTTCCAAACCAAGGAAAAACACTGCTTCTGACAATACTGCATATATGCAGATATATCTGTTTGATGGGCTTTAAATTTATCAATTCCTACCATTAAATTTTATCAATTTATACTCTACTATTATAGTTTTATCAATTTATACGTTTATTATTATAGACTATTATAATAATAGTCTATTATTGGTGCATTCATCAACTCACCAAGGTTTGTGCCGAAAAATATATTTGTATTTTGAATGCTTTGTTTTGCTCTCTTTCAAAAGTACATAAGAAGTAGATGATGCAGTTCACCTGTCTGTTCGTGATACTGATGAGTGAGCCCTCTAAATGTACGAGGGACGTCTAGAAAGTAATGTTGTTAAAATTTGAAAAATGAATATATTTAAATGAAATTTACAAGATAAGTGTCAAAAAATGTCATTATTTCTCTACACAATCGCCATTGAGGTCAGTACATAAAATGTAAATTTGCACTACAGCCTGGGGTCCAGTTTTTGTATACCTTCGTCGAATAACTTCCGCTCCACCTCCCGAATCCATTTTTCGACAGCATCCTGGACCTCCTCGTCATTTGAAAATCGTTGTCCGCCCAAAAACTCCTTCAATTTATTGAAAAGATGGTCTTCCGATGGTGCCAGGTCCGTGGAGTAACAATATCAATGACTACTAGCAGGTTCTGAGTGAGATGGTCGGTATGAGGCCTAGCGTTGTCATGAAGGAGTGACACACCACGAGTCAGCATTCTCCTCCTTTTGTCCTTGATTTTTATTTCAACTTCTTGAGTGTCACACAGTGTGCAGCTGCATTTATGGTGGTTCCTTTAGGCATAAAATCGACCTATAATATCCCTTTCCGGTCCCCAAATACAGATACCATGAAAATCCTCTCTGAAAATTGGTCTTTGAATTTTTTTGTTGATGGTGAATGGATGTGGCGCCACTGTAGAGACTACCTTTTTGACTCAGGAGTGACACACTCACGTTTCGTCTCCAGTCACAGTTGAGAAAAGTTTCACCCTCGCTTTCATACCATTCAAGAAATTCAGAGCGTATCTCACACCTGTGGTAGTTGGAGCGATTGGAGGACGAACTGTTTGACGCGTTTGACTGATTTGACGATATTTCGTAACGGACTGAGGCGTTTGATGATTAAATCAAATTTTGTTGTGACTGTTACGAACCTCTCTACCTACCAGTGGTGACAGCTCTGGAAAACAAAATTCCCCTTGTCCTACACAACACTTGCAACCTTACTTTCTGGACGCCCCTCGCATGAAGCGTAATTGGTGTGCAATAAAATCAAAGACCGCGAAATTAATATCGATTTCTACAATTAACGTTGCAGTCGTCTCAGTTTGGGTGCAATATTTCACACAAAAATATTAATTAAGTGGCATTATGCCCACTTGCACCAAACGCTCGTTAACTACCGTTGACGCCCGTCAATGCTGACGAAATAGGGAACGATGTGGAAGTAAAGTTAATGGTAGAGGGTAAATAGAAAACATTATCTGAAAAAAGAAGAGGATTCCCTGTTTCAGTTTTTTTGCTAAACATCTTTTGAAGAATAGTTTCATGCCCTATCAAATATAAGCATGTGTGGAATTCAAATGTAAGTATGAAATTCGTTGTTGTAGTCTTTTCCAAGGAAATTCACTAAAGATTATTTGCCTATTTAACTGAGGTTGGATGCTAAGACGATGATGAAGCTCTCAAACGGCTTGTTAATCGAGACAAAAGAAAATAGTTGTCTTTGTGCTAAATCAGCAACAGATGCAGACAAGAATGGTATTGAGTTACGAGCCACCGGAGCTGACGTCATGTAATCAAAGCCAGCAACCAACCATCCACCAAATCTTATTAATCCCACAATATTTCATCGGTGGTTGGAGAAGGGTTCGAATAACGTTGAAAACCAAAGCATGTTCTCATTGCCGAAGCGATGTTGTCCATTGATGACAAATAGAAATTGACTTTTATCTTGTCGATAACTTTTATTGTAATGGCAAATACTAACAGAGTTCAGAATGACCTGTGAAGTGAGTGAATTTTCACAAAGCAATTAGAAATGGCTTGAAATGGTTGGAAAATGAGGTCAAATCAATTTAGAAATTATTGCAACAGTTACAACTAGCTCATTAGAATCAATTATTCTACGGATATGTCGAATTTTTAGAGATTCTTTAATGTTAGTAGGTAGTGTTTCTATTTGGGGAGATTACTGGCACACCAAGTGCGAAGAAATTCTACCGGCGGTAAATTCCGGTAAGCCATAAAATAAGAAAGCGTTTTACGATCTGTAGATATCATTTCCATTTAGCTACCATAAAGATCCTACTTGTTAGAATTACGGAATTCCTCCTTGCAAATTCAAGCTTTCACATCTAATGGGTAGACCCAAATTCATATAAAATCTTCGAATATGCAAGAAGATTCATGGCCGACTTCCCAAATGAAGACTTTTGTGTCACAGGATGAAAATGAGACTGTAACCTTTGGCTTAGTAAACCGTACCCACAATCCAGAACGATACTTACAGCGTGCCATGAAATATGCATTCCGTGTACAGAGGATCTGGTAAATGGAATGCAGTGATCGATGTTTTACTGCACGGGAAGAGACGGTCGACATGTGCCACGAAAGAAATGAAACAGGATATTATCGAGGATGATTTCAAAACGTGTGTCACACCAACTTTATCTCTCAGAAAACTTGGAACGTCACATCCTTCATAACTAGTTCCCACAGCATATTGTTTCAAAGATTTCCGCTCTCTCATTTTCATGATCTATGCACAAAATTATTAGTCCTAATGGAGCATAAGTTGCATCTAACTGATCGTCATGAATTCAATTTTTTTGTTTATACCTAATTTTCATTCAACTATAAGCTTGGTATTGACCAAGGTTTTTCTTATAATATAATAGTTTGTTATTTTCTACGTAGATCACTGTTCGTTACACAATCTTCTTAAAGTATCCAAAATTATACAAAATAGCTTGAGTAATGAGCTAAAATATTGTTCGAATAGGTGACCAGATGGTCATATACTGCCGGAAGGAGGAGGAGGGGGCTATTATTGACGGAGTCTATTATTTATTTGTACGAATTAAACAATTGTATGCATACTTAATAATTAAGTAAGTGTACAATTATTTAATTTATAATTATTACATCATTTTGGTCATAATTATATCATTCAGGGGTTTCTACTTGCACCTACCTACATCGGCAATAGTAAATTTATATCTTCCTCACCCATCATCACCAAAATATGGACAAAATAAATGGAAACCGTAAATTCTTCAAAACCGCCTTCATTGCCGATACCTACACCATGTAATCATGTGGTTAGCCAACATAATGGCAGAAGCCAATCCTCCCATGCAGGCTAGGGCTCTAGGCCTTGGTTTGCAGAAGCACCACCTGAGTTATCCATGAAAACATGTGAATTCAAACAAATCGCACGATGGGAGCAATACTGGTACACAAATAAAATTCGGCGAACGCTTGGATTACGCCGGTATAAGTATCCCCCCAAAAACAACTCCGTTGTAAAAACTGGCCCACCAAAAAATCTCAGCCGCAAAAAGGAATGATATCCATTTTGCCCGCCAGCCACGTATATAGGATGCTCGGTGCTTCGCACCTCGCTGTTGAGTGTGCATATAGAAACCTGATCCTCCTACCCCTAACCACTACCACCAATGTTTTCCTGTTCCCTGTCTTCTTCCCACCACCCCCTCTCACCCTTAGTCTTCCTTGGTTTCACCTAATATGTTTCCTCTGTTACACCAGCAGGGAGCTTTACGCTTCTTTCAATGCTGTTGGCCGGAGCTTTTTGCCAGATGAACAAGCCTGAATTGAAGCATTACTTCATTATAGTTGTACCTACCACCTCTGATTACTCGTGACCACCAGTAGTACTTATATTATATTATATATTCCCCATCGATCCTTTAACAGGCGCCACTCTACGACAATTTTTCTGACCACCGTTCAACTTTGATGTTTTCGGAAGTTAGCCAAATCAGTAGATGTGGAATTTATTCACTGCCTTAGCCCCCTTGTACAGCTCGCCGAGAGCTATCCGATGGATATCGACGATATCGGACTTATACCAGTACTACTCCAAGCGTTCGCCGATTTTTGTTTGTACCAGTGTTGCTCCCAGCGTGCGAAATGTGTTTTTTATTTGGAATAAAATATTTGTAACGTAAAAACCAATTTTGCCTTGCATAAACCACCCAGGAAAATGAAACCAAACAATACCAGCATGGAAATATCGATGATAGGACCAAAATAAAGGCCATTCACAGTTGGTATGTATATCAAGTTGGATCATGATTGAAAGATTTTTCATGCTCGAGTTAGGCTCATTAGATACATTTTATTGCTGGAAATTAGTGAGTGGTACTTACTACTTATTCCTGGAGTGAGTGTACATTTTAATTTTAAATACCTTGTATATTTAAGAATACACATTGATTATGATCGAATAATAGCCTTTTATTGGTCCCGGTGGAATTGGATTAGAACAGGGGGAAACGAGTTATCAGAAACCGAAGAGTGAACTTCTACTTCGATGAGCGATAGATGCAAGTCTTTGGATAAGCCTGGTTTCTTATTTTCAACGTACCCGAATTGAATGTATCAACAAAAATTATGGCACCCTGCGTCGAGAGAAACGGAATATACGATAATCCCGCTCCCCTTTTGTGAGCGGAATGAAGAAATATTACGGGTCGGTCGGAAAAAGTGATGGAAGATTACAAATGAACTGATCAAAAGACGAGGTGCACCGAACAATAAATAATAATCCGCCGTATTTTACCTTGTGGCGCAACATCGTTAGAAGGTGGGATAAGAAGGTGAGAAGTGGAGCTAATCAGATGACGAGATCGGCTACAGCGTTAAAGGAACTCCCCCGCGTCTAAAGAAACGCCCTGAAGGGCTCTGAAGTGGCCTAGAGTCCAAGCTTTCAAAAAAACAACCTCAACGAATACTGGGAGCTGTTATTAGGTGGGTAAACGACTAGCGCCTACGCACTATGTTTGTCTTGAGCCTAATTGGGGGTACTAGATTAATTCTCGGATAGCAGACAGGAAAAGGGAAGCAATCAGTCGGAGGCTTTATAGCTGATTTTATATGCTACCCGAGATGGCCTGCATTAACCGCTTTCCTATATCCGCGGAGTGATCGTAAAACAAGCTCCGAAGGGTTCTCTGATATATCGGTCAAACGATCTCAATAAAGGAACCGGCTTCGGCACTTCGAAAAACTTTTTCCAACGCCGTTGATTGCGTAGTAAATCAGGTTGCGTTGGACCGCTGCTGGGCGGATTCAGTCGATAGATGAATAATCATTTTGTACTTGGATGGTGAGCATTTTCTTCTTCGCTAATTATTTACTATAGAAAGACTATGCTAAGCTTTGAATAAAGTGTAGTATGGAGGGTACGTCAAGTAACACAGGGTTGTGTGCTGGGACTTCTACTCTTTAAATATGGGTATAAATATCCAATAGCATAGAGCAGGCACTAAATTTAATTTATTTTGTTAACGCTTTTAGGAAACAAGCTCTATATTCATGTTGAAGAAGTATTTTTAAAATGACTGATTTATATTCTTCATGTTAATATGTATTATTTATATCCTATAATAAAGGTAGAGAGGACTACAAGGTCCTATTTTATACAGGTAAATAAACGTATTCATTCATTCATTCTTCTTACTGCTGTCACACACTCCTCACAGAAGTTACTATCCTGTAGATCATAATATGATCTATTATGATCTACAGGATAGTAACTTCTGAGAGGAGTGTGTGACAGCAGTAAGAAGAATGAATGAACGACAACCGGTACTGCTAATATGACATAATATTATTATGTCATATTAGCAGTACCAGTTGTCGTTGAGGATTAGACGGAAAAACATCAAGTACCTACGATCAAAGGCCTTTCCAGTCGATGATAAGAAATGACCTTTTATACTTAACGACCATTTAACAAATGAGCGAATTATTTTTTCTATCTCACTGTAGTCGAATCAGGTTATCATTAGGTAATTATGCCAACGCCACAAAATACAGGAACGACGATGAACCGGGAAAACCTCGCTGAAATAACCCTCAAATTGGGAAAATGTACTGGATGATAGGCCAATAATTCCAATTTCATGATATTATTCACAACAGACCTATTGAGATCAATAATTCTGCCCTGTTAAATAAAAACGCCTCAATTCCAATTTTTACGAAAATGGGGTTTTTACAGAACCCCCCTATTTTGGACCTGGCCTTTTCGATGGTGAAGTCCAAATATCAAAATTCGAACTAGAAGTGGGGGAAATTCTGACCATAAACATAAAACGCCTCAACTCACCAAAATATTGAGATGAGGCGTTTTACCAACAAAAATGTACAACATTTTCCTCACAAAACATCCGTTTGATTGAGTTGTTTTCGTTAAGGCAGAATACTCCATGCTGTAACAAAAATAATTATTCGAACAAATATCTCAGAACTCCATAACCATCCATAAGTCTAAAATCGCCTAACCAATACCTGTACAACGACCAGATTATGTAAATACAGGTATAACGACGTCAGTTTTAGTGGAAATAGATTGTCCCTCTACCTACAATATTTAAAACCCCTCTCAGGAACGTGGGTAGGTCAAACAAGTCCAAATGCCTCAATGAATTTATGTTAGGTTTTTATATTCTAATGCCCTATCTAGATTCCTAGTCTATAAAATTTGATACATAAATTCATTAGTTTTTTGTTCGAGTAGGCTTCAGCTACCGTATTTACAGGACAAAAAACAGGACGAATTAATTTCGCCACTATTATACTCGTAGTATCCGAATATTTTGTATTTCACTAGTGGCGCCATGTTCATGCCATATTAGCGGTTGATGTTAAGGTAATCAAACAAAACGTAGACAAAATTTGTTTGAAAAAATTATTTGTCTGAACGCATTATTACAGATAAAGTAACTTGCCGGTAGGATTGGCTCGCATTGATACGCATTCGAACTTGGCGCCAGCAGCTCAAACAATCCGTTGAAGAGATCAATACGAATAATCAGCTTGTTGCTCTTTTTAAACTGGGAACAAAACTCAGATTTCTGTCTTGAATAGTTCCTTGTCTGAAGGATAAATATCATTATGAACCTAAAATTGAGGGAAACAACAGTACCTAATTGAAAACATCGACTATAACCACTGAAATATGAGTACCTACTCTGTCAGACCGGTTTCCGTTATTAAACCATCGTCAGTTACAATACGAGTATTGTAGGTACTCAGTATTAGTACTTACATTTCATTGGAAATAGAAGATTTTTCAAATACTCTTGTTTTCCTTAACATGGGTTTCCACGATTTAGTTCGAACCTGAAAATACTGTTTTTCACTCCCATCAGTTCATCAATCATTAGCTTAGTAATCACACCGTTGGATGATAAATCCATCCGACTATAGAATGGAACCTTATCGAACTCCACAATTCATCAACAAGCGTTTGATTGTTTCTGTATGCTAAAGGTTTGCTATGTTAATATGTCACATAACTGACTTGATTCTCAGAAAGGTACTTTGTTGAGGTTCCAGCAGTAACACCTCCTTGGCAACTGAACAAATCGCTAAAATTATAAACCAAACATTGTTCAGGTTATACTCAAAAACGACGAACGTATTAAACATGAATAGTGTTACAACTGCACCAATTTCACATAATATCATTATGTTGTGAGCAAAGCAACCAGATGGATTACAAGAATGAAAATAAAAGTATAGTACGTATAATGTGTATGTTTCAATGATATAATAACCAACAATAAGTGCGTGGTCAACAATGATAGCGTCATGGTTCCAAACATTCAACGTCATAAATGGTTTTATAGAATGGTATAGACAAAAAGATAAAGAGATTACACAAGAAATCGATATGGGTACAACCTGTCTGTTAACTCTGGATTTTATCATTGGCAAATGGTTGTTATCGAAGAACCTGTGCAAATATTTGAGCGCTCTCTAAAAATATGACCGTGAGGTTCGCTTTGGTGGTGGAACGTAAACGTCTGAATACTTATCAGGTGTGTTTCATTTTTTATCCCTGTCGGCGTCGAACATAAATTCAAGTGCCAAGTGTTGCAAATAGGCGTATTACAAAAATAAATACATTAGCAATAATATATAGTCTACCTTACAGGTATTCTTGTTTATTGCTGCATAATTATATATTATTATGCAGCGTCAGACCTGAGTTTTATACGGCACAGTAACGTAGTTGCTAGTTAATTTGGTTGGATCAAATCTGATAAGTGGAATGACATTACATACCAACAACAATTCATCAAGGTAGTTAGATGTGAAAATGGATGTAACTGCTACCAACACTGAAATCCACTATTCTTTGGGGCAATATGAATTTCCTTCAAAACCACTAAATACTTGATAATATTTGTTTATGACTGTTTATGACGATGCATTGAATTTAATCCTCAACCTATACTAACTGGAAATCATTTAGGTGGTATTTATAAGCTAAGCATTGAAATAATTTCAATTTTATAACCGGAATGTTTGGCAACTGAAACAGTTGTACTCGTATTTATTAAAATCAAATTATATCGTGGAATAGGGTGACAAAATATGAATTTACCAGTCTCTGCTGGTTACTAAACCCACGAGTGGTCAAATAAAGTTTTCCAGTAGTTTGATGAGTATTTTACCATTGCTGTATGCTGCAACAGCAGAGTAATAATCAGGCAATATGTTTTGACGTTGGGGTTTGCGTGATTATTGAACAGGTGTTCATAACATGGGATTCGAAAGCCGGCAGAAGGAAGCGGGGAATGCAATTTTTCAAACTGCACTTACCTAACGCTTTCGAAACATTTGCATCTGCAGCGTTGAAGGTGCCGTATGATCCTAGCGGATTTCACAGTTCACCAGACACTTGACACAAAACAACACTTGCGCCTAAAGAAAAAGACGAGCGGTACAAAAATAAAAAGAGACGCCAAACGCGATGATAAGTTCAGTGACTCGCGGATGAGCCTGGTCGCGGCAGGGTCGATCTGAGGACTGAAGCAGAGGGGCTCGGAGCCTGGGGACTCGGGACCCCACTCTTGGGTCCACGCGTTTTCACCTTTCTTTTCCCGGGTTATCCCTGTGGACGCTCAGGACCGCGGGAAGAAAGAAGTTGGAGGAATGACAGAGTCGACGATTGCCCTGATATGGTCACTCGAGGGGTAAAACGAGAGGACGGTAAAAGGATTTTGCGGCCAAGAGAGAACAGGGGTCCGGTTCCGAGATACAGGAATTTCACAGGCCCTAGACATACATAGGTGCTCTTCAGAGCTTGTTTCGATGAGTCTCTCACAAACATGGGTCGAAGAGAACAGGAGAGGGGAACCTTGAAGACGAAATGCAGATATGTTATTCCACCTGTATGAGCCTCATTTCGACGAGACCACTGACTGTCTGATGGATTTGGGGGGTCGTGAGGGTCAAGCGATTCGCTTTCTCCAACAGTATGATTGCACGATTGCACGATGCGGCTGGGAGAGCATTGAGAGTCCTGGCGTTGTCAACGACTGATCAGTGGACACTAAACAAACCCCTCCTAAGCGACAGTTTTTCTTTTGAGGGGAAATCTTGACATTCCGTCTTGCCTAGAAATGTGCAGCCAATGTGTAGGTACTTCAGTGTGCTGATAAAGTCTGAAAAAAAACAGGCCAGTGAAACCATTTTGTCGTGTATGTATAAAACTAAAGACTGCTACGACCCAGTTAAGAATAACCCAATCCTCAGCAAATTTCTCACTCTCTGGGTTATTAAATAACTGCATTTGGCTGCAAACTGAACTATCAATCCAACTAAGCGCCATTCATTATGAGGGGGGGGGGTCACCCGTAAATTCCTAAAATGATAAGTCTGAGAAATTAATGCTGTACACGATGGTGAAGTCAGAATTGCGATATCATTTTCGGTTCTCAAACTGGAGCACTTTTATGAAGAAACGTGGATGTTACTTGAGATGTTCTTCGTATTCATCGTTGAGAAAATCTATACCTCAACCTAGGTGTTACTCGGTAAAAAAGGAGACGAAATGTTTTAAGAAATAGAGAGGAATGAACGAAACGAGAGTAAAGTGTGGACAAAAAGCATGCCTAGGTTGGCGCAGAGGAGTGAACTCGACCTTTTGTTCTACAAACGAGCTGGCGCAACTTACGAAAATACATATCAAGGGACAACATAGTTCCGACTCAACAGCTATTCCAGGAAAATATATTTATGATAAATAAGTCGCTTATTTGGTTATTGCATAAGTTTTCTTGTGATGTGGCGCTTAGTTGGAATTGCAAAATGTAGAATTACATTTTTAGGGGAATGGAACTACAAAACAGAATGAAATCGTATCAACCCGATACATTTTGTTGCTTACTAGCATAACGCCGTACAATTCAGAACTTCACAAAAATTGGCACTAATTCGTTTTTTGCCTGAGTAACATACTAAGTCTATACAGATCTAGGGGTCGGAAGGGCGGTATTATGGGGAAGAAGGGATTCGGCCAGGCGTTCAGTTTTCAAACATGACTTTGACTTTGATTTATGGTCATGAAAATTTTGTTCTGAAATAGTCCAGTACAATTGTTTTTACTCGGGAAGTTTAACGAGTTAAGCGCCCGTCAAAGTGTACAAAGTCTTGTTCGGGTTGTCACAGGCTCCCGCCAACGACCCACAAATCAGATCTGAACAGAACATCTCTCCAAAAAACATTTTATCGGCTACAAGAACGTATTACTCCAGGCTTATGCATTTTATTGAACTGTTGAGGAGTTATGCCGAAAATCAACGGGAGGGGATGGAGATGTAGGGTCCAATTATTCGTCCAGCTGTGCATTCACACGCACATTCTTCCCAGTGAATAACCGAAATCTACAAAATTTTGGTTGTGTATTCAATGCTTCAATCATCTTCCAGCAGTGACCCAATTGTTTCGTTCACGTGGCAAACCTTGAAATGTTCATCGTGTGTAGGGATCCTAAGGAGCTGTAGTGTAATTGGTTATTGGAGTACGCTAACTATACATCATGTCATAAACTTTTATTTAATCCGTGATTGTGCAATATGTTTATACTATCACTTAATTCTCACATCTATCCATAATTCCCAACATGACGTGTTAAAGTTTGATAATTGTAACTCTTTACACCACGTTCATTAACATAAGACTCAGTGAAAACTTGAACTAAAGGGTGATTCTACATGACATTTCTTGAATGCCCAAAAACTAAGAGCAGCGAATGTATTTTACTGAATCCTTCGAATAGAAACCCAATATACGAGTAGTACATTATCAATTCATATCTTCTGAATTAATATTTTTACTCAGTTTGAGGAAGTTAAAAAATGAATAAGCACTATTCATCACCTGTAACAAAAAAAAACCAGAATCAATTCAGCGAAATTTTACATATAAGCATATATACGCATGAGGGGAGGGACGTAATAACACGTGAAAACTACGAAATCATCTAAGCTGTTCCCAAATGGAGAATTGTGTTTGGCCTCTAAAACTACAAAGGAACTACTAGGAACAAATTAGTTATCAGTCTTCTTATTTATGAAAACATAAGTCTTCTTACCGATGAAAACATTTCCATGTCGATTCGCACGATCCACGCTGAAAAACATATCGGCTTTTGGGTGCCCAGTAAAAACCTTCGGATCATTTTCTTGTTCTTCAAATTGAATTTATACCATGGAGTGAAATAAATTTCCCAATTGACTTCTTGGCTCTGGAAAAAATTAAATACCATGGTATTTCATGCGTGCAATTGTTGCCGTCAATTTTACAATTATTGATCATACGCTCACGTAATAGTCCTTCGATCTTCTTAATATTATTATTAGCGACCTTTGTATGATTTATCTACTTTGATTTTTAGCGAATTTTCGAAGAAAATGAAGCTATTGGCAATCAAGTTCGTGGATGGGCAGAATTGGGCCACTCTAAGGGGGGTTTGGGGAGTTTTAGGGGGGGGGGGAATAATTACCCATAAATTCCAAAAATGAAACAGTCTGACGAGTGACACCTTATATTAATGATTTTCTTAGCGCTGATGACGATGGTGAAGTAAGAATTGTGATATCTTATTCCGTTCTCGGATTGGAGCACTTCGATGATGAACAAACGTGGTTGTTACTTGAGATGTTCTTCCCGGTTCATCTGCTCTACTCTGATAACGGAATCGGATATCGCAATTTCGGCTCCACCATCGTGTTCAGCGTTGAAAAATCTATAAACGTAGGTGTTGCTCGACAAAAAAAGGAGATACAAGTTGTTATAAAACCTGTAAAATGGAGACATTTCACATAACACCAGTTATTTCTTCGAAGATTCGCTCTTATTCATTTTTTTCTAAACATAAATTCGTCAGTAAGTACACGATAACAGCCTCACATAACGTTCTATTATAACGTCGTAATTCGAACCACTCACCAACGATAAGAAATACTCTCCGTAGACCGCAACATTGAGCATGTTGAATAACTCACCAAGAGCGACAGACGCAAAAGCTATGCTTGAGCCGACTTTAACAATATCCTGAAAACAAATCGTGTTTCGTGAGGAAGGTCAAAGTTATAATAGGATTAAGTATGGTCCGTGCGTTGCACAGGATTGTATCATGTTGGTAGTTGCTAAATTATTGCTTTTAGTTCCAATTATGGTCATGGATTTTCAGTGGGAAATCAATTCCAACGGATAGCTGCTCTATGCAAGACTAATATGCAGCCATGAGGATTTGTGAATTTATACGTACACTCGGAATTTCAAAATTTTAGTTTCTAAACTGTCAGATTTTTATCGGGGGAAAAACAGGAGGCTAAATAATACGAGTAATATTACCTATATTATACGCAGGTACCTAGCATTATAGCAGGTAACTAGGTACTTATATTATGAGAACCTAGTTGTGACATGCAACGGTTCGAATCAATTTTCTAGTGGAAAATCGCAACGCCAAAGGGCATTTCAAAAACGGAGAGCATATTGCAGCACTACCTATTGCTCTTGTTTGAGTGAAATGTGGAGGTAGGTTCATTAAGACGCTATTCATTTCTAATAAGCACCTGCCTTAAACTCTCCAACTTACCTCATTCAGTTTCATCATTGACAGCCCAATTGCAAGTGTAACAATGAGAAAGCATAACATTAATGGAATCCTTGCATACAGTTGGAATATATCCAAGAACCTTTAATAATGCAGTACAATTTTTCAAATAATACACTTCAAATTTTCTTTGCGCATGAAAGGTATATATTCAATGACAACAACGACGAAACTTACTTGAGGATTTCAATGTGATGTTTCATGTTCTCTTTCAGGCATTCCGTTATGCAATCTTGGAATGCTGGAGTGCCGATTATTCTGGAGTCCACCGATTTTTTGCTCACTTTGTAAATTCTACAATACATTTTCGCTGCTCGAGAAAGTATGGTTCTGATTGAGCATGAAAGTGTTTTCATTTCTGTAAGGGCGGTCTGACTAAAGGTGGAAAACAAAAAGCTCGCTCCTCCTGTGAAAAGAATTATTGGTTATCGCATGCACAAATAAATATTGTTTCCATCTGGACACCCAGAACACCCCCACATGTTGACTTGGATTCCCACAATTATATCAGCCTTCGAATGGGTGTCACTGGCAACTTTGTCTCCCAAGTGAAATAGTTGTATGAACGAACTACAAACTCCTTTGTTACGTTAACCAAACTGGACTTCATCAAACTGCAATTCCCGGGCAAATCAGTAGATTTGTCAAATGGATAAAGAAACTAACCGAGGCATTACAATGTTTTCCCCCCAAAAGATATTGAGTTGAGTAAATTCACCAATAACAGTGCAGGTAACTGTTCCAGATATTGTTGTCATGGCGAGAGCTACTAAATATCCGATTCCATCCGTAGTTTCAAAAGGGAAAAACAGAGGCACAGGTAGACGCCTGTTGACTCCGTTTTCATCGTATGTTCCGTCATACCCGTGGCCGATGCTTTCATCAATAACTGGTCCCAAGACCACAATAACACCTATAGTGCAGACGTAGGCAGCAAGAGCTATCAAGACGTTCCGTTGAAACTTCATCTGTTTCTTGAAATTCACCATATCTTCTAGTTCCAACGGCTTGTCCACGTAGTGAAACATCCCTCTGCTCATTATTTGTGTGCAGACTAAAAACTCTCGTCTGTAGTAGTGAAAATTCAATAGAAACCCAATACTGACTGTAATGAGGAGCCCATAGTTCAAAACTCCGCTGCCTGTTTCAAAGTCATCTTTGAGCAGAAAGGTAGAGTAGAGTAACATCCAATCTTGGTTAATTAGAACAGCGTAATTGAAGAGGGCCAGAAGTAATGTCCAAATCAAATATTTCCTACTCAAATTGGTGTCAATACTTCCAGCCAAAAGCAAAATGCTGTACTTTTCTCTATTGAATTTCTGAACCCTTTCATCCCTTATCTCCTCAAGTTTATCAAAATAATCAAAGATGAACGACATCCTAAGAATCTCGAACAAGACTGTCCACAGATGTTTCCTAACTCTGGGGGAATCGATCAGTTCATTAAACAAACACACAGAAAGGGCCATACAATGAATTATTTAATTATCGAATTATTTAATTCGATATCAGGAACATACGAAATGTTCCAGTATTACCAATATTTGATGAAGGAGCGTTCGTAATTTCAGTATCTCATATTAATAACGCCTAATTAGCACATGCATAATTTGGGAGAAAGATGTAGGTAAAGTTGTTTCAGTTGTTGCATGCAAACGAGAAAGGCCAAAATGAGGCGAATCACAACACTAGTGTCTAGCATGTATCAATTATTCAATAGTGTTTTGGTGTAGGCAATGACGAAAGGCATGACAATACATTTTGTTGTTTCCTGTGCAGGGAGCTGTCCCAACAAATATTTGCACGTTTTCCACATTTCGTGGGCAAGTAATCAAAGGCCCAGTTGCGCTGAGTTACGTAGTGAAGAGTAAATTCGTAGTGAACTATTTGATTCGTGTCCGGTGTATATGCGAAGATTACACTGGCCAACAGAAAAACGGTGTTGTTTGGTGCAGAGGAGATGAGGGGTTACCGCTATCAGGTCGAGTTTTGGGGATAATAGATCAAGTACCTATTTTTTAGTTTGACTGTTAAAAATACCACTTCAAAAACCCAAATCCGTATTCAAAACCCGAGTTTAGCTATCTTCTTCCGTTCCACAGAAAACAGCGGTAAACTTGATAAAGTGGTTGAAACATAGA
This sequence comes from Stenodema calcarata, assembly GCA_963920205.1. Taxonomy (NCBI): domain Eukaryota; kingdom Metazoa; phylum Arthropoda; class Insecta; order Hemiptera; family Miridae; genus Stenodema; species Stenodema calcarata. The sequence continues at coordinate 27,991,162 of OY986049.1, read as the reverse complement.
AAACATATTAAGAGTGGTTGAAAGTTTTTGGGATTTTTAGAAGGGCTATTTTTAAGACTCAAACGTAGTTGAACAACAAGGTGTATTTATACAGCTTATACCTAAGCTATATTTCAAAACTAGACCTAATAGCGAAAAACCCTCATCTCCTCTGCCCTAAACACCTTTTTTTGTGGGGTTGGGGACGGGGGGGGGGGGGGATCTTGAACTATCGTCAGTATATTTATAAAGAAAAGCCAGTGTCAGTGCGACGTGAACTTGTAGATGTTTTTGGACAGAATACTTCTTGCTGCAAAGGGAGTTTTGAATGCAGGGAATTACGAAATCCGCTGTTATGCAGCGCGGCTATTATAGCGAAAATGTCCCCATTTTACTGGTTTTGTAATACATTTTGGCTCGATTTTTGGCCGTGGAACACCTCAGTTTATAGATTTTTCAACGCTGAACGCAATGGCGAAGTCAGAATTGCGATATCTCATTCCGTTATCAGATTAGAGCAGATGAACCGTGAAGAGCATCTCAAGTAACAAGCAAGTTTCTTCATTTTCAAAATGCTCCAGTTTGAGAAAGGAATAAGATATAAGTTCAGCCTAAACAAATCTTTAAAATGAGGTGTCATTTGTCAGACTGCATCATTCTAGGAATTAATGGGTAATTTTCCCCCCTAAAACTCCCCAAAACCCGTACAGAGTGGCCCGATTCTGCTTGTCTACAAGCCTTTCGATTCCCAGGACAGAGTTTTTGTGCAAATTTGAACTTTTTATCTCAATTCTATCAAGAGTTATCGTCTGGCATATCACATACATAGATATATATAGATATAAATGATTTTTTGTGTCTTTTGGTAGTGAATTCGGGATGGTCTGGAACGGATTTTGGTATAAAATTTTTTAGGTTTTCGAGTTTTGCAATAAAAAAAACTGCCTTTTCTTCGCTAAAAGAGAATATTGGGGATTCACATAACTCCTCCATTCCAATCACAACGCATTACTGGGTTCAAAGAAGGTCCTGGTTACTACTATTAGGTATTATTACATGAGACAACTATAGATGTTATGGGAAGTGTAAGTAATAAGTAATTAGAATATAATTACGACATTGTTCTCATACACCCACAAACTACCCCTCGCACTCGCTAGAAAGTTCACCGCCGTCGGGTAACGTTAAATGGCTGTTCTCACTCCGGATGTAGAAGTTCTGTAGATGGGAACCAGGGCAAACACCCGACGCCTTCCTCGTCACGGCTCGTTTGAATGTATGCTAAATTAGCATGGAAAGAGATACATTTGAACCCCACACTTCTACAATAAAATGTTATTAATGTATGAAAGTGTATTCAGAGCTACTGGCCGCAACTACTTGCCGTTTTTCATAACTGAAAGTATACCACTTCGGCTTTCAAAAGAGGGGAATCTCTTCATTACTATTTTTGGGTGATTTTATTCATCTCATTCTACTGACTGTTCAGGCAGATGCGTCGTGCAAATCTTGTTTGTTGTGTTGTATTAAATACAAATTTTGTTTAAACACTGGTCTCAATTCAACCCGTTTGAAGGAATGAGACCTGAAATTTTTTCTCGGGCTGAATAATGAGATGTTCCTCCAAATATGTACCGTAATTTCATAGGTTACATAATATGTAATCAAGTAATATAATATAATAAGTAATATAATATAATCAAGTAATTTTGGCCATATTATGGCCAAAATTACTTGATTCAGTTATCAACTCTTTTATATAATATTCTGACTCTACACTGTTCCCTCAACTCCTATCTTTTTCTCCTCGTGCAAAATGACCGAGAGCTTGTATAGGTTCCCCGCGCAGTTTCTGAGCTCAATATTTAGGGAAAACACAGTGCCCCAAGCAAAGACACATGCCTCTCGCACTCTGAAACTAGGAACATTCAATACACACTGCAAATGAGACCAATACTAGGAGCACACTGCAAATATCTTCCGCTTGGGTGCAAGAGATCTGGAGGTACTGGAGCTCAACACTGGGAGCACGCCCGAAACTGGCGTGAACGGGGGTATCCTACAGACCGAAATGATTGCCAACACCTGGACATTCAGTTGTTGAGGACTTGTCACTTGAAGAGATCATAAGAGGCAATGCGTAGAGTTTTAGAATTAAATAGAGAGTTCGTAAAGATTCAAAGTATACACCTCCGGCCTGAACTAGGCTTTGGCGAAGCTCGGAAAAGCCCTTAGAAACGCTAAGGGCGTCCCTTTCTTTTATGCTCTTAGGGTGCCAGGAAAGGGAACGTTGACGACTCTACTTGGGGAGCTATCTGGGGCCTCTTGGCGAGTATCCCATTAAAATTTAAAATCTTCGCATTTAATGGTTTATTTTAAGATCCCAAATTTTGGTTTATTTTATGGTTGTAAAGAAAATTTCTTAACATATAATAATATTATATAATATTATATATTATATTATTGTAAGCGAATGATGACATTGTGTTACTTATTCCATTCTCTCATATTTCTCGAAAACCTCCCCGATTCGGCAAGCATATCCAGCAAAACATTTTTTGGGGCATTTCTTGTCGGTTGGTTAAATCATTGATTTTCATGACTATAAGGCAGTTATGTTGTTATAGGTAAACAAGTGGAAGGATCATGCAGCTGCATTAGTCAATGAAATCTGTAAATCCGTGCATTACTGTCGGAAGTAGATCTAATGCTTCGAAGTTGGCTAACAAGAGAAAACCTTAAAATGGTGCATTACGCCCATAGCATAAGCCAATAAGCGTACTCCAACTAGGTCTCTGTACAAAATCTGCGATGTTCAAGGTACTTACATTCATAGAACTGTTTAGTATGTAAGTAAACATCTGAATTTATTTACCAAACAATCGGTGATTAAACCGACGCGAGCAAATGCCAATTATGTCCTCTAGATAACACGATCTCAGAATTATTTCTTTACTCGAAAAATTCCGTAGCTGGCTCCATCCCTATTTGAACAGTTACTACTTCTAAGACAACAGGAAAATTTTAGAAACTGGTTCTTGAATATTTTGAACTTGGAAATAACCAAAGTGAAACTATAGACAGGTTTAATTTATGTTAATTATATTTTAGGTAATTTTTGATAACTAGGATAATTAGAGTAATTCAAGGTAGATGTAGTACCTATATTTTTGCATTGAACACCTAACATTAGATAAAATACGCATAATTTATACTGCTTACTAAAAAGCAGGGAAGAGACGAGCCTGAACGGGTCACAGGACCTTAGGCTCAGAAATCTACCTCAATTTTAAACCGGGACCGGGCCTTGTCCAGAGGACTGGACGCCCCATAACATATCAGTCTTCAACATATATTTACTACAATCTTCATTTATTTACATCAGATAGGATGGAGGATGTATGTTCTTAGGATCCTAACCGAAATTTTCTGAATTCCACTTCATACCAAGGTTCATCGGCTTCGTCAGCGCTCTGAAACGTAAGACTTCCTGAGTTCCATAATCATAATCAAGGCATATCTTAGTTGAAAGAAGTTCAAGCCTAACTAGGGATTGAGCGGGAGGTTTGTGCTACCGACCAATTAAATTCGTTGATATCAGAATAATAACCCTACTACAAATAAAAATCCCACAGCCAAAAAACTAAAAATAAAATAAATTAATTAATCAAAAAAATGTCCCACCAACGACCCCAGATTCGGATACAGCGACCCAAAAAACTAAAGTGTTAGTCGGTTTCGTTGGTGGGACATTTTTTTTGTCTTCATTTTGTATATCATATACACGTGGTTTTGAAGGTGAGTTTAGTACGTATGGGATTCAAACGTCGAATTAGCGAAAGTCAATTCATTTTTAGTGTCATTTCATGCCTAAAATGTAGTAATTATTTAATAATGACAGAACAACTGGTGAACTTAGTAATACTCTAAAATAAGTTGCCCTGAAACAAGTTCATGGTAGGTATATTTTCTGCTTATAACTAGTCAATTCTGAGCATAATTGTACTTTTTTTTCAATTTTCAGGTATTTTTCAAAATACGTATACACTTACACACTTATTACAGTAACTGCATACGCATACTTACGCTTACCGAAGAAACTGTGGTGCCTGTGCGTTCACTCCCTGTTGAAGAATGGCTTGATCTGATTTCATCATCTGCATCTCCCCTTGCCAACCTTTTCTTCGAAAGTCGCTCAGCGAAATCCTGCATTCTCTTCATCATCAAAATGTGATTCCTTCGTAAGAAGATGGACATTACTCGACTGTCCGTAAAATCCTAATTCTGTTGAAGGAAACAGCCGGGAAAATGTTTACTTACTTTCTTTCGTCCAAAAGTTCATTGATTTTCGCTTGGTATATCCGAACAACCGTTTGAACTTGTGGAGGTATGTCTACGAGTTCATTTCCGGGGGTAGATCCAGTATCGTCTTCTCTGCTCAAAAATATTTTCACTTGGTCTTTCAACTTGACTATCTGAAATAGTAGGTACTAGAGCTTGGTTCTTTAATTTTTTTTTAGAAAATATGCGACCATCACATCATAATAATGTTACAAACAATTTAATATGGTACAATTTAATGAGTATGTTACAGGTTGATTGTACTTAATAATTCCTTAAACGTACCTCTTGGATTAGCTCATCGTTGTATTCATGGAGACCTCTGATTTTGTTCTCATATTCCGCGGCAAGTCTACTGCTCACTGACATCTGATCCATTTTTTCTGACTTTAATGTTCCCTTCAACAGAATATCGCAAATGTCGTGCAATTATTGTCACAATTGTTATAGAATCTTAATAAGCGAAACTTCACGCTTGAATCTAAAACCACTAGGTTTTATCGAGGGCTTCATATGATTCCTAACAGTTGTCATTTCCGACGTGTTTGGTAATTGAAAAACTCCAAATCCATGATTAGAAAATAATATAACGTCAGGTGTGTGCGGGGAAGTAGTGGAAATCAATCTGCAGTAAAAACAGACGGGTTTCAAAGTCGGAAAAGCCACAAAAGTAAATGATACACTTTGGACGAGCTTCGGCTGGTTACACTATCATCAGTACAACTCAGATACTGATGATGGAGCAACAGCCGAAACCGGTGTGCGGTGTATTATTTATTTTTCTGGAGCCACTTAGTGAAGTCTCCTACTGAAACCTCCTACCCCCTATTTCAATGTGGTCTCTGCTTGTTGGTTATTATAATGTTAAACGAAACAAGCGGCTTTGGAAGATTGATAAACCACATACTCGTGGTGGCTCAAATCCCTCAATGAATGCTTAACAAGAGAGAAGTTTCTGTGAAGTATTTTCTTTACATTCTTCAGTTCTTGCTGCAGTTGTTCAAGTCTCGTGTCTTTGCGAACGAGGGATTCCTCCAGCCGGACAATCTTGTCATTGAAGGTTTTCACTGTTGCATCTCTCTCCAGTTGAATCAATTCGTTCTGCATGGGAAATCCACTTATTACATCGTAATATTCATTATTATGGAGGTGTTTATCAATCTTATGAAATATAAACGTTAAATATTTTATTATTTTTCATTCTTCAAACGCACTGTTATTTTCCGCAATATCCATCGTACTAAAATCACGAACATCCGCCTGAATTGCGTATACCTTCCCTGTAAAATCCCCATTTCCTGCACCTACCACATCCAAATGACTACTCGGAAATCTATTTGAATCAACCCCAACAAGAAGGATAAGATTCAACCACATTGGTATGACACACGTATGGTAAGTACATCATCCGACATATAATAATACTATATGCTACAAGAGTATATAAGTTTGAATATCATTTACTTCTTCAACGACTTTTTCGTATGCTTTCTGAGATTTGAAAAGCTTCAAGTTTTGAATTTCAGTTGTTTCTTTCCATCGAGCCTGTAATACGAATGTAAAGATCCTTAACGATCATGTAGAATATAAATACACCATAGCATTAAATAGCAAATTTTGTTAGATGGAACAGGTTGGTAATATTGTGAATTCAGGGCATTTCAAGACATTTTGTATTTTGAGTTGGTTAGACACTTGGATTCCATGCGACTGCTTATAAGCGAATCTTCGAAGAAAAGGAACCTATTGTTCTCGGTCCAAAAGTTTTAAAACTCGAATTTCAGAAAGATTTTCATGCCAAAATCCTACCAAGATAAAAAGTTCAAATTTGCACAAAGAATCTGTCCTGGCGATCGAAAGGGTAAGTGCGTAGATGGGCAGAATCAGGCCACTCTAACGGGGGGTTTAGGGGAATTTTAAGGGGGAAACAATTACCCATAAATTCCCGAAATGAAACAGTCTGACAAGTGATATCACATTTTTTTTACAAGTTATTTTTACGCTGAACACGACGGTGAAGTCAGAATTGCGATATATTATTCCGTTCTCGAACTGGAGCACTTTGAAGATTAAGAAATGTGGTTGTTACTTGAGATGTTCTGCACGGTTCCTCTGCTCTAATCTGATAACGGAATGAGATATCGCCATTCCGACTTCACCATCGCGTTCAGCGTTGAAAAATCTATAGACTGTAGAAAAATTTCAGCGTAGAAAAATCTATAGGGGTGTTACCTAGTTAGGCAAAAAAAGAAGACAACGTTTGTTAAAAAGCCTTGAAGGTGATCAAAATTTGGATTCCCGTTACTTTTGGGTCCCCCCTCGTATCTGTATCATGTTATGGGTCTATCTAGGTTACGTCCTATGCATTATCTTTGTAACTTCCAATACTTCATACACAAAATAATAGAAGTAATCATGTAAAAATATTGTGCTCGAGGGGATGATGGTTCTCTTTGCGAGAGGAGCACAGTCCAATTACAACAACCATGATCAGTGATGACCTCTATAATTCATGTGCTATTACTTGTACCAACATATATCCGAAATACCGATACAAAGGAATTATAAATAATTGGAAACTCCCTTCTACCAGGCGATTAGGTTGTCAGATACATAATTTGTTGGTTATCAAGCTTTGTTTAAAGTTCAGACCTACATTATCTACCGCCCAACCAGTTAATCATACACTTAAAATCAGAGCCAAGTTCGGTGGAGTTAGTGCAAGTTCTGCAGTTACCCAACATATAACCAGTTGAAATTATAACTTACAGCATCCTCAGCCAACTTTTGACACTGTTTCATAATAGCGGCTCGCTCGTTGCAAAGTTGATTGCATTTTTCCTGCTCTGTTTCTAAACGTTTTCTCAAGATATCCCATTCCTTATCCACTTCAGTGTTCATCGTATTCATCTGGTCCTATATTAATAGAGTACAATGAATTGTTAGATAGGATATTTAAGATTACCCATCAATAACATTCTAAGAAAACTAACAACTTTTATAAATATTTCGACTTTTAAGGTACCTTTCAGGTGGCCTTTGTAGTATTCAGATGGTACATAGTTGGCGAGGGTTCCATTCATGTTTGAACTATAAGTACTTGTTAAATCACTTTTGGAGCCACCTAACAAGTTGTATAGCTGCATGTGACGTCCCTCGCGACCGGTGCAATCTTTGGTCAGCACTGTAGCCGCATGCCATCGTAACACTTTCCAAAATTCATAGTAAGTAGGTAGCATTAAGCACTAGAACATTTCCTACGGCTAGCACCTACTTTTAAAGATTTATTCTCTCCAAGTAACTGGTTAGAACGCTCTTCGAACTGATGAACTTTGGATTTCCACTCCATTAGCTGAAAATGGAATATAAATGTTTGTGTGCGTATAAGAGTGGGGGAGGGGGAGCGTGACTCCCCTGGATCCTCCACTGGGAGGGTACCAGCTATGTCGTAAATAAAAATAGATAAAAATGTGTAACCACATCCAATCAAGGATAAGTACCTCATCGCAGTATTCATGAATCCGAGAATTGAGGTCCTCGATCTCAGAACGGCACCGGCGCAAGTCGAGTGAAATTTGGGCGTTTTCAACTCTAAGTGACTCATTTTCATCGTCAAGAATCTACAAATAGAATTGATTGCGTTACTTAGAGTAGAATTGTAAAAAGTACTGATCGTAAAGTATCATTCTTACTCTGATTTCTTCAGTTAAATGTTCTTCTCTTTCGAATAATTTCGATCGGGATTCAACGGCCTCAGCATCGCTAGCTTTTATCTGAAACAAGTGAGACGAAAGGAAGGAGTTTGGTCTTAGAACTGTCATCATTCAGGTCCGTGATCTTAGGTCTTCAGATCCGTCTTAGGTCCGTGATCATTCAGCTTGAAGTGATTAGCCACAATGACGAGCCCTTGAGTTGCTTATCCCGAATAAGCGACCATTAGAAACTTACAAAAATGTCTTACCTTCTATATGAAATATTTTTCCATTTAAAAATGAAGGATTCCTAAATTTTATAGATATGTTGTTCTGATTATGCTATTTTTTACAGTCGTACCTACCAATCAGTTCCACTATTCAACCTACCAGATTTAAGACATCTGTAACCTCGCCTAAGACACCGATAAGTCACACTTATCTCACATCAGCACTGCCAACTCTGCCGACATGGCAATATACGAAGGACAATGTATTTGTACGGGAGATAAGATGTCGTAGATAGAGCATAATATTATCGTTACCACCACGCCAAACTCATTTCGTAATTTTCGTTTTAGTGTACTTTTGGGTGCCCTGAGACATACGCGATTCCCAGTCGATTTTTTGAAGAATAAAAAATTCGTTTCGCGTATCTGTAGATGCACTAAAACGAAAATGACCAAAAAAGCATATTGGCGCTTTTCGCGCAGTGGTGACGATATTATCATGAGCGGTTAAATGTACAGGGCAGAATGCGAACTGTTTTTGAGAAAATTGTTGTTGTGCTGGTACTCAGTGCTCACGACAAATGACTAGAATGAATATATCGGTTGACATTTCTGGGAGCTACTGATTTAATTTCATGAGTAGCTATTTAATATTTTCTTATTTGATAAATGATGTATTTATATATAAAATTTAGTTTTAAAACTCACTCATCGCTCGCGAAAAATCAGTATTTATGTAGGAACCAACTTACTCGAGCTTCCATTTCACCCTTCTGACTCTCGTACTCGTTTATTGCTTCTTTCAATCGATTGATATCTCTCTTTAAGGACAATAATTGATATTATAACTTTGATATTATAAGGACAATAATTGATATTATAACTTGGTATCATTATAATTTGTTTACCATACATTGATAATTAGATTTTTGTGTAGAATGCTCATGTTAAATTGAAATAAGCCTTTCATATTATTGACCTACGAAATTTGTGCTCATCCTGTCACTAATGCATGATGTTTCCTCACATAATAGTAAAACCATCATTACAAACTCGTGGGCAGTTTTCCTAATAGGATTTCCCAATAAAGACCTGTGCAGATCAGAATAGGCATCACTTTTCACACGTCATCTCATCTAATGCTTTCCAATATATTTATCAGTACGAGTAGAGGGCTACGGAAATAATTACTTACAACATAATATTACCTCCTGAATCCTGACGGTGTTTACTGCTTCATTCAAACGGTTCTCCAAAGTTCGGAGTTGAGTTTCTCGAACACTATTGAATTTTCTCATCTGAAATTGATTTCCATTCAATTGAAGGAAAAAAAGTAACAATTGCTCATTCCTTTGAAAGGGAAACAAACTCATTCTTACCTGGTACAATTCTTCGTTTGTGCTTTCATTTGAACTACTTGAGGCACTGTTCAACCTCCTCAGGTGAAGTTCCAAGGTTTGTACCTGGAGTAGAACAATTCAGATAGGTACTCCTCCTTAACACCCAGTCAGTCATCACAACCACTTGTATAAAAACGCGGTGAATTCCTCTCAATAGGTCTAAACTGCAGTACATTGTAAATTCCCATTGATTTGGTTTCCCTCCTAGTTGTTCAAATAAGTAAGAAGAACAATAACTGCTGGGCATATTGTGTAATTTTAGGCCAAATTGAGTTAGAAGTGGTTCTACATAGTATTAAATACAAATTTTGTAGTATTTGAGGTAGGCCATGTTGACCAGCCCTATCTCAGGTAGGCCGTGTTTTTCAGCCCCATTTGAGGTAGGCCTCAAGGTAGGCCTCAAGGTAGGCCTAGGTTGCCACAAGGCACCCTCGATATCAACATGACACATCTCAGCTGTTTCATATAGAAAATTGCATAATAATTTCAAAAATCGAAAAAAAAAACTTCATTTTTCTAAGAAATCTTTGTTGAATTCATGACATATTCATATGTCTTTTTGCATTTTTTTTTTACAAAACACTTTTCGCCAAAGATGTCCATGTTGGAACTCAGTCTTCGTATGGACCTATTGAGTAACCCCTCGAAATTCGGGAGGTTTCACCCTCTTGAAAATCCAAATAATATTTATCCTGCCGAAATGTTAGTGACCATAAGGCAATAAGGCTCATGGCCCCCCTTGAATCCGCCACTGGCTAGAAGATGCTACACGAGGCTCTTCAAAGTCAACCAGCTACGTACCAAAATCACTCTTTTCGAATACTACTCGTAGTCAAGGAATCACAGGAAACGGTGGTACTGAGGGCGGTTTCCATATCGCGAATCAGTCACTCTTTGGAACATGGGCGTTACAATGAGATACATCAGCACAGCTCCATGGAAGTGTTAGTGGCTAGTTATTGAATTTTTACAATTTAATTTGACGTTATTCCAAATTCAAACATTTCAAGCAATTTTTCCTTTACCTACAAATTTTGTGAAAAGATCTCACTGAGGTCTTTCATTCGATTGAAAAGAAATAATTTATAAAATTTCCTGTTGTCAAAAAAAGGTCCCAACAACTCGGCAGAATAAATTGCACCATTAGTTTGCGTTAAACCTGAAATTTAACAATTTCGAAATGATTACTCTTTGATCCTTGTACTTCATCTGTTCTTCCAGCTCTCTCAATTTTTTAACCATCGATTCTTTCCGCTGTAAAAAAAAAAAAAAAAACAATATTCACAACTGCCAACTTTACCAATACTTACAAAATTTGTAAGATTTGTAAGATTTAATGTAAGATAAGTACCTCCGTAAGTGATAGGTACTTAGGGGATGTAAATGAAACTTGATGTTCCGAAACAGATGCAGTTTACTTCAACTAATGCTACGACAAGGAGAATCGGAGATTCCATATAGTGTCATGATTGAGAACTTCAAGTAAAGCATCATGCAATAACTAGAAAAACACACAGGGATACCTATGCATAACGCAAAAAATAGATCTGGAACGGTACCTCGCACATTTTTACAATAACTTAACGAACTCAACAATACAACTTCTGCCAATTATATTGACAGAATATATATTATATCACAGGCATTCTTAATAACTACACCTAAATTTTAGAAAAATACTTGTTTTACATGGAGCAGTTCTCCATTGACGACTAATGCGTATAGCAAATTAAGTAGGAGAGAGGGAGGTGGGGACGGCGAGTTGAGGCAGAGTTGAAATTTTTGAGTAAGATTTCAACGTTCAGAAATGAAGCCGCTTAGACAGCTAAATTACCCTGCAATCAACTAAGTAATTATTACGATTACCCGTATTAATAAGTGACCGCTACGATCAAAGTCGTCTGCTGACTACAAAAAGTGGTCAGTGATAGTAATCAGCTGTGATTAAGCACATTTCAGTTACCAAAATCAATCTGAAAAATAATTAGTGATGAGAGTGATTTCTGCTAACTTTCGAAAGAGATTGAAGAAACAAAAATGTTGGACGTCCATCATGAAGGTCCGAACGAAGTTTCTTTTTAGCAAGGTTTAGGAGCTGATCACGAGGCCTTCGGAGGACAGTCAAATTGTAAGGCACGCCTACTAGTTGTTTGGTAGTTGTTATTAGCAAACCACGACGCCATTGTGAAGCTCTAAGCCGTAGAAGCCACTAAAGATGATACAGTACATTCTGAGAGAACGATTATAATCTTTAATTCGAAGTCTAGTGCCACTCGTTACGTGGTTCCTGTGGCTGACAAAAAATAAATACGGTTTTCCAGTATTTTACGAATTGAAAAAAAAAACTCAAATTCGAACGACCCATTTTTTCCAAGATTTTTCGTTTTCGAGCTAGAAGTTCTCCTGCTCCCTGCAGCTCTATTAGCATACCGAGCTTTTGTACTCGCAACGACAGGGTATTCTCCCACATTTATGCTGATTGGCACAGAACTCACTCTACCCCTTTAACTGTTGTTTGGCCAAGCCCCAGGAGAAGAGGAAGGGCAACATTTTGGATTTTAAAAAAGTATCCACGGACAGTTAACGTGACAGCAATGATACGACACGCATTTTAATTATAGATATATGAACGCTGGGGATTGATTAAAAATGCTCTGCAACGGATTTATACCGAAAAGTATTCGATTGCCGTGGCAATAGCGTCCAAAAATTCGCAAAAATGGAGTGGGAATGGAATGACCACACAATGTCATGAGGAAAGTAAAGGTAACTGACAGGTAAATCACGCAGGAAATGTGAACGGGGATAAATTAATAATGTCACATCGAAATAAAAATTGCATGTAAGACAGTTTTTATCCAATACCAACCTACTTTCACCCTGAGATTATAGATACAGACTTACAGAATTGTTTAACAACCTGGATTTCATTTTATGTCAAAACTAAAATTTACTGTGAGAGATTCATTCCTCTTACACCTATGGGCAACTAGCGCGCTGCAGCGGCAATGCGACATTGCAATATAATGCAGTGTAAATGTAATATTCTCAGCAAATAGGAGACACCCATGAGGTGGGCCAAGAGCACTTCATAGGTTCGGGTACGACTCAGCTTATTTCTGTCAGTGCTGTATGAGCCTTCAATTCTCCACTGCCAGGGCCAATGAGTTAAATTTAGAATTGACCAGTGAAGCTCTAGTGGTTATTAACGATATTTTTGCAAATAAGGAATGGAAACCATGCCAATAGAAGATGACAACCCACTTCACTACGATTCCAGAAAGTTAGTGGACGTATGAGCGCTGCCAATATTAAATGAACGTTGCCACACTGGGGCAATGAATTCACTTGATTGTCACTCTGTTGTCAGTGCTGCTGTGACGCCTGCTCTAAGCCCTGTACCCAAAATCCACGAATTCTTTAGTACGGCTGTCACGTTGTAGCCGCAGCACGCTAGTGTATCCCTGACTTAAGATCGTAAAACCTTCCATTATCCTAACCATCTACTAACAACTTCATAACTTCAGTCATTGACACAAGTAATGAGCCCGCGATTATGGCACAAATAATCACAACAGTGATCCCACTGATCTAGATGACCATGGCACATAAGAAGTTGCTACATCAAGAAATGGCGAACGATTTATAAATTCTTTCAACTAGAATATGTTGCTGGTGATGACTTTAGTTTAAAACTAACATTTTTATACCATATCCTATAATAACATGTCCAAGATTTTAAAGATCTTTAATAGACAACAATAATTTTGGGCCTTACTTCAGACCAAAGCATACAAAGAGTTTATAAGAGCATACAAAGTACGTAACTGATTGGAGCACTAGGCGATGGTCTAATTGTGTTTGAGTGAAAATGTTTCCATTTGTGAATAATTCTGGTAAGAAACTATGTCTACCAGTGAACAGAATCGTATTCAAAAAGATCGATCTTGGTAACTACGTAACTAGAATATAAGTTACCTATACGTAAATGAGATTTATAAATTCAGGTAGGGCCATGCCCTCACCTAAAATTTTATGGATTCGATATAATCCGTACACAAGCCATCAAATCAAACCTTAGACCCTCCTTAAAGGACTGTGTTGTCAAAATAATCGCTTCATACAAGAATTCCAACAGCCAATTTTCGTGGTGCCCTACAAAGTGAAATTGGTGTAATTTTTATTATTATTCATGGTACATTTGATTTAGCTGCTAGATGTCATGAGTATGTCTAGAGTGGGATTTGCTGAGTGGCCAAGGGAGTAGCCAAGAGAACTTGTTACTTACTGGAGTTGTTTCATCTTCTTGTTGCTCAGCTTGCAGTCTGGTGATCTGAGAAATTTGGAAATGAATTGAACGTGAGATTTAATAGTGACGGGAAAGTGAGAACTTTCACATGGCGATTAAGCACAGCTCTTTAAACGGCTATACGTGTTGGAAGTTAGTATTAACATACATACGTACTTAAATCTCAATTTCTCCACCATTTGCCACTTACTTTACATTGTAATTTTTCCATTGTTTGCTCGTGCTCTGCGATCAAATAGATCCTTTGTTCCTCCTGAAAAATAGAGAAAAACTAATTGAGGAAAGTGGTACGAATATATTATTCACTCATTGACAATAGAAACTCAGTTGTAACAGCTGAAAGATCAGCTGTCCACTGAGGACCAGATACCCAAGTGCTAACCACGCTGGAGGTATCTTAGGCCCAGTTCACACAATGTCATGTACTGGTGAGTTTTATTCACACATAAGAGGCGTTCAAGTGCATTGGTGCGAAATGTTGCCTAACGACGCCTCGATCTTGTATTGTTAGCTAATATTAACACTCTTTGGGTGTTAACAAAGACTACTCAGGATTATCGCGCATGATTATTTTACAGGAGTTGTGCAAGAGGTACGCGTCTCCAAACTGATTCGAGAAATGGGGAAGAGGAGGCGATCACCTGTGGGGCATTTCCTATGTGGGAATTAGGCCTAACGGAATCCGGGTAATTCCACCAGATCCAGTCGTTGGGACATAGTGGAAAAATGTATACTAAGTTCACTTTGCAACACGCTGCCAATTTTTCCAAAACTCAGTGGCGGCGCCTGGCAAACTAGACAACCTGGGAAGGCAGGCAAAAAGAGGAACAAATTTTAAAAAATTTAAGAAAAAATAAAAGTTTTTACCTAATAAAACGGATTTGTGTTGCTTTAAACTCAATTTTAATCATAATAAAACTTTATGAATATTAGCTTTATTTAAATTTTACAGGTCAACTTACAGATTCATTCTGTATGAGGAGTGGAAGAAAAGCTAAATATTCAACCAACATTTGAAACAGAAACCCTGTCAACTCGGTTGAGGGATTTTGGTCTCAAGAAGTTCCAGGACGTTCGTAGTCCTAAAAGCGTCAGCCAATCACCTTTCCGAATAATTTCATTGTCATCAATCCAAGTCTATCAGTCAAATTCCATGGTGAATTAATTTAATGAATAGACCTTACTTACTGGCGAGCACTACAGACCGGGGTGGCCCTTGGGTTCCCTCACTCCTTTCCTCCACCGGCTCCTGTCCTCAGCCAGACCACCCTCAGATCACGAAGCACCTCAAGCTATCGATTCCTGGGTCGTCCTCTCCTTCTTTTCGAGTGCAACCTTGCTCTTAGCATTCTCCTTGGACCCTCATCAGCTACCATTCGCTCAACGTGGCCCAGCCATCGTATCCGTCCTGCCTGAAGCGCACTATGTCCTCGTTCTTGAGAATCTCATTAATTTCCCTATTATTCCTAATTCTCTATCCAGATCCATCGTTAACCGCACCGTATATTTTTCGGACGATTTTCCTTTCAAACACTCTGAGCCGTTCCTCGTCCCCAGCAAGCATAGTCCATGCTTCTGAGCCATAGCACACGACTAGACGCACTAGAGTTTTATAAAGTCGCATCTTGGTGGATCTGGAGAGCAAACGGCTGGTAAAGGGCTTCTTGTTAGCATAAAATGCTCTGTTCCCGGCCATTATTCGGGAACAGATTTCCTCTTGAACCCGGTTTCTCCTGTTGATGAAACTGCCCAGGTATGTGAATGAGACTACTTCTTCAAACGAATTCTGACCAAAACGCAGTCTCCGCAGAACTCGAGGCGCAACATGAGGAGGGGCAATCTTGAGTAGTTTTGTTTTGTGTTCATTCACAATCAGCCCCATTGACTTTCCTGCTTCACTCAAGATCTCAAATGCTTCTCTTAAGGCTTAAGGCTGCGGCCCATTATGGCAATGTCATCAGCGTACGCAAGGACCTGCCAGGTCCTGTCCATGATCGTGCCATCTTTTTCCATAACTCTGACCGCCTCATTAAGTGCTAGGTTGAACAGTGTCGCAGAAAGTGAGTCACCCTGCCTGACACCAGAGTTAATCTCGAAAGGGTCCCCCGTCTGATTGCCAACCAATACTCTCGAGACACTCCCTTCGAGAAATGAATAGACCTTACGTTATCAATATTCTCATGAAATAATATACCTGTTTGGAAATTTGGGATTGAAGGTCCATAACTTGATGCTCCACTGCTCCAAGCTGCCTGATGAGCTCATCAATTTTCTCATCTTTATTCGCCTGTAACCATTTTACAATACAAAACGTTACGTGAAGTGTCATTGGGGGTCCTAACAGTTCTCATAAAAGAACAATACTATTTCAGTTTTTCATTTACTCCTTGAAGGTTAAGAGTACATTTTAGGCTTTAAAGAGTTCAAATATATGGACGTTTGACATAATATTATGACGTTTGAACATATTTAGGTGCGAAATAGGCTGAATGGAACAAGTGATCCCACGTCAATTGCATACAATTTCGATTTCAACTTTCGTCGGTGCAAGGAAAAGTTGAATTTGGAGCGGATTGAACATTACATGATCCCATTAATTAGTTTCATAATTTAGAACTGTACCTTCCATCCACGACAAAACCATGAAATATATTCATCGATTGCCCTGAACGAAAGCAACATTTAAAGTTTGATAATATTATGTTACAGGATAATAATAATCCATGGTCACACAATAAGAGACTGACTCACTTCATTATTCCTCAGTTCTTCTCGTATAGATTCTTCATTTTCACGATTAACCTGAGACAAATAAATGAGAAAGGAATATAAATATGTCTATTAATGGGCGTACTAATCGTTGTCACCAGAAAAAAATTGTGATTAATGGAATACTGTTCAGTAACAAAATTTTCCCTAGCATTCCCAAGGAACATTTTGGTTGAAGTAATGAAATTCAGTGACTACCTTTACGACGTTGGTTACTTCGGTTATGTTTTTAAGAAGATCCGTCATCATGTTGCGGATATTGTGTTCTTTCTTCAACCGGAGCGCTTCAATCATTTCCCTTTCACTCATCTGAAATATAGAATTGTTATCTGTCCCTTAATTATGAGTTAAAACAGAACCCCTAGCCAAGGCAGAGAAGTGTGCTCCAAAACCGCAAATAATTGTAACTGTGCTTGTAACAGCAACTGTTATTGAATAGATACTGCAATTATTTGACAAACACACCATGTATTCATTCTCTCGCATGTTGGTGAAAATGTTGTGGTTTCTAAATCTATAAGGTTCTCTTCATGACTAGGGTTCTACTACGTATAGATGTGCCTCTGTCGGATAATTATTATAATAATAACTTACGTAAGTTTTGGCTTGTTTAAGAAGATTTTGAACTTCACACTCAGTCGTAGAGAGTGCATCTTTGAGTGAGGATAATTTTTCTACATCTATTCCTGGGTCCTAAAAAGTAGAAAAGAGACATTGAAATAAGTGAACGTTATTTCTGAATTCCTTACCAATTAGTACATTAGCGTAATTTGATCGTCATTCCAACGGGATAGTCTAACCTAGTCTAACTGTAACCTACAATATTCAGAGACAGAAGGTTTGACGTTTCTTTCTTCGTTTGATCGAGCGATTTGCAAAGAGCAAACCCAGATTTCTCAAAGTCAAATATCTGCAACAAAAGGATGCTATCGTTAGAAATCACCGTTAGTTTTACAATCATTAGTTTATCTGTATGATAGATAAATACAATAAGATTCATATAATACAGTATATACTTCAGAAACGATTTGGCAACTGGTAGAAGCACTATATTGAAAATAAGTTAACTATACGTAAACGTAGTAACTATACCTTCTGGTCTCGTTGAATGACGTGGGTAATCAAGTTATTGACCTCACTGCACAGAGATGCGGCTAAATCGCTGATCAAAGGCCCTCTTTCGTCAATTCCAATACTGGTATCCACGACTTCTTTGGTATTGGTTTCCTAAGCAAAACCATACATAGCTATTGATAAACGAACCATGACTGTTATTTGAGTAGTTGAAGAAATTGAAAAATATGAAAAACAGTTGGGGTTAACGTAACGACATGGCTTTTAGCTCATTCATACTGTACAAATTTTACTGAGTGATAGCAAAAATCATAGAAGTTCAGTGATTTTTCTTCTTCTTCAAAGAAAATTGCTCACATCAGTTGACTTCGAAACCCGAATTTACGAAAGAAGATATCAAAGTGGAATCAGTTAAGGCAGTACTGTTAAGGCTACATTAAAATCAATACACAACAGATACCAACCCCTTGAAACGAAGAATGAGAAAACTTGGAGCGGAACGGAGTCGAGGGAGAGAATAATTCGACTATTTGAACATCATTGTCCATAATCTACAATATTATACATCACTGATTAGTACACAGTACGATTGATTGATTGTTTTATTTTACCACCAGAAAGTACAATCTAAGAATATTACATTATGGTTACCAGGGAAAAATAATTTCGAAAATCAATGGGGACTCACTTCTAGCAATTTTGAGGAATCTACTTTTTTCAAGACGCTATCCAAATGTTGTTGACCCTCATTCGGTTTCTAAACATAAAAGACACATTCAAAAATAGTCTCGATCTTGAAGACAGAATGAGGTACAGTAGGAGAGACTTTGGGAAGTTCATGTTTTTCCCTAACGGACTCCCAAGTAATTGAATTGAGTTTATTAGAGTAGGCAACCAACCTTCGGTCATATCAAATCATCGCAAAGCATATTTATTAAATCTTGTTTAATGTGGCCCAAATCCTAGTGTGAACCAAAATGTTCAACTCCAGAATTAAACCTTGATATCCCAACGCCTAAGTAATTATCAGACTCACACCCTAGACTATTTGGTATAAGAAGAAGTCTGACCAATCAGGGGAATTGCCGCACATCAGAATCACAGATTTTAATCAAAGAATCAAAATTGCCATATTTACCTCTATTGGACATGAATAAGGGAGATCATCAGTTGACGTGAATGCTGATACATAAGATGACTCCGCACACTGTAACTATTAGTATTCAATATTAGCACCGTTCTAAACTATCAAAATGTTGACTAGTAATTGTGGTGAAAAAGAACAATACCTTTTCAACGTTATCAACAATAACTTCCAGCTCAGATTTTACTGTTTTAGCCGTCTCCAAGTGCAGATGAAAGTTAGTGTCAAAGTCATCCAACTTGTTCAATACGCATTTCGAAAATGATTCCTGTATCGGAGTGTAATTTGAGTAAATTTTTTCAGTTAGATCCCAAGGCCAGCACGACTAATCATTGTTTGAAAAGTCTTACTAATAAACAGTTATAAATGGGGTACTTACTTGAATTCCTATAACAGATGATAACTGTTTTATATACATTGACTCGTTGGATGCGACAGTAGCTAGCCTTTTCTGGTCCTCCCCAAGCATCTGTAGATCAATTGTACTGATCAAGCCTTTCTGTAAAAGATTATAGTTATGAAATCGTTTACGAAACGTGGGGAAAAGTAGATTATTTGAATGCTAGAAATCCCTACTGAATTGTCAACTGAATCCCCGATTTGCTCACCTGGAAGGTACAGTTGGTTTTCGCTCGTTCGAGGTGACCCAGGGCTACTGTTATGTTGGATTGCATGTTCTGGTATAACACTTTCATTTTTGCCTGGAATAAATAGAAACGCAATTAAAGCTTGTTAAAATCATAATGACCAACAAGTGATCGGTACCTTCCCCCTGAGGTGAACTTTAAATGTTCAAATGCATAGCCTTGAAAGAAATCTTCAAAGGCCCTCTACAGCTGGTTTAGAGGTTTAGGTTATCTCAGGGAAATAAGGACAGACGAGTTAGGCCAGGGGTTTTCACTGGGAATCTCAAGACACCCACTATAATCGAACAAAAACCAGCTAAGTGATGCACACTTCAGTTACACCAAACAAAATGGCACACAATCAAAAATAACAACGAAAAATGGGCCATTGAAAGAAAGCATTAAGATTCAAGTCAGTGAAAAACTAACATAAACAGCAATCAGACAAATCCAGTCGTTTGTTTTGTTGGCAGCACTGTTTAATACCTTCAGAAGTGAAAAGGAAACCCATTTCCTAATTCTGCCATCAAAGTGTTACAATTTTGCCAAAGGGGCACCTTTATTTCTTGTGGATTTTATACAGAACGGGGCGGAAAGTTTGAAAGTTTCAATGTATAATGACCATTCCCTGTTAATTATAGGTAATTGTTTATGACCTCAAACTACTTGGTTTCTTGTAATGTGAGAAATTAGCCCAATTTACATTGATAGCCTTTTTACCAAACTATTGTTTTCTTGGTCGAGAACGAAGTTCTTGTTGAAATTTTCCAAAACATCTCTCAGACAATCCTGGATACTCCCGAAGAGGAATTCGTTGGGAGAGTTCTTTTCATGGGCTTCAATAAGTCTTATGGCTACGCCTTCAAAATGCCCACAAACAACTTTCAGGTTATCTCTATCCACCTTCATGCTATCAATTACGATGTCCAAGTCGTGTTGACATTTCTGCTGCTCTTCCTGCAAAATTGAAACAATATTATTTGGCATACTCGATTCAAACTCCTTGATTTCAACACCCAGGGAATTCTACATGGCAGCCAAATCAAGTTCGTTTCAAAATTCGCCAGAAAATGTATGAATTTGGTGTGATTTATATTGAAATTGTAACTTAATAGTAGACTATACCCAACGCTGCAGTTTCTTTACATCAACAGTTAAAACGTATTGTGGCAATCATAAGCATTCGTACAGCAAGTTTGGCACGAACCTCTAAGCTATAAAATACGACTCTATTTATTATCAACATGAGATTTATGAGTTATGGTCAGCCACTAGATTAAATTTTCAACTTGATTTTATTGATCGAATGAATAACAACGCACATGATTGAACTGTCTAATCGACTTCCAGACGTCACTCAAACTCATTTGAGAGCTTTCCAGGGAGTTGCTCAACTGCCTGATCTTAGATAAATCATCAAAGGTGAATCTGACCGATTGTGAGGGCTGCAAAAGAAAAGTAAAATGTATTTTTGAACAGTAAATTGAAAAGAATTTATTAAAGCCCACATTGAGCCGGGGAGCCCGTCAGGTATTCCTGAAGAGTCTGACAGGCTTTCCGGTACGTGAGTGGGCTACTTAGTTAATCACAGTTGTACTCACAATTCCGTGGAGGTAATTTTGCGGGTTGAACTTGGATACAACGTGGAAGTTTTGAACTTGCCTCTGAAGAAGAAAATACAAATAAATAATACTTCAAAATACGTATTACGGTCATGATTGACTGCACAGCGTCTATAAAAGGGTAAACTGAATTACAGTTCTACTTGGAGGAGTCAATGAGAGGCAAGGTTAATTACAGCCGCCTCTCCAATCAGATGGGCAAAACCACATAAGTGTAGGTTACCCTTCGAGCATACTCTGATCCCGAGGGATGGTTAGGAACCTACAAATGCCAGATTTCTGACACAACTATCCACCTTTCAGTTTTCTTTGAAATAGGAAAGCTAAGAACATGAGCAGAGTATTTTTACAACTGTGTATAGGCAATCAAATATTAACCAATCCTGTGGATAAACCCAATTTGGTACAGCACTGGCATAAAAAACTTTTTCAAGGCCCTTGTTGTCTACGCCCCGACATAATTCTCAATGAGACAGCAATCTGTACAGCGACTTAATACATTTGTCATCACCCATCTACTAACTGAAACTTAGTCATGGCTGTTCTGTGAATTATTCAAATCAACAACCTTATAATTACATGAGATAATTTTACAATCAAAACAGAAGCGTTAACGTAAGAAGTTTATTCAGTGATATTTTTTGAAAATAGATGACTGACGCAATGAGGATGTTAGGAAGTTACTAACGGAACCTGAACCTGAAAAAGAGCATTGTCAATAAGGAAAATGAAATCTAAAACGTACGTCATGTGACTGTTTTATAACCAACCTGAAGAGCTGAATCGGGCAATGAGTGGCTTCTATGGTTAATAATAATGACATTGTCGTTTGGTTCTCTGTCTAAAGAGATAGAAACGTTCCTTCTCACTTCGCGGTTTCTTTCCATGTCATCATTCAGTTCTGTGAGCAACACTTCAATTCCACACTGAAAATGTTATAGAAATACGTAACATTTATGTGGAAGGTCATGAGTTCAAAAGGAGACATGATACCGTAGGTAGGAATGGAACACCTCAGTAGGTACAAGTACCTACAGGAAGTATTGGTCTACAACGTCGACCAAGTGCTTTTACTTCGATTTAATTGTTTTAAAAAATGGAGTAAATATGGATAGACTAGAACCATTTTCGTCAATATAAAACCCCGTTATGTTTTGTTTCATAATTCCTTTATAGCATATAAAGTATAATGAGGAAGCGTTTGTCAATACCTTGATACTTAATTGCTCTTCGCTCTGCAACTTGTTGAGGTAACTTCGTATATAGTCCATCTTGTCACACATGTCCAACATCTTTTTATGGCGGGACTCCAAATCCAATGTAAGTGTCCTGACCTGGTTTTCAAGATTGGCCAATGAACTACTGTCAACAAGCGTGTTCAACCTTAAAATTTCGCTCTTCTTTTCTTCCAAATCAGAAGATAGACGGTCTATTCGAGCTTTCATTTGAACTCTGGGCCCCTCGGTTAACCCTAACATTTCTGCCAATGATTCCTAAAACCGGTATTAAATGTATTATATATTGTTTTCAATGTATCCAGATTGATTATTTCACCAAATAAAATAATTCGTTAATTGTTAAATGCAGGAAATGTGATGGTGTTAATGGAATGTTAAGGTTTATGTAGATGAATTCTAAGGTATGAGTAACTCACCGACACAACAGGCAGCACAAAACATATTCCTTTCTATAATATTATACCTTTACCATAAATAATTGCTTATCATCATCATCCGAGCTAGAATCATTATCTGATAATCAAAAGATAACACTGGTTTACACAAAAAAAGGTCCGAACTATTTGACTGGACCATGGTATTCCGAGGTATTTTTGCGTCCTGAATCCGATCCCGAGGTCATCTGAGGCCCATCACGTCAAAAAGATGAGATTTCAAGGTCATTTGGTGGTTAAGATGACCATTTTGGTTTATTATTGGAACTGGACCCGGGACAATTTCTCGAGCGACCTGTGAATTTGGAGGGTAGCTGTTTAGGTCTTGAATACCTTCCAAACATTGGAATGGAGTCCTAAATCTCGACCGGGAGTATCACAGAACCAACCCAGGGGATAAAATGTTGCTATGATCGTTGTATCTCGCGGGTTTCGATCTCCCTGTCAAGGCATCTCCCTGTCATTTTTTTGACGTGATGGGGCTCAGATTACCTCTGAATCGGATTCAGGACGCAAAAATACCTCAGAATACCATGATCCGGTCAACCAGTGTAATTTTGGGTACTCCTAATATCGAGGTATTGAGATTCAGTTGAGAGATAAAATTTATCTCTCAACTGAATCTCAATATTTCGATATTAGGAGTAGGTACCTAAAATTACACTGGTTTACAAAAAAAAAGTTTGTTACATTTAATGTAACAAACTGTTGGGCCTAAATTAGATGTTTTGCCTTTCGGAATCAGAGTTGGTGAATGTCTTTTTGGAGTCTTTTTTTTTTGTGGTCCAAATTCCATTAATGTCATAATTATAAATGTTATCAACCCACTCCCCCTCTCCTCCCACAACGACGGACTATAACATAATAATATTATGATATAACGTTTCTCCATTCATCCTTTGTTTGATTCCCAAGATATCCTACAGCATCAATAATCAAGATCATCGTAGTGTGGATTCAGTGAAATAGTCGATTGATTGATATATCGCACCTCAAGAATAGGAGTGTGACAAGTCGAAAAATTCGATTTTCAAGTTATACCCACAGGCAGACAGATCTTGACGAGCCCTACAAGGATATAATATATTCACCATCGTGTTCAGCATAAAAAAAACCTTTAAAATGAGGTGTCCCTTGTCAGAATGTTTCATTTTGGGAATTTATGGGTAATCCCCCCCCCCTGAAACTCCCCGAAACCCCCCCTTAGAGTGGCCTGATTCTGCCCATCTACGAAATTATCCTTTCGATTGCCAAGACGGATTTTGTGTGCAAATTTGAACTCTTTATCTCAATTTTATCGAGAGTTATCGTCCGAAGTGACACATACATAAACGTATAATACTTGCCTGCATTGCTGTTGTTGGTGCTGGAATAATGTTTTGCAAATTTGCGAGTTGATACGTGCAAAAAAGGGTAAACAATCAGGAAAAATCATTGGAAATTATTCATATAAAAAATCCAAGATAGTAATGAAACTACTCAAAACTTTTTCTCAATTTATCCAACAAAATTATCCAGAATTTTTTCAAGTCGCTAGTTGTTGATGGAGAAGGTGGCTAGACTTCCCTAGAAACAGTAGTTATAAGCCACTTCTCTAGAAATGTTCAGCAATATTTGGGACCCAAAACTTCAAATGCGTTTTCCCAACATTTAGGATTTTTGACTTGTTACACTCCTGTTCTTGAGGTGCGATATGATGATAATACCAAAATACATAGCAACCACCCATACTGGACTTGAAAATCAAATTAATTAGCATTCACATTTTATTATTATACGATAATCGACTGCTAAACGGCAATATTTTGGTCGTCATAGGACCGGCTGCATTAGAATACAGAAGGAGGTTTTTAGTTGCGAGTGGTTGAGATACACGGAGCAGATGAAGGCATTTCTTGTTTACTGCACAAAAACTTCTGAGTGAGATGAATGGTAACATCACTTTCAGCGATTTCCAATTCTCTTCGTTTGAACTAGAGCAAAAACTACGAGTTAAACAATTCAACATGTGCATATGTTGTACAGGTAGCTACCGAAAAAATCAAAGATTTGAACCAACAAGATAGTTGGTTCTGCTGATAGAAAGTCGAAACCCTCACAAAGCAGGTTAGTTTCCTATGTCGAATCAACAAATGTATATTAAACAGTTCCATAAGTATTGTGAAAGATCTGTGCCCTTGTGTGTTACAGTTACAGCAAGCAATTGTATTTCAAGTACCTACAGCCATCAACCCGATGAATATTGAAAATGATTTGTGACTCTTTCAATATGAAACAGAAATGAAAACTGAAGGAAGTGCAGTTTGTCCATACCTTGGCTCTACCTAATTTAACTTCTTTACGCAACTCTCGAATAATATCATCTTTGAAGTGCGCTTGCATCTCTGATTGCCTCAATTTGTTTTCCAGTTCGTGGATCTGCTGTTTCAGCATCATTATAGAGTCGTGTTTCTCTGCCACTTCTGCAGCAAGAGCGATCTGAAGGTCTCTTTGGCTCTGGAAAATCCAATCATGCAGCATGGCTATAAGATCAAATTTTCGAAGAAATAACTGGTTTTGAGGTGTCACTCGTCAGACTGTTTCATTTTTGGAATTTATGGGTAATTTTTCCACCCTTAAAATCCCCTTAGGGTAAGTAACCAATTATCACCACCTTTAGGAGCGCTGCTTCAGGTTTCCAACTATAAATTACTTATCAATCAATTAAAATTAAATCTTCCAGCATCGGTAGATCCATTAACATCTGACCTACAAAATGCACTCCTTTTTCCCTCAAATAATATGACATCAAGTCGGTAAAATGGGGAAAAGCTGGGGATGGAGTCAGTTCCAATTTTCACCAGGGGTTTGAAAGGCTGAAAAAATAAGTATTTTCATACTTGAATAGTAGTCACTATCCTCACCCAATCCAACATTATTGGCTGATATGTCTAGAGGCTCATCTGGATTTCAATCATCCCTTCACAACGCGTTATTTCGCCACGGCTCATTGAATATTCACGGTAAAAATACAGCTATTGTAGCCAATAAATTGACCAAGAATTAAATTTCTAACTGGATGCAAACTCTTATTCTTTCATATTGAAGTTGGGAGTGGTGATAACTGGTGCACTGGTGACGACCCTAAGCCCCCCTTAACAGTGGCCCGATACTGCCCATCTACGAACTTAATGACTGGGATCTATGTGTTGATAGGTGTCAACTACAGCCTATTTGTCTCATTCTTATTATACTTCATTTCATGGAGCTAAATGAATGATTATTATGATTATTCACATTGTAGCGATGTAGGGAGCAAAAGCAACAAAATCCGTGGCATCGGTGTTAATAGTATTCCTAACACAGGTAATAATTCTAATTTTTATCAAACAAGTACCTCAATACATTAATCCCGATCACTTTTCCAGGTAATTTTAGTTACGTTCTTCAACAATTTGTCTGCTGAATAATAGATACAGTTTCTCCTCGTTCACCCCTCCCCCTCCTCCTCCCCACGACCCTATTATTTCCGTCTACTACTCGTCTTCTACTGCTACAGTAAGCGGGGACATTGTTCTCCTTTGTCCTTTTTTTCAATTTGAGATGTCGAGTTTCACTCATTTCTCACTTCACATAATAAGTGTATCAAATTCACATAATATAGTATCAAACCATCCAACCTCTCCACTTATTCATATAAGATGACAAACCCCTAAAAAAATCCAGTCATGCAGCGTGGCTATAAGAGCAACTTCAATTTATCAGACTGTTTCAATCTTGGAATTTATGGGTAATTTTCCCCCCTTAACCCATTAACGCCCAGAGTTGTCATATGGCAACACTGATAGCGCTTCTTTTTGGAAGGCACTGGGATCCTTCTCGAGTGGTTGGGACGACGGGGATCCGAAGGATCCTCTTCTACAGATCTTTCCGAACATACTGATGCATAATTTTTCTAGTTTCATGTGTGGAGGGGACCGTGCAATAAAATCGACACCATGGAGGACCTGCAGGCGCTACTAGAGTACTATACCTAATTAGCTAATTACTGTAGAGTTGATTACATGATTATATTTTAGACTGGATATGTGTATCTAAATTGCAAACATCGAAACTCGTGTCATTAAAATTCCCCTAAACTCTCCTTACTCTCCTAAACTCATCTACGAACTTAGCATTTCGAATGCCATTGCGGATTTTTCGTGCAAATGTGAACTTTTATCTCAATTTTATCAAGAGTTATCGTCTGAAATGACATACATAATAATATTATGTATTATGATCATATTATGATCACATAGGTACATTACATGATTACATAAATACTTAATACATATTACGATTTTTTATGTCTTTTGTCAGTAAATTCAGGATGGTCTAACCGATTTTGATATAAAATGTTTAAGGAAATTCGAGTTTTAAAAATTTTTGGACCGACAACAATAGCTTCCTTTTCTCCAAAAATTCGCTAAAAATCGGGTGGAAGAGTACAGCCTTGCCCCACTGACGAATGACCAATAGGCTGTTTACAATTGCATCTCAAACAATTTGTGTAAAGTTGATACTTAAGTCCCGCCCTCCTCCAACTGAGTAGCCTGCCTCATCAACTTCGTCTTAGTTGTGTACGGACGAGTAATAGAATTTCACATACACAGCACTTACTTCGACTTTTTTTCTGAGTTCAAGAAGTTCCGTGTCACCCGAACCTCCAATATCAATACCTCCAGATTCCACATAATCCTGCAACAAAAATTTGGAAATAATTTTGAGCTCATCTCGAAAATATTGCACGAAAATAATCAAAGTTACTCACAGAGGGGAGTACTCGTCGATGACCTCTTTGCTTCTCTTCCAAGTCGCTCATATCATGCACTGATTCTTATGACTACCGTGCAATGGAATTAGACGTGCATGCAAATAGACATGAGTGCGCAGGCCACAAGTATGGATTTGGGCCTTGTAAACATTGTTAATTTCTAGAAAGATTTTGTATAGTCGAAGGAGAATATAAACTGTACACATGGTACACTTAGTTGTAGTAAAGAGTAAGCCTATCAATCGTCGTAGTGTCTTGTTTTTTGACTATTCGTTAATTTTGACACACTTCTACACATCTTTTCACTCGTTACGAAAAATTTGACGGAAGATTCTATACGCAGTTATACCTACCGATATTCTAAGAACACGATTTTTTTTTTTTTTTTTTGAAAATTAGATCACAAGCATAAGTGTATAATTGCTTATGGTAAATATAACAATAAAGTGAGAGTTCGTATTAGAGCAAAATAACAACAAGGCCTCGAAGAAGTAAAGATTTAATAAAGTTTCATTGTGTATGTCGTTTCGTGTCTTGTTGAGTCAGATTGGCTATCGAAAGCGGCCTCGCCAAACGCGTTTTACCCCTTGAGGGTAGGGTGATTGTAGCATACACTGAAAATTTTACGAACCGTTCTACAATAATTTTTTTTTAAATCTACATAGCGATTTACTGAAGAGGAATGGTTTAAATTGACTCCACCATTATTTTTCAGATAGAAAAAGCATATGAGCTTTTAAATAGACTAATGTGCATGTTAAAGCAACACGAGCCTTACCGGCCTTTGGAGTGCTATCCGAGGATATGATTCGTATGTCTGACTCGTCCCTACCGGAGATTGAGGCAGTGAGCTGTAACAGTCCCTCCGCAGTTCTTTAATGTGGTTTCTGGCTTTCTCCAATGCGCAATCCTTTCCTCTTAGCTCCCGTTTCACGATGTCAAGCTGACTTCTGAGAGAGCAAATTTCTTCACTAAACAATCAGACAAACATGGAATGAATGAAATGGCATAGTTCAATGTAGCAAAATTACTAGGTACACATCTCTAGTATTAAGAGGAGGTTTTCGGGTTAATTTATACTTCGAAAGTGAGAAAACAAAGAGCATGGCGAAGTTTGATTTATACTCCCGGAATTGTAGAGTGCACCTTCATAAATAAGTCCATGACCATCCCCATAATGGGGAATTTGCGTCAATTGTCGATTACGAATATCGTCCTCCTGTTGCTCAGTAGGCCCATAGAGAATTCATAGATATCAATTTAAAAAAATAAATGTACTTGAGGAGAAAACTTCAAAAAACGCTGAGCGCAGATTGAAAGCAGCGGCGAAAATCAAGCTAACCGTATGACGTCACAAACAGGACGAAACCCCCCGTTTTTCAAACGCGGCCATCATTTTCGTTATTCACCTACCTTGAAGTTTCGAAAATAAAAATTTTTAAAAATTGACGCTAATTCCCCATTTATTCATGATTAGATATCTTTTCCTGATCTAATCGAAGAAAATTACGAAATATTTCTCAAACCACTTTGTTAGTCATGCACCAAAACAACTGCAAAAATACAATTCTTTAAACCAGCATTTAAACAGGTTAATATTCATACCAAATGAATTCCGTCCGTTAAGTTTACTTTATTAACTCACAAAGAATTTAAAGGTTCCTATAATAATAACATAGAGAGTACTTTATAATAAAAGACACAGTACTACATGGTGTTATCATACAACGATTACAAATTCACCAAAATACAAACAATGGAATGTTTTTCAAAATTGTATTCCTAGCGTTAGTTTTGAATAAACAGTTAAATAAGCGATTCCAGTGAGCTCTAAATTGGTTGGCACATAGTTTTCTAAAGACATACTCATGAACTACCAGAAATTATGAAAACATACACAATTTTGATATCTTAGAAAAAAACCCCACTTTTTCAATCTCAATGCACTTTCCCAATCCACAATCCCAATCAAAGTTTGTCACTAGTGATCCATGTCTGTATGGGGATCGATTGGGAGGGGGTGACTTGTACAAGCGATTTGTACAAGTTGGTGGGTATGTTATTTTGGGTTTTATATTTTCTAAAACAAATCATAGGATTCAACTGGAAAAACAATTCAACGCTCTATCAAAATTCGTTATTTCACCTTCAAAGGCACCTATATAAAATTTCTACGGCGGGATTGAGGTTTTAGCCATTCGAAATTCCCCTGGAATTTTGGCTAGCGAAGTTTGGCTAGCGAGTCCTGTTTGGATCAGGCATAATCCTAGAAGCAGCATTGTGGGGACCTAAGAGGCTCCCAAAAACAGTGTTTGAAGAAGCTGGGTCAAAAGGAGGTTTGAATCTCTCTCATGTATTTATTGGATCTCATTGAAAACGCTGTCTATCACCTGCTTGATAATTAATATTTAATTATAATCGAACAGTAAATTCCATGGTAGAAAAAATTCCTTTTGTGTTTTTGCCTCTCCTATGATGCCATCAGTTACATAAATCTCAACGATTTTTTCGATCTTAAGCAATCCCTAGAAATGCCCATCGCTTACACTAAGTTTCTACTGAGTAAAGTTGAAGTTATGAAGAAATTCGTCCAAGATACACAGGTGTTATGAGGATGGGCATAATAAATACACGTATATTAGTATCTAAAATCAAAAAATTTAACTTACTTCAATTTCTTTCCCTGAAAAAATTAAACAATATCATTAAGATTGACGTTCTGATCAACTGAATGAACGGCTGATTAAGTTATTTCGATTAGATTTAGGAGGAAGTTGAGGATAGTCAATTATGTAAGTTATTTCAATAATTCATACATCAAGACTTGTGAACTTTTTTTTGTTTGTGTTTTTGTTTAGTGTAAATATTTTGTTGAAAAATCTGATTCACGATGCCCATCTTACATGTAATAAGTGACTAATTATATTGGTGAAATTACCTACTTCAACTTACATGTTTTAATAAAAACCATTAATAAATATCTACCTAACAATAAATTGTACCAAAATATTGAGTCAAATAAATAGTATTCATTTGAGAATTCCAACAATTACTATGAGAAAACTACTTATTCAGTCCTACGACAATCCCGGTGTAATATGAAATGAATTAAAATGTTCAAATACATAATTACGTTATGGTCAATAATTATTATACAGACCAGCGAATAAGAAGAAAACAATAGTCGTAACAAACCTCAGCGATTTCCTTCTTCATGGCAGTAGTTTCTCTGCTGTACTTCTTGAGCAAGGCATCCTTCGTTTCAACTTCAACTTGAAGTCGATTTATCCTGCACAAACAAATTGGATACATAGCCGAGATTCAGGGGTATGAAACTATACCCTATTTCACTCTGTCTTAACCAACCTATTTGGTACAATAAGATACCAACCGGTAAGCTGTGTCCTTCCCAAAGATAATTACTAACCTATCTACTTTCTCCATTGCTTGATTTGACATCTGGAACATAAAGGTGGACACACTGATACTAGATCCTTTACATGAGATAGAATTTAAACAACATCTATACTCAAATTCTGCGTACCTTGAAACATAAACAACATTTTGTTTCACATAGAGTATTTTCAATAACGACCCTTGGAATTGGTCAAGAAGACAAAAAATAATAAACCCCCTCCACCCATATAAATATAGATATGGGTGGAGGGGGTTTATTTTTATTTTTTTCTTCTTGGCCAATTCCAAGGGTTGTTATTGAAAATACTCTATGTGTTTCAAAATCTGGCCAAAACGGAAAAAAAAGATAATCAAAATTAATAAAGAAATATCTTTTTGAAGAAACAAAACGTATAAACCCCCGAGGTGGTCTCTGTTTGACCCAGAAGTCAAAGTGGCACTAGTCGGGGGTTTTCGTAAACAAGTTCCGGTTTGTTAAACCCACCCTTGAAGTCCAACAATCTACAAGTGAAATAGTTGATTTATCAACATAATTACCTCTTCTTCCCGAGCACAAAGCTCTGCAGATAACTCGGCTATCTCCTGTTTCATCTTATGAACTTGTTTGTTTTGGTCATTCAAGCTTGCATTCAGCTCCTTTACTTTCAAACAGTAATTTCTATAGGGAAGCACAAAACAATTAACACAAGATCTACACATTATAGTAGGTACATGCTGAAATGCTGCCAAAATAAAATGCCTTTGTTGGACGGCACGGAAAAACCTGGACGGCAGGAAAAACCTGTGATGGGGTTTGATAAGAGTACCTTAAAAGCAATAGCAGAAACCAATAATTTTAGAAACTGTAGACCTGAATTGTCCGCCGTCTTGCAAAATGGCCACACACGTTTCAGAAACGATACCTAGTGTGTGCTTTGGATTGTTTTTGGAATACCATGAGCTAGGTGGCAGAACCACTGTCATATTTAAAAAACGAGAAATACTACATTACACTCACTCTTCCATTATTTCTTTGGACTTCTGAAGAGAATAGCCCTGAAAAGGAAGTTGAAAACACATATTACCTCCATCAACTTGCAATGTTTGTAATTCTCATCCACGTTAGTTTCAGATTCTGAATTACGATTCTGGATTAGGTAATAAATGGTACCCAATTACCTGTTCATTCAATGATTCGCGGAGCTCGGAGGACTCGCACATTACTCTTGAGATTTGAGCCTCTTTTTCACAGTTGGCTCTGTCCAGATCTTCAAGTCGACTCTCCAATTCATGTATCCTGAACAAATATGAACGTTTCGATGAATAGTGAAAAATCCAATATGTACTTGACTAGTACCTGTGCATATGACTTTGGTTTTAGTAAGTGACAGGGTAGTTCCGTATGGGGTGGGGTTCCCTCATTTTCAACTCATTCAAAATCAATAATCGTTCTACCAAAAATATCGATCCGATAAGCGTTTCAATGATCTCAACCTCCATTTGCGATCTCTTAGTTAACCATCACACGGTGGTGCAATGAAATATTTGTTCATGAATCGAAGCCCATAAGGAAATATCACCCGTGTAGAGTAGGGCCTTATGGGCTGGAATAGGGGGCTATTCCAATTTGATAGATGCACCCAGATGACAATGAGGGATACAAAATGGTGAAGAGCACGTTCCCTTATAAATGAAAACGTGTAATGAATACCAATTCCTTAGAGAGACTATAGGACAATCTCATCATGAGTAATTATCTCCCACCTCATCCTTCTGGAAAGCTCTTATAATATGATATTATCATCCTTGTGGACGTATAACCAAATCTGTAAGGATCGCCATTTTATTTAGTAGTCCGAATGATTTAAAACCCAACTGTGGACAAACGATTCTCTAATACATTTACAGTATATGTAGGTCAATTGTACTCTGCACCATCTCATCATTAGTTGTTTAAACATTCGGTCTACAGTAATCCGTGGATAACTTGGCTTGGTCTAGTTGGTGGGTATAAATAGAAAATGATGCTGAACCATTGAGATGTTGGACCGAACTTACCCATTAACACTTTTCGACCATTTTCAACTACTTATATTATGTTATGGGAGTTTCAAAGGTTTGAGCACACATGTACTAATTTATCTGATACAGCTAGAGTAGAGAATTTATGTCGTCGTGTTCGAGATGGTGGAAACATGCTTCGCACAAGATCAAAGTAGACGTTTTCCCAAGACGTTACAACACTCTGAGAAGTCTAACGTAAAAATTAATAATTCTCAATATGGGAGGTGCTTGTAAAAGTTGAGACTAGACGTTTTCTGAACGTATATCAAAGTTATACCTATAGGATTGAAAAATGATTGATTTTTGCGACATTAAAGTGGGGGTCAAAACTAAACAACACCTCAGGGAAATAGAAGGTAGGTACTCTGTTTTGGTGGAAAGAAGGTTCTCGTTGATTCATCAATGAAGAAGCATTTTTACCTCGCTTTTTGGGTATCCATTAACTTGGCGTGAACCTGAAATGGGAATAAATGGTTGTTAACGTAGTTGTCGATCAAAAAACATGAGCAAACATTGATTTATGTAGTTGCAATGTTGCAACAGTTGCAAAGTTTTCTTCTATTCCAAAAGCTTCTTTTCAAGTTGAAGGGTTTCAATGATGTTTTGAGGGATTTAATGATTCTATTTAATACATCTCAAATATATGTTACCACTTAGTTATCACAAGTCGCACATTTATGAAATGGTCATGTTACTAGACCAAGCAGAAGCAAAGCTTCAAGACCACCACTCCATGGGAAAGTCTCCTATCCCCGTTGAGGGTGAGAAGCACACGAAGCTCAGCAACAGAAGACGGCAATTGAAAGGTTTCATGAGAAACGGAGTCAGAAAGGTTCAAGTTACCCACTCCAATCAATGGAAAAGTTTGATTCTGTTTTCCTCGATAACGGTTTACACCTCAAAGGGAAAAACTCGTAGGCTGGATAACAGGTATTTGGTGACTGATGAAACGTCTACTCACACAATCTTTAGGCAGGCACTGTTTTATATCTTGTACCCTTTCATTTCTCTCATTCGCCTTCTTCTCAAGATTGACCATTGCTTGAACGAGCACGTGGTTTTGAGCAGTCAAATCGTGAATCCAGTCGTGAAGAACGATGTTCTTTAGCTGAAAGAAATTGAAAAAAAAGTGAGATAATCATTAAAGAAAACAAGATTTACCCACAAATTTCTACCAACTAAATGTCAATTTAAATCGTTTACGAGCTCGTATTGATTTGTTGTCATAAGTACATGGAAAGAAATACTGGGAGGTGAAAACAAGTATTGCTCCAAGTATAGGTTTGTTCCAGACTAGACTAGAATAATCATGGGGGAATAGACTAGAGCAATCATGGGGGAAATATTAGCAACTAGATGTTCTGACTGGGTTTGTTTGTTAAATTCGCTACCGAGTTTTATGGTGGGCTAATCAGGAATAGTCCTTTGGTGATCTCGTACTAGGTTACATAGCGATGGATTTTCTAGGGCATCAGTTATGATTCGCTTAAGTTTCCCTTACTAACTGAGGTATCGATAGAGAATTATGAAGGCAGAAGCAATGATTACAATGAAGCAATGAGCACTGTGTGGTTTTGAACTCGTGACTTGGAGGGAGAGTGTTTTGGACTGTTTGAGAGCTGAGAATATTATGGACTTTTCTCTGAGGAATCGGGGTTTTATTACCCTTCCTCTGCTTACTTCTTCAGTTAAGGGTAGGGAGAGCGGTCTGAGCGGCCTTGTTGGTAGAGTGGGGACTATTTTCATTCGTCTCAAATCGTCTCCCTCTCGCGTCTCATCTTTTTAATTATTATTGCTTGCATTGATTTTATAATTAGGATGCTGGAGCATCTAGACAATATAAGTACGTAGATAAGTTACCTGTAAGTTAACTCGCTGACAGTGGATATGAACTTAAAACTGATTTGAATTATGACAGAGATATGGTGGGGTTTTGGAGTGTGGATATTAAGGGTCTCCTTGATTTGCCCTAATGTGGTTAGAACGTAACTCCTAGAAAACAATCACGGAGTCGTTACCTCAACTCGACCGTCGAATCTCAAAGCGTTGGTAGCCAGCTGATTATGTGCATAAATTCTCATAAAGCCTGCTCGACTCAACTCATATTCTCATGAGTCACATGTAGTACCTACCTACTCATAACGAGCCCCAAGCACAAGTAGGTACAGTTCATCGATTCCATTTTTGACTCATTCTCGTTACGCAACTCGCCCCCCAGTCTCCTGGGATGACAAGCTCAAAGAAAAACGGTTTGATGAAACTGATTTGCTAACATCTGTGTACGAAAGCCCAACTATTGAATTTCACCAAGCACAGTCTCCATTGAAGAAACCTCTTTGAAAGATAGTAGGTACCTACTACAAATAAATATTCCTAATAACAAATATTCCTGTTTTTTTCCGTTGCGATAATGAATTTTCCAGCATCCACATTATTTCGGTTTCTCATTCATTCTGAATTTTATAAGTCAAAATCTACTAATGAACGGTGGGCTATTGGCTAGTGACAGCCGAAGACCCTCAAAATGATAGGAAAGGTTATTTTTGTGATAAGAGGTTATCGCCAACTCCAGCGTAAATATAAAGCTTCGGTAAATATTATGAGACCGGTTTCATCATTGTTCCGATTCAAATCTACAGAAGCATGACGTCCGGCTCGGTGACGCAAAAGGGAAATCGGATCGCCGGGAGTATATAAATCGCGAGCCAGAACAAGGGTCGAGGGGGGACACCGGAGCAACAGGTTGTCAAAAAGTTACGGAAACCCACGTGACTTCCCTGTGACGTCCGTGGTTCCTACCAACGAAACCATATTCGGAGTATGTTTTTTCTTCAGCCCTCGAAGGAGTAGCCTTGATTCATAGCCTAATCAAGAAGAGCATAATGAAATATACTGCTAGATATGGAATGTAACCTTGCGAATCGCTAACTAGGCCACCCAAGTCGGGACAGCCCTTAGAGATTTGAGATAGGTACCTCTTTTATTCATATTGTCAACTACATCAGCAATAAGGTAAGTGGTAAATACCTCAGCGCAGTTGCCAGCGCTTTCCATCCGTTTTTTGTAAAGGAACTCGAACTCGTCCAAGACTTTCAAGGAGTCCGCTCCACAATAATTTCGATCGTCAACGCAGACCCTCTCCGCCTCGTCGCTGCCTGATGGTGTCTCCTGGCACTCCATGATGATAAACTGAACTGAAATCCCCCACTAAATAGAAAGAAAATACGTCAAAACCACGCCAATTCGATAGCCCAAGGGAAACATACAAAGTCAAAAATTGGAACCAAATAACATGAGTTGACTGAAGAGCGCCATGTTGTAAACTGTCGAGCTCTGTGGGGATTCGGATGAAACTAAGGGAGACGGTCGCTTAGTTCGCTCAACGCTCGCTGGGGTGTGTTCAAATAGTAGTTTGTGGGGAAAAATAATAATGTGAGTAGATTCTATCACCTACCTCTCCATCCAAGAGGAGGCCGAGTCAATCAGGTTCGCATCTACCAAAGCAGCGAGAAGAACATATTTTGTCAACAACAAACATGCCTAATAGGAATGTTTCCTGCGTTTCAGACCTTTGCAAAACAAATTCGGTGCTGTATCCGAAAACCCATGTCATGTAAACGGTTTCAAACTAAAATATGAGAAGTTACCTATTTGAACAGTGAACTACAAATCAACCAAATTAATCAAATTAATGCATCACTAAACGCTTACTTATTACAGAAATTATAGAAATAGGTAAATAGAAATTATAGAAAACAACCTCAAACAGCAACTGAATGTTTGAATTCAATGTCTACTGTATGGTCGAATGTCGGAATCACTTCTGTGTGCAACGTCGATAGGTATTAAATACAAAATTTTGTTTTTGTTTGCAAGTCCTTGATAGCGTTAACTTTCTCATTAATCGACCTGTATAATAACGGACAGTGACCTCATTCTAAGTGATTTGTACCTCCACACTCGCCAATGCTTAATCCAGTGGAACACGCGTTCTCCAAGATGAGTAGGCGAGAGGATCATATATCTGACGTTATTCAAGCAAGTGTCTTCAGAAACTGCGTAGGATTATGCTAACAAGCAAATGTCATGTTCCTCGTTTACCTGCCGCCGCTACAGCGCCACCGTTACATTAGCAGAGGAAAGATCAGGGGTGTACACTTGCAATGCCTCAAGGGCCAAAACTAAAACCATTTAAGTGGTAACAGCAAAAAAGGTGTTAGTTGAATTTTTACGCAATTTGATTGTTTGGTATCGATGGATAACGAGTTTAATTTGAAACGACTACAAGCAAACTACTTAATTTATTAGGTAGGTATTACCAAGAGAAGGGAAACATGTATGTACTTTTCCAAGTGCTTCATTACTGTAAACAACAGTCCATAACTGCTCATCCATAACAGTTATTGTAGTATTACATGCCATCTAGCGGCAGCTCAAGGCACCAGAGTCGAGAGCCGTTCCCCTGAGCCCCGCCGAACTTGTAAGGAGTTATCAATATAATCATTCGTGTGCATCTCTTGTGTTGACTCTCCCGACCTCCCGTACTAATTAAGTAGTATTTACTATAGTTATGGAACTGTTACTCCAACTGGATGAGTTACTCATCCATAAATGCTTGTTCTTGTTTGGTTTAATCATTTGTTAGGATTAGAAGAGCTCTGCCACGTTTAAAGAAAAACGCCTCAACTCTAAATAATTGATTTTTCAGAGGCGACTAGGTATCGATTATTTCTGGCTGGTTTTTGAATGTTTGTTCAATTAAAAGTTTAAGGCGTTTTACTTTCACAAATAGAGGTGGATTTTTTGGTACGATTTTGTTGTAAAACACCTCAACTGGTCCCCAACATGCTGAAATCACTTTATAAGACTTGCTCAGTGTCATACGCTTTCATTATTAGATAGATAGATAGATAAACATGTATATTTGAGAACAAGTAATTTAACAGCATGTGATACAAATACATAATATTATGACTATGGGCTAAGCCCGTCTGTCGGCTTTCATTATTACATAAGTACGTAAAACGCCTCTCATTTGAAACACCTCAACCCATCGTCTGAAGCCATCGATGGTTAAACGCTTCAACTCAGTTTTTCAACTGAGGCATTTTTTTTCAAACAATTTATTATTTCTTAAATAATTGTTTAATAATTGTAATATGTCCTAAACAATTACCTATTTAATTCTTATAATATTTTATAAATAATTATATTTAGTGTTCCTAATAAATTATTTAATAACATCAAAGCATGCTAGTTAACATGTTTCGAACGAAGCGTTGAAGTGTTTCTACTCAACAAACATGCAGTTGAGGCGTTTTCTCAACATCAAGATCATTTGAGATTTCACTCCTATTAAATGCAACCCCTTCCAGGTCGAATTTTGAAATTTCGATTGGACCATTAGAATTGTGAGGTTGAATTAACGAGGGGTACGTAAAACCCTATTTTCGACAATTTTGGAGCTTATTTTTCTGTTGCCGCTCTTACTAAAAAATCTTGTCAAAAACAGCTATTTTCTTTTCTTCACTTCTTAGCGATTTTTGCTACTTATCCATCACAACCTAGGTAGGTACCCGTATTGTGTGAGCTTTTCCCCCGTCATGAAGTCAAGAGGACGCATCATCTTGTGCTTTTTAAACTCAAATTCGATCGGGATCAGCTCTCACCTGGGAAATGACACGGCTCCCATACGTCCTATACCTACTGCCTTTAGTATAAGTCCTAAGGAGGCAACGTGCCAAATTTGAAGTCTCCACCACCACGGGTAGCTAATATCTATCATAGCTACATACCAAATAACAGCTCCATAGTGTGAATAGCATAGAAATTAGCTATTTAGCATAATGCTAAATAGCTAATTTCTATGCTATTCACACTATGGAGCTGTTATTTGGTATGTAGCGTCCTTAGGACTTTGACTTTGCCCAGACCCAGGATCATAAACAGAGATGACGACGTGGCTGAAACATGTTCCATGCTTATTAAAATTTGCTTATTGAAAAAGAAAGAGAAAGAGCCGCAGGGCCGAGTTTTAAATTATGTTGATCGGTATCCAGGATGTCTCTAGTTTGTCATTGAACTGAAATGGTATGAGTTAAGCAAAACATGGGTGGCAAACGTTTATTCTAACTGAGACTTTTATCAGGTTTTTTCTTATTTCCAACGATATTCGAGTTGGATCCATCGGCGAACCCAGTTTCCGCCACGCAGGAGGAATTGACGATTTTTTTGAGCCAGGTTCGATGAGAGAGGGGTGGATTAGTGAGCAAGAGCTCTGGTCCACTCCGTAATCAAGAAGAAATATCATCATTAAACACCTTCAATTTAGAAAAAAGATCCCGTGAAAGTCGAAGCTGATTTTCTCGGAACCTTTGCCTTGATGACTGCTTGCTAGATTAGCACGGTAGAATATACTGATCAGAACATTTTATATAAAACTATTTATAAGAATATTATTATATATCTATTCAATTCTACATAAATCGCAATCAATTTTCGTAATTTAAATGTGGATTTCTGCGGATGTGAAATTACAAGATTACTTATGGATTCTCGTCGTTATAGAAAAAAGTTCCAGTCGTGCAGCATGAACTATTGGGCGAAGTTTCCATGTATGAGAAATTTCCAAAATGACAAATTTCGTCTCCAGTTTTTGCGAAGTAACACCTCAGTTTGAAGGCGATGGCGAAACCAGAACCACTTTATAATTTGGGCACTTTGAAGATGAAGAAATGTAGTTGTTGTGAATGTTCTTCACGGTTCTTCTGCTCTAATCTGATTCCGGGATGAGATATCACAAGTCTGACTTCACCATCGTGTTCAGCGTTTGAAAATCTATAAACTGAGGTGTTACTTCGCAAAAACTAGAGACGAAATTTGTTATAAAAACCAGAAAAATTGAGACATTTTACTTCATTAAAACAGTTATTTCTTCGAAAATTTGCTCCTATAGCCATGCTGCATGACTGTAGATTTTATAGATTTTTCAAGGCTGCACACGATGGTGAAGCCAGAATTACGATATTTCGTTGCGTTATCAGATTAAAGCAGAATCTGCTCTGATGAACCGTGAAGAACATCTCAAGTAATAACCACGTTTCTTCATCTTCTACGCAAAAAACCTTTAAAATGTCTTGTCACTTGTCAGACTGTTTCATTTTTGAAATTTATGGGTAATCACCCCCCCCCCCCATGTTTTTCATTTGTGGGGCTGTGTAATTGGAATAAACATTTAGCACGTGTATAATACATTGATTTAATCGTCATAGATTTCTCAGGAATTTTGCTACACCGGATTTGATGCAGAACATAAATTACATCAAAATTACGTTTTGTTGGTTTTTTCCTGGTAATTCGGCTGCAGTTTTTTATAATCGCAAGTCGACTACATTGTTTTTTGATTGTAGGTACATTGTAGGCGCTGTTAATGTACTTTCATTTTGACGGAGGATGATTGTATTTCTTCATGGAAATACGTAATTCAATTGGCAGAACTGTATTGGAGAGCACGTGAAGAGCGGGTGGTCACAGAAAGGGGGCGTGGGTTCTTGTTTACATCGGAAACTTGTCGCATTCCACCGTAGGGACATTTGATGAAGGCGAGGGGTTCACGTTGGCAATCCTGACGAAGAAAAATAGAAGGGGAGAGGGAGTTGGGATGAAAGTTGTTTAGGTTATTTACTTCAGTACCGTTCGGAACACTGTGACGGTTTGAAGTGGGTGACCGTTTTTCGATTGTGATCGTTACGTCGGGGTGTCGCCGTACGCGATTGTTTTTGCACAACTCGTATTGGGTTCGTTTGATTCAGTGATTTCTGGTGACACGTCCGCGCCCAACAAGTTGGCCAGGATTTGCTGTCGCGGTGGGGAGGAGAGGTAATTTTTTTCTCTCCCTAAATGAATGTAGATGCCGCCATGTAGCGTTCTGTGGCATTTACTCAATTTATATCAAACCCGTAGGGTTGTGTACGGTATTTCAATTTTTAAGAGCTCCATTGTAAGGTATCAAAACTGAGATAAGTAGTTATGTAAGTTTATTGAATGCTTGCTGTACCCATAATAAATCATGAACATGATGGTGAGAGATTGATTTTTAAATCTCACAGAAATTAATTCGGCATCAGTTTCTGTATAGATTGCAGTATGTAAAGTTACATTTTGAAATGTTCGCCCCTTGACGGTTATTGCGTGCCACCCGATACCTGTTGGTCTGCAGCCAAATAATCGCTTTGGCTGCTGGTAGTTCACCTTGGGTTGGAGTGTACACCTTGATTTTGTGGATTTCAAACACCATGCTTTCCGTAGTTCCACACAATTAGTGATTGGTTCCCCCTTCAAATTGTAAAGGAGTCAGATCCGTACCTTAGTCACTTTCTAAGGTTGTCAGTTGTGTCATATTCATGCAGGTAGTTTTACTAAAACAACATAAAACTCATACAAAATCATCCATAGGATACACTTTTTCTATCCAGTGGGTATCTCGAACCTCGTTTCTTCACCTACTGAATTGCCGTTTGAATGGGGCCCCGTAGTGGCGTAGTGGATTTCATGAATGCACGCGTGATGATGATCCCCACTATACCAATGATAGAGCCTGGAGTCGGTTCCCAATCTCAACTGAATCATCTGGGAGGATGTTACCTTCAAGCCCCTCATACTGCGATCGCTTTTGGTTTTGTGCCAATAACAAATTATTGTCAGCGTTGAGACCCAAAGACTGCAGTTCATGAATGCATATTATGCACAGTGTGTTGCTGGACTGTACGGCGGCTTGTAATCCCTCTGTTTAGTGACGTTCATGGTACTTATTCATACGGAGGCCACTAGTTTCCATAGCGCGGATTGAGCTTATCATCTTATGCCCCTGCTTAATTTATGCGTCCACTAAAAGTATAATAGGTATACGAGTTCTCTCTGTCCAACTACTCAATATGGATGTGGTTTGTTCTTCGGGGATGTTTTTTTATGTTTGAGATGCGAGCGCTAGCGGGCATCCAGAATGCTTGGAAACAGCGAAAGAGCATTTAACTCTGATGACTGATCATAATATTATATTAATAAACAATATCATTATTACCAAGGATAATTACTGCAATGAACTCGCAATGTGAAATTGAATCTTGTGTGCCCCTTCAAACTCATTGGATGAAATATTACGCGTAGGTGATTGATACAAAACGCTGTATCAGTAATTTGCAGAGTTTTTGAGATGATGAACTTCTTCGTGCAGATCACTCGTCTGTCTAGATCACTAAATTATTATTATGAATTATCATTAATTGTTAATTATCATTATCAAGTCCCTAGTGTAAATTATTATTAATTATTGATTAATAATTATTATCATATAGTGTAAATCATTATTAATTAACTAGATATCAGATATCTAGTTCTCTAGTAGATTCTGTGCTGTTCGAATCAGCTGGGCCAGTAAGAACATTGTAGCATGATTCACCCTCATGTTGACGACTTTTGATGTGGTCCACCTTCGAGCCCTCATTCTAGACCATCGGCTGGTCTTAAAAAATGTTAAAAATTAAGCTCTATTTAAATTTCTGCATAAAAAAAACCACAGCGTTTAATTTGAATTTATCGAGATATGACGATTTCAACATTTCACAATTTTTTTTGCACCCTTTCCGATTGACCTAGGATTATGAAAAGTTTCAATGATCATTGTGGGGTTGATCCGATCTCGTAAACCAAATTCCGTAGTTGTAGGACAACGCTAACTGGACAAAGTGCCGCGGACAGATTTTTTATATTCGATTTTCTGAATCTACGTATCTTGTAAATTAACCAGCAAATTTTGAGGGAAGGTAATTTTTTCTTGGGAGATTCCAGAGGTTTATTATCGAAGATAATAAACCAAAATGGAGCGACCCAGTTTCTTGTGGAGCCTCTCCGGGGACCAACGCGTCGAGAGCAAACATCTGCCGGTTGATAGGTGCGTGTACGCAGGGCACAGATAATACGACGAGTGGCGACATCCGAATTGA
This sequence comes from Stenodema calcarata, assembly GCA_963920205.1. Classification (NCBI taxonomy): domain Eukaryota; kingdom Metazoa; phylum Arthropoda; class Insecta; order Hemiptera; family Miridae; genus Stenodema; species Stenodema calcarata. The sequence continues at coordinate 27,948,048 of OY986049.1, read as the reverse complement.
CAATAACACCACTTTTTCTTGAAACACTACACGTCCCACGTGATAAAATTGTTTTGAACCGGGTGTCTGCATTATTTGAACAAGACGTATGTAAGATATGAATTAGTGTGAAATCTCCTAAATTGCGTCTCTCCAGATCCCATGGGGTGAGGTAAAAGAGCATAACTATAACTTAATCATAATATATCATTATATATAATAATCATAATAATATATCATAATATATATAAGACCATAACATAATATTAATACATAATATTATTATGTAATCGACCAAGATGTGGTAGGATAGCAACAAGTTCCTTTTCGGAAAAAGGAATACAAGAAGTTGAATTTCTTTAGCCATCTACAGGGGCAATGATGCATCCTCGTTACCTCTTGTACTCATCAGTACCTTCGTTTTGTTTCCGCTTTCGCATCGAGTTTCATTGGATTAGAAATCAAGGAGACTATTGTAAAATGGATCGGCCGAGTTCACAAGCTACTAAAGCGTAGACATGTGCGCAGAACGCGTTTTAAAGAGGTCGCTATACGAATCAAGCGACTTGGGTAGGTATATGTGACAGGTTGGGAACCCTCTCAAGCGGCTCCATTTCCTGGTGATAAAAAAAAAGACGTAGTTACTGCCGCCGAGGTCAATATTCTAACTGTGAATACGTAGTTCGTTCTCTTGTGTCAAGGCTTCGCCCCATTCATTTATTCGTCTTGAATGAAGACTGTCAGATGGAGAATTGTTTGTGGTTCTGATCGAGGATTTTATAATCGTGGATATCAGTTGTGGCTTTTTGAGATTGAACATAATAATTATTATTATATGAAGGGTACAGGGGAAGAAGGGTACGATTCCAAAATTGGAAAATGTTCAAAGAGCCAAAACTAACTTATCATCTCATGATACGTTGCCAAGGTATGAAAAAAAAAATTATCAACTATTCCAAACCATCATGGAATGAAATCGTTTTTCACTAGTCCCGACCTACCACGTGAAACTACTCCCAGAAAGCCTCTAGAAGGCATTGAAACCTCGAAATAGACAAGTAGTGGAACTATACCCTTCTTCCCCTGTACCCTTCATATTCCTGTGAGCTAAAAATCAAGTTAATGATGCTCCCCACACTGGGTTAGAGATGACCTTCATGATTTGAGAACGTTATTAAACTTGTACCATTACATTCAATGGCGTAACATCGAATCCCACAATTCCCAGCAAATGAATATATTATATTATAATAATGACTAGCTACATTCCCCTTTCAACACAGCCTCCTCCAACAATGCAAACACATTGAAATAGTATCCTGGATATACTCGACCATGAAGTCTGTACTCATTTTGAGCATTGTTTCAAATTCAATATCGTTGCATTGTTATGACGCATATATTACTTCCCAGCGGGCTTCTAAGTGTTCCCTTCAGCTGACTGCAATCCCTCGAACTGTTCCAATTAGTCACAGTACATACTTCTGTGTAAAAACACTCGTTATTCTAAGCGACTGTGTGTCACTGTCAGTTTTTTGGAAATAACTTTAAAGTACTTCTCGATTCAATCAGATACGGAGATAACAAGTGGCAGATCTGTGGTGACTTCAAAGTAATTGCTCTTCTTTTAGGAATGCAGTTGTGCTATACCAAGTTTAGTTTGTGGGATACCCGAGATCGGAAATCTCACTACTTTAAAAACAAATAGCCTTCACGTACACTAAAGAGAATAGCCTTCATGCACACTAAATCCAAAGAGAAAAGTTCCAAAATGAGCACAGATTTTGAGTGCTCCGGATGGTCTTCAAAATTTTAAAAATTGAACACTTTTTAAATGTGAACTCAAAACTGTACCGTATCATTTGAATTTGTTCGAGATAAGTATGCATTTTTTTGCTTGGTCGATTCCAATGGTTCATTATCGAAGATAAAAACCAAAATTCAGGGTGGTGAATTTGAGCAGTTCTAAAATTTTGGAGATGCGAATGATGAATGAGATTTTGCATTAGCCCCGTTTTAGGCATGCGCGTACGAAAATTTCACGAACTTTAGTGCGCCTCAGATGGTATTTGGAATTTTTTAATTTCCTTCGGGAATTCGCACTGAGTGTAAAACTTGAATAAGTTCCCGAACCAAACGTGTTGACCCATTTAAAATACCACAACTCTTATCAAAACTACAACTAGATACTGAGTTATTGAGTTAGAGTTTCCGTTCCTCGAACGTTGCTGCTTATTACGCCTGTACTAGGTTAGTGAAAAATAAGCTACGTAATTAATGTGTCATCTTGATGTTTGTGTTAAATATCGTGTAAATAATTATTCACTCTCATTTAATGCCATTGATAATCTGGCTTGTCTATAATTATTATGTAGCCTCTACTGCCGGCCAACTCGTCACTATTATTCTAATTCATAATAATTATGATTCCCATTAACGATAAATTCAACCCTATCAGCGAATGACCATATCTAGTAATAAGTTGGCCTACTACATAGTTTTTCGATCTCATTTCCGCTCTGTTATGTAGACTTTTTGCGTGGAAGAGAAAAAAACACCGTTATCTCAACATTGCGTCACTCGACGACCAACGAACACCTACGCGATTCTACCGTTTTGGTATAGCGCTCAAAAACCTTTATTGAATATAGAAAAAAAGAACACGCGTATACGGTTCCAATTAACTAGTTTCCTCGCACTTCAAAGAAGATCGATCATTCGATAAATTTTCGAACAAGGCTTTATATCCTTTTACGGTAGATGCTGAAACTCTATTTATTACACTTCGTGTCCGAAGTTGTTATTCGTTCCTTTATGTAGCACCTCTTCTAATAGAAAATTAATTTTCCTCACAACTTCAATCACATCATATTTACGCGTATAACCTTCAATATTATGTAGTTCAATCGACATTTCCGCACCTGAAACTGATCTTCTCACCAAGCTATTTCAAAAAGATCGGGACTCTATTGACTTAACTACGCTGTACTCGATTATCCCTCTCAAATCAACGTTTTGTTTGTTTAAAAAATCAGTGCTCTGTTGTCATTCCGGTCACACCATTTTTATCGAATACATAAATCATGTAGGTATTTCTGATGGACAATTTTATAGTAAAATCAACACGCTAAGAACATAATATGTTATGTTCTTAATAATATTATTATTTTGGTTATTAACAAATGTTGAGTGCGCAACAGCAACAAAACTGAATGATGTACCTATGCTGTTTGAAAAATTATAAAGTTGAAAATCCAAAAGTACATTGAGAATGAAACAAAATAATATTTAAAATTCACTCAGGGATTTCTATTTAAAATAATTACAATCACAAGTACAATCAAATCACGGAAAATATGAAGAGCGCAATTCCGACTACAGGGAAAACATGTGAAACACAGACAGTCTGTTATGCGTCAACGTCTCGTCCTGTGATTTACAGTACAATAGAACGCGCGATAACCAAAGTTGTTAATTACACATGAGAACATGCCGCCTACTGTTTCAAGGCTTCCCGTACACCTGAACGCTGTGCCGCATACTTGAACCCACGACATCTAATGGTAGAGGCAAGCTTACTGACATCTCTGAATAGTGGAGCTAGTACCTACCTGTTTATTTTCCAAGGAATTGACTTGAAGAAAAAACGCACTAAGTCCTTGGTATTGGGCAACGTGATCGAAGTTTCCCTCGACACCACTTGAGTGGACATGTGACTATTTGATAGAAAAGGCTACTTATCTCTTACATTTTCAATGGGAAACTGCACGATTAGGCAACAATGGCTGTCATGGGCCTTCAGTAAGATGATTCCAAATTTCGTTCTGCGAAAAAATGGACATGTTTCCTTTCGCTATTCACCTCCACATTTGAAATTCAAACCTGACTGTATAAACTTGGGTTTGTTGTCACAGCTTCACTGATTGAAAATCGATTGACCTGATCCTGAGAAGAACAGAAAGTTCTGTGTGATTTCCTGTCGTAGTGTGACTTGCTTTGAAAAGACTTCTCACTGTCATTTAATGATTTTCAAGAAGTTTTTTGGGATTAAACAAGTAAACGTCGACCTATGAACTCGTACGAACGCGGCCCACTAAAGTTGTTTTGAGTAGTGTGAAAAGTTCCGTTCATTTCTCCTGTTACAAAATGCCTCTCTCCTCAGCAGTGTTGGGAGTTCAGTCGTAATGGCGTTAGTATTTAATAGAGACAAAATGTTAGTTGGCTGAGCTTTGAAATTAATTCGTTCTTCCGTTCCGCGTTCATTTCTGCCCTGTTTGGCTGCGGGCTTCTCCTTCCCGTTGGTGGAATCGGTGCTGCTAAGCTCAGCGTTTTGGCCTCTCGACTCCGCCTATTTGCTGCCATGTTGTTCGCTTTATCTCTGCCATGTTGTTCGCTTTAAGGCGGCCTTTTTCTTAACTACTTTACGACTTTTTGGGTAGGAAGCCATCGCTGTTACATTTTCTGATAGTTCTTCTTCAAACGAAGTGTGTTGAGCAGAGAGTCTATTAATGGTGATACCCATAATATGGTGTGCTACAGTTGTTGCAAACTGTAGATCTGCGATGCACCTACTGTTGCATTGGAGAAGGTATCGAGATTTGGGTTTCGTAGTTTCAATAGCTTTGAGTTACGTGCAAAATACTGGTTTCTTCATCGCTTCCCCACTCGCCCTCACACTCAAATGTTTTGTCAAGCCCAAACCACCTGGCCCTCTTTCATTTCTATTGCCATTTCGAATAACTTGGGGGAAATCTCTACCTGCGAGGATCTCCGCCGTTCCGCGTAAAACCTAAGCTTCCCCTCCACAAGCTTCGCTCACAAACAATTTTCTGCTCCTCATGGAACAAGCTTTTATTCCAGATCGAAGCCTCCCAAAGGGTGGAAAAAAATTATTATACTCAGTTTCGGATTACCTGTATAACTCTCATTCTTGTAGTCGTCCAAGTACTACGTCCAAAATATCGGAAAATGATGTTCGGTATGTCAAATCGCGTCCATGCAATTGCACAATATCGAGGGTCTCACGGCAACTCCCCACATCGTCACTTTTGGCCAAAATGAGTTATGCATACTATTCGAAGCGTCTTCTCTCGGCGGATCGATCTAACACTAAATCTCACGATTCATTTTACTGATTCAGACTTCCAGATCATACAAACTTTCAGTTTCACCAACACCTCCTATCGTCCCCGCCCTGATGATCAACACCCCAAATCGTCTTGTTTTTTGGAAAAAAATACATGGTTTAAGAAGATATTCTAATTGATTTGTGAAATAAGGTATTTTAGATGTAAAGGAGAAAATCATTGGCAGATGGTTTTTTGGATCTACTGAAAAGTCGTCAAAAGGACATTGTGGGGAGTTCCCGTGAGACCCTCGATATGTGGTTTTGACATACGCTTACTTATGAGGGTGAAAGATGATAATACAACTGACGGCGGAATTTGGATCATTTCAAATAATAGGTACTTAAGGACCTGAAGGTACCTGTAGACTTTTATTTCAACATTTTGCGCGCATAGAAAAGTTACGTTGAAATGAGCGAGGACTGTACTGTTGTAAAGCGTACTCGACACAAGAAATGTTAACATTCTTGCCGGAGAGCAGCTTCATTCTCCCCTTAGTTTTTGTCTTGAAGCAAAAAAGTCTGGGAGATGTGGCCTAATTAGGTTTCCAATAGTGTTGGGGTAGTGGTGGGAGAAGAGTCCGTTCTCTTCAGAGGGATTGTCTGCTTTCTGCCGCCCTTTCTTGACTACGTGACTTCCGGCATGCCATCCAAAGTCAGGACCTCTTCCCTCTCTTCCGACTCCTCTCTTTCTTACTCAAGTAATCGGACCTGTTTCCCTTGACTTGAATATGAATCACTTCCCCAGGGCTCGATACATAATACTCGTATTATTGAGCCGGTACATCTGGTACCTACATAATATTATTGAGCCGATCTTACGTAAATTAATTTGTACATCAAATTAAAAAGAATGCAGATCTCGAAGAGATAGGGTGTTAGGTGCATCTCAGAGCAATTCTAGGTTTGGGGAATATTTAACGTAACCGCTTCAAATAACCTAATACTGTCCAGTAACCTAATACCAGATCACCTACTACCAGAAAACCCCTATTACTGGAATAACTGTTTTTGAGAACTTGTTGGAAATACCTTTGAGGGCCTCTTTGTCGCCGGCCATTCGGGATTCTGTGATAATTGGTTGGCTGGGACTATTCCAGGCAGGGTTGCCAACTCGCTGGCAGAAGAATACGGGACACTATAATATAAAGGTTGAGATGTTCATTACTCACCTAGCAACCAGTACCAGGTGTGTGTATATGTATAATATACACCTGGTACTGGTTGCTAGGTGAGTAATGAACACCTCAACCTTTATATTATAATAATGTTGAACAGCACACTACTCACTTCAGGTCAAATAGGCGAGACAAACAAAAAATACCTTTTGTTTGAACGTTTTATTTTTCAGGTACCTAAGTTTATTTTTAAAGGAAAGGAAACATTTTAGGTAAGGAAAGGACCTACCTACAAGTAAATTACCGAGAAAATGGCATGAACAAAATTTCAGACAGGAACTCATTGTCTCTCGTCATAATATACAAAATATCACAGAAATAATCTACCTCCCAGACAAAAATGTAAGCTCATAGCCAAAAAGTAAACAAGTGATAGCTAGGAAGAGGAAACAAGAAGAAGCTAAGAAGATAACAGTTGTTGTTGTTGGTTGCTTTGATGATAGGTGGGTTGGCAGCTGGCGTGATTGATGAAAATCCTCACATCTGGAGTCTCACGTAGATAGGTAACACCTATTCTGCCGTAATTAGGCAGGTACTTACCTATCCTAACCTGAAATACGGGACAAATAGCGTCCCGGGAAGGGTTTCGCCGGGACATGGAACAAATGGACAAAATAAGGGACTGTCCCGTAAAATACGGTACGGTTGGCAACCCTGATTCCAGGTAATGCCAAGTAGTAGGTTACGGAAAACGAATGCGTGAAACGTGTGCGATCATGTAACTGTCGACAATTTATTTGAGTGAGTATTGAGTTAGTTTCGAGTAACAGCGACCCTCTGGTAATAGGTTGTGGTATTAGGTTATTTTGGTAATGATACCAACATAATGGTACCAAAATAACCTAATACCACAACCTATTACCAGACGGTGGCTGTTACTCGACAACCTATTACCAATAAATAACCGTTTTAGTCATGCCTAAGGAATACGAGGCGTGCCCAGAAAGTAAGTGTACTAGATGTTTGTAGACTTCAAAAAATGTTTTTTTCACCAATGTGCTTCTTCAGGGTAGTGAACAAGTGGTAATCTGAAGGCATCAGGTCGGGCGTGGTTCAAAACTCGCGTCCAAATGAGTACAAGAATTGCTTTGTGACATTGGCCATGTGGGGTCTGGCGTTGTCATGCAGCAGGCAGACTCCGCTTGTCAACAGGCCTCTCCTCAATTTTTTTAGCGTCTGCGTTGATGGTCTCCCACTGAGGTAAAAATTGAATCAATAGGTATGATGCCTTTGTGGCCCCAAAACACTGAAGTCATGATTTTGTTTCCCCTGAAATGGTGGTTTTGAACTTTTAGGTTGAGGGTGATCTGGTATGACGCCACTGTTCAGACTTTCTCTTGGTTTCAGGCGTATAGTGTTCAACCCAAGTTTAATCTCCAGTAACAATAGACTTTGGAAAATTATCGCCGCCCAGTTAGTAGCGTTCCAAAAACTCTCTGGAGGTTTGCACTCGACTCATCACGTGTTGTTCAGAAAGCTGTTTTGGGACCCATCATGCGCACAGTTCATGAAGTCCAAGTGTTTCTGAGATCTTGAAAGTTGCGGAAACATTGCAGAAAGTTCATCCAGAGTCAAACTGCGATTGTCGCGTACCGCATTCTCGACTTTTTTCACAACGCCGTCAGTCACAATCGACGGTTCCCCACTCCTGAGATCGTCACGACTTGTACACTCTGTGCAATTCATATGGCTTGCACCATAAACGGTTTGTAGCTCATTAAAAATGTCACGTGGAGATTTTTCCCTCTCAACGAGGTAACGGATAACGGCGCGCATTTCGCACTTGACGGCAGACTTGATCGACATGTTTTAACAAGAAAAATTCATGCGACCACTATTTTCAACGTACTGAACTCGTTCTGGTCTTGTTTTAAAGGTTAGGAGTGAAGCTACGAGTATAAGGCAGTGTGGCCAACATCGAAAAAAAATGCCCTACGGTCGTGAGAACCTCAGTAGGCCCTACACTTACTTTACGGACACGCCTCGTATGATCAGAAGAGAGAGAGAGAGAGATTTATTCAAACATGATACTTAAAATACAAACATCAATCAAATTAAAGAGACTGAAATAAAATACAAACTTCTGTAAAAAAAAATGAAGTGAATAAAGAGTAGCTCGTCTGTAGGCAAAGCCTGTATTGACGAACTAGAGTTGACTTCAACTAATCAATATCAACTAATCAATTTATATTTTCATATTATATTACATTTAAGTATATTTTTATTCATTTAAAATTGACATTTAAAAAAATAGTAAATGCTGCTTAAGACTCTTTCAGCATTCTGTGGTCCAGCGGTTATCAACCATGAAAATAAAAGTTTCTTATAGGCAGAGCGAGTCGTATTACCCGGAATCTACAATTGAGTTGGCAAGGAGTTATAAACTAAATAAAAAGGGCTTCTTGATGTGCGGGCCAAATTTATCCTAGGATTTATGACATTATGGAGGAGTTGGAAACATCTAAATTTGCTGTCTATTTGCTGTTAGCCTGGCTAAATTGCCAACAATTTTCAAATATACCACGTGTTATTTACAAGTTGTCTATCGCTGCACGTTCTCTCACCGTAATTAAATTATTTTTTCGATAACCCCTTCGTAATTTGAAAATTATCAATGTTTATATAATTTATGCAATATTGTGGAAACGCCTCAGAGGATGGTCGAAACAGAGTGCGCGTGAGTACCTACATACAAAACTTACTGATGAATTCATTCTTTGCGTCCAAATGTACTGCGTAGTTGGGAACTAGCCCTAAAGTCCGTTCCATGCTCCGTAATTGATGGGACTTGGGCGGCAATGAGCGGGTGTGCTTGCGCCAAAGTGGGTTGTGGCGGTGAGTTGCTACTTTGACTGAGGGTTTGACCATAGCGCCGCTCATGTGGCTCCCAAATGAATTTCAACCCGGAAGCTATGGGCGTCACTTCGCCAGATGTTTCCTTCTCTGCTACCACCAGAAAAACCGTAGAAAAAAAATGTTGAGGACAACTTAATCTACATTGTCCATGGCTTTGTTAACGGCATTAGCAACAGCAATCAAATGAACTCACACGTATGAAGAAAATGATTCTACTGAAATACCATCCTTAATGCTCGCTACGTTATCAGAGATATGAAATAATGGTACACGATACTAACTGCATACAATAATAGATACTGATTGTTCATTTAGTTTGACAGTACATCATGATTCAAACGTCCAATTGATACCGTGATCAGCGCGAGGAGTTGTGGAATTTTTAAAATGTACCAAGCCATTGGTTGTTGGTGCCCTTGACTCAGATTTCGAGTAGATACGTCTCTCGACGAACCGGCTGATAAAATGTCAGTCTTGTTTTTAGCTGCTTTCGTTCTGTACATGTTATCAAATGGGGTCGGGGACCGCCGAATTCCCTTGTGAGACTAAACTCTAATACCCCTGGGCCTTCGAGGAAAATGTGATTTTTCCCTCGGTTTTTACTGTCGATGGAGGAGCACTTACACTGTTGAGTGTGTAGACGATGTACGAGTATATCTTGTTGAACCGCATTCAACAAAATGGCAAAAATAGCACCGGTGGGCATTACGAGAATTCATGTTTGCGCATGCGATGGTGAAAATATGATTGATACTAGGTGTCTAAGGGCAGAAAAATAGAAAGTTCTGATGAATGAAACTGGAGTTATGAGCGTTATACGGATTTTACGGTTGTGCTGACGATGCTATCATAACTGAATTATTCATTTATGACCATCTTGAGTTCAACCCACAATCATTACAATTAGTACAATTAATTTTCGTCCCAGAAATGGTTTGGTACAATTCAAGACTCTGAAGCACCGATACCATTGGAAAAATTCCAATGGTTCATTATCGAAGATAATAAACCAATACAGTTTAATTTGTCCTCAGTTGTTCATTATATTCTGAATCGATCACACATCTATATTAATATTAATGCTGTTATTAATATTAATATTAATATTAATGCTGTTATTAATATTAATCACACATCTATATTAATGCTGTTTGTAATCAAACTTGGTCTGCACGGAATGATGGAAATTTTGGATATTAGTTGGAAGGTTCTTCATAGATACGAGTACCTATAGTTCGTCCCAGAATTTACGAGATGGAAACTAGACAAGACCATTACTGAGCTAGTTACTGACTGTTTAACGTCATTACTTCATTACATCCTCGTAGCTCTCGCCAATACGCAGAAAGTCGAGGTAATGAAGTAATGACGTTAAACAGTCAGTAACTAGCTCAGTAATGGTCTTGTCTAGTTTCCATCTCGTAAATTCTGGGACGAACTATAGGTACTCGTATCTATGAAGAACCTTCCAACTAATATCCAAAATTTCCATCATTCCGTGCAGACCAAGTTTGATTACAAACAGCAGTTCTCTATTATGACATGTTACTATTTTATTCACGCTCATTTCGATAATGTTTTTTCGGTTTCACCTTCGAAATCTTGTTGGAAGCTCCGGGTCGTCTCAACAATATTAGGAGTTTTCGAGCTATGGCGTTGAGAAAATGTCAACTGTTATATTTCACCCCTTCGTATTGACTTAAAATTGGTCCTTGGACTTTCCTCGGCCCAATCCCCAAAACCTTTTTCTTGCTCGATTCCGTAGATACATTGTGGAAAATAATAAATCAACACATGGGTGATTTACTTCCTCATGATTCATGGTTTGTGTAATACTAATTTGATGGGGAAGCTGCACCAGTGCTAGTACCAGTTACATAGAAAATATCCGTTGGGAACGTTTGTCATTCTGGACATGACACACAGTTATTCTAACGAACTATTATTCTTGTGGGCGTGTGTGTACCTTCCTGTCTTACTTTGGATGATTCAAATTTTTCTAGGTCATTTACTAACGGGTTATCCAACGTTTAGTTCTCGCTGCAGATTATTGCCATCGTAGCATGAGCTCTGTTGGAATTGGTTTGTCTCGCGTGGACAATTGTGAGTTTGGACTCACATAAAGAATATCAGAGAACTGGTGGTCTTTCTGGTTTTTAGGGTTATAAAGAATATAAAACTCGCGTTTTAGTACGATAAATACTTCATACATTTAATTTGTACAAATGAATTTGTAAAAAGGAAAATATAGAGTATATGATACAACTTGACAGACCGGTGTGGCTAAACTATGGGAAATTTGGATGACGTTTGACTGAAACATCCCTATTTCCGTGGCTTAAATAGACAAGTGAATTTTTTTAATGTTTCAAGTGAATGTTTCAAGATACGTAGATTCGCGTCTACTGAAAGACGTTTATTTCGAATATTTTTTAGTGCTAACTACCTGTTATAAATTATTGCAGAAGTTGGCAGGCACATTCTAAATTCTAAAAATTAAACAATTTTCAAATGCGAACTAAAACCTATACCGTTCGAGATATGAATTTTTCAAAATTTGTTTTGAACCCCTGTCCATTGACCAAGGGTTATGAAAAGTTAATGAAAAGGTTATGAAAAAACCAAAATTCGTAACTTTAGCACGACGCTAACGGGGCAAACTGCCGCGGACGGAGGGGGTGGGGTTTAAATTCGATTTTCGGAATCTATGTATCTTGAAACTTAATCCAGCAAATTTTGAGGGGTAGAAGAGGGGGGAGGGGGTTAATTTTTTTCTTGGGCGAATCCAATGGTACATTATCAAAGATAATAAACCAAAATAAAATTGGTAGCTGTCATGCATCTGGTTTGATCATAGGAGTAGCTACCAGCTACCTCACAGACCCCCCCCCCCTCTCCGCAACCCTGTAAGTTATGTACCTACTTAACTGATTGATCTCTATCATAATTTCAGTATTTTAATCCACCCTTTACTCAGTGAGCACGGATGTATAGGAAGTGAACTTCAGTTATTCACTGGGTTAGTAGGGAAGCATCTTTATGATGCTTCGTTTCACGCTCTTCTTAATGAGAAGGTGCCTCAGTTTTTATTACTTAGTTTTTCATACTTGCAACCTGCAAGTCTCGGAGATCCCGAGGCAATCGGAGGGACGTCTCCTGAGCCGCTAAAGGACTGTTTATTTGTCGCAGGTTGTTTGTTTTGTTTGAATTGCCCTCAGGAATTGCCTCGAGTTCCTGAGACAAGGTCACCTTGTACACGTGGATCCGCTAATGTGCTGAACCCATCAGCTGTCTCCCTCTCCTTTCGCGTTACAAGTTCTCATCTTTGCACTGTTCGATTCAACTTGTTTGAATTCGTTTCTTTGAAAAACCTCTTACACGTTTTTTCGCATACAAACTCAATTTTCTCAAAGAAGTTTCGCCTAAAAAATAAAAAATAATTATACCGTTGAAAAGCTGAGATCTGGGCGCAGTTTTTAGTGTTGAGGTAAGTAAAGCCCTAACCTAACATCCAATAGAAAAATATGAAATTTCGCCAAATTGACAAAAATCACTTTTCAAGTTTAAACATCAGGGCCCCCAAAAAAATGTTTGGTTGGCACTAGGAAGATGGGCAATTTGACGCTCTTTCCATTGGTATCCGAACGTTTGATTTTACAATGTATCCAGAGGGAGTTATGGCCATTTTTGCGAAGGAAGGTCAAAAACATGAAAAAAATCTTTAAGATTGAAAAAAAAATCGTATTTTTAGCGGAGTAAAATAAAAGTGTTACAGCACTCTTTCTTACTTAAATTAGTTGTAGAAAAGACTCCCGGGGTTTTGCGGTCCTTAACGTGAGACACCCTGTATAGAGCACAGTTGGCAGTGTTCAAAACAAATATTTCAAACAGTTGTTTCAAAAATAGTGTTCAAATAGTTGTTTCAAAAATAGTCTTCAAATAGTTGTTTCAAAAATAGTGTTCAAAACACAAGAAAAAAAAACACGGTGTTAATTTAAAGCTAGGAATACTCGAAAGAAATTAGTAGGTATACGAAAGAAAGAAAAATATGCGAAAGGAATAATATTCCTTTATAATATTCGTTATTTATTCATCATTTCGGCATTTTTCTTCCTTTCGTATATTTTCCTATATTTTCGTATATTTTTCCGGAATAGGAAAATATACGAAAGGAAGAAAAATGACGAAATAATGAATAAATAACGAAATAATCACCGAAGAATGAATAGGTATAACCTTCTTGCACTGTAACCTTATTACACTCTAACTGGCATCCCTGCTGGGGTTAATCGTGTTTAGTGAAGCTGATTGTGATTAGTGTAATCTTGATTAGCTGGAATCACGATTAGCATGGTGAAATCCAAACGACGTTAATCACGATTACGATGTTCGGTTTCCTCAAACCTTGATTTACCTGATCATGATTAGTGAGTTTTTGGTGAAATCGGCCCTTTTTTTTGGTGAAAACGTTTAAAACCTCAAGTAAAAAAACCTGTTTTATTTGCGAATCTTCTTCTATTTGCTGGGAATAAAGTTATACTGGGTACCAACTTGTCAGTATTGTTATATCGAAATTCTCTGAGCCTCATTTCCGTTATCGTCATTGTTCATGTTCATGCCATGAACTTGAAGAACTTTGTTTTATTAAATTTATGTAAGTAAACATAACTTACTGATACTGGTAATAGGTATCTCACTTCAGATCGTTTTGAACAGTTCAAAACTGTTTTATAAATTCAAACATTAAAAACTAATGGTGGTCTTACGGGCTTTAAACAAACAACACTTTTTTGTAATTTTTGAGCTTTACTGGTAAATTTGGGCCTTATGAACACACTAATAAGGACAGAATCGAGCTACAGCGCTTCCTTTCTCCTCAACGAATGTTGTAGAAACCGGTAAGCTGGTTACAATTACTGTTGGAAAACGGTTTTTATTGTTTCCTGAATATTTTTTGTTTTGGAACATACAAGCTTCTGCAGCGGGGCAAACTAAGTCAAGTTTCCTCGTGAACGTTCTCATATTATGTTTTATGAGGTATCAAGCGTTCACACGCTCGTCCCACGCTTCGTCTACCCATCGGTCGCGCTACAGTTTGAAAATTACCGGAGTGAAGTGACGGGTAATGCTGAGAAGGTGAGGAGAGTCCGATGAAAACAGGTTTACTTGTGGCCGTGACGTTGTCTTTGGTCATTTCTGACAAAAAGCCGTTTCTCTTGTTCCTCTTCTCGTGACATCTGAAAGGAAACCTGTGAGAGACGAAATGATAAAATTTATTCTACGATTTTGTTACCCCTTTTTACCCCAATGGGTGGTTATTTGGATTTATATTTTTGTTTTCATAACCTGCGGCCATTCCTCCTCTTAGTTTCTTGCTACTTACTGTTTAATATCTACCTCGGGGCCACGTCCATTTTTCCATAGTTATGGCGAACATCATAATCTACATTGTAATTGTACATCGTTCAGTGTTATTGCTGCTCAAAGTAACGTCACAACTTCTGCCTAGACTATGTACATAATGAAACATTTATGAAGTCTTTTGCTACTTTCTTCCCATCAAGCTTGCGAATGCCCATGTGTCTTCTAAAATCTTTAATCCCCCCAACAGCTCTCGCCTACACAGCCATTTCCTGTCGTTACTTCAAAGACCGGCGCCCCTCCTCGGCTCAAAACAAAACTTTGAAGTTCTGATGATACAGACAAATTTATTTCTGGACAAAAGCCTCCTCCCTCTTCCTTCCCCTTCCTTCTCCTAATAGCCACCAGAGGCGTTGAGACGGAAAAACAAGAGGGCAAGAAGCCAACAAACAATCTAAAAAGGTGAGTGAACCGCGAAGATTTGACTCACCTTGTTTGTCAAATCGGATCTCGAGTAAGTTCTGTGTTTGAGGTAGGGACTGATTTTCGCCGAGTCTGTACTGAAGGAACCTTCCTCATCACTCCCACTTCTAAACCCCCTCTCACTGTTTTCGTCAGTAACAAGATCGGTCGAGGTGAACAACTCCCCTTGACATTTCGAAAGGTGTTCGAAAGGCTCGCGGATTTTCTCGACTTTTTTCTTCCCAGTTTTTTTTTCCTGTTTTTGATTCGCGGTGTTTGATGATATTTCTTGAAATAGAGAGAAAAAACTGGTCGGCCTGTGTGTTTAAGGCAGTCAGTTGAAGTTTTTGTATACATAATAAATTGCAACGGTCCATTTAAACCCGTTCCTCGGATTAACTTGAGAGTTTCTGTCGCCCATTATTGCACACCTGTCTATTATTCCCTACTTCTAGGACATGCTGCATTAATTTTCTTCATCATTTTGTCGTTCACATCCGTCTCCGTTGGTATATAACTTTACGTAGATATTTGCCGAGTTATATGTATCGATTTAGATGATCACAGAGGTGTAAGGTGATGGAATACGAGGACGCTGTTGAGAGTTGAATAGCGGGAGTTTAACTTATTGCTCTCTAAGGACTCGGATAAGACTGCTCGTCTTACACCAAGCCGACCCAGCTACAAAGATGAAAAGTTTCAGTCATGCAGCATGAGTGAGCGAATTTTCAAAGCAGTCAGTATTTGTACGAATAAGTAAAACAAACACATTAATTTCACAACAAACATTTCTCATGAACAAATCGGCATTCACGGCCTTTAATGTTTCACCTTGATCGAAGAGCATTGTCCTTGTTTGTAGTCCTAGAGGTCGTCCTAGTTTGGAGGGTGTTATGGGACTGGACTACAAATGACCATATCCTACAACATATTGCCCCTAGATATGCCCATCATGGTACCGATTGATCCTTCGATAAGAAACACACTGTGCGTGTACGTAATTCATTCTGAAGAGCTGTTAGGTCCATAGTCCAGCCTGTTCGTTACACATATGCATGATATCCAATTCAGTTCAATACGGAGCACATTGTGTAAATCATTCTGAATATGATGGAGGCGATACATCGAGCCAACCCACTTCAGCTCTAGCAAGCTTTCCATCTCGGCCCATATGCATTTATCTGAGAGGAAAGCGAAACCAACAACATATTTACATTAAAATATCGAAGCGTTATTGAGAAAATACATCCTGTTTGTCGATAACCTCTTACGGCATTATGATTTCCATTACAAGGTACGGGTTGAGTCCTGTATACATACATAGTACATAAACAAGTCAACAATAAGAACTAGATGATTCACATACCTGTATGTACCCAATTGATGTGTCCCCGATAACACGTGATACGATTATTAGGAATATCAATCTCTATTAAATAGAGATGAGTTTGTTCCCTCAATCATTGCTCATCGAGTTCATAGTTGAGTTCATAATACTCTTTGGAAAGATAGTTTACTAAACTAATGTAACATTATGAAATTGTCTCTATTATCTACGTTCTGTTATGTCCTCTATTGATTTCCTTAATTATTGCTGCCTGCCATATACTAGAACTGCACCAAAATTTGTGTTCGTTTAAAAAAAAAAGTATTTTTGTTTAGCTAATGAATATGACCACTCATTATGGTGGGGAGACTGATGACTAAGTCTTCCAAAATCAGAAATAGACCATTGTGTAATCCTCGGCGTTTTCCCTAATTTGCCCCCTCTATTGCGTCAAATCAATTTTTTTTGTAAAGCTCTCACTGAGATTATTCATTTGAATTAACTTGCCTTAAAGTTGTCACTTTAATATTATGAATAAGAAATCATGCGTTCGGAGCCTTCAAAGCCATTTGGGGAGTAATGACTTGTTTACAGCCGACGCCCAGACGGTTCAGGGCGATGTGTTTCCATCTACTCGTATCACGTCCTTGGGATCAATTCGGCCGACCGACGCAACACTGCGTAGATACGAAAGGAGCAAAGAGGAAATTGTAATAGTAATCCTGAACAAGGGAAAGTCATAGTTTCTTGTTTAGATGACTTCTCTCAATAGCCCTTCGTGCATTATGAGGGAGATCTACTGAGATCTCCGACGATGACTCCCATAAAAACTAATATAACCAACATTTTTGCATCGGCCTAATCACATAGACAAGGCTACACTCATCAATTATCTCCTTTAATTTCTTACGTGGACCTTACCCGTCAATTCTTCCGATCATTTATCCAAGTAAATGTCTATTCGATGCAAAGCCTACAATTAGTTTTGGAAATTAGTGGTTGAAATGCACTTGACTAGTCTTTCTGCACAAGAATTTATCGAGCTGAACTATTGTGATACAAGTGGACTTGTACATATGACATATTATATTCAAGAAGTAATGCACGGCAATCTACGGACTAGGCTCTAACTGCCCTCAACATTTGGATGATTGCCTACGAATTGTTTGTTAGTTTTCTAGGGGAAGGATTCCACTACATGTGAAGTGTGCTCAGATTGCCATTTCATGTACTTAGCTAAATCATGAGCAGTTCGATCCTTGGAATTGGAGAACTCGTGGAAGGTTGAGCTTTAATCTTACCCCGAAGTTGACTGTGATTCAATTAAACGGAATTTAAACTTGGTACGATTCCCAGAATGGTGAGATCACAGATCCCCCTTGGGACTTGGATCGCTCACCATATTGGCATTCGGGGGAGCTGGGACCCATTTTCTGACCGGTGCTGGATGCCGGTTACTTTCATTCGAAGGATTTCAAATCCTGAATGAACATGCGACCGCTTTTTCTCTGGTTCAGATCCTGCCCGCCGCGAGGTCCTCCAACGAGCAAGGATGGGAAAGTGACCTCAACGGCCTCTTCCCTCCACGGGATAATTTCACTTTCAAGCGACGCCTTCGAATAACCTTCAATGGCATTTCAGTTAGTTTTTCAAGTGTTTCTAGTCATAATTGCCACCTCAATAATATTGTACAACTACACATTTACCCGCTAACAGACCTTCAATTGTAGTTTAGAATCAGCACACAATGTAGCACAATTTCAGTACTTCTCATGATTTTATTCAGTAGGTACCTGACTGTTACTTCTGGCTGCGCATAAGCGAATGTTGAATCATTAAAACACTCAAAACTCTGTATTCATTTGTGATCATTGGGAACCGATTCCAGATTACCGACCGCTAGTCATCAGTGAAGGGTTCTTTGAATTTTTCCGAATGAATTATCCTCACTTCTTCCTTTATGTTGATAACTGACCTGGCAGATCGAATGATATACAGTAGAGCGTCGATAATCCGGATTAATTGGAACCAGTCCTCATCCGGATTATAAAAAATAGGCTGTTTTTATGCTTTAAGATGATAGAAACTTTACTGAAACCTTAAGAATTCACTTGGATATGTACCTATGTATGTAAGCAAGTAAAATAGGTAAATACATATAAACCTGTTTTGTATTACTTAGTAATGTACTTTAGTGAAACTTAAACTATACAGAATACAATACACAAAACTTGAAGTACAGTATAGGTACAGTACTTATAGTAAAAAAAGGTAATGTTCAAAGTTAAAGAATTTTACACACTCCACACATTGTCAGGGCTCTCAAAAAAGTCTTTAATTTATTTTTGTACTGCAGGAGTTTCTAGTCATAATTGCGAGCTCAATAATAGGTATTATACACCTACCTAATGACGGCTGCATGTGGCACTTTAATTTTTTTCCGGACGTGAATCCGGATTATCGTATGACCGGATTATTGACGTCCGGATTATTAACGTTCTACTGTAGGTAGTTCATAATTAGGATTGTCGTTCTGCCCAAAATGGAGGGAAAGACTAGAATGTAGATAGGTATAATAATATTATACCGTAAGTTGGTACTAACATGATTGCCCGGCATGTGAAGGATTGGTAAGCCTCATAAGCTCCTGTAAAGACCAATTTCCTCATACCTTACCAATCCTTCACATGCCGGGCAATCATGTTAGTACCAACTTACGAGTGTGAGAGACAATACATTGTACGTCCTAAGATGTTGAATACTTCCTTTATTTATGACATTGCATGTGAATTACCACTTGTACTCAACTGTGTATAGCCGTTAGACATTCACCTTACTTTTGAACAAAACAACCTAGTCCATAGCGTGACCGCAGCTCGGCAGTCAGTTTCTGAAGGGGCTCTGGACAATCACCATGTAAGCCCGAGGGCAGGAAACGATTATGATGAGAGGAATGCAGACGATCGAATTATTTCATCGTTTAACCTTCTAGCTGAGAAGGATGAGCCGCTGAGACCCACTTGAAAAGGGCTGCTAATACAATTTACTCAAGTTAATGGGGGTAATCACGTTGAACGTAGTCCAGTGGCGTAGAAAATCCTGTCAGATTTGCTTAATTCTTCAACAGGATTGGATTAGCATTGTCTACCAAGAATCACCTTATCAGAATCAGCTACGGCTTTCAAAACTTGGACTCGCAGCGTACGACCTGTATCAATTGTATGGGAATAAATTTAATATATTATAAAATTTGTTACATACTGCTATAATTTGCTGTATACTTCGTCTCTTTGTGCTACTTCCATCGAGAATCATTCTGGGATAAACAATGTTTCACAATGCCAATGAACCTAAAACAATAATTTTAAGCAGTCACATACTGCCTCAAAATGTCCTAGGCCCCGGTAATATTCATTCTATTGAGTTTTTTTTCAACTTTTGGTTCATATTGACGAAAAATTTCTTGAGCGGTAGATGTAGTTTCGCTCTAAAGGCCAAGTTCACGTTTTGGAAACGCGCGCGTTGGGTCATTGTCATGTCATAAATCCATTCGTAATCAGGCTCCATGTCTGAATCGGGTCACCTTCTGAATCCGAAATCATTTTTTCCGTAATACCATTCAGTTAGTTGAGTTGGACCGTGTGCAAAAATCAAGCGAATCATTTCGAAACGGTTTCAGTACTCGATCCATGATTGGAGTTTATTCCCCAAGTTTATTTTCCAATTGCCATACTTCTTCCTACGTTTATTACTAAATACACAACGATATACTTGGGAAATGTGGTTCAGCCTGAGGTAGAACCACTTCTTGCAATATGGAATAATGAGGAAAGATTGTTTTGGTTTTGCCTTGGTGGGATGTATTTTATTGAAGTTTGATAGACAGGGATTCTGGTGAATGGTCTACTTGGACAAGGGCGATACTGAAGTGTCCATGAGCCCCGTGTATGGTCCGTTTCGAATTGTGAAAACGTATGTTTCCTCTATGAGACATTCGTATGCAACGCAGAGGGGACACGAGAGATACCGGAACTTGAGGGTCACTCACTTCCTTCTTCTGGGGGTCTATGCGGGCCAACTCTGTGACCACCAATGGAATTTATCTTGCCCATCGTCTTCTTTTAGAAATGCGCAGTTTGGCTGGCTATCGACCTCTAAGTTGTCACAATAAGTTGTAACGTTTCGCTCATGAGTTGGAAAAAATGTCATCTTTTGACTCCATAATTGCTCTACGGAGCTAGTTCATTATTCCGTGTTTTTTTTAGTCAAAACACAAAAGGGGAGGCGCAACTGCTTACACCTGGTAGCTAAGAATGGACAGTATCGAGTGGAAAATCACAACCTTCAATGATTTATAATCATTTTTGTTAACATTATTAGATACCTAATAAACCGTTAGAATCGACCAAGAAACACATTAAGAAACGTTTGCTGCTTTTAGCGAATTTTCGAAGAAGTCATAATTGCAATGTCTTATTCCGTTCTCAAACTGGAGCACTTTGAAGATGAAGATACGCGGTTGTTACTTGAAATGTTCTTCATGGTTCATCTGCTGTACTCTGATAATCGAATGAGATATCGCAATTCTGACATCACCATCGTGTTCAGCATTGAAAAATCTATAAACTGAGGTGTTACTCGGCAAATAAAAAGACACAAAGTGTGTTCTAAAACCAGTAAAATGGAGACATTTTACGTAAAACCAGTTTCTTCGAAATGACATGGATCCTACATCCATGCTGTATGACTGTGGATTTTTCCTCATCGAAGAGGTCTGACTTAGATATACAGGGTTTCTGTTAAGTGGTGGATCACTCTCCGTGATTTCCTTATTTAGCTACGTAAAAACGGGACCAATCCATTCTTCATAAGTTTTTGTGTAGAATTCAGGAAAAATACTTTTGCGCCAGCCACTTGCGCCTCAGTAGGCGCAATTGTCACTAACTTCATTTTTTCAAATGGGAACCCCCTCTTTTTATTGCGGATTCGGAGTTTACGCAAAATTTCATGAAAGTTTGACAACAATATTTTTCACGGCGCCATTTTTTTCACTACCAGCAAGCAACCGCTCAAAGATCTGATTTTTGGAAACCCAGAGTGTGGCGCGTGAAATTTCATTATTTCCCGACGCCGAATCACGTGGTGATATCAGTTTTTTATTTGACTTGATTTATCCGAGATTACAGCCTAAAACATGTTCGTTTTTTAAGAAAAATCACCTTATTCTGGCTCTTGATCATTTTAGTTTTAGTTAGATGACTTGTTAGGCAGGCGGGTTGGTAACTAAATTGTCTTGTCGAGGCCATGTCGGGGACAAGATAATTTAGTTACCAATATATATTTTCATCGAACAACCTTTTGGGCTTAACCATGTTGGATGCAGAGAAAAAGAGGTGACACATTCGTTACGAATCGATAACTGGCAAGGGAATATACAGGAGAGTAGTCCGTACGCAGATAGGTATCAAATTGTATGTTATTGTATAGATTCCATTTAGGTATGTGTGTAATGCGCAAATATTTAGTATTTTTCGCGGTTGTTATAGTTTGGTAGCGATCGACTGACGACCTTCCGGTAGATATTGATGTTAAGATGGTTCGCAAGTCACACGGAAATACCGTCCGGGTTGATTAAGCGTCATTGAAAGATTTATTAGCATGCTAATTCTGGCCGAATGACGAGAGATAGAGTTGTTTATTGTTAGTGCAGGTTTCGAGTGTCGGACTATTTGACATTGTTTGGTAGTTCTTCAGAGACAGTAGTTATAATACTCGTATGCATTGGCCGCACATTCACATGACTGCTGATTGGTCGATATATTTCAATTTTCGAATCATTCCACGTTTAAATTTTCTCCAATAGTAGATACCTGTAGAAAGTCAGTTGTCATTGGTTTCAATTACACTCTCCTTATTGAAATCAAATTTTGATTTCTATGAGGAGTTAATTTAAAACAACTGACAAGGTAATCTGATTTAAAGAAATTTAATGTCTTTCGATTGTGTGGATTTTATATCGGCTCAACCTCATTCTGAACGAACGGGTAGTCCAATTGGCCCGATCAGAACTCTACTTAAATTTGAAAAGAAAACTATACCGCTCAGTTCAAAAATTGAGAGAATCAAAGTTGTCAAAATTTCGTAATTCATCTTGAACCGATGGACCTTTGGGTACAAAAAGTTTCAAAGATCATCGGCTGGTACGAGCCCATAACCTATTTACAATATATATTTATAACAATTTACACTACTTGACAGTAATTATTAATAATTGTTTCTTGGTCGATTACAATGGTTCCTTATCGAAGATTATATCCAAAATTCAAAGCGGTCGAAGGTCCACACTACAATCCACATCTCCGCCCTCCCAAAACAGTAACTTGCTTCAGAAGAATCTATGAATTGGTGAGAAGTGTCTTTTGTATTCTATCACTGATCGAATGAACTATCTCCGAATTACGGAGGCGTTTGAGAGTCATTAGACGATATGATGATTAATATACGGAGTTTGATCTATAAATAATATGAATCCGGAGGCAACCTACAGAATTATTTGGCCAAAAATAAATATCTTCTACGTTACCAGCAATCAGTTCAGGGATTGTGGCATGGTGGTGGTGAAGTGGTTGTAGATTTGTATAAGTACAAGTTAATGCGCATAATTATTTGCATTAACATTAAGCAATCGCTATTATTAAGTCACTCTGTCAGTGCGGAAATCTTGTCTCTTTACAACACCCTCAATATACCTCCAATCTTCTTCGAAGAGCATTCTGGGTTGAGTTGGCCGCTTCACCTTCCTCATTAATACCGTGGGTAGCGCTGCCTCTTCGTGAATCCGCAACATGGAGGAAGATCACGAGCATGACTCGATCTCTTCTCTATGTTGGGTCCGAAGCGAAGACGCGTCTAGGACCTGGCGGTGTCCCAAGGTCGTTCACTCGCCTTCTCCCGTGATATTTATTTACGCGCTCACCTCTCTCGTGTTTACTTCGGTAAAATATTCCACACACGCTGATGCCCAATGCGTCATTGTCTCGAGTTGGTGGCCGATTCCCCTATTTGGGCTAAGTCGTCGGAATGTTGACGGCGTAGTTAGGCTTTTTCGTTTGTACGTCCCGAGGGAAACTTGAAGCTTGGTCTTGTGGTTTTTCTGGTACTCATTCCTTATATCAGACTTCATATTTCCTCTCAGAAACCAGTAAAAGTTAGTTTTATAGATATTTGTTTTACTGATCAAATATGCAGAAGTGTTACATAACACGTAGCTGTTCGCTATATTCGCTATGTCTATAGTTGGTGTATGAGGTTGTTTTCTGATTTTTCTCTGTCAATTCCCACGAATACCTTTACAGAACTCTCTCTTCCTAAGAAAGAAATACAGAGAATTCTTTTCTCAGGAATATTCCTATTCCGAAATTCTCTTCCCACTGCCTTGATAGCGCCGTAAATGTGGTTCGAACAAACTGAAGATAAGATGCTGCTAGTTGCAGAAGATAACGTGATTCTGTGTGTGTGTCGATGGCGTTGTTAATTTACTTTCTACGCAAACACTTGATAATTGTTTTATGCATTTTAATCGGAGTTCGAGGTCGTGAACAGTTACAGAATTATTCTGGAGGTTTGACGTACCTACCCGTACCTTTTGAACTATGAATAGATAATCATGGTCCTTGTAAACCAGTTATCCTTGTGAAATGGTGAGACTTATGCATTTGTAGTTATATTTATCCATCTTCTGTGTGCAAAGAAGGAATTAGGGGTTCCCTCAACCGCTCTTCACTTTCACCCTACCCTGCAATGGGAAAAGCAAAAGACATAGTAGGTTAGTTTCATCAGGGAATGCTAAATCGAAGCTTCGAAATTTTTTGTTCTGTTAATAAATTAATTAGCTGTTAACAATTTTCCTGTTTATGCATTTTGAAAAAATTAAGAAATGGTCAGAGTACTGCAAAGCTAGGTGATATTAATTGTTACTGTCGGAGCCTTTGAAACAACTCGACAATTCATTCGGGAAGGACCAGCGCCAAATATCGAGGTATCCAGTTACAGTCAACAGTGGGATTAGTTATGAAGTTGATTTCTACACCGATCGGTTCTTTTACCAAATAATCCGCGAATTTAATCTGTGCTTTAGTGATTTTCCACCGTAAATTTACCCGAAACTGAGTTAATACTTCAACAACCTCCTTTTCTGTGTCCTGGGCTTTTCAGTTTGACAGATTCTCCAAATGCGTAACGAATGTGAGAGTGACTGCTGCTGGGATAATAATATTATCTATATTAAAGATGAGTCGAATGTGGGATTACGTATACCATGGTTTTGAGATATCGAGTCCAGTTATTCTTCCGCTCCCCTCGCTGACCATTTTAGAGTGGGACTCGAACGCTTTCAGCTCTCTACTGCCCACAGTTTCTAAAAACCATGTCCTGGTCTTGAAATTGAATTATAATCCAGTCAAATATTCACTAATATTGTGAAACTGTCCGTTCGCCTTAGGGCTCATTATTGATTTTACATTCCAATTGTTATGGGAAATTTTGGAAGCCCTCGTTCTCTATTGAAACTAATTAGAAGGATGCACGAATATAACTATTGGGTATGGTTGAGTTCAGTTGGAGAGAATGTTCTACAACACGCAAACACCTCAAATAACACACTAACTACGCTGAAAAACATCTGGTTTGAGTGCCGCTTCTTCATTTCTCTAATCTTCCTTCGTACTTCATCGTGACACATTGAGGACCGATAACGCAAGGCTTATCAGAGGAGGAGGTGTAGTAAAAAACTCCATACTTGTGTCATGCATTCGAACCAGGGATGGAACATCGAAGCAAAAACATCAATGTAACCATCGATGTCAACATTGAACGCTAAGTTAGCGTAGACATTTAAATGGAGTTTAATTTGAAGACTTTAAGACCATCCAGAGTTTTGTACCACCAGCCGTTCGTACCACACAGTGAGGGCTCAAATGTAGAGCAGATGGAAAGTTTTCAACATGAGGGTGGCGGCAGCCTGTCAAGTCAATGATCATACTGTCCCAGCTGATTCGAACAGCACAAGGTTTTGAGATATCGCGTTGATTAATAATAATAATCATAATAATAATAATAATCAACAATGATAATAATAATGATAATCAATTATTAATGATAATTATTTATAAATAATAAACAATAAAAATTAGTAATCATTAATCTACCATTTAGTGATCTAGACAGAAGGGTGATCTGCACTAAGAATATAGGTATTAAACCGTTGTGTTAAGGCTTCGCAGGGTTTTCCAATAAATTTCGCGCCAAGGCATGTACCTCCTTTCAACTTATACTTTCGAATGTCGGAATAATCGAATACTCGTATAATCGAATAATATAAAAATGTAAACACGTAATGTAAGCAGTCAATGAAATCTCAAGTCTCATTATTACTCAGCCCCGTAAGTTTCCTATGGTATTAATATTATTAACGACTAGGTACATGATAGTATTAATAATAGCTGTGGAATCCAAGGGCCTAAAGTGTTGAACCTTACGGCAAAATTAGGTCTGTTCAGTATTTCTACGTTCCCTGCTCGCCGCTGTGATTACTCTAGAAAACATTTCTAAGAGGCTCGCGGTTCAATACGTAGAAGTTGCCTCGTGTACTTTATTTTAGGTTATCAGCTGGCAGCAGACGGCCACGCGCAGGCTGCACGGCGTGATCGGGCGTTTTATGCACCTCCAGCGAAGGCCCTTGGAGTGACGTTAGCTAATAAAGCCTCGTTTATCTCGCACGTGCCACATCTAGTCACAATGACCTCTGCTTTCCCCTACTCCTCCATTATTATGATGGGTTTATTTAAGCAGGTGACGGTTTACTGCTAAAGACGATCTGAGAAAATCAATCTTGGAAAAAGAGAGTTCTTACGTAATTATCGGACAGTGTGGTCTAGTACAGTATTGTGAGATTTACATTGCGGCTATTGGTGTTGCGGTTGTGTTGGATGTGAATGCTAACAGAATTTATAACACAGGCTTGGGAGCATAATTATCACATTAAATTTCAAATTGCGATGCGATGTACCTACTCTGTATCCTTTGATTTATTTGTTTTGAATTATTTAGAAGTCCCAGACGGTCGTAGGAGCATTACGATGTGATGACTGGTTCGTGAATTCATTCATGTTATGTAGCGTGTGTTATATTCTGGGATAATAATGATAAATCGTCTCTATCCTAAAAATATTCACCCTGGGTAAACGATCAACTTTCTGTCACGAAATTGCCCGCATATAAAGTGCGTCCTTGCTTTGGCTTGCCCTTAAATGTGCTACACTTCATTCTCGTAAACTTGGCTGCTTCGTCTTTATGGAGGTCGGAATCATACGTTTATTCAGGTTTTCACCCATTTAGACCAAATCACTCAAGTATCGCTAATGGCTGACCACTGCCAAATCCGAATCACCGCTTATTTATGTCTATACAATGTAATGTCATGATGTTGAGGGATGTCGAGGGTCGGTCAAATTCTTACTGACGGTCAACAAATCACACACACTTATGTCTATACAGTTTTCCACTTCAGAAAGCTGTGCCTCAAGCATCGAGCACCCTTTACCATCCATTCTTGGTCTTCGTTCGATGTTGGACACGGAAGAATCTACCGAAGGTTGACAGAAGATGTCGATGAAATAGGTATTGAACATTTCGAGCACAGACGCTTACAGGGATCTATATCCCTGTAAGTGCCTGTGCTCGGAATTTCCGATATTTCATCGACACCTTCTGTCAGAACGTTTTTGCCCTTGCATTTCGGGCGTTTGTAACTTGGATCAAACATAGATCAATCGTATTATGCACTTATGAAGATATGGGACTAAATCCGTGGGTGATTTCCAATCAGTAATGACAAAAGTACTTCGCTTTCGCTCTACTTCGGCTTTCGCTCTACAAATAAAATTAGTTTACAATGCCACTGCTTTAGGATTGAGAAGTATCGAAACAGAAATTCCTTTAGGACAGTAGAGTAGAGCAAAGTTGGTTTTCTTTCAGAACCAGGATGAAACACGTGTAATGGCACCAAGAGACCTAGTTTCGGTCTATCCACATGTCGTCTGGTATAAAATGAATGAACAGTGCTGGTCACTCTGCACAATAGGCAGAAGTGTGCAATTGAATAAGCACTTATTGTTGAACTGTTGAAAGCCCTAGATGTACAGATCAGGGTTGGGCGTGCTCTATTCGTAACACCGCTAATCTTATTAGGTGAAAATACTTCTAGTATAGGAAGGGGACAACCTAATCAGGATCGATGCATGGATAATCGGAGATAGGGCAAAATGCACCGGTTTGTGGAATTATTATGTTGCACATCGATATGCATCACAAACGGCACGTAAATAATTTTTGAAAAATCCACAGTCATGCAGCATGGCTATAAGAGCGAATTTTTGAAGAAATTACTGGTTTATGTAAAATTGTAAATTTTAATTTCCCAACATTTATGGAGTCAACGGCCCTTGCCGATCGTAGTGCTCAGATCAAATTACTTGAACGGAGGTAAAGCGTAAGAGTAGGAATCTGTATCTACGACACGGACATCAAATACTGCCTAACCCTAATGCGTAACCCCATTTCGTTACGGTGCCTCAAGATCAGGCTTAAGTAATTTAAAACAATTCAGTTTTAATAATTTACTTATTTTGGTTATTTGAAATATGATTACCTAGTTTTGCGTTTCACGATACGTAGAATCAGAAAAACGAATTAAGAAAAAAAATCCGTCCGTCCGCCTCCCGTCGTTTTTATGTGGCGCCACAATGCTTAGGAAGTAATTTATTAACTAGACATTCTTCAGATGCCGTCAGAGTCTGCCGAGGGAAAAAATCATTTTATTCATTGCAGTTCAAGAGCTGTCACACTTAGCTAAGTGGTTGCTATTAACCCTGTATTAATTATCATCGCTTTCCATTATTATTTTGATTATTATCAGCATAAATATCAGCAAGAAAGGGAGGGGGTGATAACGCATAGTATTAGTAAATACAGTAGTTGAGTTTATGCTTGTTACTTTCAAGTTTGTGCCATTGTACACTGTATTTTGGTTGGTCACCATGTTGTGATGCTCAGTAGTAATTATTAGTAGGTAGCTCATCAATAATTTCTATTCAATTTCCAGAAATACAACATTCAAATTCCTCTCCATCCGTAATTTCTGCTTCGCTCATTGCAATAATAGTTACTAGCCACTATTCGGGAACTGAAACGTTCACAAGCTAACAAAAACACCATAACAGTCCATTCACACAAATAATTGGCCTTGAAAACACGCGCTCGATACGGCGAGACATGGTCGACTTGACAGTTTCGGATTTTAAACCACCATCAACTACTCCAATAAATATTGAAAATAGATCCTTTGTGTTCTCACCTCCCACTCTTCCCCATCTTTCCTTCGAACGGATACACGTGCCAATTTATACAAAGATTGATCGACACAGTCAGCGATCGATTCAATCAACCCCGTCAGTTTTGTTTAGGACGTTTCTTCCAATAAATACCTACATCGTTACATGAAGTTAGGTACGTATTTAGTTGACGGAAGGAGTAACAACCTACTTTTACATAAGTTACACCACTTTTCAGCTACTTGATCAACATCGGAGGTGGCATTCTCATTCCAACAAATTGAAATTAATCTACAAATTAATCTTCAACATAAAGGTAAACCATCAGATCATAGTGGAATCCGCGAGAGGCAATAGAATTAACTTTCAATCCTCTCGGTCCAAAGTGAGGATCGTCATGAAAAAGGAAATAAATGAATGCACCAAACGCGTACAGATACATCTGCAATGTTTAGGTAAGTATGTTTGGTTAGCTTAAGTATGTTTGGTTTGCGTTATAGAACTCCGGCAATCATTCAAGATGATTAAAACCCCTTGTTTTCTTTGCGTTGGTACCAGACAGTTTTCTCTGGCTGATATGGCAATCGCCTTAGTTTTCCATTATCTTACCATTAGTCGATGATGTAGGTACTGATTGAAAATCTTCATGAAATCGTGTACTACAGTTCAGTGACCAGAGAAGACGAAAAGAAGAAACATGGCTATGTTTGTCATGTATGAAATCTGCGATGTTTGGCTTTTTGAAATATTAATAATAATTACAGGAGTATTGGTTGTCCGGAGCTAGAAAGGCCCATTCACAGTTAATTTAATGACGATGGTTCGATGTTACTGAAAGTGGATATTACATCTATAGATATAATATTTACTTTCAATCTGAATGTAATTTCATGTTACCCTATAGGGTAACACAACCAATTAATGGAGCCAGTAGGCATTGGAGCAATGTTTCCCATCCAAACTATAATATCATTTTGACTCAAGAGTATATTTATAAACTTCGTTTATAAACGAAGTAAATGGATGTCTACAGTTTCCTGCAAGAAGTGAAGTGAGACTTTAGAACGTCTTTGTTTTAGACGGCGGTAACAATTGGTTTTCATGGAAATGGACATTCGAGACTACGCTGGGCACTTTCTTCAGTAATAAGTACATTTGTTATTGAGAAGAACGGACTGATTCATTTGATGTAAATACTGAGTTAACTTCATACCAGCGAAGATTCCTACATTTCTTTGCATTCAAATCTGGAACCCCCTGGGCAAATTGATGCAACTAGAGAGCCATGGACGCACTGTTCCTGTATAAGCTGGTCCATAACATGGTTGACGCTCCTCACTTGCTCGAAGCTCTTGGGTTCAACTTTCCTCCGTTTCCATCCCGCATTACACCCACATTCTATGTACCCACTTCTGCCGCTTACTACTTGCTGAATTCACCAATGATTCGGATTCAGAGAGAATTCAGCCAATTGGATGTGGACCTGTTTGGTTCGGCCCGTCGCAGGATACTGGTGGCTCTGAACCCCCCTTGATGATCTTGTTTACATTAATTTCAATAATTGCCTACCTACAGTTTCATTTATATTTTGCTACGCAACCTTTTTAAATACGCTTGGATATTTTGTTATTTACTACTTACATACTAATAGATACATGTATTTTTCTTGTAAATTGGGCATCTGCCAATAAATAAATAAATTAATACCCTGGGGATTGTCATGCCAAGACATGTTGGGTTTTATGTAGTTACGATAATCCTGAGGGTTGTCTCCATTTGTTAACAAAAA
Organism: Stenodema calcarata; assembly: GCA_963920205.1. NCBI lineage: Eukaryota > Metazoa > Arthropoda > Insecta > Hemiptera > Miridae > Stenodema > Stenodema calcarata. The sequence continues at coordinate 27,917,582 of OY986049.1, read as the reverse complement.
ATCAACTCTTACCGGCCTTCCCCGAACGGTTGGTCTTGAAGCGTAGCCGAAACACCATTCGATTCAGCCTTGAATTGTCAATAAAGATTCTTCAACAACATCCTCGTTCTATTTGAGGGTTTCCAGTGAATTTTTAAAATCTCAAACTCCCCAATAGGTATAACCTGTAAAGGGTACACCACTGTTGATATTTATATTGAGTGCGAGTATCTTCTTCTTGGAGTGCCGTATCCGAATTTCGGACGTTGGCGACCTCTCACATATAATCCTGTGATGCACGTCTTCACAAGTTATACGGGACCTACAGTTTATCGCCGGTTCCGAACGGCACTATTTGAGAGGCTGTACTAGGCAAATGATACTGGTGGTAGTTAGTGCGAGTATAGCCGCTAATAATTCTATTCATATTAGGGTTCACCTAATAATATTATGCTCCATTTATAGCCCGAACCTTATTTTCGGCACTTGGCACAAATTTCGTCCGTTTCTCTTGGAACTGCAAAGATATATATATGAACCTTATTCATTTCATTATATAGCCAAGGCTTCTTCTTCGTACATGATGTGCAGAAATTCTAGAAAAGTCGAGAGGAAGAACTTGAAGGGGGAAATCTCCTTGTGACGTCACTTGAAGACTTCAGTCTCTCATACGGGTCCCTCATACCGATCTCCTCGCATGAACCAAACATAGATCTCCAAGTTATAATAATTTTAATATTTATATATTATATAAATATTGAAATGGTTTATAATTATTCCGAAGTCCTTGATTGGTAATTCTATAATTTGAGCTGTTTTTATTGTTCTCCAGAATTATGACAAATCATTTTTTATTTCATTCAACATGTTTAGTTAACTTATGGTAGGTTTGTTATGTACACATCATACCTTATTTCTAGCTATTAGCTACTACGTGACTCCACAGAATATCCGAATCTGTTATGAATCGTTCACTCAGTCTTGCTATTCATTATAAAAGATTACGTAATTTGTTTTCAATTAGGCAACAGCGCAATAAAAATTTCTCACCTCTTATCAAGGCTGACGTGTCTGCGGATACTGATACGGATGAAAACATGACGCCCGAACCCCGTACCTGCCGATCGTTCCCTGTGACGATTCGATAGAGCTACATTTTTTTTGAGTTGAGTAAACACATAGAAAAAGCTCCTCCCGAATGACAAATTTCAAGCTTGTCCCTTACTCCAAAAAACAGGGGGCTAATTGATATTTCTTCCTGCATTCTACCATTATTATTTAGAATTAACGTTTGTACATCTCCGTCTTACAGGTGATCTGGATTGGCTGTTGGTGTCACCATGACGTCATTTACTTGTTATTCATCTCCATTCAGGTAACTTTTTTTCTATTTTTCTATAAACTCAATACTATTTTATCTACTACACCGGTTCAGAATTGATCACTTAACTTTTCTTAATTTATCATCCTCAGTTAATCTACTCTAAACGTTTTCTATCCACCGAATTCAATTGAAGTAGCACAACGCACTCCTAACAAAATTATCTTTCGTAATACAGCAAGTCTCGTGGGGATCTATTACTTCACTCCTAAATTTCGATAACTATTCATAACATCCCTCGGAGGTAAAAACTGCGATTTGTTCAAGTTATTGAGACGAATGATAGCCAGAGCATCTGCCACGAATGTGCTGTTCTCCGTATCATTCATCATTCCAATCAGAGTACCAAAGATTTCATTCATGAGTGAAATACATTTGGTACAATCCACGGACCCGAAACAATATTCATCTCAATTAAGTCATTCAACCGAATTCTAAAGTTTAGGTTGTGGTAATTCTAAACGATTGAAATAATTGAACCGTCTCCCTCAATTAGTAATGCTACCACGAATGAATGGAACGCCATTTTGACAAACCTTGATTACATTGTTGAAACTGAGCTGTATTAATATTGATGAGGTTTTCCTAAACTTCGCTGTGCCAATGACGTTTTTAGACCACTATGTAGTAGTTATTACTCATGTATCCGTCACTAGTTTATATCCAGACAATATTTTACCTTGGCTTCATTATTATAATAATCGCAATATTTGTAAAAATATTATTGATTATAAAAGTGAAAGGATGAGTTTGAAGACTAAGAATTTTGGATTAATAAGAGGTAAAAGACGACAGTAGCTTGCGTAGAAGTTTACTAGTAGAATTGCCACCAATGTATCAATATAAAACAGTTAACCCCCAGTACGCCTCAGAAGCAACTCATGTTGACTTCAATTCATGTTAGAATTTGATTACTTGCGCCATGGCAAACCTTGTGAAACCCGCTGTTGCGTAGATCGATATCCGTCGGTACCAGTTGACGGAATCGTTCTTCACCTTACAATATACGGAATATTCATGTGCCGTCAGAGCGATGCCTTGACCTCTTGATCGTGTTGACAGCTCCAATGTTTTGTTTGTGCAGATCACCGGACCCCAACCTGTACCGCGACGAGCGTCGATTTTAGATATATCACTTGTTAACTATGTCTGACCATCGTGGAGTTTACCGTGTACTTCAGCCATACTAAATTGGCTTCACCATTCGATTATTACGTTTAAGTAGTCGTCGAATGGTCTCCGAGAACTAGAAGAACGGAAATGAAAAATTTGTCCTCTTTTGTTGTAACGCACAGATCTGCGAGATCAAAAATCATAATATGATTTTATTTATTTTTTATCATAATATGAATATATATTATATCCTCACGTCTTTTCAGTGGAAACCTGGTACAGGCCCCAAGCGAATTGAACATGCGCCATTTCGATTCAGTTGTTGTGAGCCAATACCGGCAACGTTCATGAATAGAACACCGTGTCAGATAAGATAAATAGCGGTCGGGAGATAAGACTCTCATCAAAATTTCTTATATTGGACCCCGATAAGCAATCTATTTCTTCCCAGAAAATAAATCACAAACAGGATATTCAAATTTGACATTCTTTTCGGCACCGAGGAAAAGAGCGAATCGGCAACCACTTGGAGTATTGATTGAGGAAATGACATAACTGAAACCCGGATGTTGAAATTTCATTTAGTGAGTGGGAAGATGGTGGATATTGCTTTTTCCCACTTCGCCGTGTTGGCCTGCGTGAATACTATAACGGAGGTCTATAATTAGGTCAGTGTTTCTAAATTGTCGGTTCTGATGGTAAAATGTGAATTTACAGTCCAAAAGTCACATTAGACACTCCGGAGTCACATTAGAGTTCATGAGACACTTCGGGGCTATTGAGTTACTCACTATAGGCCAAAATTGGTGCTTTTGATGAACTATTCGAACCATACTACTTATACCATTATACTTTTAAAATATGTATAGGTAAGTATACTAAAAGGTCGATGATCAAGAAATTTTCTTTGGATCGAGTTTTTAATGGAAAAATTCAGACGGAACACTTTATTTTCCCCAGTACATAATACGTATAATGTAAAAATATTATTATCCCCAGGAATCCCGTTCACGGCCGAGACGTGAGTAACAGCGTTGAACGCAACTGAACAATTGCTGAATGGAAAATGTGGTTCATCATAGATCACTTATGATCGTATTTACATTGAGTACCTAATAGGGAATGAGAGTGATTTAAAAAAAATGTGTTTCCTAAAGAGAAATCACATTCAGAATAATTAAGACAGCGGTAAAAACATGTTTAAGGAAGTACTTATTTTTCTGGAGAGGTTTGAAGTCGTATCGAGCGGGAAGAGGGAAGCAATGTACGTCATCTACCTCCCAGGCCAATCAGAGATCAGTACTTTTTCAGCAGACTGGCTCCGTAAACCGCTCTCTGATTGGCTCTCGAAAGCGGAGCATGCTCAGCCGCCCTGCTCGCCCCTATCAGCCGCTGTATCAACTACAACCCTGTCCGACCACGTTGAGCAGGAAAACTTCAAATTCCCCATTCTTCAGTTCGAACAAAAATTTTCTCGTTTGAAACTACTCGTTTTACATGTATTGAGAGTCACTAATTCTCGATTTTCGACCATCAAAGAATTATTCTCTGACACACTGGTGTTCCCTATTATGATCCTTGATCCGCTTCGAGTGCGTTAAATCGTGCTGGTGTTCCCAATTTTCATCTATGTTATAAAATACCCTCGGCGATGTTCTTCAGCGCATGTGCAACGTGTTTACCCTGAAAACAGTACATTTGAGAATTTACGGTCTGATGAGCCAAAATGTGAAAAGTCGGAAGTTAATGATCGGCATCATTTTTATAAATGAGCCATGTAATCTTAGGATGCACTGAATTTTTTTGAGATATTTCAGAGATCATTATTGAGTTTTTCTTGTGAAAACCATCCTGATTCCCCAGCATAGTTGTGAGCTAATAGATTGAGCTAAATCAATGCTTCTGCATCTCGCCAATCCTACAGGAGGATTGTTGGAGGTGGAGGAAATTGAACTGTTCTTTTCGATTCAATTTCATCATCATTCGGAAAGAAGAGGTTTGGAGTGATTTGTTGAAATGAAAAGTCTCGAAAATCGGCCTTTCGACGGTGTTTTTCCGACGATTTGGAGGAATCGAGTCAGGACATTATACCGACATTAAACAGAAAATTACGCGAGGTCGCAATTTTCAAACGTTCCGACAATTTCAGGTTAATATTATCAGGTCTGTCAATCATTCGCGAATCTACAGTTGCGAAAAGGAAACCTTTGATATACCAAGAAGGAATACGATCGGAGCGATGAAATGAAATTCAAAACCAATTATCTCACCCAGGGAACCATTACAAATTGAAAAGGTGATGCAGACTATCAAGAAAAACCTCGATCAAAACAACCTCTTTTTTTGCAAACTCATCTGGGCAAAATATAACATCATAAAGAAGTAACCTTGAAGGTAGTAAGATCAAGGCCGGAGAGTCTGCAACGCAAAACACCTTCGACCGTTTGAAGAGGGGAAAGGTGGCCGGGGCATAACAAGTCTCTAACAAGTTTATTCTCTTTCTTAAGAGTTGTTCGAGTTTGGGTGAGGGGTCCTTCCTACGAGAGGTGGTGGTTCCTATCTTTAAAAGGATCTTCAGGAAGTTTGTTCTGCCAGATATCGCCGGAAGTCGAAGGGAATCACAGAGAAGTCTTAGTCGTATCAATACGACATCATAATATTATTTTCCCCATGTAATTCTCGTTTCTACTATCAAGAAAACGAGAAATACGTGGGTAAAATATGATGTATGATTATTGTGTAGAGCGGATTTGACGTGAAAAAGGAGATGGGGAGCTTTGGTTGGCTCCAGAGAGTCGAGTGCCTTGCTGCGCACTTCCAAGGGGGGAGAGGTTACTCAAATGGGACAAGTATTGTTCGTGATAAAACGTGTGTACAATTAAATCAATTTTTTTTTCTTGTATTCGACATACTCGTACACTCATTTTTCCCATGCCCGGACGGTTATCATTCCCGAATGATTGGATCTTCGTCTTCGAAGGATGAAGTGAGTAATGTGAGCTTAAAGTAGACGATACAAATGGATTCAAGGAAGAATGTAGTAGGAATTGGATAAAATAGGTCGATAGGAATAATGTAGTAGGAATTGGGTTAAATAGATCGATGAAGGTGATAGGTCGGTCGGTTTGAAAACCGACAAATGCAAAAATATTCAAGACAGTTTTCCATTTCGCAATGCTGATAGTGATCCAAGTTGTGTGCCAACTTCACACACAAGATGAGAATTAGTTGAAATATAAAATTGATAGAGTGGGTTCAAAGAGGACTGTAATAGAAATGGGTTAGTGATGGGGATTATTCAAAGAGGAATTTTGATACAGATATAGTGTTTCATGCTTGTGAGGCCACCAGCAAGCTCAGTAACAAGTTGACAACATTGTTGAATATTTTTAAATGCGAATTTTAACATTTAAAATCCCATTTGCTAGAGTTTATAGTAATAAGATCAACAAGTAGTGTCACTCGATTCTTACGCAATGTTCGAAGTTTTGAAAATTGCCGGTTTGGTTCAAGGCATTCGCCCTTTTCAATGAGATTGATCAGTTCTGTCAACACCTGGCCATTTGGTTAATTCCATACGTGATGTTTATTACTATTATACACTTGACGCTAGACCGGTTTATCATAATTTTTCACTAGGACTCATCATATTCAGTAGAATACTCATTACCATCCTGTTCAATAATTATAATCTCATAAGGAGGACGATGAGGTCCGATATACTTGCATATGGCCACGAGTGGCTTTTGAAAAGACCACTTGCAAAAACGACTTGTAATCGGTAAATTTGAAATGATCTGTTGTAATAATTGTATAATTCATAGATCATTTCGTTCGCCTACCTCCATGGTCGATATCATGCCAAGAGCATTAAATTTTACGTCCGTTAACACGAAAAGTATCTCAGCACAAGAAACTGGGGTTATTCATTTTGACATGGATATGCCTTACCGCTGGGAGTCATGAAAAAGTTTGCTACACGAAAAAAACTGCCCCTCCCCCCACCTGGACCCCTTCTTACGGTTTGAGCCTTACGGCTAAATTTCGATTAGCATGGAAACATGTTTTAGCCCCGTTGTTTGGTATAGAATTTACCTTTAGGAGCCACTCAGCTGATCCTGGGCATATTAAACTGTTTAAAGTGGAAGTCTTAGAAGGCTTCATGCCAAATTACAGCTTTAGTGGGAATAACATAGAAGGTGTACTATGGTATCTAGCCTCTTAAGGATTTACACTTTAAGCAGGATAGTCCTAGGATCAGCTGAGGGGCTCCTACACCTAATTTCAAAAAATTTTGTTACTTACACGGAAAAAAATAGTAACTCGATACCAATACACAGCGACGGGCAATAATTGTTATTATCACTCTTCGGCTACGTCATAACGGCTCCATTTCTCTTACAACGCTATGCAATTAGAAATATACCTACTGAATGACGCATCGAAGTTATTTAATTTGTCTGGCTACGAGTGAAGTCAGTTTCGAATGTTGAGTCAAAAACAGTCAAAACAGCTACTCGTTGTTTACCATCTTTTATTAGATTCTTTCAAATAATGTTGTAATCTCAATAAAACTATAAAATACCTTCCTATCTGAAGACTGACTTTTTAAAAGACTATCGATGATACGGAAGTAAGGATCGTGTAACCTGGTGTAACCTATGCGATATTTTGTTATGACGCGGTGAATATATAAGATTCTGATTTAGTGGGAGGAAAGTTAACCAATCTTCAACGCGTGAGCTAAAACACATTCTGTGTTTCTATAATTTCGTCCGAAGTATGTAAATAGAGGTAACCGGGGGTCCAGGGGGCTTGAAACTGTAAAACAAAAATTTTTTTCTTTTATGGTATTGAATCTGTAGATTGGTTTGTTGTGGCTTTCCTCCAGGCTCCTTGGTCTCTTCATTTCTGCGTAGCTGCTGCATCCATGACCTGTTCCAAGGACTCCCGTTTTGGCCTGCCACGTAGGTTCGTTCCTTCTATGCTCCGTCCATTGTCTTCCACGTGTTCCATCAGACATGGACAAGATCTGTATACCTGTAACGTACATCAGGATAGGTTAGTATTTCTAAATCCATTAAATTCAGTTGTCTGCCGTGGTACGAGATGAATAAGTTTAATAGCGTTGTCAATGTCAACAAACATTACTTACTTTCTCAATGTATTACAAACGAATTCTAGACAGGCGAGGTTTATACTGTTCTTTTTTTCTCGGTTTTGGCACAGAGTCAAATAGCGTAGACCAATACACAATTCAGTCGTACGGCCTTCAAGCTCTTCAATGCGGGATAATTTTTTTTATCTCCTATTTTTCCGCCGAGCATAGGCGGGTCTAGCGGCCTCTTGTGGTTTTTACAAGGTCACTTCCCCATGTAGCCTACGTTGGTGCATGTAGCCATCCTCTAATAGGTTTGTTTACGATACGTCGACTCACTTATATCGTGTTTGGAATAATTATTGCTGGGTACTCCGAGAGAACTTGATACTCTTATATTCGTCAGGAAAACTATCGATTCTATTTTTCGAGATAAATAGATGACTCCTCGATAATACTGGGAAATGTACAGACTGAGCCACCATAGCTTTACGAGTATACCTTGATCTTAACAGAATTGTGATTCTGACAGAAGTACGCAACTTTGTAACAACTCACTACTAAGAGCACATCCTTCAATGATATGGTCACTTCTATTGACTAGAAGCTTTTGAAATCAATATTTCAACTGCTAGACCATCTTACTGATGCCTTACAAGTTGGTTCACACTCCCTCATCAAGGCGTGTAAACAGCACCTGGCGCCAGCACGCTAACAATGACAATGACCTGCTTAGTTACAATGCTATTTCCACGTTTGTACGAATACCGACCTACCTGGCTATCTCCATGGAGCCATTTACCCCTGGCAAAGCGGTAGGCCTCGGCTATTCCCACAAACTGTACAAGATTTTCCTTTAATATTTCTCTTGACTTCGCGCATATTTTCCTATTGCCTTCTGGCATTCAAACCGGCTGCAGTGGTGGTATCTAATTGATTTTGAAATCCCAGCTTTCAAAACCACAATCTGGCATAAATAAATACTCTATGTTCCTAATTCTATCCTTCCAACAAATGTACTCAATGTTATGCAATTTAATTAGTCCATAAACAAGTTCCTCTAATCCGGCTTAAATCGGTTCAGACTGGGTACTAGCGAAACAAACATGGTATTTACTCTCCCGCCTCTACTGAATAAGAGATCTCTACTTTCAGGGTTACCGTAACTTCAACACAAGGCAGCCTCTGAGAGGAAATGAAGGCCGAGTCTAATGTCTTAGGTGATTACAAAGGTACCTACAAAAAGACACTATCGTCTTCAATAAGTGTCAACGTGTGACAACTCTTTCGGCGTTTTACACTATTCCGATGTTTAAAATAAAAATTGTGAACTGATTTACGTCAATTCGAAATTTCAAGCCTCGAACAAAAACTGTACCTATTATCATAATTAGAAATCGCATGTATTTGCCAGGAAGTTCACGATGTGAAGCGTTTCCTACTTAACGTTTTGGTTCGTCGACAACTGCACCAGATAAACAGAAATCTTTCTCAATTCCCTTTTTCATTCGTTCATGTATTGCGTCCGCCGATATTGAATGCTATCTCTCATATCTCCGGTGAGTAATATCGTTAATCTTATCAACGACGATTAATTTTTTAAACATCGGAACACGAGGACAACTAGCGGTATGCAGTTAATCTATCTATCAACATAGACTGAATAAAGTGAACCTAGTACCACCAGGCTACCACCATATTCAGGAAAGCCTCTTGTACATTATTTTTTGTACTTGGATATATAATTTTTGAAATGATTCAATAAATTAATATATACAAACAATAATATATCTAAACAATTGATATATATATATAAACAATTGTGTTGATGGGATTGACTAGTGTGAAGCAGGTTGTATTAAAATGACCAAGCTAGTCTTTTTTTCGACAACAACGACAACAACAACAACAACAACATTCCAACAACAACACAACATTCCAACAACAACACAACATTCCAACATGCCCCACCACGTTATAACTTCTACCACCATTCTACCACTCATAATCATTCTACAAATTACAGTTAATCATAAACACTTTCATCTGCAATCAATCTTTTCATAATTATAATAATTACAATCATCTATAATTGTACTTAATTTCCTTTCTGTTGTTGTTTTCTTGTTGTTATTTACCTATTCACAATTGCAATCTGCTGTTATTTTCTTGTTACTGTTGTTTTCTTGTTGTTAACTTTAGTTCATGTTCTTTTTCTTCTTGTTATTGTTTGCTTATAATATACAAAAATGGCTTTTGTTGTCACTCCATAGTTCATAGTAATTACTCTAAGTTTCTGTTCATAGTCATCATGTCTCAGTAGATTTTATCTTCCACCACACACACTAATGTACCCCTTCCTCATAGAATCACTTCCACATAGCAGTTAGTTAGTTTCATCTTTATATTATCCACAAACTGATCCACCTCCATTTGTTTACTTCTCCACAACAGTTCTTCAAGTTAATGTAAAAACTTTTCACTTCTTCATGTAAGTAGCTATTACAACGTATCTTATAAATATTATTCCTGACATAGCATGTAAGTATTAATTCTGTTCTCATCTTATTGTAGGTAACCTCACATGAATAGGGCTTTGTTCCATTGCCGAAACGTCGTGAGAAAATAAACACGAAAAAAAGACTAGCTTGGTCATTTTAATACAACCTATAAACAATTGTCTATTATGAGTGAGTAGGATTAATCCTACTCATACAACAGTTGTATGAGTTAGTTGTACGACCACAGTTACTGTGGTCAGCAGCATTTTTTAACACCAACTCACATATGACAGAGAACTACCCGGTAACTTTGAGTAGGTAGTCTCTTTTCAAGTAGATCTGAGTTCAATATGCAGAATATGCTTTGTTCAGAATTCTGATCCCACCGAACAAACATTCAATTTACAGGGACTGCAAGACCACATACTGACAATGAGTATAGTGATAATTTCTCATGCTTAGTGTACTGTATGGACCATAAACCATCCCTTTCACTTGGGATTTATTCAAGACCCTTAATGTGGACACAGACCAGCATGCTACCTAGTTAGCAGACATCACCTAAGATGGACTGGTGGTCATCTATTGTGCTTCAAGAAGTCCCCTAGGTAGAGAATCAAGAGATAACGACCACTTGCCATGCAAGCCTACTCCATTCGGAAGAAGACCCTAATTACCTCCACACGCTCATTAGAGAAATGGACAGTATAGTAAATCTACTTCCGTCTCGACGGGACTATCACAGCCTGATAATACGAAGATGAGCTGAGAGAGCATTCGCCCGGTTGACATTGAGAGTTTGCCAACCTTCAGAGCAACAGCTCTGAGCTAACATGGAAACTATAGATATGACATCAATATCTCTCCTGTCGGTACCTATGAAAAGCCCTCATCGTCTCTGCTAATCATAATTATTTGCTATTTTGTGAATTTATTCCGATTAAATAATCTGTACCTGCCGATTGAATGAGAAAGTGATATAAGAGAGAATTTTAAATTGAAGGTCTTCAAATAGATTTATTCTCCTTGAAAATATCCAGTCAATGATTTGGTTTTTTTTAATCACTACTCTTTTGAACGAACCATTGGAAACAGCCGAAAACAACATTAATAGGTAACCTCAGTTTCTTGAGTTGAAATATTTTCGTGTCAACGGAAATGAGGTACGAATTTTACGAGTATACGAGAGATAAAGGTCGTAATTTTTGATACCTATTCGTTGGTAAAAGCTTTTGGATAGAGGTCAATGTTTTTTTAAATAATAATTAATCATTAATTAATTATTAATTTAAATTAGTGTTGAATCCCGTATTATTATATTTGTGGGGGTAATTTATTTCGATAAAGTTTAAAATTACGCTTGTTGTGCGCTGGACTTGGATATTGATTTATATCCAACCTGTTAATCAGAATTTGCTTTACGGGCAATGAGTACAATTTGTCGATAATAACAATCTCGAAATGGCGGTCGATGCCTTCTTTGACGGATTTTGTACCCACACAGTTCAATATAGGTTCAGAGTATTAATACAAGTAAACGTCAGTTTCAATCAGTTGGAGAGTTAGAAGCTTCGTAATTAGTTGCTACTATTGAAAACCCCATTAATTGAATAAGGATTCCTGGTTTCGCTGTAGAACTTAATATTATTGGATGGATTCCGCTATGTGCACGTTTTGTCTTCCAGTGTGTAAACGCCATTGACGATTGACATTCGAATGTCTTTAATGAAAGGTCTAACTCGCTATCAGCTTAATTAGAGCAGCGCTCTTTGTTATATCTTGAAACAATGTAGGTGAGCTCTGAGGAAAATTTGCAGAACAGTCACCTATAATAACACTGATAATTAATCTATTGTCTTTGTATTTCGTAAGCTTCGAATGCGATAACACACGTTTACGTGTTATCGTAGTACTGGAGTTTTGTTTACGCACCAGTCCCGTTGGATTTCCATGAAACTGTTACAAGGGTAACATGTTCGAATAATACGATCGATTGATGCTAGTGTTTCGGCAATTGGGTGTGCGCATGGGTCAGAAAGTCGCATTTTGACCATAAATTCGTTTTTAGCGCCGTTAGAGACCTCCTTGAGGACCAATACCTAATTGATATGATAATTATTGTCATGTCAAAACGCATTCTGGTGAAAATTCACAAAAAAGGCCGCTTGGAGCGCTGATCTCGCGCGGTTGCGGGATTTCGGTCTCAAGAAGTTTCATCATCATCAATCCTCATTTACCCGCAAATTTATAAACTGCCTTTTTGTATATTTTCTATAAATTTAAAGGAAAGGTAATGAGGTCAATTTTGCCCTTTTCAAAGCATCTTCTTTAGAGGAAAAAAACTGCCGCACACCCTATTTTTAGAAACTTTGGCAAATGATTCGGGAATTTCAGCTTTTACAAACGGTTCTCCTTCAAAGTAACATGAGTGCATGATCTCCCGGAGGTTCCGTTGTTAATGTTTACGAGGGGCAGGGTAAGTCCGTAAGTACTAAAGCGTTCTGTTGACAAAGCAAAATATGAAGCTGTCACGCTAAAAGCACGCCCACCTCGTTGGAGGGGTTCGGTAAGTCTTTTTGCCTAGCGATCAACCTGTAGACGGCGGCAAATTACCACTGTGGCTACAACTGTTCATCGGTAACTGTCAGAGCATTCCGGTAAGTGAAGGTGATTTTGTTGCTTGAACACGTTTTAGTATGAGAGTAGATTATGCAAGTACCACAATTCCGACAGTCAAGGCAACAAGCTGAAAGCTGAGGTAAGTGATGGGGTGTTTGCTTGAGAACTCATGAGGACCATCTCCTGTATGCGAATGTCCGTATGTAGAATTCTAGAATTCTTAAGAGGTCGAATCCTCGTCTTTATTTTTTATGAGATATGGAATCCTTATTTTGTTGAAGTTTGATGTTAGATCGTGAACAAGGGTATTTCTCGACCACTCGCAACTTCTGACGTCATTACTCCCTGTTCCACTCAACGTACTTCAATCCCATTAGTTTATGTGGCTAGTGTTACGGACTTGAATTGGGTTTTGTTCCTTTACACACCCTACTGCATATGCATAATAGGAGTGTTCATTTTAGCGAATTTTCGAACAAAAGGAAGCTATTCTTCTCGGTCCAAAATTTTTAAAACTCGAATTTGCGAAACATCTTCATACCAAAATCCGTTCTAGACCTACCTGAATTCACTGCCAAAAGACACCCAATATCACAAGTCATGTGTGTGTCATTCCAAACGATAACTCTGAGGTGTCAAATAAGAAGTTCCAAACATCACATTTTACATAAATTCGGTCTTATAGCCATGCTGCATGACTGCTGTTTTTTTATTTCTTTTTTTTTTGGTTCCTTGCGCTGTGTCAGCCAAACCTACAAATACAAAAGAGTTTGTCAGTTCAATCGTTAAATCGGTAGGAAATCCGTATGTTTGAGTATACTCATAAATTAGTTGTACTTAAACTGTTCTTGCGCATCATCAACTGTTTCATCATTACAGGCAGCAGAGTACGAATCCCTCCTGACTCAGAAACCGCCATTAATTGTGGCTACTCTTCTCAAGACTTATTTTTTCCCTTGTCCTGGTGTCCTTGAGGAGGTTGATCAGGCTCCTTTCACGGGGGGGATACAACAAGTTATTCGAACTTTGCCGTATTCAGAATTGCGGGAAGCCGCATTCTCGTAGTTGGTTGTAATCAACTTCAAAGTTTCCACTTGAGTGGAGTTGAGTTCGTTGTTTGAGTTTGAACTTTGGACGATCCTTGAGAACAGATTTGTCTCAATCATAGTATTAGAGCGAAATCCATTTGTTGATATAATTCCATCGATAGTAACATAAAAGTTGTGGTTATTTCCCAGTGAGTATTCATGAGATCCATGTATAGTTTTCTGATTGAAGTGTCAGCCTTAAAAAAATTCTATAAACAAAAGAGAATCGTTCCACTAAGTTCATGTTGATATAGATTTCGGTTGAATATCTCTAAGATGTCTTTGGGACCTGACCGAATGCCGTCTCAATGTATAATCCATCATTCTAGTACCATCATTTCCTTTTTTGGGGTTCAGACCTCCAGGAGGCAAATCTTTGATATCGTACAGAGGAAGTAGAGTTTTTCAAAAGAAATATTTCCTAATAATTATATGTAGCGGATGCATACAGAAAGTTTCTTTACTGATGAATGGCAAAAGCCATGATCGATATTCTCCAGTTTGTATTGGTATAAGAGAAATCTACCGTTATCTGCGACTGATTGATTCTGATTGACTGTGTACTGACTCTGTTAGTTGTCGTGATTCCTTCGAAGCAAATGTGTGGTATGGCGTTTGCAGCGGTGTGTGCCTGTACAAAACATTCGTTGAAAAACCTATGACCAAGAATTTTCGTAATGAGGTGAAATATTGGGGAGTAGAAAAATATTCGTATCCCTATCGTAAGTCGGGAAGAAAACGAAACGATTTTGGTTCAGTGACAACAATCCACCGTTGCTCGTCAACACTGGGAAGGGTGCAGGCCACCAAGCCAGGCTTTCTGTTTATTTTAGCGGGAGCAGGAGGCAGCCGTGGGTTATAATTCACTCTGTCGTCGAAATCTAACACCCACTTGCTTCTAGCAAAGGGTGACACCCAGCCACACGTGTCAGACCTAACGATCATTATAATGATTGGGGAAGGAACAAGCAGAGGCCGTCTCCCGGCGCGATAAAACCACTGGGCCCTTGATAGCCCGGTAATCGCAAAGCTCACAAAATTGAAGGAAAACATCGACAAAACTGTATTTCCTGGAGAAAAAAAAAACATCCGACCACATGGCTTGAGAATGCAGGATTCAATATACTATATTTATATACTTAATCCGTGTCAGCCTGAAAAAAAACTTTCAAAATGAGGTATCACTTGTCAGACATTTTGGAATTAACATGAATTATATGGAATTTATATGAATTATAAAATTTCACATGACTGCCCATTTTTGATTTAGATCAACAATGTGCAGTCATGTCAATTTTTGATTGTTAGATTGATGTGTAACACGATCGTGAATTTACAGGATTTTATGAAAAAAATTCATTCAGAAAATCCTGTAAATTCACTATCGTGTTGCATATTAACCTAGCAATCAAAAATTAACATGATTCCACATTTTTTTAAATTTAGATACAACTGTTGGTACTCCTAAATTAACAATGTGCAGTCATGTTGATTTTTGATAGTTAGATTGATCTGTAACACGATAGTGAATTTACAGGATTTTTAATTACAGGAATTTATTCATAAAATCCTGTAAATTAACTATCGTGTTACACAGCAATAAAAAAATAACATGACTGCGTGCTTTTGATTTAGATAACACTGTTGGCGTATGGAATTTATTATTATCATTTATTTTTTTTTTGCATATAGTTTTTTGGACCTCAGATTCGGATTCAGTGACGATAAATACGTAGGGATACACTATTCTGGTCTCAGAAATTTTTTTTCGTTGAACGTTTTTTCGTTTTTTTCATTTGAGGGGCTGTGTAACCGATGCAGAATGGATTTATACCTGATTTTTGTTAAAATTACGACAAATTGTTCATGTCACATTACCTGTTGGGCTGATGTATATCATCCCTCATGTCCATTGTATACTGTTGATATTTTTGTTAAATCTTTTTAAATGACTATTTGAGTTATTAAACAAGATCCTAAAATTAAAAAAAAAAAAAGAAAAACCTTCTGTAATCTTTGGATGACTCACTTCGGAAAATTGTCTCAACAAATTTACTACCAGCCGTTGCCCTGTATGCCCACCTGTTGAGATCGTGCCGGTTTCCTTACGACTAATGCTTGCGTTGTGGTGAATGATAGTGGTTGTAACTTTTGATTCTCAATAGTTACAGAAGTCATCTCAGTGGGTCATCTCAGGATATTCTAATTCACTCTTCTGGTAGCAGATGGATGAGTTCTATTCCATGCAGTTGCATGTTTCTCTTCGGATCACAGCCTGGTCTGACCAGGCATATCTAGGAGATAAGTTTCAATCATGACCTTTTGATCTAATTTTTGAGATAACCTACAAGAGTTTTTTGTAATGTGAAGGAAGATACAAGTTTGATATAATAACAACCACAGCTTACAATCTTCCTCCATTTCTTCTTTTAATTTTGCGGAATTTATACCTAATAGCAAGAATAGTTTATTTAATATTTTATGGCAGTTTACGAGTCATGAAATTCGAAATTGACCTTTTATTCCGTACCAGTATATTCAGGCAAATAGTCTTCTCTTAATCTTCTCTTAATAAAACCCCTCCTCTGACAGTGTTTGGTGAGTCACCCCTTAATTTTAGCTATACTCCTAATTTTAGGTATACTCCTAGCTATAACTTATTACAGAATGTAGTCTGAAGTTGAAGAATAATTATGTTGAGTGGGTGTCTCGAGCATAACACGTCAAACCATGTAGAAAATATCAGAATATGTCAAGTCTATATTGCTTCAAGCCAATGAAATAATGGATACGATTCCTATGGTTCACTAACAGTGTTTTTTACGAGTCCCGTCACGGAACCCCCATGTCGTCAAGTCATAACCTAACGTCCCCGCTTTTCTGACCAATCTGGAATGGTTTATAGCGCCTTTTCGAAGAATACTTGGGTTAGAATATGAGGAAAAGGGAGGTGGGTGTGAAGGAGGGGATCTTGTTATGGGGTATTGGCCTAGCAGAAAGAGAAGGGAGCTTATAAAAATTGTACATTCGCAACTAGTTCTAGGTGCCTTCGTTAGTTTATTTGAGAGATTTTTCTTGGTACTACTTGAATAAAAAGAATAATGAAAGTATTCCCATTAAATAAGACTTATTTAATGGGAACCCTGAACGTTCCGATTCCTGTACGTTATTATAGCACTACCATTGACAAGAAGAACGGAGTATTAACGGCTTGCTTACCACTGCAGAGATCACTATGAAAAGCCGTATTAGCAGTGCCAAGGACACGTTTTATCCCATACATTACATCCAGCAGAATCGCTATTTTAGAGATCGTCTCATTCCGGCCATATCCGTGGTCGTTATTCTCAATGAGCTGGTAGAAATAGTTCCTACATCGACTGCCAGGTCTATTTGTTCTAATCCTCTGTCCGCTTGGTATTACATATACATCCAGACGTCTTCATTTATCGGATTGACCTCATGCTTTTCGAGACACGGAAATGAACTTTATTACTTACTGTGAACGTAATCGCCACTTAATACCCAAATTAATCAAACACTGCAGTTTGTAAAATTTGCCTCAAGACATTGGCTATATTCCAATTTGTATATGATAAAGTTGTAATTTGAGCACAGACACAAGTAGATAATATTTAAATATAATATATTTAAATATAATATATTCAAGTTCTATATTATAGAACTTGAATTGCAAATACTTCCACAGCGCTATGTAAGGTGCTGTATATTTAACCCTTCTGCTCGGATCACTGCCCTAATATTATCCTTATAATGTCCTAATATGGTTTATTGTCATTTTATTACTTGTCTCTAAGCGTAACTTTGAAATAATGTTACTACTCGAAACAATGGTCTTAATAAGTATTTGTGTCGAGATACCTTTCGTGTCTATATATTTATATGGATATTTATTAGGTAAATATATAAATAATATGCAGCCGAGAAATATTTTCTTATTTTCTATTGCCGTGTTCTAAAACCTAACCCAAAATAAATACCAATTTAAAACTAGAGCTACCTTTTGCATTTAAATTTGTGCTAATGAAAACATAATCGTTGTAACACTCTAAAAATACAAGTATAAGTTTAGGGGTTCTCGATTGTTACGAAGAGTTATTCAAAGAGGGGCGCTTTTCAATAAGATGTATCTGGGCGAATGTTTGGCGGGATCTAAAATAGCGAGGGCAGTCTGCGACTAAATATATGCGGGACGGCCACTGGTCTTCAAAATAACGTTTCGAGACAACTGAGTCACTTGGGAGAGTCCGTGACATGGGAGGAATATGAAGGAAATGTTCATGATTAGCCGGTAAATCTTGTTCAGTGATTCAACTGGAGAAAGCCGTCGTCAATTATAATTCACTATTTAATATAACTTGAGGGTTTACGTTTGAAGATATAATAATATTATATCTACATATTATGTAGATTCAGAAAATTGAATTTAAAAAAATCCTTCGGCACTTTGCTCAGTTAGCGTTGTGCTAAAATCACGAAATTTGGTTTACGGGTTCGGATCAACCCCAGCTGATTCGAACAGCACATGGTTTTCAAATATCGAGTCAATTGTTGATAATTGATAATAATTATTAATCATCAACAATAAATAATTAATGACAATTCATAATAATAATTAATCTATCATTTAGCGATCAAGACAGAAGGGTGGTCTGCACAAAGAAGAATCTGATGTAAACCGTTGTTTCAAGGATTCGCAGAGTTTTTCATGATTCGGAATCACCATGGAGCTGTAGTGGCATCCATAAAGCGCAATAATGTGGTAATGTTACCCCTAAGTTAATTATCCGTATAATAAATAAATATTTTAATACCATCAACAAATATTGTTCTATGTAATATTCAAACTCAAATTGTTGGTTTATACCAGCCATTTTTAATTGATAGCCGTATCCAATCAAACCGTTCGATGACTTGTTCCGTTGATGAGTTCAGTAACAGCATCACCTCAACTGGAGAGGTCCGGCCTCTTGTTCGATAATGGCGTGGGAGACTGATATGCACTTCGAGTCTGGGAATCACGGTTCAATAAGTTCTTTCCCAACTTAATTACACTCTCTCGCAGCCGTTGTTCGAAGGGGTACCGTAAAGTGCAAATCGAGGAACTTTCTCCGGTCTACTGTCAATTAAAGACCGATTTTTTTCATTTTGAGATTCTCAAGCATACTATTATTTATTTATTGCCCTTGTAAGCCTCCCTTATCCTCTAGGTTTTCCATGTTGTGATGCTGATGTCCCTCGATATGGCCTTGCTTTGATATCTTTCTTTGAATACCCATCTCCTTAATCGGTTTTACTATCTTCATCAATAGAGTAAATACACTAGGCACACTATAATATATCATATTATATATTATATAATAAATATTTGTCTCGTGATCACGGCCACCAGCCGAAATATGATCTCCATTTCATTTTCTATTTGCAAAATATATTATATATTATTGTATAAGGACCAGTTGTAACAGAAACTTCTTCGTCGGAAGTGTGTATCAGCGTTTTTGTGTTCAGCGAAATATGTTTTACGGTGTTGTAACTTCTGGTGCCTCAACAGGTCCGCCTTTGTTTAGCCACGTGTCGCTAAGTGACGGATGATATTTGTCAGGATTGCATTATTGCCAGAAACTGCAGAAATATGTGGATCAACACGAGTTTCAAACTTCATGTATACATTTGGCCCCTTCCTTGACTGATCTCAGTCCTATGCAGTGATCGTCACTCAGAATCAATACATTGAAAATTCTTCAGTCGATACATTCGGAATGACGTTTAACGCAGGTGTAACTGACGTATAATCCTCAACGCCACTGCTCGACTTGCCCTTGGAGGCCCGCTATTCGTTAATTAGCGGTGCGGTGCTAACTAGCTCCCAGTCAGGTGGGATATAATTGTCGGGAATTAGTGGACCCCAGTTGTTACACATTAAGTTCACTCGCAAACTTGATTAGCTGAGATGCTCTATCGGACAAGAGGCGAAATTCCTGCTGCAGGGCTCCCGATGTTTTCCACCTCCTTGATTCAAGTCCAAGCGAGCTCATATCACCCTCTTGAATTCTAAATGCAGGGTACCGACTGATTAGTTCCGTGGAAATCTGTCGACGTCACTCCTCTTTGTACTGAATCAAATCGTGAAGTTTGTATTCTGACTACAACGAATACGTTGGTACTAAAATTCGTCGCCTAACATAGCTCGATAGCAATTAAATATCATAACTTATATCATTTTACTGGATGTGGTGAGCTAAAATAATTGTTATCTGTCATGCACCCTAGGATATGGCAGATTGTCTGTTGGCCGTCCATACTTTATAAAATATTGATCCCATAATTATCTTTTCATTGGATGTATAATGCACAAGGAAGTTCTTGAAGGAAAGGCGGCTTTCTATTGGCAGTTCTATTGATAGATATTACACTAATGATCTGCATATTGGTAGGTATCAGCAAACTCTTCATCGTACTATACATTTCATAAAAGCGACCGACGGCTTACATATTATATGTCAATCCAAACGATAACTCTCCAGATAAAAGAATCGGGTCACTCTAAGGTGGGTTTTGAGGAGTTTTAGGTGGTGAAAAATTACTCATAAATTCCTAAAATGAAACAGTCTGACAAGTGACCTCATTTTAAAGATTGTTTAATGCTGGACGCGATGGTGAAGTCGGAATTTCGATATACGAGCCAGTAGCTTGTTCAGTTCGTTTGTTCTCGGAGGTAGAACCGAAAAATATCACGAGGGTGAATGAAACGATGAACCATTAAAATTCGCTTAACACGCTATGTGGCATATCTTCTGTTGAAACCAATTTCCCAAGATTGATACTATTGGATCGATATATTAAAATCATGAGTTTTCCAATCGAACTGATCCTCAGGATTTATTACTCCGCCCTGAACTTTATTCTTTTGATCCTTTCCGAATGAAGCGCCAGTTTTATTAGTGAATTCTCGAAGAAAAGGAAGCTATTGTTCAAAACTCGAATTTCCCAAAAAATTGTATACTTACCAAAATCGGGATGTTCAATTTAATTGAACATTTATGTTCCCATCATCTGACATACTGTGGAGTGGAAAGTAGTTCCCCTTTCAGGGCGAACTACTTTGAATATACCTACACTGATTTTGTGCCTTCAATTCGTTGAGATTTTTTTAATTGTTTTGTTATTCTCGCCCTTCTACGTTGACAAAGATGAGTTACAGAGAGGAAAAAACATCATCGCAATTGACAATGTATCACTTTTGACTCTGGAAAACCACAGAGGGGTTCTGAAAGGAATTGCGATACTCCGGGGGCCGGGGGATGCAAGAAAAACGAGCCCATCATGACATAACGATTACATAAGACGAAATAGCATCTTCCCCCCTCCCCTTCCTCACCGCCAGCTCGGCCAGAAGATATGTGATACCTACTTACAATTACTTGATTTACTGATAGTAAACGAAATTATTAGGACAATGCTTAATTTCCAGTAAACAGTACCACGCAGATGAGCAAGTAGACTGACGTTAAGTTCACGATTAGAGTTGATCAATGTCCGTGATAGGTTGATGAAGGAAAGTGCCTACCGTTACAGTCTTACAGGAATCGTGGTGAGCAAATTGTCGGTTGTATGTGGTCCTGCTATTCTTGGCGTTTGTTTATTAACGAAATTCATGGAAATCTGACGCATTTTTGAATTTTTGAAAATTATTTTGCCTAAATTTCCAACAAACGACATTAAAAAACTCTGCAAATTCTTGACACAACGGTTTATTATCTTCCTTGTGCAGATCACCCTTCTGTCTATACCAGACTGTATTGCAAATCGGCACCATACCATATTCTCACCGTACTCATACCATACCATACGAATTTCTTTCCTATCATACCATACTGTATTATACCAAATCATACATACAATAATATACCATACCATACTCATACCATGTCATACAAACCGAGTGAATATTGAAATGTCATCCATTTCTGACCTATATTTAAAATTTCAAGTATCTAGCTCATCATCAAAATTTAATTTGTTTAAACAAATAGGTATTATTTAAACAATTTTACAGACAAGAAACCGAGTGAATCCAGTTCTGTGATCCAGTTCTGACCTATTTTTAAAATTTCAAGTCAATAGCTCATCATCAAAATTTAATTTGTATTATTACAAAAAGGTATTATTTAAACAATTTTACAGATGAGAAACCGAGTAAATATTGCAATGTGGTCTATCCCCGACTCACGGTTAAAATTTCTAGACTGTAGTTTACCGGGAAGATGACAAAAGGTAGTTTTATTCTGGGCGTCTGAGGGTTGGGTCACATAACGGCCGTTTTCGACGCGAAAGATTAGTGTTTTTCCTAAACCTTTGCGCGCTCACTGTGAACGAACGGCTGGTCGCACAAAAATCCAAATGGTCTTAAAAGATTCGTAATTTTTCAGGTCATTCAAAAGTGAACTGAAAATCAAACGTTTCAGTTAAATATTTTGAGATATGACATTGTCGAAATTTTAAATTTCGTTTTGAACCCCTTCCCCTTGACCTAGGGTTATGAAAAGTTTCGAGGACCATTGTGGGGCTGGTCCAAACCCAGAAACCGAATTTCGTAATTTTAACTCAACGCTAACTGGGCAAAGTGGCACGGACGGCGGACGGGGGACGGCGGACGGCGTACGGCGTACGGGGGACGGCGTACGGCGGACGGACGGATTTTTTTTTATTCGATTTTCTGAATCTACGTATCTTGAAACGTAAACCAACAAATTTTGAGGGGGGGTTAAAAAATTTTTTTCTTTGGGCGATTCCAATGGTTCATTATCGAAGATAATAAACCAAAAAGAAAGTCTATTGAGAGTTTATAAGTTTATGTTTATACGGGCTTTATATTTTACTTTTGCCCGCGCTAGATTGGGCTCCAATGTATGTGGGTTTGACCCAAAATGTCTAGAACTGTCAAACTGGCAGCATCCTTACATCCCTACATTACCATGGGAACCGCGAACCAGTATTATTGCGTAGCACTGCTCGCTCAATTGAGTACTCGGTATGACGTTCAATATTCCATCTTGGCTGTGGCCAACGTTCTGATTAATTTCGTAAATACTCCCAACGCGTAATATTCAGAAGGGGCAGCCGGCCCTCGGATGATTCAATGTCCATTTCGAAATCGGTACAGTAGTTATCTCTGCGTAGCAACGTATTTAGCTTGAAAAACAGTACGGTGCCAAGTGATCTTAGCTGTAAAGGCCAAAGTTTCCCACTCCCCGACTGCTCCTATGAAGCATTTTATTGTGTATATTTTGAACTGAAAAATATCAAAAACAGAGTCGTTTAACAAGGAGGCAAGGGGCTACTGATTTGAACGACACTGCCCCAAGTCCAATTATTTCCGTCCATTAGAATTCAAGTGGGAGTACTTCGGTAACAAGCTCAGTGGTAGTAAATCCAATATTCCGAGTAGACTTGTTGCCACCTGCATTGCCAACTATTTAAATCAAGTAAACCTTCCAACAACTAAAATTCAAAATCGCCTATTACATTTCCGTATTATTATCTCTGAACGCTAAACTTTTGTGTTTCAATCACCTGTTCCCTACTATCACTTTCACCAGGATTGTCCTGTAGTATTATTGTTGGAGTAGGATTGTTGTAGTAGGATTGTTGGATTCACCCGCATGTTTAATGATGTTTTTCGAATCTACCTTCGAGCCCTTATATTGAACGAACGGTTAACTGTACATACCAGCGTTGTACGGTCCTAAAAAAATATATTCTAACTATCTCAACCATTAGAGGTACGAAACGTTATCCGCTCCTTCTTAAAACCACTACTTAATAGTCAACATCAATTTAATATTGAATGCACTTGAAAATTCGAAATAATCATCAATGTTATGTTGGGTTAAGTACCTAAATGCGTAAATGATGTAACGCCTCATAGTATTTATTATGCTTTCATTTTGTTCGCAGCTTAACGGTTTCAATGCTTGTTGTCGCTAGGGTTTTCAAAAAACTCAACTAGACGTCATTTGGCCTCCAATTTTCAGCGTATCCTCTTCTTCCTCACTTCAAAGAATAGTCCTCTTCGTTTTGGATGGAATTCGGTTTGTTGCGGTATGAGATTATAATCATGATTTGGGTATCCAGGCAGACCAATTGTTCTTCGGCGTCTTGGGTGTAAAATTGACGCATACATTGAAATTTTGGTACGAATCATATCTTAGCTCTTGAGTAGTTAATGAGTTTTCTAAATCGATTGAATACCGAATTCCAGGATTGCTGGTTGGTATCCAAATAATACATAATATATCCCATGATATCCAAATGATACATATCCCATATTATGGGATGGGTTGATTGTCTGTTTTACCTTAATATTCGCACAAAGAAGTTTTCGTCAAATAAATTTAAAAAATGTTGTACTCGTTACATTTATGGTGCTTGCGTGATTCATTTGAAACCTTCTTCTGCAAATACGAGTACATAATAGACCGGTTGGTGTGGAAGCTTCTTGTCCCATGAATTACCAGGGCCGTTTGTTTTGGTGGTTGTAGGCGGCGACAAGTGTGGGTGAAAAATTGTGTTCTCTGAGTGACGAGTGAAGGGTCTGAATGGCGTAGGGGCGATAAGATGTCATCCGTTGTCGGTGACAGTTATGCTAAAGATCACATCCCACCCAGAGCTGGGGTACACAGGGTATGAGAATAACTTCAAATAGTACTGCTGTAATAGATGTAATAATGTAAACTTCATTAACTTAATAATAATACTAATAATTCTCTCCCCGAGATGAATCTGTGTAGCATAGGGTCGGTTGGGGAAAAAAGAGGAAAAACAAGGGAAAGAACAAAAAGAAGAGAGTAGAACTCATATTCATGTTTTCTAGCATTACACCGTAGAATTTTGATTCCTTTGAGCTGAAAATTAATTCAATTTTGCTAACAACTTTAACTCCAGTCATTCAGCGACACTCGCATTACCTAACCTACATGAATAATGTCTTTTGAAATTTGGCTTTGTTGTTTGATACTAGCAAAAGATAATATAGAAATCCTAGTGGCCGAGGGATCTTTTCAGAATCCAATTACCTTTTCTCTTTGGTAGCTCGTTAATATTGTAACAAAATCGTGTCGTTTTAAATAGTCGTGTATTTCTTTAGAACCAACTTTTCAACAACAACCTCAATTCCACTACTTCGACACAACACATGTGTCCCTCTTGACAACATTCAAATACTCGTGACATTACAATAATATATTATATTCTAGTGAAACTTTTATTGAATGTACAGGTTGGTACTATTCATTCTACATTTTTCTGCACGATCAATAGCAATTAACACGTTAGCTCGACAACATTTCGTACCCATTCGTAGTATCCTCAAAACTTCTAGCCGTACATTATTTTCTTTAAAAAAAATTGTAGTCGGTAGTTGTGATCGCCAGGCTCACCGTTGTAAGACCTTTTATGATGAGAGTTTTGCTATGTGGTGGAGATTTCTCAAAAAGTATAATGATGAATAATGGAGACATCGATTAATTTTCCTAATGGAGTTTGGGCGACCGAGCACTTATATACTCCACAAATAAGTTACAGGGTGGTGAGGGGTCGAGGTAATTCCGTGGCGAGCCCCATGCCGTGGAATTATGAGAAGTTGCTCTTACTCACTAACTCCAACCCAGTTTTCCCGTTTTTTTTTTGTTTTTTTTTTTACACATTCCGTTTTCTGTTATTCAACTTGTCCCATTTATTTATGGGGTGCATGTAACGGTAAAGCGAGAAGAAACCTAATGGCCGACTGAGGCTAGTTATGGTAGATCAACGAGGCGTGGTCGTGAAAATATTCTTCCTACATTGTGGAATTTTTTAAAAGCCAATGAATCTATCTACATAATGCGTCATAAATATTTAATACATCTACGAATAGCCAATGTTGAGCTCGGTATTCGTCAAGCTACTTAGCGGTTGTATATGCATCGAGAAACTCAAAACTAGCGCTCCCCGCAACCTAGAAAATCAGTTGTCCCACGACCACTTGATATACAGCAGTGGGAGGTCTTGTTGTTTACCTTACATACTTCTACACGTAAATTACAATGGTAGTTGGGCCGTAGCTATGAGGTCTACCAAATGCTGGATGGAAAGTATGCAGGCAATATTCCAATTACTGGAATTTGAAGTATGCAGGCAAACCTCTTCCAAAGGGATTGATCGATGACATACATTGAATTCTTGATTTTTGAAACTTTGAATTCTGTAATTGATGAACTTAGACCCGCAGGGGAATATTAGAAATATTGGCTATAAAAAACCAAATCGTCATTGAAAATGGGCAAAACCTTTCCGATCGGAAACCGCGCTTACAAACATTTAGTTCCTCGTCGAGTTAATTTAATTTTCTCCATCGATACCAACTCCAAAAAAAAGAAGATTTTGGAGAAGAATCAGTTATTAATGAAAAAATTCAAGAGATTACTAAATGTTGTCTATACCGGATGTTGTCTATTTGAATTGAATTTAGAATTTGAATATGTGACAATGTCATATGTCATATGCATCGAAATTCTCGAATATTCGTATTCCAGGTACACTCTTCAGTAGCTTGACGTCTAGATTAAACTTACCTTATTGTCTACGCTCACCTCGTTTGCAGGATGGGGACAGCCAAAAGAAGAAGAAGACAAAAAAGTAACCATCCTAAATCTGTATAGGTCAATTGAAGTTTTAACAAAACTGCAACACACCCCGTTGCTTTCTGAATCGAAATAGCAAGATGCTTAATTGCCTGCGAAAGATCCGATAAATAAACACGGCAGATGGGGACAAGAGAATTAATGATCGAGTAGAATATTAATGAACGTCTGCAGTCAGATCGTTGACCCACTAGCTCCTCTTCGTAACTAAAGTTCGATAGCGTAATGAACTGGAGTGCTTTTATACCCTTGTTTACCCGACTAGAACGAGAAAGAAGATGGAAACGGTACTATAAGATTTAGCGTGTCTGGTGTCCGGTAACGTCAATTGGACGCAAGCTTGGCTAAGCTCACGTGGGGTCTTAAATGAGAGCGCGCGACCTGATTTTACTAAAAGCGGATCGGTGTGCAATCAGTAATCCCTTATCTCAATTTAATTCTCCTCCGCGCCTCTGATAAAACCGGCTTTCGTACTGAATATGTAAAACTTGTAATCCATTCAATTTCCTCCTTGAATTGGCTCGTATGGCATTCCTACGTGAAAACCACTTGAAGGTTTCAGCATCAGCGATTGAAGTTTCGATAGACTCTCAGACATGTTTAGCTCTTGGTCATGAGCACTCGCGCTCGCGGTGCGGTAAAATGCCGCAGATCCCTAAATTATAATTTTTTATTGGTTTTCTTCAATCCACTATAGCACTGTAGTAACGAACTTAGGTGGGTGGACTATTTATACATATAAAACAAAGAGCTTTGAGCAACAAAACCTTTAATACAAATATAAAATAGGTAAAGTTCAATACAAATAAATAGGCATGTTCCTATTCACAGAGCACAAAACAGTTTATGTTTCAGTACTTTTATCTCCGTTTTGACTAGAATTGTGCTAGTCAAGATTTTTGACAGTCTTTTCATTCGATAACATTGGTTTTATCAACATACAATAAATTAGGCTACGTACGGCCATCAACAACTCGACTAGTCTCCATAATAGGACATACCTATGTAAAACTAGATCAGCGTTTCATATAATAAACTCTTGAGCAACAAACAGCTGATGTAACAAATACTAGAATTAAGAAATAATAAAGAACATTATAAATCACTTAGGTAGATAAGAACTTCATACATAAGAGGCAGTTTTTTGAACATAACAAAAAATAAGTCGGTATCTTCAATCGTCAACCCTCTCTCCAATTTCTTGAAGTTCGTAATCTAGATCTTTTATTTCCAACGCTATTTTCCCCCTCCTCTTCTTCTTCTTCCCTCTCCAATTCACCAAGGATTCGAATGATATCCTCTGGATTATGATATGGATCCCTAATCAAAACAAAACGCTGGATAGTTCTTTGACAGATAACATTTTCGAACATCTTCGAAGAGGAAAACATGAACACAGAAATGTAAACCCCCACAAACATATATAAACTTATTGGTAGTAATAAAATACTAATATCTACTGAATACCACGATACACACACATGCTGAAAATAGTGAAAATTTACTTACATGTTGCTGACAAAAAGTCTGAAAAATAATAACACTGTCATCTTGCGGAGCAGACCCCAACTAGAGAAAACATGCCCATTTCGAGCCGATACCATGGAAGGCTCCTTCTTCCATGGAGCCGATAATAATTATTGCGCTCAGGAGATAATTTTAGCGCTATTTGTTAAATATGCGGCAATCTGCCGCTAGCGCGAGGGGACGAAGGTTAATTTGAAGGGTGTTCAATGTTATCTGTCAATCATTTTATTTCGTAGGTTAAACAAAATTGCAGGAATATCGGTACGATGCGTTTCCCCTTTGGGTTCAGTGCAGGCTAGATTGGTGATTCAGAGAATACCTTCCGTCACGCATGAGCGTTATACACTGTTTCATTCCGTTTCAGTGGGCTACCAGTTGGAAAATACCATCGAGGATGATCGACAGGAGGGGAATGTTTTCAAACCTTTCTTCGTCGAAACTGACGTCAAGCTGGAGGATGAGGCGTTTTATGAGTCAGATCGAAATTCCTAGCGTGCTTCACACATTAACGGGAGACCGCCAACAGGACGTCAGAAGTTGTAATTTCGGGTGCGGGCAGTGGTGAATAGTGGGGAGAGACCTTGGCAGACTGGGAGGCGGCTTCCCGGAAGAGGACTGGAATAGAAGGAGTCCCGGTATCTCTGGAAGAGCGGATGGCCTCAGGACGTGTTCTCCTGAAGACATGATAAGGCCAATGGAACGTCCAATCGAACGTCACGGTCTAGTAGCAGGAGTTTTATTCAATTTCACAAATAGTAATTACTAGCAACTATTTTTCAAGTATACCTTCATCTGGCTCAGACTAGTATACTATATTTATTTGAACTGCAAGTAGGTTTGGTGAGTGGATTTCTTCCATTCACCCTGCGGTGCTGAAATGGGACTCAGTAGAACTGGTAGGTAGTAACGACAAAGTAGAGAGCCATTCCTTCAGCTGAGTGAGCCCTCCATGAAGGGTATTGATTTCAATAAATATGCCATATTTTTGGTTTTATTTAGGATCCGGGATATCCGCTCTAACGGAGAGGATTTCCTTAATTCTACAGCGTTTCATCTGCTTTTGCATCTGTTCACCTATTCTCCAGTACGATTTGTAAGTTGTTCTCGTTATCGGAAGACCTGACCAGTTAAGCTGACCTCATACACCAAGATAAGATGTTGGCAGTCTTGATGGTGGATCAATAAAACCAAACAGAAGATGAGTTGATTGTCCCCTCCCCCTACTCATGGCCTCCCATCCCCTCCACATTATCTTCATCTAATAATAAACACCACTATTTATACGCGTTGTTTACTCCTAGGCCATCAATTCATTTCACATGTCGCGGCCGCGTGGCTCTGGTTGGGGTATTGGCTCTGTTGCAATATGGTTATTTGTCACAATATCTGCCCAGAATACAATGATAATTATTATTACACAAACAACTCCTTGTATGTGTCTTCAGTTTGTATAGTCTAATTAGCTATTAGTGGCATTTTTGTCAAGTGAGTTCCATTAAAATTATGGGCAAATTGCACCGTACAGACTGATGTCAAAAAATATATTTAAGGCTTCCTTGTATCGTGTAATGTGAACTTATACCTATTTGAATGAGTGGTCGATTCCAATGGTTCATTATTAAAAATAATAAACAATGAAACAACTCCAGTGATGCTGCGTGCATTTAATGATTTCACTTGTGCGAACAATTCAGTGCACCTACTCAACCCTTCGGTTTCTCATTATCGAACACGTTGCATCATTTTTGTCGATATGAATCAACAGCTCCTGCAGTTTTTGTTATTGATCTCTTAAATAATTTATCGCAATAGGTAGGTACTCATGAATCTATCAAAAATGACTCTTCAATTAATTCTAAGTTCCATGTATCTATTAATTGAAGAGTCATTTTTCATAGATTCATATACTTACACTTACATTTTATACTTACATATACATTTTAATAGATTCATAATATGAATATATTATACATTTAATGTATATGAATATTAGTTCAAAAATTAGTCTTCAAAAATATGAAGAGAAAATTGACGAGACCAGAACTGAGTTGGTTAGAGAGAAGACCACCCTTCTCGAATGTCGACCCGATGATGTTTTACCTCATTACTACAATTATGTCGTTAAGTTATGATACAGAAGGGGGATCGGAAATAATGAAGCATCGTGTAGAAATTTGGAGCGTTCTCTATATTTCAATTGAATTGTTGAAAAACGGTCATCTGAATTTTGAGAAGTAACGAAGTACATTTATTCTCATTATTACCAGTATTGTTCGTATTCTCAAATCAACAGAACGGATAGTTCGTATTAATTTTTTCATAGCTTCCCAATTCAAGTGTTTTGATATGATCGCAGAATTTGTATACGTCGTTAGCGCGATTCTGGCTAGATAATCGCTAGGCCGAATCGTAAACATGTTTATGAGTGGACGTGTTTGCGAAGAACCAGTCCAAAAATACTGTTTACGATTGCACGCCATATCGATTCCGCCAGCACGTGTTATTAATCTGCTATTGATGTTTTGATGTGAAGTACTCTCTTCAGCTGTTTGGAGGCTAAAATAGTTGTAACATTTCGACAAGATTCATGATCAGTTATCCAATACCTGAATTTCGAGGTGTACGGTGTATTTAAGGCAACATTATTCCGTTAGTGTGTTTAGTACTACAGTTGGAAACTAAATTCATTCCTCATTAGACATTCGAGGGAGAAAACGTCAGGAGATTGTTATCCGGAACCATGTCCGACCCTATGAGGCATGAATTATTAGTGATTGGTTGATGAGTTAGGTAAATTACCGATGTATAGCTAAATGCTAGAAAACTGAATCGCGCCAGGACAGTTGTTCTAGATTTTTGCATGTAGGTACCTGCGATCTTCTTGATTTAATGAAGTAGAGGCTTGGTCCCCAGGGTAGTGGAGGTTTGAATGCGTTTTACATTCGTTTTACATGCATTTTTCGAGCCACTGCTCCTTTTCAGGTAAGCCTTTTAGGTTAAAAATAATAAATTCTTCGTCCTTTAATCGATACGTTCTGAAATTATCCAAGATAATTTGCTATCCAAATTGTATAAACACGTCTTCGGGAGTTCCACGTTTCTGTCCAGACTTATTATGCACTAAGTGCACAGGATAACTAATTGAACAAAATTTGTTTTCCATTCTATTTTCTGAATCTACGTACCTTGAAATGCAAACCCCCAAATTTGGGGTTTCCGATTCCAATAAAATGTATTTATCATTTAATCATTATCGATTTATCTATCTCC
Organism: Stenodema calcarata; assembly: GCA_963920205.1. Taxonomy (NCBI): domain Eukaryota; kingdom Metazoa; phylum Arthropoda; class Insecta; order Hemiptera; family Miridae; genus Stenodema; species Stenodema calcarata. Next base: position 27,886,302 of record OY986049.1, on the reverse strand, counting down.
ATGTCACACAAGTGGTCGACACAGTTTGACCTTACATTCAACCAGAGGCTATCGTCAAAGTGTCCTATTATGAGATTACAAGCAAAACTGGGATGGGAAGTGCATGTTGAAAAAAGAAAGAAATTTGGAATTGGTTAAAAATTGCAGAGTGTACCTACTGGTGGACCGGGATCCAGTACAAACTAACCTTGTTCATCAATGTCCTAAAACCGGTATGGACTTGTCGGAACGCAGCTGTGAGGCCTGCACTGTCACAAGCAACGGCTATCCTAATACTATTTAATGTAAATCATCGTTGGAAATCTATAAGTTGTAATACTTTCGACTATTACATAAACAAAACCCCGAACCGTAAACGTCTTATTTTCTAAAGCCAAAACCAGATTCAATCAATTACTTGTCAACTCCAAACGTTCAAAACAACAAGCTGTAAGGAGAATATTTTCCTCGGTTGTTTCTTCTCTTCAAATCCGAATCACTGGTGAAAGTTCTGTATGCATGGATTGTTTGTTACCCCTAGACGAAATCTGACTTTTGCAGCCTGATTTACAAAATCCAGAATTTTGTTAAAGTGCCGTTAATTATTGAAGAATATACAACTCCGAAAACCAGCAATTTTGAATGATAAAAAACCATTTGGTCCCCGGTCACGTCTGGGGCCAACGTTTGGCCTTCTTCCTGGGCGGGAAAACGTGAAACTCTTCGCTGAATGAACACCACTAGACAAGACGAACATCCGCCCGTGGGCGTTTTCGGTAGCCTGGTAATAGTCTGGAAGGTTATCAATGGAGAAGCCACGCTTTACATATTCTCTGAGATCCATTCGCGTACTCACACAACAACGGAGACCTTCAAAGCAGAGCTTAAAATAGATATTAACCTGAAAGCTGAGTTCCGAGCGGATAGTTTTCTGAGGATATTTTTATCCTAGTGTATTAGAGAAGAAAATAATCTTCCTTCTGATAATATTCATCTTCCATATTCATCCTAGCAATTACTTACTTTGGTTCGAGTGGAAAACTGCTCTTGACCAGAAAATATTTCCTACCTCTTTCGTATGTTGAACATTCTGGCGAAAATGGGGTTACAACTCATTCTCATTCGAATTTTCCCTTAGTAGAAAACTCAATAATTTGCTAATTATTGATTTATTGATTATCGATTTATAATAATTTCTGCGAGAGTTTATTTAAAAATCTTATTCCTCGCGAGGGAAGATCGCCCAATTAGCCTTTCCAGCATGGACCACTGATCAACCTGGTCGATCTTTCTTCTGTTTCTATTAGACATGTTCATTTTTGTACCTTCGAAAGGGCTCTGCGGGTAACTAACTGCCCCAGTGAAATTGCTCTTCGGTCTTACCAAATCATGAAGGAACCGATCTATTTATAGTGCTGCAAACCTGTTGGCCTGATCATAACAGTTACTGTCAGTTCGGCTTATATCTGTTTTTTTTCTTTGTCAACTAGATCGTTGTTGTATTATTATACAATACCTACACTATATTGGTAGGAGGATTTTTCTGACCAACACACTCCGGGGAAGACGAGAAAGAATTCTGTTAAACGGGAATTTCCCGAAGTGTATGCATAGGTAATTACAATTCTCTATCTTTTCCTCTCTTATCTCTTTTTCTTCGCATCACGGATTTATTCAACTTCTCGTTAAGTGTAAGAATGTTCGTGCACGACCGACCTTTGGAGATTGTATAAATAAAGCGCAATTCAATTCAATTATATTCTCATTTTCGTTGTGGGTTTCCCATGCTCCGTGTCACTTGCAAGTCTCCATCGAGAATGATGACTGACAACTGAGCCTGTTCCTTGCCTCGTGGCGCCGTTGCTCTACAGTTGAGTATTGAATTCATTCCAGCACTTCAGAAGGCCGATGTTGTTTGTCTCTGGCTTAATGCCGTAAGCATCGCGGTGGTTTGACTTTTAACTCGTCTAAACTGTCGTACATGTGTAACTCGGTTATAACATTTTCAGATCCCGTGAATGGTTAAGTGGGTTTGTTACTCTGTTATGACGAATTTGTTTAATAGACTTCATTAAATGAATAGGATTTTATTCCCGCCGCTTGCGGGCTTTGTTCATTTGAAGTAAGAAAGATTCTTCCCTTCATTGATTTGTCGTGTCTTCACGTAGGTCGGTCGTAGTGCCAATGACGGTTGTTGTTCCCTATCGAGAAAAATAAGGGTATTTGACATAATATAATATTATATTATATTATAATATATAAGGGTATTTGACATAATATAACATATTATGTTATGTCGTGAATCCCGACTTTTTTCCTGAAGCATTGAAAAATATTTGGGAGAAAAAAGAAACCTTTCCCCTGGAATTGGCGTGACATTCTTGGCATATTGTGATGGCTCACATCGTTAGATGTCGCAAAGGAGAGCGAAGTCGGAGGAAAGGCACAGGCGTATTATAAGAAATCTTCTTTCAAATTCATGTTAATCGAAGAAAGGTTTCGGGTAGTTAGCTCTTCTTCGACCTTGCGTAATGGTGACTGCGTTACGCAGCGAGCCTTGGCCCCTCAAGCTTCAGTGAGAAGACGTTCTATAAAAGGCGTTTGCCTCCTTTAGCGTCGAGTCATCGACCCCTGGTGAAGGAAAAAGAAAAAAAGTGAAATAATAAAAAAACTTGGCGCTTTCCGACCCCCTGATTAGTATTATCTACGCACGATGTGTGGACTCTGAGAAACTCGGAATAGTAGGGATGTTTTGAAGAATAGCATGTAACTCTTCATAAGTAATTGTCTCATTAAACGAATGGTCGACATTACTCAGTGTTTGATGTTGAGCTTATTTCACTCAAATCACAGAATGTCAAGTTCACAGCTTGGCGTTCCGCCCACCTACAATGACATTAGCTGAACGTGAAACAAAAACCTTGGGTAGCCGGTAGCGGAGTGACTTCGGTAGGGAAATGATCGGAACCAATTCTGATCGCCCTGAAGACAACCCTTCACGCCTGACACCCTAGCAGGCAGTCGGGCGTATAGCCTCAGCCTGAAATTGCTACTACCGTACTTTTTTCTTTCAACTACGTACCAAAATCGACCCAAAGACTGTTCAGGGTTGACGTGGGAGGCAAGAAGTAACTAACGAGCTCCGAAATATTGCGTCTTGTCCGAAATATTGTTTCACCATTATTCTACGTGCATATCTGATGCATACTCTGCAGCAGGGAACAGATCCAGCAACCTGAAGCCTGTGGATGGCTCAGGATTCAGAGGTACGAACCATCCCACGAATAGCTCGAACGAACTGTACACACAGTTCATATCGTCCATCCTTACCGTGACACATCATGCTGGGTGCTTTTGAGCCATAGGCGAATGGTGAGCAAACTGTACAAGGTTTCTCGGGGAAACCAGAACTAAACGCTGCAATAGCAACAAATTAAAATTTAAGTTTTGAAGGTTTTTTAGGAACTCTTTTGGATCCAAATACGTTTCAAGGAAATGTTCATTATATATATATTTAATGCAAATTCCTGACGGTACCATGAAGTAAAGCGCCCTACGGTATATTGATTTAGGCTTCTATCAACAAAAATTAAGCACTAGCCAGATTCAGGCACACTCCTCAATTTGAGATGTCGTTATAAATACATAGCGTGAGACAGTGTGCTTTAGTAGGAAGGCACATATTGTTGTTGCTGCATACAATAGGTACATGTTTTTCCGTTATGAAAATGTATAACGTACGAGTGTTTGTATTAGAAACGAGTGTTCGTCGGCAGAGCGTCCCCAGGTTTGGTGCCCCCATACTGGCAGAGACCCTGGACGAGGCGTTAGCCTCCATTAGTAGGGGAGCCTGGGTCAACGACCCAATATCTGCGCATAATTCTAATTAGTATATTCTTCTCATCGTAGTTTTCCTTCAGCATTAATGAGCTCTTAATATAAATTGGATTCCCGACCCAGCGGAATTTAACAAAAAAATCGACATTTTGTTAAATGTACTCCCGGATCGGTATCAAGTTCGCACGTTGTGCGGAGCATGAGGAATATGTTCCGCTCTTTGAAGTCGTTCGCTATTTCGGGGAGATGCAGAAAACCCCTGATACACAGAAAACCTTCTGCGGGTCGTGAATCTAGGAACGCGGCAGCGTTCCGCCAAGCAAACAAGTTGAGAAAAACGAACGGTACCACCGAGTGTACGTTTACCGGACTTTACGAAACAGATTGATATCTCGGCTCTTATTTGACCGATCAACTTGAAAATTGGTTTGGGTGTTCATGGATGTGGATCAGAAGTTTTAGTTCTTTATAACATGGCCCAGTGCCATTTGAATGATTTAACCCATTATTTCAACCCAAGAAAATTATAGGAACAAAAAACTCGAGAAAAAACTTAAATTTAGGCTAATTTTTGCCATTTCGACGGGCCCACAGCCTTGAAATTGAAATTCAAAATAGGAAAAAAGCCCTGAGTTATACAGGGTGTCCCATCTAAACGGGCCCATCGGGAAATTACAGCCTTGCGGTGCGAGCTATCGAAAAATTGAACTGGACCTTTTTCATAGTATTTTAACTCAGCTTCACGATGCCGAAGTCCGATTTTTATTTTTCCATGTTTTAGGGTCTCAAATCATTTATTGAAACTTACGGTTTCCTCTTGACCCCCCTTTTTTTAGTGCTTTTTTCGATTCTAGGTTGAATTTGGAACAGAAAATGCCTCATTGAAATTTTCTTTTTGGGGCTTCGAGTTATTTCACTTTTTGCGAAATACAGAAAATCGCCGTTCCTTTTAGACGTTACCAACACTTTCTTACTATTTTTTCTACAATTTTTGAGATGTTCACCACACTGAATGACAGGTAGTTTAATGCTGATTTCAAAAGTGTGGTGAAAGAAATCGAAGATAAAAATAGTAAGAAAATGTTGGTAACGTCTGAAAGGGATCGGCGATTTTCTGTATTTCGCAAAAAGTGAAATAACTCAGAAACGAAGCCCAAAAAACAAAAATTTTAAGGAGGCATTTTCTGTTCCAAATTCAACCTAGAATCGAAAAAAGCAATAAAAAAGGGGGGTCAAGAGGAAACCGTAAGTTTCAATCAATGATTTGAGAACTTACGGTTACCTCTTGACCCCCCTTTTTTATTGCTTTTTTCGATTCTAGGTTGAATTTGGAACAGAAAATGCCTCTGTGAAATTTTTGTTTTTGGGGCTTCGTTTCTGAGTTATTCCACTTTTTGCGAAATACAGAAAATCGCCGATTCCTTTTAGACGTTACCAACACTTTCTTACTATTTTTATCTTCGATTTTTTTCACCACACTTTTGAAATCAGCATTAAACTACCTGTCATTCAGTGTGGTGAACATCTCAAAAATTGAAGAAAAAATAGTAAGAAATTGTTGGTAACGTCTAAAAGGAACGGCGATTTTCTGCGCAAAAAGTGAAATAACTCAGAAACGAAGCCCAAAAAACAAAAATTTTAAGGAGGCATTTTCTGTTCCAAATTCAACCTAGAATCGAAAAAAGCAATAAAAAAGGGGGGTCAAGAGGAAACCGTAAGTTTCAATAAATGATTTGAGACCCTAAAACATGGAAAAATAAAAATCGGACTTCGGCATCGTGAAGCTGAGTTAAAATACTATGAAAAAGGTCCAGTTCAATTTTTCGATAGCTCGCACCGCAAGGCTGTAATTTCCCGATGGGCCCGTTTAGATGGGAAGCTATAGATGTATAGCTAATAGTTGTAAAAACCCGGTTCTTCACCTTTGCCATGTTCTTCTTATTCAGTTAGGCCAGGCGACAGTCCCTCCTTTGTTTTTGCTTGATTTATTTATATCATTAATTTATATTTTTTATTAATAAATGAATAATTTACTGATTTATTGATGAACAAATAATGTATAACTTTATTAATAAATAATTCACTTATAATTTTATTTATTTGCTTAGTTTATTCTTGCATACCTATTGCCTCTACAGGTCTTTCAACTTCAACAACAAAAAGATGTGATATCCCCCCCCCCCAAAAAAAAAAACACTCCGCGTAAAAATTCGCCTTGCAAATATCATTATACAGCAGCCGGAAAAAGTTGCGCTATCCACTTTTCCCGCTTGCCCTAAGATATGTCCTAACCACTTCACAGGTACCCGCGTCGAAATCTTCATTTGTCGCCATGGTAAGATGTTTTTATTACTACACATCGAATACATAGATGTGTAGTAATAAAAACGTCATTCTATGGCGCCAAGGGGAGATTTCGAAACGGGTTGGGTGCTTGTGAAGAGGTTAGGACATCTCTTTAGTGGGAAGCAAAAGAGCGGGAGGGGAAAGTGGACATCATAATTTTTTTCGGCTGCCGTGGAATGATATTTGCGAGGGTTTTTGTTGGTACAGTTGATTTCTAACCGTTTCTTATGTATGGAGGGAAGTTGCCACTCAGAACACAAGCTGTTTCACTAACTACTGACGACAAAATGAGTTTGAGTTCATCTACAGGTGTGTTTGTGGACATTCCAACTAGTTCCGAAAATGACTTGCGAACCACGCCTTTATAACGAACTAGAATGTCATCCTCGATGCACTTCCACCACAGTTGACTTTTTACATGTACGTACAATGATAGATGAGTGAGGAATAATTTGTGAGTTATAATAATTGTAACTCACAAATTATAATTATTATAATTAATCATTATGTACAGTGCTGTATAAAATACTAACATTTTCATAACTTACATGCGGATAGATGAACAAACGACATTAAGTTTCCGGTATATATCCCTGAATGCTGTTTTGCAGATTTGGTAATGGAAAAAGCTCAACAATAATGTACTTAATCAAGTTTATTCAATAACATAGCGATCGTTCAAGAATTTCATGTTTCAGCTGAAAATGGGATTTGATAAGCTCCAGGCTCAATAGATAACAATTGAAATGATTCGTCGACATTCAAACCGTTACATTCCATGATAGTAATCGACGTTTCATTGAAATAATCAAATGCATGTAGTTATCTGCATTCAATTGGTACCGTCACTGACCTTTCTGCAATATTTTCCCATTACTTACTGCTCTTTCAGTACGTTCCTCCACTTGGCTATGAACCACATTAGTAGCCTCGTTGCATGCTCTCCACGAAACGACCTCTGACCTTTTGCTAGGTGTCGATCAAATCAATCTATCAGGAATCTGTTAGGACGATTGGCTTTAGTTGGCGTTTTGTCGTGGTCCTGACTTGTTCAACAGCGACTGCCGCCCGAAGGAACGAAGAGGTCTTCTTTTAAGACTCCTTTGTCTATTATAGGTGAGGGTTGAGAACAATCGTATAAAATCGTTCACTTTTGTCCCAGACAATACATAATCTCCTAACAAGTTTAAATCTTCAAATCTTCAAACTATTTCAATTTGATGCCATTGAGTAAACGTAAAATGTTGAACTTTCCACTTGGCGTACGAAAAACAATTAGTTATGCGCATCTTTATGAAGGAACAGTTGAACCGTCACTAAAGGAAAAACACATCATAATATCAATATCATAATAACAAGTAGGTAATATCAATTAAAAAAAAAGATTTATTTGTGCATCGTGATCTTCCAATAATATTTCGATTACGATTCACAATACCCACCATAAAATTTCATCAAGTTTTTGAAGTGCTCTAATCATTATTAATCGCCTTCCTGCCGGACCCATCGGCACTACATTTCTATCAAATGTCCACAGCTCCGAAATATTTATGGTCCAGTCGTTGATCTCACTTCATTCAGTCTGCGTGTGTCCCAGAAATTGTCTAACGTTCAACCGCAAAATCATGTTCTTGGATAATATAGTAATTATATCAACTTCATATTCAGTTGGATCGTTTAATACTTTCTTTCTAAATTAAATATCTTAAAAAGGAAATTTCCATATCATGAAATCGTACACTACTCATTTACCTTTACTCCTGCAATTCGAGTTTTGTGATTTAACGATATCAGCAAAATAGCTACAATAGGTATTGTGTTGCCCTACGAGATCTCATTTTTAAATTGAATAGATCTTCTAACCTTGAATTGAATTTCATGTGAAAAATAGGCCCTCGTAGAAAGATAATAGGTTCATTTATCCGACAAGTTTCGTTAGTAGAAGACAGGTGAAGTTAGGTGTAGGGGTTATGAATTAAAAACCAAACCAGTGGGTGAGTTTCTTATAATATAAGAAGCATATATTATATGCTTCCTTTTTAGTTGGACACGTACGTTTTCATATATTTCAACACCACTATAATATATTATACGATAGATGTGGAATATTTGTATAACATCATCAGGGCTTTGTTGATAGACATCTACCTACATCTAATCCGATCTCAAAAGAATGATTTGTTTGTATAAGGATTGTATCTATTACGTTGTATTATGTTTGGCCAACGTGAAACTAAGGATCTGTCGGACACGTCAATAAGTAGCTGTTCTATATTGTTGGTCGTACGTTTTCTCTCGTATCACAGTAGGAACTAAATACAGTCCTTAGAGGACATATCCCCCAAAAATCACCCCGCGAGACGTTTTTATTAGGTACTTTCACAAGCAACTAATGAAATAAATTATTTCATTTATTAAATAAATAAATGTGTAGTGATAAAAACGACTCGGCATGGCGCCAAGGGGAGATTTCGAAGCGGGTACGGTGCTTGTGAGGTAGTTAGGACACCTCTTTAGTTGGAAGGAAAAGAGCGGGAGGGGAAAGTGGATATCATCACTTTTTCCGGCCGCTGTAGAATGATACTTGAGATTTTTACACGGAGTGTTTTTTGGGGGGATATCACATGTTTTTGTTGTTGAAGTTGAAAAAACCTGTAGAGGCAATATGCAAGAATAAATTGATTATTTATTAATAAATGTGTAAACTAATTATTTATTAATAAATGTGTAAACTAATTATTTATTAATAAAATTATAAATTAATCAAATAAATAATTGTTTATTTATTTAAATTAAGCAAAAACAAAGGAGAGGCTGTAGCCTGGCCTAACTGAATAAGAAGAAGAACATGGTAAGAGAGAAGAACCGGGGTTTTGAAGTTATATAACTTTGCTTCCTTTATACCTAGCGACTTAGAACTTTCAGTGCTTTCTATTAGCCACACCAAGAAGGTCCAAACCAAATTTCAAGTAGATCGGTCAAATAGAAGCCGAAATGTGGATACCACAAAGTCCGGTAAACGTACACTTGATACCGTTAGTTTTTCTCAACTTGTTTGCTTGGCGGGGAGGAACGCTGCCGAGTTCCTAGATCTACTGCTGACACCCTGCCAGTCCACTAGGTTCCATGCTCCCTCACAGACCACGTACGAAAAATACGCTACAATCCCCGCCCATTGAGTTTCAATCCCACTGCGAACAGGTATCCAACTTGAATGAAGTCCCTGACTGGAACGCAGTCCCGGTTGCCCATTAGACTAAATTAGATTGTAGTAACCATGATAAATCTAATGACAGCCTGAAAGAAGGAGAACACGGCCTAATGCATGGGAGTAGGGGCTTGATATTTGCATGCGCCAGCTGGGAGCGATCTTCCAATCCCTTCGTTCAAATCTCAATAATTACAATAATTCGTATGATTGATACTGAATTCATGCGCTCATGAAGCATTGACGGGAACTTCTTACACCGTTTTCAAGACTGATAATTTTTTTTGTTTTTCAAATGCTTAATTTTGATTCCTTTGCGATTTAATAACGAATTTCATATGGTTTTCTTCATCTTTGCAGGTAGAAACTGTGGATGATGGGCTCACCGCCTTTTACGAAAATCGTGCTTTTCCTGCTCATAGCTGCGTATGCAGCTGCTGAGACCCCCTGCTTGAAATTCAAAGGTGATTTCTTCTTAATTATTTCATTTACATTTTAACAGATAATCTCTATGTTATGTTTTTGGGTTGGGGATCAGTCAGAAATTTGCGACCTTGCTTATTACATCGCCTTTTCATGGAAATCATTAGGCGGTGTGTAGTAACGCGATACTAATAAACAGTGGTGAAACCATACAGTAGCCGGATAAATCGTTTTCCAATCAAGCGCAATGGAAGGCCGTACCGGGTGGGTCAACGTGTCACACTTACACCGAAAACATATCCATGAGTCAATATTTGTGGAGAAATTTGTAGTTTGAAGGGATTCTACAGAACAAAAATCGACAAATAGGTCGTTTGCTAATGAACTGTAACCTACAAAATGTGTAGGTTACAGTTCATTAGTAAATTCATACGAATTTATGAACTTACGTGATCGTATAATATATTATTAACTTCTATAGATGTAATGCTCTGCTTTAATCTACTAAGCGTAATTGACTTTCTTCATGTACTAATCATAAAAACCCTAATTATGCTTTTCTAATATGAAATTGCATAGATGATATTCGTGTAGGTGTTATTTTAATTATTTATATAGATAATTATTCATATTAGATACCGAGTAAGAACATTGTATGTTGTTTTCCTTAGATAGTAAGTTGAGAATTTGGGCAAGTAAAAACTGGTTGGGAACATAAATTACCAGGAGGTTCGGACTACTCGTAACGACAATCGAGTGGTTGACACAAACCACTCAACTTGTTGTCGCAGATGGTTTTATCAACCAGTTATCACTTATTCAGTCTAGTAAAGCTACATACCAACAATAACATGCATCTAAAAAAAATTCCCTAGTTTGTATAATGAAATAAATCAGTGACAATACCTACTGCCCTGTTAAATAAAAACGCCTCAAGTCCAATGTTTACGAAAATGGGGTTTTTACGGAACCCCCCAATTTTGGACCTGGCCTTTTTGATGGTGAAATCCAAATTTCAAAATTCGAACCGGAAGTGGGGGAAATTCTGACCATAAACATACGAAAATTGGTCAATGTTATGGTAAAACGCCTCAACGACACGCTATTCAGGTAAAACGCCTCAACTCTAGGATTAAAATGCCTCAAAACTTATTTATTTTCGCGCTAGTGTCAAGGTAAAACGCCTCAACTCACATAAATATTGAAATGAGGCGTTTTACTTACATTTAGGTACATTATTTCTGCTTCAGATTTCGGTTTACGCAGCTAAACACCTAAACAAACAATCCCAAAACGGAAGCTGGAAATTTTATAATCGCCTTAACCGCAATTAATCGATTATAAATCGATTAATTTGCGAGTTTTTTTTTTCACGGTTGAAGTCATAATATGTCATATATATATTATAATATAATATCATATTATGACTTCAATATAATATCATATTATGATATCTCACCAAAAAATGGGGGTTTATAATGAGTTGCAGTCAACTTACATGAAAGGTTTCAGTGACAAAATTTGAGGCGAATTTCTGCAATGTTTTGAATTTGAGTTGAGGCGTTTTACCTTAACATAAATCTTTATGTTTATACACTGTAATGAGTATAATATGACGGACGATTCTGTTCAACCGAAACTTTCACCAATCTCTCCATCTCTACCCGTATTGCCTGCCTCTGTTGTCAGCTGTGATGAAGTACTTGTAGCTGATTTCATTATCAGGCAACCCAATTATGTATAGGATAGTACGAACTAGGGATGGGTATTGAATACTCGATGTTTTAAAACATTCGATGCTTTTCTTTAAACATCGATATTTTTCTTCCGATGTTGATCACACGTCGATGTGTTTTCCTTTCTCCCGAAATTCCTCTAACTACTTACATACCCATTTTAAGTTTCAGTAATTGCATTATTTCTGTGCCTTTTTAGGAACTTTACTCACCTACTGCATTAGTTCTTATTTAACGTGTCCCTTTCGCCTGTTATTGTTTTAGCAGCTGCACAGTTTAGGTTGCATAATTTTCATGTCAGTCATGGTTGACTCAAGATAAGTCAGTAGGAATGAAACCAAAATCACCACCACGTCTAGTGTAATCGTGCGTGTAGGTAACGTTTGCCGATACCGAAGAGTGGCAGATGAATAATTATTAATGAATTATAATGAATATAGATGAATAATTATTAATGAATTTAATTATTAAAGAATTTCGCACGTGTCAATCCTTGATGAGCTTCATCTATATTCGAACTCTACATGCGAAAAAATTCAACAAAACGACTTATCATTTTGGATATCAATGAAGGGTCCATCTCCTGACCTTATTATGTAGTATTTAAAGTGTGTATGCTGCAGTCGCCTCCTTTTCCCGCGGAGAGGCTGATTTCTCAAGCGTGTATAATTTTGAACCCTCTTAGAAACCGCCTGGCTGCAAAACAGCTTTTTTTGCATGAGGCCAACAATAAATATTTGGAATAAAGTATATTGTTTGTTTAGTTGTCGCTCAATAAATTTTTTGTTTAACGTAAATGAATACATTTTTCATGTTTAATTTTTTAAACTAAGAAAAAATTACCGAATTGACAGCTAGGTTGGTAAAAAATACCAAATTTTGTACTTATATAGGTAATATATAATATCACAGCAGGTATTTTCGGAAAAAACTTCAATGGTTTTAATACGATGATGTTTACGTTTTGAGCCTTGCGACTAAATTTCTAGAAGCATGGAACCTGTTTTAGCCACTCAGCTGATCCCGGCCCAATGCTGTTTAAATTGTACGTCCTTAAGAGGCTACATGCCAAATTACAGCTTCATAGTGTGAATAGCATAGAAGTTAGCTTTAGGAGCCACTCAGCTGATCCGGGGCCTGGGCAGCCTCAAATAATTTTGAACTATTGAATTATTTTCGATTATTGAAGTCCTAAGGAGGCTACAGACCAAATTACGGTTTCAGCTAGTTATGTAAAGGCTAAAACATGTTCCATGTTAAAAACCCATCACCCATCCCTAGTACGAACTAAATCACTCGAGACGAAATCGTGGAAACGTATTGGAAACGCAAAGAGCTGAAAGACGAGTGTAGAGAAAAATGGTCTATTTCCAAAAAAATAGGAGTAGTGTGCAAACTTCTCAAGTGTTTGCCAATACCCACGGATATTACGAGTATATATGATTATATAATACTATTATCATATTATGATGGTATAGTACCCTTTTATACACTGGAACAATAATGTATTTATATATAGTTTACTGGTTCTTACCGGCTGTTGTAGATGTCAGCCCGAAAAGATACATCACCCACAAGAGCGTCAACTACCCGCTCGTGCTGGGGGTGTCCGAGCGGCTCACTCACCGTATGACGACCGAAGTCTTTAAAATCTTCCTCAACGAGGTTTTGGGTTACCCTGACGTGAAGATCCTACGGATGGAACCTGCCAACAATACGGACGGTGTCATCAGACAGTTTTTTAATGATTTCAGCAATGACACCTCGTGAGTATTTGAATTACCTACACATCACAATGTATTCAATATAATATAAATATGGAAGTGTTTCGATACATTTGCTCATGAGGGAACCTTGAAATCTGCCAACTAGTTCTGACCCGATATTACTCAAATTTCGACTCGGTGGTTGCCTAAATTCATGTCTGGTACCTATTTTATCGGTTTGACTGTGATTGAGAAATAGTTCCCAGCTAGGAAAATGGCTATTATTACCGTTTTATCAAGTTCAAATAATCAATAATAAGCAAACAAGGAACTGTCATTTTATTAGCACTATCAGGGGCGGTTTCAAATTTTGATTTCAGGGTGGGGTGGGGGTCATGAGGTTCAAAACCTAACCTTACCTAAGTTTGTTAGTGTTTGGGGAATCACTGATTTTCAATCACTGAAATCATGATTTTTCAATAAGTATGTTTCAATATTTCGTGTGTGTGTGTGGGGGGGGGGGGGGGGGGGCATAACACAGACGGCCAAATTAATGTCTTTGGCTTTTTGTATTCTTGTATAAAACACTTCGCACGCCAAAGAAGTCCATTTTCGAACTCAGCCTTAGTATGGACCTATTGAGCAACCCCTCAAAATTCGGGGGGTGTCACAATCTTGTAAATCGAGATATCCTGCCAAAACGTTAGCGGCCATTGGGCAATAAGGCTGGGCTTTGTCTAGACAACTGCTATACTATTGCCGAGGGGTCATGGCCCCCCATGAATCTGCCACTGAGCACTGTACGTTTGAACCCAGCAGTTCACTATCCTCGTGCAATCCAGAAATCGTTTGGGGTAATCTTTCCGCTTTGTGGGCTGAGCTAAATTATTGTGTTCGTTCAAACAGTTCAATGGGTGGAGCGCTCAACATTACTTTAAGTGAGGGTAGTCGGTGACTACCTCAGTGATAGTCTTGTTAATTTGACAACGACTCCGGGCCACAATAAGGAATAACATTTGATAAAATACACCATTACATCACTTGTTCTTATCATTCGTGGTTGCCAGCTTGATTTATGCTCTTTTGCCGTATACCTATTCGTATTTTCTATCATGTCCACCAACAGGATGCTGAAACCCATGGTTGATCTGGAGACGTGGGTACCTCTCAGTGACAACTCACTTCACGAGCCTTACTATAGTTCCAAAGTCATCGAGTGCGGCTCTACTGGACCTCCTGTGAGGTGAGAATTGACTTTTTACATTCGATAGATTCACGTATTACCTAGGTACATGAAATACCCGTCATATAATGACGTTTTTATGCTGTTTTCATCTTCATGGAAGGATTTAATAGACCAGTATTGTTTAATAGAAACCCTCCCAAGTTTATCTCCAATGATCAGATTAACACATCAAAGTCTACGCTTTTAGGTACAGCGATATTAGACTTGAATGGGATGGACCCATATTTCCATATTCCATTTCCATACTCTTTCATATTTTTTAGGTTTGGCTGGTTTGCTCCAACGGACCTTCTGAAGAAAGTATTGAACAGGACGATAATTGTTTACGACCAATTCAAAGATCCAATTCAGACATCAGTGTACTCGCTCTTGGAGGAAGATGTCAAGTCTATGCGGACCGTGTGAGTAAAAATAAAAATAACAAATCAAAATACCGACATCCTGTAAGAAAATAATGGATTCTGGGTGGAATTTAAAGTTTTTTTTTAATGAAAAATATTGGTCTCAAAAATATTTCACTAGTTTCCAAGTGTCTAACTTCATTTCACAATTTCAGGAGAAGTTTTGAGCCGGTTTGGTGTCGAGGAAAAGATTGCGCTACGTTGATCGCTTCTGAACCGTGTATGTATAACGAGCAGCTCTGCAATTTTCGTAAAAATAATATACGTGAAGCTTTACTTGATTTTTGGTTCTTTGGTGCCTACTCGAGGCTCCAGAGAGACCCCTCCCAACAAGTACTTACAGTTACTGTAGTCCAGAAGTGTTCTTCCTTAATGAGTACTTACTGTCTCGTTTTCAGCTGCTACAGAGTTCGTTCAAGATGACATCGTGAAAATGAACCTATTCGTCCGAGTGATGTGGGTCGGAGACCAGTTCACTTCCGTCGTGTCCAAGCTGCTGCGGCAATACGGGAACCGCAATGACGCCAAAAGATCCTACAAGATCCCCCTCATCGTTGGTCACACTCTGGAGCTTCTGGCTTTCGACAGGAAGAACTTCACCAACGTCATCTTCCCTCCTTGTGAGCACTACGGCTCGTCGGCGGATTTATCGAACGCTGGCTGTAATTATGAGGGGCAGCGGATCGTTAAGTTGGTTTGGGACGGGATACTTGGAGCAGCTGAATCAGTATACGACGTAAGTTCATTATACTCCTCGCATCATCACGATGTTTCCCTCACCACATAGTTGGTCGTTATGGGCGTCCGGAGTGGCCATGCTCAATTCTTTTTACCTTGGGCGGTGGGGCAATGGGTAGCCATGAGCTCAGTTCTCAATCAAATTCTGATCCTCATTAGAGGGCAACCACGTTAGAGAGCCGATGACGCCTGGGACACCGGCTGAATAGTTTGGTCGGGCGACTAGTGGTTTTATAGAATACCGAAATTCTGCATATTGACTATAACGTACATATAAATCAATGTATTCCTCATTTACTGATTGCAGATTTTTTATGGTAAGGGATGTTAGGATGCAAGAAACCCTACAATGCCAGTGAAGCTGTCTTATTTAATGCTACTTCTATGCTATTCACTCCATGAAGATGTAATTTGATATGTAGCCTTCTTAGGACTTACACTTTAAGCAGAATAGGCCTAGGATCAGCTGAGTCGCTCCTAAATCTAATTTCGATGCTATTCACTCTATGAAGCTGCAATTAGGTATGTAGCCTTCTTAGGACTTAAACATTAAGCATAATAGGCATAGGATCAGCTGATTCGCTCTTTAATCTAATTTCTCTGCTATTCACCCTATGAAGCTGTAATTTGGCATGTTGCCTGCAAGCACCATATAACTGACACAAATACCATTCCCTCCATTATTAGCCTACCAGGAAATATTGTGACTAAACTGATTGAGTGTTATACGGAAAACAATTGAAATGTCCTACGCACCAACGTCCCCAGGCATACTACTGGGTTAGAGCGATTAAAATAGAATCCATACTGTTTGAAGCCTTACTGTGGTTGCTATATGCATTCTTCAATGATTTAGTAAAGTCTGCCAGTCAAGGGTTTTTAAGAGCCTGCAGAAATATACTCATACTAAATCATTATTATGAACCAACGCCCAGGTGTCGCTTTTATCCTCTAAATAAATCTTTCCTGCCATCTGTTTCCCTTCATCTCTCGATGACTAGAAAAGCAGCAATGACCTTCACCTATCCAACAGGTATTGCATAATTTACTTGGTAACCAGCTCAAAACTCGCGTTTATTTTTCAACAGGCAATAACAAGAATAGAATTCACAGCAGATGACTACCAGGAGCTCACGGACATCTACCTCAGCAAAGCGTTGCAAGAAAAGCCCTCCGAGTCCGAACGGGTCTTCGGTACAGCTTGCCGGTGGATGGAGAATCACAAGGACACCGTCCTAAGGTGGAGGCCACAGGACGAAGTAGAGCTCTCTATAATTGGGATTTTTCCTCTTAGCCGACCAGTGTTTTCTCCAGCAGGAATTTATATAGGTAAATTGGTCAGTTTTTGGATAATCTGCGATAATAAACCATTGGATCTTGAAATTTTTCATAACCCTAGGTCAGTGGGAAGGGGTTCAAAATGAATTAAGAAACTTTAAAAACGCAACAACATTTCAGTTCAAGTTTGGACAAGTCCGCTGAACTTTGCCCTAGTACTTTGCGTTGTGCTAAAATTACGAAATTTGGTTTACAAGTTCAGACCAGCACCACGATGATCCCTGAAACTTTTCATAACCCTAGGTCAAGGGGAAGGGGTACAAAACGAATTTTGAAATTTCAGTTCAAGTTTGAACAGTTTGAACAAGCGGTATCCTGTCGGGTCATTGTTCACACTGTCCCGGCTGATTCAAGTAGCATATTTGAGTTGAGGTATCGAGTTAATAAATAATAATGATTAATACTTTTTTCAACATAAGGGTAAATCCGCCAATAAGATGAATCATGCGGCAGCCTGTCGGCTCATTATCCGGATTAATAACTAATTTGTGACATTAGAACTGTTCTAGTTTCGAGCCATCCTCTGTTGACCTTTCGATCATTTCCTACGAGTGATAGTATTGTTATGAACACAGAAACGGAGAATACAAAACACACAACGTAGGTGAGAGGTAAATAGAAGAAATTATGCACACGGTTCAAGTACCGAAATTAAACTGCGAACTTTATTGGTTACCGGAATTTCAGGACAACAAACGCGTTGCCAATCTAAATCACCTGTTGATGATCCCAACATCACTCCCCCTCCCTCAACGAAGACGGCTGTATCGGGGTCTGACAGGGTGTCAGTTTATCAGCATGCACAACCTTCCTCTGATGATTTGGAGTAACTATTCGGAATATGACGTCCGACAACTGCTTGATGACTGTGCAAGGTCCTACCCATGGCGACTGCAATTTGGTTGAAACTCCAACCCTCCGGCGAGGCCAGTGATACCAGACCTTATCGCCTGCTTGGTACCTAGGGAGCGTTGCCTGCACATCGTACCGTCGTTTAGAACCCTGTAGCGCGCCCTTCAGGTGCTCACGCGCTGCCTCGTGTAGTGTGCCCAACTGTTGACGAAGCCTGTGCCCATATTCAGTAGTACTGAGAGAGTCTGGCGTTATTCCTGTTTGCAGTTGTAGAGGTAGGGTGATGTCACGGCCAAAAACCAGATTAGCAGGAGAGAATCCTGTAGCTGCATGCTCTGAGGCCCGGTAAGCTAGCAAGACCCAAGGCAACCATTCGTCCCAATCATCCTGCTGTGTATGGATCATCTTGGCAATCATGTCAATAATTGTGCGGTTGAGCCTTTCTACTTGCCCATTACTCTGTGGGTGCATTGGGGTGGTCCTAGTTTTATGGATATTGAGGAGCTTGCACATTTCCTGGAAGACTTCAGATTCAAATGTTCTCCCCTGATCCGAGTGCAGCTCCCTTGGTACTCCAAAACGGGAAATCACGTTTGCCACAAGACCCCTTGCTACAGTTTCAGCTCGCAGGTCCTCAACAGCAAAGGCCTCTGGCCACTTGGTGAATGCATCACTTACAACTATGATGTGTTGATTTCCCCGTCTCGTTCTGTGCAGTGGTCCTATGGCATCAATGAATAGCCTCTCAAAGGGGACACCAGTCTGATAGGGCTGCAACGGGGCTTTCTTCACGGCTGTACCCTTTCCTCGTCTTGCACAAGTATCACAGGATACACAGAAACGTTTGACATCCTGGGACATACCTGGCCAATAGAAACCTTGGCGTATAAGCTTCAGAGTTCGCCTCCTCCCAAAATGCCCCAGCTTATGAGCTTGCCCAATAACATCAGCCTGCAAACACTTGGGTACCAGCACTTGATCAGCGTAGTGACGGCCGCTATCGTCTTCCCAGTGGCGAATCAATAAGCCATCCTTCATCTTCAGGGCATCAAACATGGCCCAGAGGGCTTTAGTTTCCTCCCCAAACTCTGCTACCTGCTGCCATTCTGGTCGTTTCCCAGCACAAACCCAGCGGTACACTCGCCCCAGCATGGCATCCTCCTTCTGCTTACCAACCCACTCGGTGTGCGGAGGATCCACTCTTGTTATATTGGTTACTGCTTCATTTCCAGGAAACTTCTCCTCCTGCCTCTTGCAGTATTTACATTCTTCTGCTGCACAGGGTCGGCGCGAGAGACCATCAGCATTGAGATGCTTTGTCCCGGCTCGATGTTCTACCTGGAAATTGAAACCTGCAATACCCTCCAACCACCGAGCTAATTGGCCATCCAATTCCTTGAAGTTCCGTAGCCATCGGAGAGATGCATGGTCCGTCCGTACCACAAATTGCGCACCACACCCAAGGCCAAAGGACTTGAAATGTTTTAGGCCTTCAATGAGGCTCAAGAGCTCCTTGCGCGTTGTACAATACCTCCGCTCTTCCTTCTTGAGGCAACGGCTGAAGTACCCCAGGACTACCTCACGCCCATCTTGTAACTGGGCCAGGACGCTACCAATTGCTTGGTCACTGGCATCTGTGTCCAGGATGAAAGGGGATTCAGGCTGGAGATGTCCCAGAACTGGAGGCTGAGCAAGAGCCAACTTGACGTCCTCAAATGCAGCTTGAGCAACCTCATCCCAAACAAATTTTTGCTGATCCTGAAGAGCGTACAGTACCCTAGCACGTTTGGCAAAGTCAGGCACAAAGGTTCGGTAATAGGAACAGAACCCAAGAAAGGACCTCAGCTGTTTTTGTGTTTCGGGAACTGGCCAAGTTAGCACTTTTTCCACCTTGGCAGGGTCGGTAGCAATCCCGTCCTTGGAGATGACATACCCCAGGTACGATGCTTTTTGACCAAAAAGGTGGCACTTTTTGGCATTCAACTTGATTCCTGCGGCTTGGAACGTCTCAAAAACTCGCCTCAGCCACGCCATATGCTCAGAGAAGGTAGCTGTGTCCACCAAAACATCGTCCAGATACACTTTCACTCTTCCTTGGCGTATGGAGTCATGAAGTACCTTCCCCATCGCCCTCTGGAACGTGGCTGGAGCGTTGGACAGTCCAAAAGGCATCACTCGGAATTGCCAGAGTCCCCAGGGAGTACAAAATGCCGTTTTCTCCTTATCTTCATCTGCCATAGGGATCTGCCAGTACCCACTCTGGAGGTCTAATGTCGAGAACCAGCAACTCCCTGTTAGCCCACAGATCAATTCATCGATCTTTGGCAAAGGGTGCGAATCCTTCTTGGTGATGTCATTCAATTGCCTGTAATCAATGCAAAACCGAGTGCTGCCGTCCTTCTTCTTTACCAATACTATTGGGCTAGCCCAAGGGCTCTTGGATGGCTCGATGATTCTGTTCTTTTCCATGTCCGCCACTAACCTGTCAACTTCACCAAGACGTATGGGAGGGATTCGCCGTGGAGCTTGTCGAATTGGGCGGTTGGTACCAACGTCTATGGTATGTGAACATCCTTCAATCCGTCCCATGTCTGAAGCATCCTTGGCAAAAATATCGGCAAACTCGATGATGAGTTGTCTTATTTCGTCTAGCTGATCTGATGCCAATGTCTCTCCTAACCCCAACGTCTTCACGTTGTCTGGCAATCCTTCTGAGCCTTTTGACGCTAGCATGCAGCATGGAGCAGCCTCCCCCTCATCCCCCAACGTTTGGAATCCGCCGCATGCTTCTTGTTGCTGCACCAAACAGCATCCTTCTTCTTCTGCCCCTAACACAGACAACCGTTTCCCACCTGCTCGGATGACTGAGTTTGCTGGATCAATGATGCACTTATGGGCCGCCAAGAAGTCTAATCCCAGTATGCATTGGTCCTGGATATTGGCCACAAGGCATGTATGACTCCTTGAGCGTCCATCCCCTATGTCAAACTGTAGGTCCGCCTCCCCCAATACAGTAACTCTCTCTCCAGAAACTGCACGCAGGCATATGGAACCAGCCGAGCCCAACTGAGCACCAACACGTTGCATTATGTCACAGTTTACAATGGTTCGTGAAGCCCCTGTATCCACCACCAGTTTACAAGGTTCTCCATTAACTCGTCCTGATAATGCTAGGGACATGAAGGATGACACGCGGTAAACAACATCATTATATTTTTTAGTTTCATCAATAACAGAAGACAACGAGTCCAGAGGATGTTTTGGTGATCTGGTGTTTGTGCTTCGGTTTTGGAGTGATTTTAAATAGCGTGTGGATGCACCTGCAGTGCCGGTTGGGTGGGCACCCTTCAGGCCAACCGGTTGTCGTTTCCCGCTTTCTGCTGATCCGGGTTGCCCTTTGGCCTCCATCGACGCGTTGGGCAATTACGGAAAATATGGTCGGGGGAATCACAGCGGAAGCACAACCTCCGTCCCAGTGGTGGTTGGACGGCTTGGTAAAGCTGACCTTCCGGCTCATGTGGGGCCTCTGGGCTGGGATCCACCAGAGCGCACCTAATTGTAGTTGCTTTCCTGGCCACTTCCATACGCAATGTCAGTATCAACGCATCGGTGAGGCTTGTCTTAGTGCTGACAGGCCAAACACTCGTAACCCTTTCCCGAAGGTCTCGGTCCCGCAAGCCCTTGAAAAAATAGCCGGCAACCTCCCAGTCTCTTGTAGCATCCAGCCCAGCCTTGCGGGCTAGTTCTTTGACAGCCTGATGATAAGTCGTAACATCTTCTGATGGTAGCTGGGCTCGGGTCTGAAGCAAGGCAAGGCTAAGTTCGGCTTGGTGATGTATGCCATAACGGGCTTCCAAGGCTGCAACGAGGTCTGCATAAGCATAATCTGGAGGCATCTCAATTAGAGTCGTCAGGGCTGGGCCAGAGAGAGCCGCAGCTAAGCCTAAAGCCTTCTGGTGATTGGACCAGCCATTCGTTTGGGATATCGCATCAAATTGACGAATGTACGCCCGCCAGTCCACACTTCCGTCAAAAGGCCGCGGTTTCCACTCATGAGACCCAGTTAACGTCGGTTCTTTTTCGCTCATTGGGTGCGCGGGCTTCATTCCATGACTATGAGCTCTTCCATGGTCCAGGTGATGCGGCAGAATCTGTCCTAAGGTAGATACTATTTCCCGTTTCAAATCCTCTCGGAGTTCCCGCATAAGTTCATTTACCTGTTCCCCAATTTCATTACCGATTAAAGCCCTGAGCTCGGCTATATGTGAGAAATCACTACCAGCTGGAGGTGCTTCAGCTCCTCCCTCGCCCACTTCCAGTGCGTCTGCACCCATCACCCCTACTGTCGGCGTACATGAATCGTGATGCGGTAGCGTGGTGTCATCACCTACCTCATCCTCTCCTCGCGTGTGAAACGGCAACCCAGATCGCGTAGTCATCACTATCCCACCGCTGCCACCAATGTTATGAACACAGAAACGGAGAATACAAAACACACAACGTAGGTGAGAGGTAAATAGAAGAAATTATGCACACGGTTCAAGTACCGAAATTAAACTGCGAACTTTATTGGTTACCGGAATTTCAGGACAACAAACGCGTTGCCAATCTAAATCACCTGTTGATGATCCCAACAGTATGAATCTTTACATATTAACCAGGTATCTAATTGTGTTGCTTAATGTTCGTTGTTCTTATTTTTAATTTTTGTTTTTCAGCCGCTCAAATGGCGATTCAGGATGTAAACAATGCCGATTTGTTGAGCAATTACAAACTTAAGCTGCTGCTGGAAGATGGCGAGTGCAGAGCTGATGTTGTCATGCGCACTTTCATCTCTTACATTGTCACTCAGTTCAGGAAAATCGTTGGTATCCTTGGTGAGTTGGCAGAAAAGAATCCCACTCCAATCTCAGTTGAGTAAATGGATGTGAGAGTACTGTGTTCAATAACTATGGCCCATTGTTTTCCTTCTAGGCCCTGCATGTTCGGAAACGGTAGAGCCTTTGGCCGGAGTCGCCACGCATTTTGACACCGTTGTGATCAGCTACAGCGCAGAAGGAAGTTCGTTCTCTGACCGCATCAAATACCCGTATTTCTTTCGAACGATTGGTGAAAACAGGCAGTACCAGTACGTCTACCAGGAGTTGTTCAAAAAGTTCAAATGGAAAAGGGTGGCGACCCTGAGCGAGGACGGTACCAAGTACACTGAGTATGTGTCCCAGACGCAAGACCTTCTCATCAAAGATGGCGTCTCTTTCATTGCGAATCGAAAATTTAGTCAGTCTTGGATGAATGATCCCGGGAAGATGAGAGAGGTAGATAACTTTTTTGTTTGTTTAATTTTTATCACATTTGGTTGAAAATCGTATTGAACGTTTTATTCAGGCAGTTGATTCTAAACACTACCTGATTCAGCACTGATAACTTGAACTCGCCTGGACACCCATCGATTTTGAACCAGATGTGAAAATACAAAAAAACCGCTTGGCCTATATTGAAAGATCCAGGACTTGTGGTCCTAATCAGGGCCGGATTTAAGCATAGGTGACCGCCTAAGAGCCCGCACCACAATTAAAATTACAAATTGATGTCGCTGGTCGTGTTTTTCAGGCCTAACAATATACAATATTTAGCGTGAATTCCCTTAAAAACCACGATATTGCACCTAATTTTTCAAATGGTTCCTCCCCCACCCCAAACAACGAGCCCAGGGCTAACACCACATGTGGAGCTCAGGGGCCTGTATTTTTTAAACCGGCCCTGCTCCTAACAGTTGACAATCCTTCAAGTCTGTAACAATGTAGGGGATTTGAATAGGTACACTCTTTTAAAATACGAGTTTTCCACGATAGGCTTCAACAACACCAAGCAGTTACTTGGCAAATGACTGTAATTTACCTGATGGAAAGTTTCTGTTTGTGTCCTTTGAATCAGTACTTGGAGGAATTCAAGTCTAAGGAGGCCAGAATCATCATAGCGGACATGAACGAGGCAGCAGCCAAAGCTCTAATGTGTGAAGCTTACCACATGAACATGACTGCTAAGAACGGATTTGTCTGGTTCCTGCCTTCTTGGCTAACTCCCTTCTGGCTCGATCAGGAACAAAATCTGGTCCACAACGTCACCTCTCAAGGCCGCAATCTATATTGTACATCGCATCAGATGCAGGTAAATTTCCAGTCTTACCCTTTGTGTTACTTTTTCCTACCATAACATGAAATTCGTCATTTATAAATACCACGATGGTGAAAAAGATGTTGATCATTTGGCAAGTTTTCGTTAACTTCTTTTGATAAGGCTGGATAGTGCTAGGAAAATGCTTGAGGGCTGGTTAGCTCGAAGTACACATCACCCCCAAAGTTTGGGAATCTGGTGCTTCAAGATAGTTTTTTCTATTAAATCAATCACGACTAGAGCCTCCCAAGTGCTGCAGCGCCTCGGAAATGGGTTGTTTAAAGAGACCAACTCTGAATAACCCACCTCAATCTCATTAATCTCACCTTCATTCAGACATAGCTATGATTGGTTTCTTTGCAGGAAGCAATCGACGCTCATTTCTCCTTTTCTCATGCATTTTTCGCCCCTGACAACGAAACTCTTCATACCAATAAGACTGTGAAACAATGGAAGGCGGAGTACAAAAGGGCATTGAAAAACACTAATCCATCCGACTATGCTGGATATGCTTACGACGCTGTTTGGGTGTACGCCAAAGCTCTGGATGCTTTGATAAAAGAAAACCAGACCTTTATATCCAATCTTCATTCGAGGAACGTCACTGAGTAAGTCCCTCCTTCCATTTTGCGGTTTACTCCAATTTAATCCAGTCTTGAAACGTCGCATTTTCAATTTGTTTGTTCCAACAAACGGATCGACTTAAGTTCACAAATATTTTCACGCTCGTGCTTTTTACAGGAAATACGTCAATTACATACAGAACACCAACTTCTCGGGGGTCTCAGGGCAGATCGAATTCAAGGACGGCCCATCCAGGAATTCAACGCAGGTCAACATCTACCAGTGGCACACGTCCAAAGGCGAGGATGGTAAGCTCCATGGGAAACGAGTTCAAGTTGGCTTCTACGACCCCACGGCAACTGGCAAGAAAAGGTAGTCTTCATACTCTATAGACGTTAACATGGTGGTATCGATACTGAATTCGAACTAAGTTCATAAAATCAAAATAGATTACGAGACGCGATGACATAATTGATGAGAGTTTCTCAGGACTGAGTAGGTACCTACATAGGTGCATATCCTAATAAACCCTCCCTACACATTGATATACTCAATTTATACTTGCGGTTACCTTGTGAATGAATTATTGGTTTATCTATTCCAGGTTTATGCTGAACGACAAGCTCGTATGGCTGACTGGTGGGATCCCCTGGGATGGCACGTCCGAGGGGACTTGCATAGTTGATGGATTAGCCAAGTTATTGGACACGGAATGTCAAACAGCGTTAATAGTCGCCAACATTGTTGGAATATGTTTTTTATTGCTGTTTGTTACTGTTGGATTTTTAGTCATCAAACACAGGTAAGCTAATTGTAAAGTTTTGTGATGATTACTCTACTGAAGTACAAGCACAGTTGATCAGTGATTGGAGTAGTTGGTACAATGATCACTGCTGTTTCGGCAGGGGTCCCCGGGAGTAGAGAGCCCCTGTCTGTCCCAACTATGCAAAGTGTCGTCTGCACACCTCTTGAATTCCACACTAGCATTATTAGTACCTATATCATTACGGAAAGTAGTACATATTGAGGGTCGACAGACTGCTATCCAAAAGAGGTTTCCCCAGTACCGTCTATTTCAGTCATGGATGAAAAATACCAACCTTCTCAAATTGTCGATCTACTAAATTAAAATGCCTGTCACGAAATTCTGCCGAAAATATTGCAACATCTCGAATGTAAGTCTCATAATAACTTTAACACCTTGTTTCAGGTACGACCAAAAGGTTCAGCTGACGCAGAAATACATGAAATCTTTGGGTATCGACCTTTTGTCTGTCTCTGGGATTAACACCCTTGACAAGTGGGAAATACCGAAAGACCGTGTCGTCATCAACAGAACACTGGGACAAGGAGCCTTTGGGACAGTCTATGGTGGAGAAGCCTTCTTCGGCGAATCCTGGGTAAATAGGGCAAGCCCTATGCAAGAGGCTAAACGTCATTTAGTAGATTTGGACTCTGTAGAATTGAAGTTATTTATGTATTCATTTTATCTATAAATATAGATTTCCGTTGGTCTCTATGTAGTTAGATAGTCAGTTAAATGCATCATTGTGGGAAGAATCCTCTTAATATGACAACAATCCTGTATAGACCACAGAGAAAAATGAACCAATCTAGAAGAAATCACTGTTCAATGGACCGACTGGTTGCATGCAGTGTCATGAAGTGGTCAGGATACTGGCCACCCCCTTAGTGATTGGCTATGTACTCAGGAGCCTTTAACCAATTCAAGTCTCTGGACGATCTCCTCTCGAGAGGAAAGGTTTGAATAACAGCCCTGCTCCAGGCAGAGTTAAGAGTCGTATTACACTCAAGAAAGGCCCAGCTTTTAGGGTTGTCATTCCAGACTCGAGCCTCAATGTGCCATGGATAGAAAAAATGCATAAATTTTCAGCTTCCCAGTCCCTTTTTGTGTCATCCTTTAGGACATTTAGGAGTTCATTGTAAATAGTCCTCTACAGGATTTTTCAAGTCAACTCTCTGAAAGGCTCATACACGGAGCAAACCTCTTACTGGGAGTTCTTATTGAAATCATTCCGATGATCACGAGTTTACCCTAAGCCCTAAGCGTTCAAATTTGATACATACAAGATGGGCTGACAAAACGGAATAATTCTCCCTCAACCCTGTAGTTGAAGTTTCCTGTTTTCTTTTTTCCAAGACAACAGTGAGGGAACATGGACATGTGAGGAAACGAAAAGTTGATCACTTTATCATAAATCAGAATAACGTTGTTTATACACGTTTATACACATTATAACACCCGCAGTTATCCTTTAGTTGTCTGAAGGTTGTCCCTACAGTAGTGGCTTCTGTTCTCCCCTTCTTCTCCAGTACCTATTTAGGTGGGTGCTAAGCAGTGTCATGGGCCCTATTCTCCCTCTCACTGTTATAATAACAACTCTAGGGGTATTAATGGTACGATTACTCAAAGAAAAATGGTTTGACTCATGCAATACTGTGAAAAGTAGTTACTTACCCACAGATCCTGTTCATAGGCACGTTTTATTTTCAGATGGGCGTTGCTGTTAAAACTCTAAAAGTCGGTTCCACGAGTGAAGAGAAACTCGACTTCTTGAGTGAAGCTGAGGTTATGAAAAGGTTCGATCATAAGAACATCGTTCAGCTTCTAGGCGTCTGTACAAAAAGCGAACCAGTTTACACAATTATGGAATTCATGCTTTATGGTAAGTTAGGTACTTTACTGTTGAATTGAAATATCGCTCATTTGCTGCAATAGTGTCATATCTCCAAATTAGATGCTTCAGGGTAATCGAAAAAAAAATCATTTCAACGAATTTCACGAAGCCAGTTTTTAAATCTCGGAAATTAGAGCTTTGAAACCTCGCTTCGTGAAATTCGTAGCGGAATATTTCAAAGTTGTGATGTTTTTTTCGATTACCCCGAAGCATGACATTTGGAGATATGACACCATTGCAGCAAATGAGCGATATGTTCTAGATTTGAGGCATAAGTTTGTGTGGTACGATGTGCGTTAGTAGGTCTGGGTTTCATAAACAGAAATTAGGAAAACTTATTGTGCCAAGTTAACATTGGTAAAAAGTTGGATTGATGAAGTAGCTGAGCTTGAGAAAGTTTGATATATGAGAAATAGCTTAATTCTGTTATAAACGCCCGCTTGATTCATCACCTCGCCCTTCTCCTTGACCATTTAATATTATCAAGAAGATTGTAAAGATTCTTTATACGAGGCGACACAAGAAAGTAAGTATACTGAGGCTTTCACGACTGTAGGGAATATATTTTTACTATGTTGGCTACACTGCCGTATAGCTTTACTCCTGACCTTTAAAACAAGATCAGAACGAGCTCAGTACGTTGTAAAGAACTTTTCTTGTTAAACATGTCGATCGAGTCTGCCGACATGTGCGAAATTACCTCGTTGTGAAGGAAAATCTCCACGTGAGATTTTTAATCAGGTACGATACATTTATGGTGAAGGCCATATGAATCCTACCAGTGTGTACAAGTGGTGAAGGGTGTTTAAAAACGGCCGTACGAGTGTACATGATGATCTGAGTAGTGGGAGACCGTCGAATTGCGGTCCGTTACGATCGCAGATTGACTCTGGAGAAAGTTTCTGCAATGGCTCCTCAACTGTCGAGGTCTCTGCTGCACGAAACAATCACAGGAATACTTGGATTCCATAAACTGTGCGCAAGATGGGTTCCAAAAACGACTTACTGAACAACACAATGTCATGTTGAATCGAGTGCAAACCTCCAGAGTTTTTGGACGGTGATATTCCCCTGTATTCCCCCGACCATCCAAACGCGTTTACCTAATCGAAATCACGACTTTATCCCGGCTGCAAATAGGCCCTGGGGCGTATTTAGTGCGTCGGACAGGTCTCTGACTGTTAGCACATGGTATTGCTCACCAAATATCTTGCGCTCGCAAAACGAACGAAAAAATATAGGTAATCAATTTCGAAAAATATCGAATGGTCTAATACTGCAAAGTGTGTATTTTTGAGATATTATGTTATATGTTATTCAGCATTATAATGAAGAGGTAAGATTAATTCATTCATACTTACTGTGGGGTTTCAGGTGATCTGAAAACCTTTCTTCTAGCTCGTCGGCACTTGGTAAAAGATGGACTCGATGATAATCAAGAGTTCTCTTGCTTGAAGCTGACGAATATGGCTCTGGATATCGCTAGGGCTCTCAGCTACCTGGCTGAACTCAAATATGTCCACAGGCACGTTATTCTTACCTTAGTTTCCCAAATTAATTTGGAAGTTGTAATTAAAATATCTCCAAAAGTTCATTTTGGTAATGACATGTTATTCTATAGTCCCCTCTTCCCGTTTATAGAGATGTAGCTTCGAGAAATTGCCTCCTCAACAATTACCTAACAGTTAAATTGGGTGATTTCGGAATGACGAGGCCTATGCTTGATAATGACTACTACAGATTCAACAGGAAAGGTACGCATTTTAACCATACACTCTATAACTTCGGTGGTTCATTGCTGCATATAGATAGAGCGTATCTCACAGTTACTGCATCGAACATTGATAATGACGTATTATTCAGGTTTCCTTCTTCATGACTTAACCATTTCTACCATTTGTACCATTTCTAATTGTCGTTTTCAGGTATGCTCCCTGTGAGATGGATGGCTCCTGAAAGCTTGATATTCGGTCATTTCACCCCAGCCTCTGATGTGTGGTCTTTTGGCGTCGTTCTTTATGAAATCATCACTTTCGGCAACTTTCCGTTCCAAGGCTACAGCAACAGTCAAGTTCTTGAGTATGTTAAGAAAGGAAACACTCTGACCATTCCAGCTGGTGTCAAAGCTAATTTGTAAGTAGTGGTTCCACAAGTCGCTTCTAAAACCTTCGCAGCGAGTGTTGACGGATTCACTTACTTGCCGTCTCGTGATGTTTCAGAGAAACTTTGATACGATCATGTTGGAATAGAAATCATCAAAAACGACCACCCGCCGCCGAAATAGTTGAATTCCTAGCCAGTAACCCAAGGATCATATCTCCTTGCCTTGACGTCCCCTTGTCGTCAGTTCCTCCCATGGAAGATCCTGCTTTTGGAATGCAATTTCCTGAAGGTATGAACTTGCCCGTTTTTTGACTAGAGCAATTTGACAGCGTAGAAGGACCGATTGGAGAAATGTGATGTGCTGGCAAGACTGCTCGGAGATACCGCTTGTATTTTTGACCAAGTCTGAAAGGTAAATGCAGATTGATCCATAGATGGGCAGATAATAAAATGAATCCCCTGTACAGTCTCAATTTCTACATTATAGAACCACAAACTTGCCAGACCTTTTAGCGAATTTTCGAAGATCGAAAGGCTAAGTTCGTAGATGGGCAGAATCGGACCACTCTAAGGGTGGTTGTGGGGAGTTTTAGGAGAGAAAAAATTACCTATACATTTAAAAAATGAAACAATTTAAAACAAGTGACACCTCATTTTAAAGGTTTTTTGTTTATGCTGAACACGATGGTGAAGTCCGAATTACGATATCTTATTCCGTTCTCAAACTGGAGCACTTTGAAGATGACGAAACGTGGTTGTTACTTGAGATGATCTTCACGGTGCATCTGCTCTAATCTAATAACGAAATGAGATATCGCAATTCTGACTTCACCATCGTGTTCAGCGATGAAAAATCTATAAACTGAGGTGTTACTTGACAGAAAATGGTGACAAAATTTGTTACGTACTCGTATTTAATACTCCTCAGTGTTCAAAACTTTTTTGATTCCCCCCTTCCACCCCATATTTTGTTTGCGCAAAACTACTCTTGTTTTAAATTTTTATGGTATAAAGTTGGGAAAACATTAACCGACAATAAAAATTCAGAATGTTTTAGGCGGAGGGGCCAGATGCCAAAAACGACAAACAGTGACAAAATAACACAATATTGGTTTAGTATAGTATCAAAATGGGAAATCACATTGATTCCTGTATAAGTCAATTACTTAGAGGGTGGAAATGGGTCAATTTGAGTTAGAGGTGAAATGCTCAACATTATTGTATAAGCTGTACACAATAATGGGGAATTTGCGCCAATTCTTTATTTTTTTATTTTTTTTTCTTCGTAAGTACAAGTTAGGAGAATAACGAAATTGATGGTCAGCTGCCTGAAAAAATTTCAAAAAAATTTAGTAAAAACTTACCTACTTTAGAAATGCAGGCCGCGTTTGCTACAGACAGCAGGAGTGAGAAACTCGTGCAACGTCACTCTCTGAAGCCCAGCGATGCCCAAACGGGGGTTTCGTCCTGTTTGTGACGTCATATGGTCCCCTCGATTTTCGCGGGTTAATTCAATCTGCGCTCGGCCTTTTTGAAGTTTTCTCCTCAAGTAAATTTATTTTTCAAATGAATATCGCTGGCAATACACGTTATTCTACCACCGCATTCTACAACAGGAGGATGATATTCGGAATCGACAATTGACGCAAATTCCTGATTGGTCGGTAATTAAGGGTCAGACAACCAGAAGGAGGAAAAATGTCTTAATCTACTAACCCAATCAATTAATATGGAATTATTGGGTGTTCTACTCTTTGTTTTCAATTAATATCAATCAATTCGCTTTTACAACCTTAAGAATGCTCATTCTTCCACATTCATGACGGGCATGATAGAAGGAACAGAATAGCGTCATTATTGAATACTTACCTATAATCACCCAATAAGTTTAACATTGCCCATCTTTAAATGAGATGTTCCAATCACATTTTACGCAATACATTCTTCGGAAATTCGCTCTCATGCTGCATGGCTGGATTTTTTTAATAATACGCCTATTCTTCATTTGAAGAAAGGGGTTTATTTTCCAATTACTGTATAATTGCTTAGAGTTCAGAGATAATCACGTAACGTTCTAATCGCTCCCTTTGTTAGACGCTTTTATTAGTTTATTTATTGACCATGGTGATGGTCAATCGTTTCTTCAACTTGTTGATAGCAAAAGCCGACATATTTTAAAATGTATTATCCCATCTACAGCCAGAGTTCAATTAGTTCTTCTTTTTCTCCAGGTAAGACGAGGAAATTTTCCATGACACTTCGACAGAGAGTAACCAACTCGCCAAGCAACGACGGGCGTCAGTGGACTGACTTCTCCGAACCGCTGCTCAACAACAGAGCGACTTGCTCGAACTCCATCGCCGAAGACACCGTGACAGAACACGATGAAAATTTCCCTTTATAGCCTCAACCACCGGCAAATCGAAACTGTTGGTCGGACGTACAGCCTCCCTCAGGTGGGACCACCTTTCCCGCTTGTCACGGTTTGACGCTGTGAATCCCTCTCATCTCTGGTGAAATAAGACTGATTTGGTGAGCTCGATTCAAACGTGTTTGCCATACACCCATCCGATATGAGGTGAAGTGCTCGGTTTCAAATGCCGCATTTTTATGTTATCACTACATTGGACGCTTGTGATCAAGCCACCTAGTGTGTAATTTAAATTAGTAATGTGAAGAGGAAACTAAATTTATTCGTGATTTGCGTCATTGAAGCGAACGATAGTAGTTGCTTGATTTGCTGGATCGAGTGCTGATGTGTCATTGATGCTGTCGAAATGCCGTGTGAAAGACTGACTTCAGAGACCTCACTCCTTCTTGTACATTTTGCATTTGATGAACTGGTATAATCTCGTTTTCCCCTTCTTCAATATTCGACCCCCACGACAGGCCTAATTTTGCCTATAAACGAATTGAGGGACTTTCTCAGTGGGATATCCACTAATTTCGAGAAATAGCATGTCATTTCGAATCTTCAATTCGTCATTGAATGAAATGCTCACTGTCAAAACAGTAACGGCATGTAAATCGCTGCGCATCGCTCATTTTATTGCTAAATCTCCGTCATTTTTACTTCTGATGACAATATTTAGAATGTTTTTACTTGAATGACTTGCAGCTTGATACGCGTCCAGTTGTTAATATGCATTTAAATCACTGGGTCGAGCTTTTTATTTATTTTTTATTGTGGTTTCTACCATCGTTCAGCTTGTAAATCACTCTCGCAGCCACCATGAGGCAACTTTGAATTTCGTTTAGGTACTACCTCCAATAGTGTGAAATGATTGAAAACCAAAAAGAACTTCCAGCCATATTTTTTAATTAGTTAATTAATTTATTATTAGATATATTGTTGGTGTGAGTGTAAGGAAGTCTTCTTCAACATTGAACAACTTTCGGTTCTCAGGGAATTTACGTTTTACCTTCTTGAACCTGTTTGTGAAAGGGGTTAGTTTGTGTCGCCAGGTTTAGTTTTTTGCCCTGCTGCTTGGTGAAAATACCCAGGACGTCGAACTAGGCAAATTAGGGTAATGTGCGAGATAAATTCGATTGCCTTTGCAAATCCTCATAATCCAGCAAGGAATAATAATTGTTGCAGATGGCCCTTCTGTGTAGAAAAGTGATCTGGATGATCGCAAGCGCTCTGAATTCAAAATGAATGGTCCTTCCTTCAACCCCTTTAGATAATTACGTAGAACGGGTTGATTAAGAAAGACCTCTAGAATGCTCAATGTCTTCGATCCTCCCACTCTTTTCCTGTAAATACGTACACTTACATAAGATCTAAGGACAATTGAAAGCTACAATACAATCTAGAAGAAATGGCTCTAGAGAAGAGGTCAGAAATGTGTCCTTTTCTCATTCTCGTTGGGATTTTCAATGTTTGTTCTGTTTTGTTTACTCTTGTACAAAATCTCCACAAACCGTTGTCACCAGGGGCTTCTAGATTGTAGGTACTCAATTGGTATACAATGCGGAGTCTGCCTGAAATAGTGGTGTTCGTCAGCTTTTCCCCAAGCTCTTGAAAATCAGATAATTTTAGATGAAGTGTGGTTGAAATCACAATTCTGAAGATGTAATGACTGGGGTTATCTGGAGGGTCATGGATATCGTTTAGCACCTTAAAAATTATGTGTAGCGTACCTAATGTCTGAAATCTTACACGGATACCTTACATTTCTGAAAACTATTGACAATTTGTTTTAAGCTCCTTCCTTAAGCTGGATTCACATGAATGCGGACCCGCGGACAACGGCATGCGTTCGGCCAGGTGATTGGTGGAGAAAGTTGGGTGGGGGAGAACGTTTCCGCAGATCCACACTCTGGAGGTGCGTAGTAGGCCACTGCGCAGTTTCTTGTTATCATTCGTTATCAATAATCTGCGCTTTAGCTTATAATATAAGAGAAAATATTTTGTTCTCTGTTCTACTGCCGTACTGCAAAATTTGAATGATTTAATAATCAAAATGATCAACGAAGTTCTTATTGAGTTAGTGAAGCAGCCCCCTGAAATCAATAATGGGGTATGTGCATGAGAAATGAAAATTGAAAAAAAACCGATTCATTACGTTAATTGAGTTGCTATTTCACGTAAACACCAGTTCCCACGTAAAAAAGAACACCACAGAGATCGATAATCACAATTTAAATCTGATTAATTTGAAACTCGGACTTAAACCCCGTTCCCATGTGACGTCACCCGTCGGGCCCCTCGTCCATCTTGCGTGTTACAGGTGCACCCCGACCAATCAGATGCTTCAGCCTCCTGACGTCATCGCGCGGTTTTTATGAACATGTCATGTTTTTCTACCCATAAAAAAATAAGAGTAAACTAATTTTGACGAATGGTTCCCATTTTTACGTTTTTGAAGTGATTCTCTATCAATAAAAATTCTTTAAAAAAATCATGCGCAGACCCTGGCGGGAAGATCACTGTTGAGAAAGAGCGGGAAAGCTGATCTGTGCGAACTTCCGCATCCTTGTGAACAGCACCCTCCGGAACGGCGGACTCTCCTTACCCCTTCCCTTCGTTTTACGCATGCCGCAGTTACGCATCTATGTGAACAACACCCTCCAGAACGGCGGACTCTACTTACCCCTTCCCTTCGTTTTACGCATAGGTACCGCAGTTACGCATCCATGTGAATCAAGCTTCACACCGTCCCTTCTACTTGCTTTCGGTGTAGGAAATTCAAACAGATTGGAATCTCAACGCCTTCATATGAGTTCGCTCGTCAGAAGTGCTCGAAGTGGACAGAGTCTCATAACAATCCTTGTGTTCGGACAGAGGCGAACAGCTTCACACAAATTTGCAGGTCTAAAACCCAACACAATTAGCACAAATTTGCGTCCAATGAACGTCCAGTCAATGAGATTATCTACATTTTCGGGTTCATTCAGTCTGTTTACTCCTGTTAGGTTGGTATCCAGGAAACCTTTGCCCTTGCTTATATTTTCGCCATTTTCCACATTAATGAAAACCCTAGTGGGAGTATTTGAAATCCAAAAACGAGAAAATGTACCCAAAACTGTTCACAATTTATTTGTTATGCCTACAAGCACTCGAAAACATCGGATAATCACCCACAAAAACGACAAAAATTACACTAGACCTTATTTTCTAGGCTTGGTGCTGTTGAGATTTAATAAGGGCGGCACTGCCTACTTGATTTAGCTTTTAACTCTTCCCGGTACTTTTTAAATGTTAGCGTAAATCTTTGCCCTCTCTTATCCTACACAAATTTCTGGCGCGCTCTGCAATCTCAATACTAGAGATGATTAGTGATAATACAAAATTGACTATGCTTACCTACTTAAAATAATAAATTATTGGATTATTTATCGTTTCTGGTCAATGTCTCCCAGAAAATATAGTGGATACCTAAATGTTTTTTGTCGTGTTCAGTGGAATATCAAAACATTTCTTCCGATATAAATGCAAATTTAAGGAATTTTAAGCTCAAACCTCCAAAGTCTTAATTCTAAGGTGTAAATAATACTATTCATTAAGATTCTATCTGTGTTCATAACTTCGGTACCCATTCTACAAATAGATTTTACCTTTCTAAGTATTACCTTTATATTTTAAGTATTCTTAATGTCCAATTCGATAGGAACAAAACTATAGTTTTCTTCAAACCACGAACAATGCTCTAGAATGTCACATTCTGGATGAATTCCGGTGAATTTTTCGTTTATAGTTTTGTT
Source organism: Stenodema calcarata (assembly GCA_963920205.1). Lineage (NCBI taxonomy): Eukaryota > Metazoa > Arthropoda > Insecta > Hemiptera > Miridae > Stenodema > Stenodema calcarata. The sequence continues at coordinate 27,850,745 of OY986049.1, read as the reverse complement.
GACTCAGATAGTTTATTTGTGCAGTTGAGACAAAAGAAGTACCGCTTGATTGTTTGAATGGAACAACTGCCGTCCGATTTTACAGAAATGATTGATACAACATCAATCAATGCAAACATCCCGGTCAGTGCTTTCGGCATTCTTCAACGGAAATTTCAACGTATGTTTCGGAGATGATGTTTTCACTCTGGTGTACAGTAGACTATTAGGCTCGATATAAAGTAGGTGAGATTTATTTACCTCTCTATTTCTCTCCCTGTGATTAACTCTTCAATTCAGTTTCTAATTATTTTTGGTAATTTTTTATTTGGTAAATTTGCAAATGTTGACAAAGTCTGAGATACCTTATAATATCTCCTAATGATGTTTATCCATGAATTCAAAGAGTACCTATCGGTACTTATTTATTTTTACAAGCGTCATGTATTGGAATTTAAATTGTGCTCCTAACATTCATAGATTGTCAACATTCATCAACGGGAACGTGCTTAAATCTGAATGTTGACCTAATATACCTAATATTTATAAATACTTTAGTCGATATCATAGTTATATTTTTCGGGCAATGAGAAGTAGGTCCTATCAACATATCGTTACAGGGGCACATCTCGAAAAAGTTTCGTTATCAGCGATTTAAAATTGGATAAAGCACAAACGGGAGGTTGTTTATGAGTCATTTTACTTTGGTAAGAGAGAAAAAATAAATTGTGTAGGGTCTCTTTTGAGGGTCCTAGAGACGATTTAAAGAAAACCAAAACTTTAAACGGCGTTTCCCAGAAAACAGTGTTTTTGAGATGTGCCCCTGTAATTCTCACTGGGCGATATGAATTTAAAGTTTTCAGAGTTGACAATTATAATGTAAGAGGGTCTTCAGTGGTGTTCGGGGGTGAATCTGCAGGGTTTTTTTTCCGTAGGCCGATGTGGGAATCTTTAAGATCCATAGATGGCATTTGGATCTCGTAAGATACCCGGAGAAGATCGCACCTCCGGGTTATTTGGGACTCTCCCCTCACTAAAACCTACCTTTCCCGTGTTGGAGCTCAGCCTGGGACTGTTTAGCACATTACTTCGGGATGAGTCCGATGGAGTCCTCCGCTCCAGTTCAAGGAGCATCTTTGCCCTCAACGCCTTCTCCACATATTCTGATGTGCTGGTTTAATGCTCCTCACTCTGCAGCTTCTTTGCAACTAATAGTTCGGGTGACATATGAGACGTAATGCCCAGTGCTTCTTTGAGCCAGCTCCTGTCCTCTGCTCATTTCGCATCATCTGCCACATCCCGGCAGATGCGGCACGATTCACCTTTCCCATTCCGTACAAGTAGTCATAGAAGAGTCCATGTCCTGAGAACAGCTGAGTCGGGAAATACACTGGAGACCAAAAAAACCGGCGCAGTTGAATTGTTGTCGAAGAGTCAAGTTTAAATCGATAACAGTTGGGTTTGAGTCAATAGTAAGGTCAATAACAAGGTTAAGAGAGATTACGTGCAGAGGTCCATCCCTGTTTTTCCTTAACTATCCAGTTTTTTCCTGTAATGCTCTCTTGAATTCACGATAGAAGCCTACAGAAGTCTGCTGATGTTGATCTTCACTCCAGAGTCTGTGCTTTAGGTCCTCTACTCACCCCAGCACACCGAACGGCTCGTCTTCAATTTGCTAGAGATCACGCTGCTTGGACTGAGCTGCTTGGGTTTGCAGCAGGACCCGTCACCCTTGGACGCCCTGATGCCGGCCTTCTGGTGTAGCTACCAGTTTCACGGTTTCCTGTAGGCTTCTATCGTGAATTCATGAGAGCATTACAGGAAAATACTGGATAGTTGAGGAAAAACAGGGATGGACCTCGGCAAGTAATCTCTGTTAACCTTGTTATTGACCTTACTATTGACTCTAACCCAACTGTTTTCGATTTAAACTTGACTCTTCGACAAAAATTCAACTGCGCCGGTTTTTTTGGTCTCCAGTGTAGTTCACTTCTCCATGTCCCCTTTGCAGCCACACCTGGAAGTCAGGAACCAACCGGGCAGTCCATCTCCCTCTCAACTGGCGGAGGGGGGGGGGGGGGATGTGCAGGGTAGTCAGCCAACGTTTTGTGTTAATAATTGCAGGAATGTATTTGGAATAATCAAATCACATTCTCGCTTCCCACTTTATTAAAGAAGCGAATAATTCTCACCACCCCACAACCACGGTACATAATTAATTGGAAAAAGAAGTTCTTTAACAAAGAATAATAATTATTCTTTGTTAAAGAACTTCTTTTTCCAATTAATTATGTACCTATCGTGGTGATCGGAAATATGTTGAAAGGGCAAACCCTCTAAGCAAGATTTTTAGCTCGAAAGGGCTCTTGTCCCTTGTGGTGTGGTGAGTTCAATTCCATTTTCCGTCTCCTCAACTTATATTAATCGCGTTACCTACAACTGTTCGACTTTTGACTCGATATGAACTAAAAATGTTGTCACACGGATCAAAACCAGGCAATTTTTAAGCTTGTTGAAGCAGCAACTCTAGTCAACTGTGTCTCTATGTTGATCTTGTCGTCCATATCACCAAGTTTTCTTACTTACAAGGGCCTCAGACCTCAGCCACCAATAACATCCTTCAAGCCACTCACTGCTACGAAAATTGTTCACAATTTAAAATTTAAATTGTGAAAATCAAAATTTAATATTAACGCCGCTAGATCTATTCTACAAGTAGTTTGAAAGAAAAATGTCTCGAGCTATTTTCTTGAAACTCGTTGATTTTTCAAATGTTTAATGTGTTTTTTGACCTTTCCAAAGTTGCCGTAACTCTCTCAATTCAATAGCAATCTTCACAATTATGGATAAAGTTGGAAAGCTCGTTTAACTTTTTTCCCGCATAAGCACCTACAAATGGCGAACGTTTTACGCTGAATTGAATAGTGACAGTCTCAAGCCACAGACACATTAAAAACGGGCTTTTCAACCTTTGTACACTGCAAAAGTGTCACAAAAGTTACTTCCACGCTTGGTGATTGCATAATGAACTTTATATAGGTAGTTCGATTTTAACTCTACTTGCCTCCGCCTTGCAAAGAGCTACAATAATTACTTGTCATTTTAATGTTGACTACGAACGTTCAGTACTCCAATTCTATTTAAGTATATTCCATACGAACTCTTTAATAAAAACACACCTTTATGATGAACTTGGAGTGTAATTAGTGGTGGGAAGTGAAATCCCTTGAAGAAAAACACGACATTAAATTTTGCCTAAACATTTCTCTTTTTCCCAGATTAAAACACCGATTTCTCAATAAGTCTGACTCTACCATCTGAATGCTGTGACCAGGCCGGTTTTTCTTGAACGCCTAAATTCACTTCATTTTGCTCCTTAACGACCAATACTCCATTTCCAACCAATTCTCGGTTACCAGTACGAAATAAATAGTTCTTTCCAACGAGATCCTCAATTCTGAGGACACCCCACGAACTGCAAAACTTGTGGCAATTTTAGTAATTTCAGGTGAATCGTCAAAAATTCGTTAAAATCAAGCGGTGCTAGAGGAAATTGCTGGAAGACATTTTTTGTTGCAACTCAGTTGTCGACTCAATCCCTCGCTTCTCTGCCTCAAGTGTGCACATCCTGTATGTCTCAGCGTAAATTTAAATAACGAATCCGTTTCTTCCCGTTTAGCTGTTTGCATAAATTTGATAAAATTTACATGTTTAGAGCCTGTATGTTATCTTGTACCTCTCATTCATGAAGCACAAACAAGCAATGTCATTGCAAAACGAGAGCATACCCCTACAACTGTGTAGTTAGAGGTTTAAGTACAGTTTTAGAGGTTAAGTACAAATCTGTTACCGTTTAACGATTGAATTCTACTTTGAATTGTTATGCGATTATCATCATTATTTATTTACTAATCCTGTTCGATCCCGCTCTGAGATGCTACTCAAACTCATCTCAACTTGTACGCTGTTTCAAACTGCTTCAGTGACTCTTGATCAACACTGCAACAGTATGGCAACAGTGCCCGCCCCAATACCCCACCACCCCTACGGCCCGCTCGCCCCAATACTAAAGCAGTTTGAAACAGACAATAATCCAACGTACTTCACTCAATTTTGAGCTGAATGTTTAGTTATTTCGGTACTTCTTCTTATTTATTATAACTATTTCGATTGTGTTCACCTCTCGCGACGTGTAAACGTCCACTTGGGTACATAGAAAGCGCCTACTCACGAAACTGATAGTACCTTCCCAATCGTTACGTGTTGAAATATACTTGCATTCGTCTATTTATATTCGTACATCGCATTTAGACATCACAATCCCCACTAGGAGCCAACAATTTTGAACAATTTTTGTTTTGCTGCCTTACCACAACCTTTTCCCCCAAAATTGAACTTATTTCGTTCTTTGCTCAACTACCGTCCTTTATTTCTAAAAATATTCTATTTAATTTCGATTAACTTGCCATTTTTCATTATATTTAAAGTGACTACCTATATTTTTCTTCTCTCGCATCTTAGAGAAACAGTGCTAAGTGTATAGACCAAACGGTTATTTTTGAATTGTACATAAATATAAATGATTAATTTTTTTCGTCGGGCTATAATTAAGTATGTAGTTATAAGTTTCATGAGGTGTACCATCAATGGTTGATCGTCTTTGAAGACCTTGCACATGTACCTGAGTAATTTTTAGAATACCTACGTCCTTAGATTTCATGTTCATAGAAACCCCAAATGGGAATGAAAATTGTTGGTGAAATAGTGTGTAAACGAAAATCTTTAATTCCATTCATCAGTTAGTGTTGAATTTTTCGGTCTGCTGGAAACTACTACTTTATTAACATGAATTAAGCATTGCTTTGTGAAAACGTTATATATAAATATTTGTGTCGACATTTCGCCACGGTTAATTGTGCCATGTTGTCTATTTTGTATTATGAATTTATGGCCGATCGAATAAATGTAATTATTTTGTTTTTTTAAAACTTGACTTTTTCAATGCCATCCCTAATTACTCGGAGAGGGAGTAAATAATGATATTTACTTGTAATAATAATTATTACACGTAGTAACAATTATTGGGACGGGACGTACACAATCGGCGTAGGATGTGAATCTTCTGTTTGTATTTAATAGGTAAATCGATTTCGGATATTGCCTCGAAGTATGTAGCGTTCACGACTTTGTTCCATCGCACTACATCTGCAAGGTCGAACTGTATCTACAACTGATACCTCCGTCTTCTATTATCATGCGATACCCCACTTTGTCCGTAATTCGTAATGGACAGTTGAGCGATTGAGAACGGGGTTCATGCGCAGTGGGCAAACAAGGTAACGCTAGTATTTTTCCGCCCGCGCTTATTTTCATCACCATTTGAAGTTTGTTTACTTCTCACACGATTGTTTACAGACGAGTTGAGACTATTTTGGAGGAAACCTCGGCTTAGTAACGTTTCTATTCTACAGTTTTGCGGAGTCAGTGTCATTTGAGGAGGAATCTTTCAGACATCTTTCAGGTTGGGAGGCTCAAGGTACCTTATGCATCTAATGTAATAATCATTTTCTACAAGATCATTTGGTGTAATACTAACAGTAACATTTATGTAATACTTTAGTGACAAGACTCAAGTCATCAGGACTCAGGACGATTCACTTCTCTTCTAGTTTTAATTGTCGAACGTAAGAAAATCATTTGTCGGGTCCATTTGTCTAAAACGAAGGTCGATTAGACAACAGTACAATTTTGCACCTGAAGCCCTTGTGATTACTTCCGCGAGGAAAACTCGGTTTTTCTCCAAAATCAAAATTTCCTTTCGCATTTTGGTCGGAATGAACTGAATTCTTGAAGGTGGTCCTAGCTGGTCCCATGTGATGGTTCCCGGAGTTTCGTCACCACTGCTCATGCATAAACGACAGAACCTTGCAGCAATTGGACTAACATCCTTTTGGTTTAATACACGAATAACTTTGGTTCTTTTAATCCAAATTTAATAACATTTAGGAGTCCATTAGATTAGTTCCTGGATGGTCCCCGGGTTCATGTGTGAGGTGCTCCTGCTGAATCATAAAGGAATCGCATTGAATGGTGCAATATGTTTGTCTGCTCTTTGTCTGTTCTCTAAAGTTGGCCAAACCGCTGAACCGATTTTGATAGGGATTGCTCAATTGCGATCAACAAGTAGAAGGGATGGTTTCTGTCGATATTAGATTTCCAACACCCGATTCCTACAGATAACTTCTCTCCGTTGTCAAGCATTCCGACGTGGCATAGTAATAATAATTATTATGAATTTGCATCTACTTATCTACAGAAATCTCTCGTCGAAATTCTGAACATTTTTTTTTGCACGATTGGAAATGAAACGGGCGGATACAATATATTATAGAAAGTACCTCAACAAATGGTATTTACGAGTACATCTCTGTTGACATTCTTTATTAAAATAGGAACAATTCAACTCAAGGGAGTGTAATACAGTAGGTAGGCTAGGTACCTTATACCTATGTACAAAATTATATACCTTGGTCCGGCCACACACGATCGCACCACCAGTTGATATGACGTAAATTACAAGATTACAAACACACTCATGTTCATTCGAGTGATTGGAATGACGCAATCGTCTGTGGCTGGCTTTACATACCAATGTCACACGAAACAAGGCTGCAGTCATTCTATCAGTATATTTCCCTACAAGTATAAAAATACCAAACCGTAGTAATCGTGAGATAGGTTCTTACATTATAGAAATAGGTAGTAGAGGAACTAGGTTAACTATAACGAATCATCGATGACACATGAGAGCATCATCAGAATATAATATCTTTCTCACTATTTCTAATAATTGAATGTCTACTAATAACTATTCAAGGCACTTAGTGCTACAGAAGGCCAACTGCGTAAGGAAGAATTAATCTTTTTTCATAGCACATGGAAAATATGTTACCTACGAACTGGCATCATCCAATTTAAATAAACCAAATAATTACTCAGATAATGAAGCCAAATTAAAATTATTTAAATTATTTAAATATCACCAACGAGACCAAGATTCACCTCTCACTATTAACTACGACCTCTCCATCACCCTTTTGGAGTCCAGAATCATTAAATGATAAATATTTCAAATTTTGAAACATTCACAGCGGCCAACCTGTCAAGTCATCAGCCTCTTTCTACTTTTTTTCTGTCGGTCGACCTTCGTTTTTTGAGACTCTTGAGTGAAGTTTTGAGGAGACTATCAGTTAAGAATTTAAAGAATTTCATTAGGTACTCTGATATAATAATAAAATCTGGAGTTTATTACGGGCGTAGCCAGTCTAATTTTTGTGCTGGGGGAAAAGGTTTGATCTTGGGAGCAGTCTATTGAGCCCCCCCCCCCCCCTAGCTACACCCATGATTCCCCATGCAAGAAACTAGCGAAATTTGCTAGTTTCTTGCATGGGGAATCATATTTAATATCCTGAAGGGTCGACTCGCAATTACCACCAGAATTTCGTATGCTCCCTTATGTAATCGCCAACGGCCATACCGCGTAGAACACACCGGTTCTCGTCCGATCACCGAAGTAAAGTTACGCCGGGCGCGGGTAGTAGGTACTTGGATGGGTGACCACCTGGGAACACCGTGTGCTGTTGGCAAATTTCATTTTTGCTCAATCTAACATGTTTTACTCAAAAGATTATTTTCAATTCGATTTGTAATCCTAGAGTGCATACTTTTGAGTGCTCATCCTTGACACTTTCGACTGGTTCCAGAAAATTTTCATGTTGCGAGATCAGTACCTACCAGCTGCCCCAGCCCCCCCCCCCCCCTCACACCGCCCTACTGGTAGTGTAACATCAGTTGAGTGAAGATCCACTGGACTTGCTAGGCCCAATGTTCCAAGATGCTGCGCACAAACCGCTGAGGTACTATGTAACATAAGATGGGTGCGGCGAAAAAGCGGAAATCCATCTCCAGAAATAAAAAGGAGAGTCTCAAGATGGAAAAGTCTATTTCCACAAAATTTGTTACAATTGTACACCGGTTTCCGCTCTTACGCCATTGGCAGCACAACACAGTGACGTTTTGACGATACGACACTGTGCTGTACTGGCAATGGCGTAAGAGCCGAAACCAGTGTACAATTGTAACAACTTTTATGGAGAATGTGTTTATTTGAGTTCTGTGCCGAAATGTTTTTCATTTCATACTACAAGTTAGTTCTGATGTCCATCGCCCAAAAGGTCCACTTTAATGTGGACCAGAGTGAATTCAGAATTGAAAGTAACGCTGGGGTAACTCGTCCCTTTGGGTTGAAGATTATTATTCTGAACCGACTTTCATGGTGACATTATGTTGGAATAACGATGTGGTCAACAGAAACCCTCCATCTTTCCTCCAGTATAAACCAAGCCACAGTTCCAACATAAACGCACGCATAGAGAACTACTGGATGACCTGGAATCAGTTGAAGACAACGGACTCAATGGGAAGAGGTTTATGTCAACTCTAGAAGAGTCAGAAGACGATGGTGATATGTACCTACCATAAAACCGGTTTTACAAATTATGAAACTCATTCGGAAATCTACTTAAATGAGCTCCCAACAACTGAAGTAAACAATCAAGTACCAAAAAAAAAAAAAAAAAAAAAAAACCATACTAAGGGAGTAGTTGGTTTGATGCGTCAACCTGTGATGGTTTGCTGATTCCTCTGATTGTAGTCTCGTATAAACTAACATAATAGAAAACCACATTGGAGGATATCAAAAATGGTTTGATGTTAGGGTAGGGTAACCTGCACTGCTTCATAACAGTGTAAGCTGCCACAACTTTACGGTGCATTTCTTTAATTGTTTAAAGGGCGACTATCGTATTTCAGTTTTTGACGACGAAATGGGCAAAACAATGGTATAAAACTCATATCTGTTACTTAGAAAGGTTCAGAGGTCCAATCCTACAATGAATGTCTAAGGAAGCCATGATGGGGATTATACCATGTAAGTAACACTAGTTGGGTAACCATGAAGGCTGAACGATTCAAGAACAATTTCTAAAAACTTTCTGCGAAAACGAGTGTAAATTATAATAAAATTAACGAGTGTAAATAATAATATACTTAATATTATTAAGGACTAAAACTAACATAAGTATGAAGAGGAGAGGTATGTTTTGGAACTCACAATTGTAAGGAAGATCACAAAAAGATAAAATAACGGGTGAGGTCTTTGGTCCAATTTAACATGATCGTTTGGGTAGTTTAACCGAAAGATCAATTTATCTTTGAGGAGAATTGATTATGTTTGGTGAAGTTCGTTGCAGACCCAATGAATCCTCGTGTCTCCACCAGAAGCAGTAACTTAAATCCTCAAATCATACTATGAGATCATACAAGGCTATCACATACCGTAGATGTTGTCTAAATAAGCAATCTACACAGCCATAAGATTATCTTCAGTTAGAATAGTCAAGCGAATGGTGCCAGATGATATGGTGTCAGAATCTTCATCGGAGGCTTTGGCCTTGCGAGATATCGGTGCATCCAGTGGTGTTGGGCTATGAGTGATGGGAGCGGGAATTTGACATTCGCCAATGAGCTCGTTAGGCATCAGTGAGTTTTTGTTCAAAACCTGGAATAGGAAGAGGACTAATGAAGTTGGCACTGGAATGAATAAGTGATTAAAAAATAAATGTAACAATGCAAACATGCTGAAACCAAGAGTTGAGCAATAACAGTCAATAGTGGACCTAGTTGCCGATGTTACGTTTTCTCGGCCAGCCCAAGCCTTAAACATTTAAACGAAATCAGTTCATCCAATCATTTCGACGGTTCAGATTGAAGTCAAAGTGTGTCTACTCAAATCACGCCCACCTTGAAAGTGTCATCAAAATTCGTCAAACTTAAGGTTGTAGCAAGAATATAGCGTAAAGCAACAGACACACCTGGACCAGCAAATGGAGGACAAACCGATGGTCCCTACCTATACTCGCTCAGCGACTGTCTGGCTGGAGAAAAGCGCTCAGCTGCCACCTGGCTGCCAACAATCGTTTACCTGCGACCACGCTCCCTTAAATGGCTTGGAGCTAACTTCGCTCTTATTGACACAGCAAACTTCTTGACATGAAGCAACATAAAATTTATATAATTTTTATAACTTATTTAATATAAATGTAAACGAGACTGTATGGCTATTGCATTTGGAGTCAATCATAAGGGAAGAGTCAAAAAGCGAAGTCCTTAGAGGCCTGTACAGGTTAGTGAGTGGGATGATGGTACGAAAGTTTCCTGACTTTACTAACTAACGCTTTCTACTTTACTAACTGCGGTATCCGTTGTTGATTTCTTTGGCGACGGAATCCTCAAGTTTTCTGGCGCATGACAATCCGACACCATAACACACTCCTTGTTGACTACAAAATGTAACCTCCATGTAACCTTCGGCCAACAGTGCGCGCCAGTCCCAGGGAAAGCTTAGCTAAGCAGTTGTACGCCGAAGTCCCCTGACCAGTTTTAAGGTTAGGTCGATTTTCAAAACGTCGAAGAGAATTCATAACGTCAATTCGGGGTTTCATATTTTAACAGATGGAAGACACGATAATGCTCTATTGAAATAGGTTTAAAAAAACCGTTTTTCCAAAATAGCCATTTACGGGTGTACGATTTTCGGGAGCGTGGTTACAGGTAAGCGATTGTTGACAGCCGGGAAGTATCGAACAGTCTAAGATACCATGTAAATGAAGACATTTTGATTTCAAACGGCAACATTCCCAGTAATGATACTCACTTTCAAACTTATAGGTTTGTCAGGTTTCTTTCTGTAGAAGACATAAGCTGAATTCCACTCTGGATGGGTGTCATCACGGGCAATTTCTGTCTTGACCGTTTTACCTTCACAACTGATGGTGCAAAATGGATTGAGTTCTAATAAAACAAAATCAAATATTTAGACAAATAAGCTCACACACAAATAAGTTCCACAGTTATTAAGGCATTGTGGATTTCCAACTCACTTGAACTCAACCAACTCTGCGGGGTGCTACTCCGGATTTCAGCGTTCTCGACAATCAAAACTGTGACCCACTCTATGTCGGGCATGAAGCACATACAGGGGTTCCTACTTTTAGGAACATCAGTTTTTAGTTCTCTGCAATAAAAAAAATCCACATGAACACACGCAAACTACTTATTTATTTTTTGAACGAAGAACGGTGAATACCTCGAGGCTTTCAAGACCAAATTCATGGGCCTCGATCTTTTTTCTTATTATAAATATAGGTTGTGTCTGATGGTATTCAAGATACTGCGTGGTATGGCTCCATCCTATCTCCGAACTCAATTTTGTGCTGCGCTGTCGCCTAGGTCATGTGCTCTGAGGATCCCTACCCACGCTACCAAGTCTTATAGCAACTCTTTTGCGGTTGCGGGGGCGAGACTTTGGAATAAACTTCCAATGGGGGTTCGCTCTACCCATTGGCTTGGGCGTTTCAGGGTTGCGGTACGCAGGTTTTTTAAAACATAAATTACATTCCCTTGACATAAATCTCTTCTCATATCCCTTTCTTTTCCTATCTACTTTAATTTGTATTTACTTCCGTCCTTACTTCTTTTTTTTCTATATTTTATTGTATTTTTATAACGTCATTAATCTTAAGTCATTTGATGTACACTATGAGGGACTAGTCCTATGTACAATAAAATTTTTTTCAATTTTCAATTTCAATTTCAATTACCACGCAACAACACGAGTACGTGGTAAAATGACTACCAATGAGTACGTTATCAGTAAACTATCAAATGCTGACAACGTTCACATTCCCTGAGTATTCTCGGACTTTTCCTTATGCATTGTATAGAATGTGTAAGCGAAGTTGCAGATTCAGTCGTGGCGCATGGCCTGGTGGTTTTGAATCCATAATGAATGAAAGAAAACAACAGAAAATATACCACAGCGATAAAGATAGAAGGTGACATAAATATATGCCTACGGAACAATCCAACCAACCTACCATTGTGTTTACACAAGAAAATGAACTATCTACTTACGACAAGGTCGTTAGCAAAGCTAACACAGTCTGCCAGAAACAGTCAGTTGGTTCGAGGCTCTCAGATAACAAGGTAAGGCTCCACATAATATTCATGGTGCGAGTATTCTACATATTTGTATCAATCAATAAATACGCCAGTTGGAAGGAATTGTTTGGAATAATCAGGTCATTCGGATCACATTCTTACCAGATCATAGTATCTAACAAAAAGCAGTCTGCGCAGTAGGAGTTGAATGAAAAATAATCTTATTTGTACACTGGCGAATTTGTTCAAGATGGTAAGGGATTAGAGGAGGTTTGATGATGCACCAAAATGATTCGATTAGATGCTCGGTACCTACTGAGTCAATCTTAATGAGCCAACAGCTGGGCTATTTAATATGATGTAAGACAATTCCTACGCATGTGACAATACTGAAGAACTTTATATACGAAGGACATCCAGAAGAAAAGGTTACAAGGGATGTGTAGGACGAAGGGAATTTTGTTTTCCAGAGTGTTTGTCACCACTGATAGGTAGAAAGGCCGGATTTAAGAAAATTTAAAGGTCAAAACAAATCATCAAACGCCTCAGTCCGTTCCGAAATGTAGTCACAGCACCCAAACGCATCAAACAGATCGTCCTCCAATCGCTGGTTTTACAGTCACGAGTCCATACAAAACTCACATTACCCACCAGTCACATTATTACCTACTTGTGCCAATTTGGCTCTTGAAAATGAAATGGTAACCTTCCTAGGAATGTCTGTGATATTTTGGCAATCTCTTGCTAACAAACACTTGACACTTGACAAACACTTGCTAGCAGTGTTGGATGCTTTTGGAGTTCACAGCCCTTTCTTGTTGTGGTTTGCAAGCTATCTCAATAATCGTTCCATGGTGGTCAGAGTGCATGGCGTTACCTCACGACCATTCCCAGCATCTTCTGGTGTGTCACAGGGTTCTCACTTGGGCCCTTTTCTCTTCCTGATCCTTATCAACTCCGTATCTTCAGTCTTCCAAGGGGTATCCTTCCTCAAGGGGTATCTTCCGAAGAGTCGCCTCCATTGAGGACTGCATCGTTATTCAGAAGAATCTGCATGCCTTGGTTGAATGGCGTGGAAATAATAACCTCTCCTTAAATGCCTCCAAATGCCACGTCATGTCCCTAAATCGTTCAGCACATTCGACCACCTTTCAATATTTCATCAATGGTGTGCAGCTTCAGCGCCCTTCTCTGATTAAAGACCTTGGAGTATTGTTCGACGCCAGCCTTTCTTTCACCGCGCACGTCGACTCAATCGCTTGTCGAGCAACGGCCTTTGGTTTTCTGCAACGGAACAGCGCTGAATTCACCAGCATCCCAGCTTTAATCGCTTTATATTCTGCCTTAGTAAGGCAGATAGAGGAATAATGTTCCGTGGTTTGGTGCCCATATTACCGAACCCACATAGAGCAGGTGGAGAAGGTGCAACGCAGATTTTTACGATATGTGGGGTTCAAGTTGCGCATTCCATATCAGGACTACAGTGCTCGGTCGACAGCTGCACAGTGTAATATCGAATCACTTGCCACCCGTCGTCACGTTGCTGACAATATGTTTTTTACAATCTACTGAACGATTGCCCTGCTGTGCTGTCTGAGATCGGTCTGAACGTCCCATCCTTCAACATTCGTACTGCGCCTCTGTTTCATGTTAACTTCTCCTCAACAAACTACTTATAATATAAGTAGTTATTATAGTAGATGATATTATTAAGTAGATGATATTATTATCAACCACTCAATAGATTACCCTCGCAAGCCAACCTTCTGCTTCAGGACCACTCAATTTTGATTTCTTCCAGCGTCACTCACCAACTGTATTCAAGTCACTACTGCCTGGTACTCTCTCCAGTGTTACATAAGTTCCCCACATCTATGCTTTTCAGTTTACAGTTTTTATTATTATTTTAATTACTCTTTACGTTGCTTGTGTATTTTTGTTCTTTGTTTTCTTTCTCTCTCTCTCTGCATTTTTTTCGCAGCTTGTTCAACTAATTTTTTAATTTCATTGGGCATTGCCCGTTTTGTAAAATAAATAAATAAAAAATAAATTTTTAAAAAATAAATAAATGAATTTTTGGATTTCTGGACTTGATTTCTGGATGTGAAAACACAACATTTTCGGTTCAAAATACCCATCCAATCTGAGTTTCTGACAGAATCGGGGGAAAATTGAATGAGAACAGTTTGTAGAGCGCCTTAATTGGTATGGGGAGTGGCGGTATCTCAGGGGCTTAACGCTCGGTGATCGCGAGCAGACAGACACCTGAAGGGTCAGCAGCTCAATGTAAAAGAAAGCAAGTATACAGCTCACTTAAACAGGCAAACCATTCTGGATGCACCGCTTCGCGTGGTACAATTACTACTAAATTCAACATCATGACCAAAAAGAGGAAAACACCGTAACACCCACTTGAGAGTTATCTGGGAAGTTTGAGACAGGGCTCTGACTTGGTAGGAAGATTCATCCCCAGGCTTGTAGAGCGTTGGCAAGAGTATGTAACGCCCTTTGGTCATTGTCCCTCTGTAGGTCATCTCACGAGTTCTTTTATGATCGTCGGTGATGACGATGGGTGTGTGATCCCAGACCTTATGCAGCCGTGTCTCGCGGTTTTCTTCAACCTGAAATACCGTTTGAACAGTTGGATCAAGAACGAACATAGAAGATGTGATAGACTAGGATAGGATCTGGAGGAAGTATGTATGGAACCAGATATAGATAAATGCATGTGAAAAGTAGGTATATGCATTATTGTGAAAAACGCCAGGGTGTGAAGTTGAAATTGTGAAAGTTGAAAGCAAATTTAAGAGGGAAGTTGAGTAGATGGAGAGCTTAATTACCAGTGGTTTGTCCTATGAAATATACCCGACTTTCATCAGTGTTTTGTTTCTTCGATCGAAGTCATGTTGGAAACGATTTTAATTACACTCACATGCTAAATCGCTTGTAGTTTTTCGTAATAATATTATCAGACAAACTTCAGCAGTAAAAAAATGGGAATCGATCAAATGGACAATAGTAATGAGGAACAAACGTGAAGAATGTAGTTGATTACCTACTTATTTAAAATTATAGTTATCAAGGAGCTCACCACTAATAAGTGCCGCACAGGTCGGAAATGGATTGAAGCGGGAAAAAACAGAAAGAAGTTCCAGTCATGCAGCATGAGTTCATGAGCGAATTTTCATTTATCGCCATAACTGTCGTGACATGTTCTAGTGTGCAGAAAAAACATTTTGTCGCCATTTTTTTGTCGAGTAGCACCTGAACACGAAGGTGAAGTCAGAATTGCGGTACCTCATTCCGTTATCAGGTTAGAGCAGATAAGCAGGTAAAAAACATTTGAAGTAACAACCGCGTTCCTTCATCTTCAAAGTGTTGCAGTTTGAAACCGAAATAAGATATCGCAGTTCTGATTTCACCATCGCGTTCAACGTAAAATGAGGTGTCACTTATCAGACTGTTCCATTTTTGGAATTTATGGGTATTTCCCCCCACGAAACCCCCCAAAACCTCTCTTGAAGTGGCCCGATTCTACCCATCTACGAACTTAGCCTGTCGGTTGCCAATACAGATTTTTGTGCAAATTTGAACTTTTTATCTCAGTTCTATCGAGAGTTATCGTCTAGAATAACACACACATAAACGAGTATGTAAAATCCTACATAAATATCATTTTTGGTGTCTTTTGGCAGTGAATTCAGATAAGTCTAGAACGGAGAACAAATTTTACAAATTTTGGACCGAGAACAATGGCTTCCTTTTCATCGAAACTTCGCTAACAACAGATCCTCTCCAAATTAGAAATATAAATTAGGAGGAAAAGAAATGAGGATTGTATATTTGTATAGCGTGTATAAGAATAGTTGAATCATCTTTCAATCCAAATGAGCAAAGAGAGCGATCTTTAGCAGTTTTTCAAATCATTAACTTAGTAAAGTAATAATATGGGTGATTTGAACAGATTTCCTCAAGTTTTTCTTGAAATGACCAGTTACTTTTAGAGAGATTGACACCAGAAACTGACTTGGGAAACTGTTGTATTAGTTGAATGCAAACTTTGTTTAAGTAATTATTCAATGCCTTCATTAACTTTTATCAATGACCATTCACAGAGGTCATCACATTTTTTGTTTGTAATTACTTGACGGTATACCGATGTTTTTTAACCAGATAATAACAAAGAGTACAACTGTACCCTGAGAAAATATACAACTGTATTCAAATGTTTTCACTACTTCCAGATCGTACGTCAAGCCCACTTTCTTAGGAAAGGACAACGAGAGAGACGGTCCTTTAGACTAAACTATCATCAGCATCATTAAAGGGATGAAAAAGGATCAACTGTGTGAAAGGCTTACCAGCCTTATGCAGCATACCTTGATGACATGAAAGCCCATAAGATGATGTATACGAGCAGACGGAGTTTTCGATTCTTCATCAACGAACTGGAGCAGTTGGAATATCACTTCGGTCTCAGAGTCAATGGTGAAGAGGTACTGTAACATACATTCATAATTTACAATTGATTTAGAATAGCTAATTCAAATTTGAATTATAACAGTTATTGAAATTGTAACTCTGATAACAAGTCACTCAGTCGTATTTTTAAATCTTAGACCACTTGTAAAATTATTTCTACACAATGTTTTTCCATGACATACAAAGTTTACACTGATTTCAAATACGTGTAAAGCCTAGTACACATTAGAAGACCATGTTGCGCGATTTCTATAGCCTAGTACATACTACTAGACATAGCCTATAGACACCGATCTTTGTCTCGTCTGGAGTCCACATTGTGATGTGTATTTTTCAGTCCCATCTTCACAAACCAGTGCGGAATGATCCCTTTTTTAATTACAATTTCAATTGAAAGAACGCGAAAACGTAAACGTTGGTGGATGCGCGAAGTGCTGGCAGAAGGACCTTGGTAAGGTACAGCATTATTGAATAAATTAAGACTGGGAGCCAGGAGTTTTCGGAATTTCACCAGGCTGACAGATGGTTATAGGGAAAATAATGAAGCAAGATACAACATTTTGAGAAACCATCACAGCTTATCTTCGAAAGTGCGTTTCCTCATTCACGAGCCCAATTTAGGTACACCTTCAGAATATCGAAAATGGAACCAGAGATTTGCGAAACGATTATCTCATTGTTGCACCATGTCCCCCATTCCGATCAGGAGACTTCAGACCTGTGATTTTTGGTCTCGCAACAGGCCTATAGTATAGACCAGGTTTGTTCTTTAGGCATGTCAACCGAAACATCGTGAGACATCTTAGACACGTCTCTGAGGCCAAAATCGCGCAACATGTCTACTGGTGTGGACTAAGCTTAACGTACCCAGGAGTTGGTTGTTTATTTATATCTCAATATTATATACGTCAATATTTATAAATGGGCACTCCTGAGTAAAGCAGAGAGCAAGAACCTGAGGGTTACGGAGAAAAGTCTCTTGGCTGGAATCACCTCCTCCAGAGCGGTCCATGGTAGAGTCTTTTGGCCCATCAATCCATTTTCCAATAATGGAAGAACCCCGCCACTTTTTGCCGGTAGAAATGAAGACGTTCTCCATGACGAGGCGACACAGACAGATTTCATTAAATTCGCTCACAACATCCTCAATAGGCATCCTGAGAAATAATGTTATATATGAAGACTACTTGGGAAACTAAGTTGAAAACAAACAAAAAATCGAAAATCCTTCGTCTGAATCTATTTGCAGCAGGAAATTAGGGATCGGGGACATGCTGCTTACCAAAATTCTTCAGGATCTCTGAAATTGAGACCGATTCGTTGCCTTTCGCTGTCTTTTACTTGCTGCCAATCGGTGTTTTTGGAGCGTAGGCGAGACAAAGCATCGGTGCTGAAAGCAAACGGGTTCCCTTCGCTGAGTGCGCTGAAAATCAAAACATGGGGTTAAAAAAATGTTTTTCTTTGGGCGATTCCAATGGTTCATTATCGAAGATAATAAACCAAAAACGGCAATTGAAAACCAAATATAACAGAAAACAGTATACAACATGATTATTATGTGATTATCAAGACATGATTATTAAGTCACCTGTCAGGCGATCCTGGGGGCTTCTTTTCCTCTTCTCGCGTGTCTCTGAAGCGGAGCATAGCAACTTTTTCCCGTCCGCTGCTGACAAAATTAAAATTGAAATATGCTCGAAGAGAAATAAGCCAAATTTCATCAAAACGCTAGTAGGTAACTAATATTAGTTGGAGAAAATCAGCAACACAAAAAAGTACAAAATACAAAACGAGGGCGGTGATGGGGAAGACGATCCCCTCACTTCAGTTACTTCATCAAGAGAGTTTGATGAAGTTATTGGACTGTGTAGCCACGTTGCTCCAGAGATCCAACCTCCAGTGGCCCAACAACAATATTTCACTTAGTCCTAGGCAACCTTTGTTGACGATAATGATTATCACCAAGTTTACGATAGGAAAAACATATCATGCTCGTTTTAAAAATTTGGATAAGCATTTCGCATAAGGTTCCACTAGTTTGGTTCCTATCATCTGCGATTTTCGTCCAGTATCTTTGGATGAGTATAAATTTTAAAGTTTCGATTTGGTAGATGGTTTGCAGGATACTTTGATCATTCACTCATTAATTCATACAGCATCAGATGCTGTAGATTCTGTGGAATATTTTGTTAATAGAAGAAAAAAATAAAATAAACAAGGTACCCACTGTAAAAGAGTTTCAAGATCAATTCAGGTAGAGCACAACCAAGACTGTATACTTACGATCAGCACTTTAGGAATCTGGATTGATAAAATTTCTCGACTGACACGGCTCCGAACTGCCACTCAAGTTCTTTATTAACTAATAATTCAAAATTAATACAAATAAAGACAATTATTGACTGGTAAGTGGCCTAACGCATTGATTATTTTCCAGAATGGATTGAAATTTTGTTCCCTGTTATGAGGATTTCCAATTATTTTTGGATATTGGAACTAATGGTGGTATCCATTCTGCCTAACTGCCAAATATGAAGAAATCGTTATTAAATGGAAGGAGAAGAGTTTCGCTTACCATCTATAAGTCAACCCCTAAATACTAGTCGTATTTACCGTGCGATCAGAAATCCCTATTGTTTGATTTTTGGCATGTAGCCTCCTTAGGACTTACACTTTAAGCAGCATAGGCCTAGGATCAGCTGAGTGGCTCCTAAAGCTAATCTATACAAATAATATTCTGCCAGTGATGTTTACTTTTTTCACGACGTGAATCATCTAGCACTATATGCACTCAAATTACTTAATTTCTCTCTTATTGCGAAGAACAGACGTATTCATGATCAGATGTTTTTTTCCAGTAAGGGGAAAATTAAGACATTCTTGTACCTACGTCCGCAATAATTTATAACAGGAAGTAACTATCAACAAATATTTGAAATTACCTTCTTTCAATAGACACGAAACGTTTCTCAGATCAAGACGCCCATGCTTATATATATATATATATATGCATTTAGCCGTAAGGCTCAAAACCAAAGAAGGGGGCCTTGGCGAGGTACGCAGGGCCTAGTTTGTTAAAATAATAGGTCGGGTGAGAGCATATTTTCACCATCTTAGCAGACCTATTGTGACATCTATGTTTATGTTAGTCACACTTACATATTCTGGATTAGTTAACTATCAGGTGGAATTACACAGGTGGTTGTCGGTACTGGAACCTCCGAATTTTTATCTCGTTGTGACAATATTTGGAGGACTGTTACAGTCAATACAAACCTGTTTCTTTAAGATTGAGCAACTGTCCCAAAAGTGAAAAACAAATTAAACAACTGGAGGAAACAGGTGGAGAGCTATTTGGAAAACCATTCATCCACTCCCCCGCGTCTCTTTTTTCAGTTTTTCAAGCGGCAAAATATTCTCGGGGAAAAAAAGTTAAAAACACGAAAGGTGAATACTGAAAAGAGATTCTCAGTTGGGATATTTCGTGACAAAAGGCGAGGACTTGAAAAGGGGGCATTTGACCAGGTCGGGGGCCCGGACAATAGCGTTTCACTTCATGGTTAGCTAGTGGCAGTTAGTTGTCTGTGTGTAATCAAGCAGAGCGTCTCATAGCAGTTGCGTCGTGTCGACGACTGGAAGTGACTCAAATTCAACCCTTGTCCCTCTCCATCGTCTACTTCTCCCACCCCCGCATCACCGTCACTTCCCAACCAACAGTACTGAACTACAACCCGCCACTGTGACAACGACAACCGACCAACAAAACGCGGCGGTTTTTCATATTCATCACAACCCGCCTTGAGCAGAAATTATGCGTGTCTCGTGGAGTAGGAGATCATTAAGATTAGAATGAGCAAAGAGGAAAAATGTAATGGACAACCAAACGAGCAACTACCACGACAGAGCAAACGAAAATCTGTAACTTTTAATATCCAAGATACTAAACATGAGTAAGTGAAAGTATAAATAATCATACTATGAAAACGCTAACTCCTGCACAAAATTTGCATCAGCCACGCACCTATTCTAGAATAGAAGCACTTTTTTCGTCACCTAAATCCTACAGAAACGCTCATAGGACGCATACAATTCGAATGGAATAGGGTATTAATTCAGTTTTTCACTCAAAAGGTGGTTGTTTCCATTTCAAGTACGTAAGAAACATCTGGCCTAGTGAAAATGGAATGGAATGGCTTGGAAATTACTCTAAAGTTGCGAAAAGACAACCCTTGAGGGAATTGATAAGGGACGCACCGGTGACCTCCCACTTCAAATTACAGCTCATTTTCTACGAATCTTCCCCCATGATGATTGGGCGGTTCAAGGGAAGGACGTTTGCCCATGCGGAAATTACTACCGTCGGGTTTGATTAAATTCACATTGAGTCATCTATGGAAAACAAACGCCTCTACTCGATCCAAATATTTTCATTCAAACGTGGTTCCACAAAAATTGTAAATTTAAATGGTGATCTAAACGATAGCCAACTAAGTCTGGAGACTTGATATTTCGAGAGTCCACTCGTTGGATATTCAGAATTTGCTGGATACCTAGTTTTGGGCGCTAAGAAGAACCTAACGGCTGCAGCTTTATTGTATCTGATAACTTGGAATTTGGCCAGTTATTTTTCACATTCCACTCCATTGATGTACTAATGAGAATATCGTCGCTTAAGTGGCAACACTAGCTATCTCAGTTTTGACGATTCATCAGGAGGTCAACTAGTTTATACTCCGCTCCAAATGTTTTCTGACCAATTTTTATACACCTTACTTAGTAGGTACATATTACCAGATGATTTCCAATTGTTTCCAACCATTGCATTTTAATAAAATCCTCAGATTTAAAAAAAGCTGATGTTGCTTTTGAAAAACACAATATTGCCACTTAAGCGACGATAATAATAATAATAATAATAATAATAAAGCTTTATTCTGCTGGGTACAAGGTACAGTACATAGTGCAGACATGAATTACATTAAATTTTGAATTAAGAACAAATAATGACGGCAGTAAACTCTATGAATTAGGGACAGATTAAAATATGAATTTGGAGGCTATACAAACAAAAACAAAAATAAAGTTATGGGCTAATTATAATACATATTATATACATATTATGTAAAGGGGAGGGGAGAGGGGGGAGGGGTGCATGTATATCCATGATTTCATATAATTTTGCTTCGTCGAAATGAAGAGTAAACTTTTCGAAAAGTACCTTTGCCGACGAAAGTTGAGATTTTGATGCATTACCTAATGGTCCGTTAAAAAGCTCTACAGGCACTTCAATAAAAACTTGAAATTACAACAGGAATCGATGAAATTCACATACTGAGACCCCGTTTTTCAGAACGACACAATTTGAATACCTAATATTCAAAAATTGATTTTCTATTTATTAAACATAGCAATAGGGGAGTAGAAACTGAAAAATTGAATAATTTGGTAAAACCATCAAACTTTTATGTAAGACGAAGTTTTATGTTTAAACGATTTGGATACAGCTGGAAGAGACCCCAAACGAAATGTACCTAAAGAAGCGACCAAGAGCAGGCAGTGAACAATAATCACATTTTTTAGGGGTTAAAAATTACCCATAAATTCCAAAAATGAAACATCTGACAAGTGACACCTCATTTTAAAGATTTTCTGAAAACTATGGCGAAGTCATTATAGCGACATCTAATTCCGTTCTCAAGTTGGAGCACTTTGAAGATGAAGAAACGTGGTTGTTACTTGGGATAAGCTTCACGGTTCATCTGCTCTAAAGTGATAGCGGAATGAGATATCGCAATTCTGACTTCACCATCGTGTTCAGCGTCGAAAAATCTATAAATTGAGGTGTTTCTCGGCAAAAAAAAGGAGAGAAAATTAGTTATAAAACTAGTAAAATGGAGACATTTTACATAAAACCAGTTATTTCTCTGAAAATTTGCTCTTATATTTTATATTCTTTGAAATGGCTTACGAAGTAAACCATCCTAGTGTTGCACGTATTTCCACAGCATTTAATTATATTCTGTATAGATCACCCCTGTGTCTAGATAATTAGGGTTGGAGTAATCGGGAGGATGTGAGAGGGGGGGGGGGGGTGGCAACTAGCTCAGTGATGGTCTCTTCAGTTTTCCAAATAAATTCCAAGCAAACCTAATAATTTATTTTTACTATTTATGAAAATGACAAATTGAATACATAATTTTTGTAGACACAAAAATCTAAGAACAAGAACGTCGATATCACTAAACCATGTATTGTACGAATCAGCTGTTCCCCTGTATGAAATCTAGAACTATGAAACAATCTACAGATACACAGTAGTGCACAGTAGCATACACAGTAGTTCAGCTATCTCTACAGAAAATAATGAACCGTTGTTGACAAATTTGCAAGGTTTTTGAATTTCGATTTTGGACTTTAACGTACCATGAAATGTACGCCAACGTTTGAGGGGGTGTCAAAAATGTTTTCTTACTGGTCGATTTCAATGGTTCATTATTGAAAACAAATACTTGTTGAGTATGATCCAATTCGGAATACGACCAATCAAACAGCCCTCGTAATAGTCAATCTCAACCTCCTACTGCATGTAAACTCAGGCTGAAAAATTCGATGAAATCACGTGACCTCTTTGTCGACAAACCTTGTGGGCCGCATTGATGTGAACAACGTCCGGTAATATTGCCGCGAAGGTGGGATTGCGTCCGACCTTAAGAGATAATTTTGACACTCCGATAAGAGTTTGGAAAACAAGTAATTATGAGCGAGAGGTTAATATCAACGAAGTTGCACAACCAAACATTGTGGAATACTCATTCTCACGACAGTTGCTTTGACGCGATTGATATGAACTAAAAAATTGTCAGTCACTTCGATTTTGCTGCTTCAGAACCAGATAACTTACAATTAACAATAAACTTTTCACTTACTTGAACAGCGAACGAAGCGTCGTCTCACCTAAGTAAGCCTTTTTAATGTCGGTCATATGATACAGATGTCCTTTCATCAAGCCCAACTCAGTCCGTTCGCCTCCACTGCTTCCAGGAGCCTGTTTCGACAAACATACATTACTCACCATAATAAAATTCTGCACTGTTAGACTGATATTCATTGGAATTGAATTCCGTCTTAGAATAATATTCTCTATAACAACCAATAGGCATTCGCCGGTATCGCAATATTGCTCATACTTTGGTCTCATGAGGCAGTAACGTAGCCAAACATTTCGTTCGGGAAGGGGGGGGGGGAGAGGTTGCTCCAAAAGCAGGGGGGTCCGAGGTTACCCTCTCGGGAATATGTTTGACAAACAGGACACTAAATAAAGGGTTTTAAACTAATTTTAACACTTTTTGTTATCGGAAAAAACTGGATTTTTCAAGTGAATCTTTTTTAAATCCACGATTTTTCAATATTTTTAGTATGTCTCAATAATTCGGGCGGAGGGTCCGGACTGAGGCCCATCCACATACAAGACCCACCCTTGTCTGCCAAATCCTATATATTATATAACTTTTTATGAAAGGTTCACGTAGGACACACCAATAAGCACACATAAGAAGAGGGCACCTACAAGCATAAAATTGAGACGAACAAAATCACTCGCGACGAAATCGTGGAAACCCACATAGAAACCATAAATAACGTCAGTTATAAAACAATACAGTAACAACAATATAATCTTTTTGTTACTGACGATGGTTTACTCACCAAAACCGGTCTAACAGTGTACTCATATTTCAGTGGAAATATACGATTTTTTGTTTTTGGTTTTGTTTGATAATTGAGTGTTAAACGGTTGGAAACTTCCTCAATTTGGATAAGAGCACTGCCAAAAAGAACTGAAAGAATGGGTACTTCTATTTACTATTTCCAAGCACGGAGCTCCTTCAGAGCATTTTCCCTCTTTCAACAGGGCACACATGTTAGGCCTCTCTTAGGACCAAAAAGCGAATGGAAATTTTTCCTTCAATCGAATTTTATCATGTGAATTCAAATTTGTTCAATTACGTTCATATTATACACAAAAGTAGGTAAATGTACAGTGAGCATAGTTCATGTCACTGCTAGTAAACAGAATCACAAGGGTTGTATCAAGGGAGCGTTTGAATATCAGTCATCAGTCGACACTAGCCAATCCCCTCATGAACCTCCTGAAATTGAAACGTATCTCACAGCCCTTCCTGGTGCTCCTCCATTCCCGCGCATCTTAACGAAAGATGCAGAGGGTTTTCCATTATACATCAGTTTATAATGAAATGTCAGAAGGTCATAATCAATGGTCAATTCGTGTTTTACGCGACAAAAATTGCATTAACAAATTGTCTAACAAAAATCACTAAGTAATCAATTAAGTAAACTGAAGCAGCAACGCGTAATTCGTTCTATCATCAGGGTATCATGAACCCGACACCCCACGAACATTTCATCCATATTATTTCAAGAGTATAGTTGTGGGAGGGTGGGGCGGTATTATGGTGGAGATTTTCCTTATTTGATATCTATAACCGCAGTAGTTGTCCCCACCCATACGGGGAACATGAAATTACTGCAGGCTGATGATAATTATTTGTCTGCAACAGATGTGATCAGAGTAGTTCCTATAGCGAAAGGAGTGTCGCCATAAGAACGCTCGGCTGCACAGTTATCTGGCGACAGAGCGTAAGATAAAGGAGATAAGGTAAATTCTATCAAGTACCACTCCTCGCGTGCTTGCAGGTGAAATCGCTATACATGATAACTAGTTCTCTTCGGCCATCCACTAAAATATGCGAGTCAAATAGTAACAACAGTAACATTTTCGCGAGCATGACGTGGAAGTGCAAACATTGAGTATGGTAGTTTACGGAATAATCAAGAATCCATGAAAGTGCTTTGGGAATTGCAGGTAAATTTTTAAAAATAATTTGGTACTGTTAGAGTTGATTATGTCTATGAAATCTTTGTTTTACCATGAAAGAGGAGCTCTAGCTGAATTGAACCTAGTACTAACCCATTTGTTTCTCCTTAAATCATTCCTGACAATCTAGCTTATTAATTACGATGTGTAAAGCAATAATAGCCCTGTTATTTTATAAGTGCCCAATAATCAATTCCATTATATAAACCTGAGAAAGATTGATAGAATAATGAGTATTGGTAATAGGTATTTTTAATAACACCCACTATGTGGATGAGTCAGTGAAGGTTCAAGATTGGCAGCCGCCTACTTGTTTTGTTCTAGTACCACCTTCAGTGATTGAAGTAACATAATATTATTTACAAATGAATACACAAGTATATAATTATATGTTTGTCCCACGCGTGTCCAGATTCGGCCGCCCAAACGCCTTTCGGACCCTTTCGTAAGAGTAATTTCATGCTGTCGTTTCATGCACCGTTTTTTGTCCCGAATTACTTTCACTGTAGATGTATGGAGGAGCATTCACAACGCATTAATATGCTTTCAAGCCGGAGGGCAACAAATTGCGCAACATTCGTCTGAACGAACACATTTTTCGAAGGAAGTTGGCGGTTGTCCACAGCTGGTCTTTACGCGGTTTATTACCAACGTCACATCAATTAGACCACGGGTTTCTTCCACGTTTATATCTGTAGGAAGAAGTGATGTGTCACATTTTCTAAATTTTCAAGGAAAGCAATTTAAAAGTTCTAACAGCCCTCAAAAATCGAAAAATGCTTCAATATTATTTTTTCTTCGCTAGTCAAGTAAGTACAGTAAAATCCAAGCTGATTCCTGACATGTGTGATTTTGCCATCTTCCGACTTGGAAGTTCAAAATTACTCCGTTTACTATTTTTGTCAATTACCTCAATCACTCATTGCTGCTATTAGGACGAAAACGTTGAGATTATAGTTGAAGATCGGTGTAGCAAATATTTATAATATTAACCAGACGTAACAGTATAATATTATTATACTGCACTTACTGCCCTTAGGGGGGGTTGAAAAGATACCTAATGGAACAGAATTTGGAATATTCGGCTATAGAATTGACTGGAAATATGGGATAGTCGAAGCTGCGGTGAGGGCCTCGTCTAGGTTGGTGAACGGTCAGCAAACGAATCTCCTTCGGGCGTGAGAACGGAGGGTCGAGGCTGCTGATACAGCGGAATTAGTCCCCTCCGCGGTACCCTACAGCCCGTCGTGAAGTTTTAGCCTTCATTAAGCTATTTACAATTTAGCATTGAATTTCGCATATCTTAAAGCTTCCTGAATTAATGTCGTCGCAAGTTTGGAACAGACGCTTTTAACGTAGCTCACTGATTCAAAGAAATTAAAAAAAACAAAAAAAAAATTATTGTGAACCAAACTTGAAGAACTTAATTGATAGTGAGTTACAATGGCGATAAGATAGGAATAGAGCGTTGGAGGTTTGTATCACCTATCTACCTATTTTCGCCAACCCAATGATTCGATATGGAATCCATATTATGGATACGCATTTGATGATTGTCGGATCGTTATGTTATCGCCTTCTCAGAACCTAAACGGAGGTCTGATGAGTCTCTCAATTGTTTGATTCCCCCCTCAGCAAGTATTAGACTAGGGAGGGAGTTGTGGTACATAGCAGATTAATAGGAACAAATCAAATGCGAACAGCGTGTTGGATAGTCATGAAGAGAGTGCCTCACCGGTAAGTCAGTCTGCATCATGTTTCACGACTGTCTGATAGCTCGAGCGAGTTGTTAACAGTTCACAGGGTTACAAACTCCTCTTTCCAAATTCCACGCTCTACTTTTCAGAAGTTCCTCATGCTTTTATACAACTTTATTGGACCCATAACTCTTGTTTTCAGTCAGTACAAATTATTAATGAATTGAAGGCCTATAGTTGTTTCACTGGTGAACCTCACGATATTTGCCAAAAAATTCTATTGCAACTCAGCAGACACCGTAGTGTAATTGGCGACGACAGGTTTTCCTTGAAGAGGTATTCATTCGTCAGTTCACTTCGTTTTAACTGGAAGCGTTCTCCGTCTTTAATTTCAGTTTATAGAATTAGGGTCATACAATAGGCCTATTTTATGAAGGTGAGAGAGGACTCTGTGAAGGTTGACCTTTGGTCGAGAAATAATTTTTATACAATATAATATATTATAGTGACAAAATACATCGATTTGGCCATGTGCAAGTAGGAATTAGGTAGAAATTCAGTTATTTTCGGTGATTCCCTAATCGCTCTGTATGCATTAGAAATACTAACTTTGTAAAATGCAATCGATATGTCCATATAACATATTATGTTAGGTTAGGTTATGGACGTCATGCCTCATAGTCTGAATCCGCCCCTGCTATTTCACCAGTACGTTATTAGTGTACACTGCCTCCATGTTATAGGTACTAGGGTGGTGTAGGGTGGTTCTTAACGAACGCACCACCCTTTTTATTTCGATATGAAGAGAGATAGCAAAAAACACATCCCCCTCAATTTCACTAGAAGTTTCTTATGAGTGAACATATTTGTTTTATACAGACAAATTATAATCCAGATTCAAAACACCAATTTCAATTCGATGTTCTATTTACTTTTATTTTTTTCAGAAGAAAACGCGCAAGCCATATGGAGAGGTCTGTCTTGGACAAAAAGTCAACTAGAGTCCTCAATTTTCCCCTGACGGTGAACCAGCAGCTATGGCTCGTGTTCTTATTACCGTCAGTAATAGAAACCTCCTTTTACATTGTCGACCTTGCGACAGATTTGGCGATCGGGATAGAATTCTTGAGGAAGGATGACATATGGGTGGGTTTAGCCACACTTCTGATAACATATTCTGCACCGCTGGTCTGTTATATTACACATATAATTGATCCACCACCCGAAAATGAGTTCAAAGCACTCATCGGCTGGGGTATTGTTGAAACAGCTGCTTTGATACTGTACCCGATTCGTCCTATTCAATGGTAAGTTCATGATAAGACTTTGTAACTAGTCAGGGTTCTAGCGACCAAACACGTCAAAAGTCCCCTATCTCTTATATCTCTTATATCTCTTATATCAAAAGTCTCCGATATCATCTAGGTATCGTTATCCCCTACTATATTTTACTGCCACAGTGCTCGATACCGTAGTCCTAAATTCAGCAAAATTGATCATGAAGTATTCTGTATGAAATATCTTCCTGTCGTTGTTGAAATAATGTCAATTTCTATTTTAAGCTTTTCTGAGAGATTGTTTTGGTCTATTGAGGCCACACGGTTGGATGATCCCAAGAGAGAGGACGCACTGAGAGCCTACGAAGCGACGCGACATTTCAAAATAGAGCACTACCTTTTCCTTCAAGGCTTGATACATGCTGGACCACAAGCCATTTTCCAGACGGTTCTGTTGGTCAGTGGTTATACAGATAACCCACACATCGGTAAGATGATTATTTTAATACGTCATTAGTATTAATACAGTCAACTGATGCAGGTCGTGTTTTGTCACGATAGACAACTAGGAAAACACAGCGAGAAAATCTGTATGATTAGATCACAACTCTCGTTTCTGCCTGATTGTCCGGAATCACGAAATTTCTCATTTCATTTCCGTTTCAAAGGCAAATTGGCCTGCAGGACCTAACTTGGAAACTTTGTGAAGGATATCTCAGGCTGTGATTGACTTGAAGCTTTGAAAGCGGGGGGTGTCTAGGTATGTCTTATACCTTTATTTATTGGTAATAGGTTGTGGTATTAGGTTATTTTGGTAATAGGTTACCGGCGATTCGTGAACCTTTCCAGCGCCCAACGCTGACTGGGTTTCCAGTTGGGCGCTGGGAAGGTTCCCGAATCGCCGGTAACCTATTACCAAAATAACCAAATACCACAACCTATTACCAGACGGACGCTGTTACTCGAAACTAACTCATTGCTCACTCACGTGTCGACAGTTATGATCGCACACCTTTCACGCATTCGTTTTCCGTAACCTATTACCTGGTAAAGTTCCAGCGAACCTATTATCACGGAATCCCGAATGGCTGGTGACAAAGAGGCCCTCAAAGGCCTTTCCCCCATGTTCTCAGAACAGTTATTCCAGTAATAGAGTTTTCTGGTAATAGGTGATCTGGTATTAGGTTATTGGACAGTATTAGGTTATTCGAAGCGGTTACGTTAAATATTCCCCACCCCTAGGGGTGTTTCTCTCTTCAGAAGCGCCAAGACATTCACGAAAAATTACGGGAAGATGGAGGTGAAAACGAGTCTTACGAAAATAAAATGATTTTTTGTAGTCTACATGAAAGATACCTAGATAACAAAAAAATGTGCGAATAGAAAGTTATGTATAATTTTATATTGATGGTGTGTAGACACCATATTTATATGTAGAACATGATACCACATACTTAGGCAGTTTAATGTTTTAGAAAAGATGCAAGTGCTGAGCATCATCACCTCGCTGATGAGCTTATCTTTGGTAACAACTTCGTACCAACGATATGAAACACAAGCAAAAGGAGGGAGAAATAGAGTTTGGCAAGCGAGCCAAGACACAGTAGACAATGAAGAGCCCACAGTGCTGCTCGCTAGCGGAACATCTGGAAATGGATTGCCCATCAGAAGGAAATGGACTAAAGTGAGAGTAACAAATTTCACAAACGCACCACTCAGCCTAGTAGCTACTGAAAAATAATTCTCTACTGTCCAAATTCTTATTACATTTCAGGTGATGGATGAAGACAATCCTATTGGCAAAGTCACAGCCTTCCTCTTTTGGTTACTGTTCCTGCTAGGGAGAATTCTAGCTTTAGTTCTCGCAGCCTGGTTCTACCCGCTGATCGTCCTCGGAGTCTGCGCTGGCCATTATTTGTTCACACTTCTCTACATTCTCCCATCGCCGGATTGCAAGTCCTCAATCCCACTAAAAATCCTCATGTCTTTAGTATTCATATTCTGCCTAATCGAAGTTGGCATACAGTTCCGCAAATCCTTCCTATTTTACGGCTTGTTTTTCATCTTCAGCTGCGTGGAAAATTTGAGTCTGACGCTTCTGTGGGTCTTGTGGGCAAAGTGGGACGGGTTTTGGTATCACTATGCATTGTACATCATGGGGATCACACACGTCCTGGCAATCACGTTTGCTGGTATTTATGTCAAATATTTCCGTCCTCCGATAAGAAGGTTGAAACCAACAACTTGATATCGATACATCAACTTTTTGTAGGAAATATCAAGTGTGGTGACCACATGTTTGAACAGATCGTCCCTTAAGATCCCACAAGGTCAAACTCAATTTTTGGCAAAATGATTTAGGAACGGATACTTATGCGAAATCTCTTGGTCCGTCTTTCTAGCTCATTGGTTTGGCCTTTATTGCATTGCAGGAAAAGGCTTCTTCAACGGTGAAAAGCCGCGATAACCATGGAAATTACTACAGTACGTTGGAAAATCCGTTTTTGTCTGTTCTGAAAAGTTGGGGAAACTGAGTTAGACCTTGTGGGATCTTAAGGGACGAGATATTGTTATTACCTACATCTCCCGAACCCAAACACCAGAAAAACCAACATATACCAGCTGATTAACTCTTATTCCAATCTTATTCAGATCTAGCTATTAAACAATTTTTGAACACCTGTTAGTCACTGTTAATTCAAAAAATCTCATCAAAATATTCGAAGCAAAGCAACAATAGCTACGTTGTAATATTCATATATCGATGGGATCATGCAACAACACCGCTTCCATCTGGGCATAGAAACGTGGGCGGTTCCAAAGATATTCAGTAGGTAAGAATAGTTTTCTGTCGGGAGGTTTCAAAATTTTGGAACATATTCATGAAAACGCAGATTATTTTTGTGTTGTAACATGAAGTAAATTACGTTCCTCGTGTAAAACTACGCTGAGTGAAAGAGCTTTCCAGTATTCTTTATACTTTTTCTCTATTATTTATAAAATAGAATACATACTGTACTATTTGTTATTAAATGAGAAATAATTGTTGGAATTTCACCAGATTCCTAGTTTCGAAGAATAACGAAACTTAAATCCGGTGATGTTTGGCGAAAAGAGAAAAAATTAATGTTTTCATAATCATATGATTATTTTGTACTGATTGGTTCATGAGCGGCGATAATTTTGCATTTCGCTTAGTTTGACTGACTGTTGTTACTGAGGCTACAGGAATAGTATTGAAGGTGTCAGGGGCACTTCACCAATAGCGTTTGTACCTACCTATATGATGATGATAATATAGCGAATGTTTGAAGAAAAATGTATTGTGTCGAGTGACAAACCATTTGTTGGGTTATCGCATTGATAAATTGAGGTGTGATAGTACACTCATCCCATGGAACTACTGCTGCTTATCATGTGAAAAACGATGCTAATAACTAGAAGCTAAGAAGTTCTAAGTAGGTTCAATGGTATCGGATACTGTGGCTAGACGGTAATAATTTTAGGTCTATATGAGAAATTCAGAGTCTAGTCAGAATTATGAATAATCAGCATTTGATGGTGATAGTATGTTCACAATCGTTATGAGTTGAAGGACACGACAATGTAGGCCCATTTTTATGTCAGTCGATCCAATCAAATCCAAATATTAGAAAAGGCGTGGCAGCAAACAGAATTTCAAAATTAATGCCTGAGGAGAGTAGGCATGCTATACTATTGGCTTACAAGAAAGAAGTATTGGTTGTGAGTTGGAAGTGGAGAAAAGCACAAACATGAGGCATCTGTAATGTATTGACAAGTGGCTTTGCGATTTTGTACTTAATCTTTTTTACCTTTTATCAATTAATAATGACTTTAATAAAGTGATAAATTATAATGAGGTTTTAATTTTTCTTCTAGTTTCTCGTTATTACTGATGCAATATAGTAAGCAAAGTACCACCTACCCCCAAACAATCAGGGAGTGGGTGATTTATATACCAGAAAAGAGATGCCATGCCATGGTGTTTTCAGGGGACATGGTTTGACCACATAATGGATAATATACAACGAGCTGGTTGGCCGTATTGTCTATTGCAATAGTTTTACGTCCAAGTCCCGATTGCAGAGTTAGAAACACGTTTCGGGACGCTCAGTGATTCACTGGCTCCGGTGGTCGTCAAAGATGGTATAATTAGTCGTTTGCTCTCTACGACTGCTTCAGGTCGAAGGTGGAGAAAGGTGTACTGAAGCTTACTGAAGCACATTTACTGGTTTCACAGCACCCAGGCAAAACGATTGAGTCGAAGCTTCCACACTCTAAAATCTAACTCGTATATTGTACACCTCTCATTGTGAGTGAGTAAATGAAGGTTGTACAAAACGTCAGTTCCCTTGACTTAACCTGATCCTATGGTTAGAATACTTGCACAGAATGTTGGTAACAGATTGCGAAGATTTCACAGCGCCAGGATCTTTCATGCAGTAATAATGTTGGATCTTCCAGTGTCACCTGTGGAGTTCGATCTGATTTTTGACTGCCGAAGGACGTTCTCACCAGGAAATAACTACAGTGTATAATGAAAACCTCATGGTCATTCAGATGGACCGTAATTAGCGTTGCACGTTTCTGGGAGGCAGGCGGCTGCCCATCTACCGCTACTGAAGAAGAACCGTTGGGATCATAGTTGACCGTGAAGGTCGTCTCATCCCTGAATGGAATCTTCACCGCAATCATTCAGTATACCGAGATGAGTTGGATGTCAGTCAGAAAACTTGCAGCACAAGGACCGGCGGAATCAAGCTGCTCAAAAATGACGTGATGGGTGTTTTGATGATCATGAACTCATGGCGCCAAAACTAAAAAGACCTGGTTCGTAATCAAAAGGAGTTCTTCTTCTGGACAATAACTCAAGACTTCATTCTGCTACATTGACCTAAACCCTATTGGATTTCTTCAACTGCTACATTACTCACACTCTCCATACTCCCTAGAGAGAGATTTATTAAATTTTCCACGTCATCAAGAAACGTCGGGAGGGAAAATTGTCAACAATCACGTCCACTTCAGAAATGGAGTGTGGTGACTTTTGCCTGAGGTTGGCCAGCTGGCCTCATAGATGAGGTCGGTTTGAGGAAGCTGATGACACAATTACAAAAGTCCACGACTATATTGAAAAATGATGAGGTATGAACCTATCGGAATATACGAGGGACGTCTAGAAAGTAAGATTACATGTGTTAAAAATTGACAAATGAATATAATAATATTATCTTATAAATTTCATCTAAATAATATATTATATTATTTAGATGAAATTTACAAGATAAGTGTCAAAACGTGTCATCATTTCTCTACACAATCGTCATTGAGGTCAATACACTTTGAAGCCTAGGGATCACTTTAGGATGGAAGGTGATTACAAAACAAGTTGCAAAGCCGATGCTCGATGTTTACCACTTTGTGCTTTACAAGTAATTTAAAATTGATAACCGGAAGTTAGCAGCAGTTCTGGATATCCTGATGGCGTGAGGAACCCGCAACTAGAAGTCACCATCAGGAGGAAATGGTCAACCTCTGGAGAAGAACAGCCCCGAAGGAAAATGTCGGTACACAGTAGAACTCAATTCGGGAGCCAAATTTGAATTTAACGATTGTTCAGGCGCCATATGCAAGTTCTCCAGGTGCGTACTATTGATGTTGGAGGGCGCATGTCCGATTGGAAGGATAATACGGCACTTCCTAATAGATCATTTCACTGATAAATCAACCTTTACGGTTCTCAAAATTTGTATAGTAAGCGAAACTGTTCAGTTATTTATTAAGATCATCCTATGTCGGCTTATCAATTCTTTTGTTTTCCACACCAACTTAGGAGGAGCTTAGAAGCTCAATGTGAGAATAGGAACCTTCATAAGTGCATCATAAAGAAAATTTCTTGGGCTCATCCTAGAACAGCCCTAGTAATAGGATGTTCACACTCGTGCAGATTATAATTCAATACTACTCACAGTTACTGAGAAGCAAATGATACTGCGTTCCATATTTTCTTTGTTGAGGAGGTCGAACAGTTGAGCTCGTTTGTCTTCAATGACGTCATATCTTCCAGCAGTCAGGTCAATCGTTTCACAAACGCCGCCAGTGAAGTCGACTAATGCATCAGAGAGCTGTCCTTCCCGTAATGCATCGTATGATCCATGTAGTCTACAACCCAACAATAGAATAGTCAACTTGGTTGGATTTGAAATAGAGGAACATAAGTTTCTACAAAAAACAAAATTTTAAATTATAATATTGTAAGTTTGGTTCAATAAAATTTCAGTTAGGTATATTTAAAATAATTAAGACTCAAGACACTGGCAGAAACTCGAAGAAATAAAACTGACTTTGCATAAGCCTTTTCAAGAAGTGGGACCCAAAACTCGTTCTTTGCGCTACTTTGAGTGGTTAATAAGATGTTATCGACTGTTGGAAGTAGATCATCAATGACTACGTCGACCCAGCTTCCAAACCTCCAAAATTTGAAGTGGAATATACCAGCGTATCCCTTCTCGTTCCATTCTTGATCCCAATAATCGGGAACAACCTGCAAGTAGAAGCAATCAATGATGAGTACAATTAGATTGGAGTACAATTAGTACAATTAGATAGATTAGATTCGAGGTGTTTTGATCATGAAATCTGGAGTGCATTAGTGTCACAATATTAAAATAATATTTTAATAATTAATGGTAACCACCTAGTTTCAAATTAATTTAATTCAAAGATAAACTAATTTGCAATGGAGGCTCATTGATATAGATATGCCAAAATGTTCAACGGGTAACACAATCTGATTGGCTCTCGCGATGAGGAGTTCAGAACAGTAACGTCATGTAGTTTCAACCAGAATTTTCAGATATTTTCCAATGGGAACTGGCAAAGCACAAGCACAGGGCATAACCCTAATGCCCAATTGCAGATATTGGTTGGAAAACATGGTGAAATTTAAGGAAAGAGAGAATAAGGCAGTGCCTTGAGTATCCTTGTTACGTTTTCATTTGTTCTCAGTAATATTTAATAAGGAATAATCAATCCTGCAGGTACACTCAGACACTAAACATTCCTATGGACAGCTCGTGATGGGGCGTGAGCTCGTTCTTCCTGTTCATAATTGTGCTTGGCTCAGTAACAGGAAGAAGCCCAAGGTCTGCATATGCCCAAATGTTGCAGCTCTCCAAGATGTCCACGATTCTGCGAGTAGGCATTGCTCCGAGCGGGAGAGTCAGCTCAAAGGCATTGGGAACGCCCACACGAATGGGATATCATGTTGGTAAGTGGATTGAAACCTTCAAGTTGTACTTATTGTTAGTACTATGGCAACTATGATGGGCTCTTTTGTACAACCAAATTACCATGAGAGGGCTACAGATCTCAATTTATACCACATATCCTTCATTAGACCTTAAATTCTTGCAAAACGCTACAATTCAATCGTTATAATGGTAGGTATGTTAGACCAAACGTGGAATGGTGTTGTTCTTACGAGAAACTTGCAACATATTCCTTACTTTGTTCCTGAGCTCATTAACTCGTGAAAGCACTGATATGGCGGACACGACCCAACCGCAGCTCAGCTCTCCAGGATGGATCGCCAGGGGAGTTTCAACATTTTCAACCAGACGGGGATTCTCGCAGATATCCTGCAATTCAAAACTTTGGCAGTAAGTACTATAGTGTAGCATCGATATCGGTCAATTTTATGGATATATGTGCACATAACACACAACAAACACCCTGAGATCAATGTGAATACATGATTTGGTTATTCAGACGAGTTGGTTTAGAACTACATACCTGAATTATATTTTCCTATTCAACTTCCTTTTGATACACTGCCCAGTAACCCACTCACTTAACTGGAATACCAACCAGAAGCAAATAACCATCACCACCATATCATTTCCTAGCCACCCCAACATCAGTTTGTGACAAACTAAATTTTGACTAGTTGGCTTTCCTCTTAGAATTTGTCATGAAAACGAACTGATCTAATGAGACTCAAAAACAGTTTCCATCATCCTCCCCATTAGACTGCAGGTGATATTCTTAGGTTTCAACTTCTACACCACAATGGACACACCCTACCATCCGGCAACACTGTCCGGTACCTCGAGCTATGCCTGGGCCAACGTCTGACTTGGACAGTCCACGTACAATACCTGGTAGACGCCTCCTGGACCAAAGATCCACTTTACCTCTCTCATACAAACGACAGATTTACTAACACTCATTCGACCAATATAGGCCTATGAATGCGGAATCTGGGGGGTAGCTGCAACTAAACACATCAGTGAGATACTCAAGTCAGTCTGCAATCACGTCAGCACCATGGCAAGTGCGAGGACTCCTCTAACCATCCAAACTGTTGTGTTCATAGCAGAACAATGACGATTTTTACTTACTGAAAAAACTCGGCCCCCTTGACCCCCCCCCCCCTCTTTCTTCATCGTTTTGAGCCTACGGCTAAATTTCTGTAAGCATGGGCCATGTTTTAGCCACGTTTGGCAGAAATTAGCTTCAACAGCCACTCAGCAGATCCTGGGCCTGAGCAGCCTCAACTTAAATTCCTAAGGAGGCTGCTACATGTCAAATTTAAAGTTCCACCACTGGAATTGGCGTCGAGTGAGAGGATGGCGCCTGCGTAACGGGCGGACGGACGGTTTTTGCCAGTTTTGTGAAGACGTTCTACGTTAAAAAGAAAAAAGTATTACCAACCCCCTCCTGTCCTACAGATAGAGACAGTTGGCGAAACTACGAGAAAACGAACGTATGCTCCACAAACATCCAAAAGTTGAAGTATTGAAACTACTGGACAAAGAAACTGAAAGCACCAAACCGATGGAACTCGTATCGACTCTACGTGTGGAGTGATATAGTTAGTGATTTATAGACGACAAATGATTTAAATAAATTATGGCAGGCTAAGCCAGTATCGTCGTCTGTGTATGTTTGAGAGGGCCGGCATGTGACTCATGAATTTGCTGAAACAAGCTGCAAAGGAGTTTCAAGAACCATACGACCTTGCATTACCAATCCATGCTGATCAGAGTAGAGCACATTTTGATTTCTCCAGCCTAACAAAAATGTAAACAAATTGGTATGTTCTGACAAATTGAAGACATAGAGTGTCTAGAGGAATTAGTTGCTCAACCTGAACGTGTCAGACAACGAAATCAGGTTATACTCAGAGGGCGAGGAAACACTGCTGAATCAATAGATCGACCTATGTTGTCAGCAATGGATCGCTTTCCACAACACCTGTGGAATGTCATTAACCCAATTGACCTATCGAATTTCGAGACCAGGAAGGGTCAACAGTCGAAGAGTCGTCGGGGGTAGGGACCCTTTCAATTCCACTCAAAGCGTTCGACACAGGCTCATTTATCTCAGCCGGAGGCCATTCGTCGTTATTCCATAATTCACGAAGAAATTATATCATGAAGGCCGAAACTGCCATTTCGAAGATCATTAGCGGTTAGACATCAAGGATCGCGTAGCGAACGAATTTCCACAGGGATCGATTTCAAGTAGTATGATCAATGTAATTGTACATCGCATAAGACCTTAGGATATCAACGCGGTGATGGGTTGGAAGAGGGTGGGTAGTAAACTATCTGTTGGTTACTTTATAGATTCTATTACAAGAATCATCACGACTTAGTTCAGTTTTCAACCTAGATCGGATCAGGTCTTGTATTGAGCGGTATACGTGACCTTTAAAGGGCGCTATGTCGCGTATTAAAAAGCAAGTTCCATACGAGCACCTAAAGAAGAGAGGAACCCTGGAACTAGAAAATCTTAATTTCTATCAAATATCTCGTGAGAACGAAATCGGAACGTCATAGAAGCATTAGAGAAGGAATTTGGAGTTCTCCATTAAGTACGGGTGTTGAAATCGGCCATAAGTGTACCATTTAAGGTCTGATGCACACTCACTGCTATTCACAGTTGCAAAGTTGAGTGCAGTTGACTCAGCTCTTATTCATAAAGCCAAGTAGACTGTACGCCGAGTCAACTCTAAGCTCAGGAGGGCTCCAAACCCAACAGAAGTCGGCAGTCCCCTCAAGTGCGCACTCAGCTTAATTTGTGTGAATTTTCTTTTATCGGCGCTCTGGTCTCCGCGTTTATTCCCACTTATTGGAGTCACCAAAAGGTATTGTTTTCTCCGTGGAGTTTAGTGAGATTATGGAAGTATTATAGAAGAGTGAGATGACGAAAAGAGCGTTCACGACCTCCTGACTGTACCTCCAGAAGCCAAGGTCGCACTCAGCTCTGGAAACTTTTGGTGCCCCGAAAACGTCGAAATTTTCGGACTTTCTTCAGTTTTTCGCTTATAACTCCCAAATAACGCATGCTTGCGAAAACCTCACCAACGGACAAATTGAAGAGCATCAAACTCTGCGTCGATAAATCCCTCCCCAACTTTAAAATTGGGCCAATTTATAGGGTAGTACACGACGGTTGAAAAGACGACAATTTTTGGTAAGGTTTTCGCAAGGATGTGTTGTTTAGCAGTTGTAAGTAAAAAACTGAAGAAAGTCCGAAATTTTA
Source organism: Stenodema calcarata (assembly GCA_963920205.1). NCBI lineage: Eukaryota > Metazoa > Arthropoda > Insecta > Hemiptera > Miridae > Stenodema > Stenodema calcarata. Next base: position 27,811,785 of record OY986049.1, on the reverse strand, counting down.
GACGTTTTCGGGGCACCAAAAATTAAGCTCAACCCCTGGAGGGGCAAAAACTCAGATAACTCGTTTAAAATACTATCTTAAGATTTTAGAACGATTTCCATCTTGCCCCAGGTCACTTCGAGGTAGCCCCCCTTTCAGGTCTAATTAATTAAGGACTATAGATCAGAACCAGTTTGATAATTGCAGACATAGCCAATACTGAGGAGGTGAGAAAATGTGGAAACTGGTTCGACCCGGATTTTTCCAGACAGTAATTTCCATTAATTCCAAACCAGGTAAGAGCTATAGAAAAATGTAATGTAACTTAATTTGCATCTCAATATAATATACTATAATAATATAACCTATATATACTATAAATAATATACTACTCGTATATTATTTCATTATTTCACTTTTCGACTACTGCAATGCATCAAGTAGGTACCTAATTGTATGTTAGTCAGTTCATGAGTTGGTCAACTACCATAAAGCTAACCATAGACATACTACCATAAAACCAAGTGATTTTGGTAGTGACACAGGTAGATGGGACCTTTTTCAACAATCTTACTTACCGGAGCTCAGATATTAAAAAACTCTGCAAATGATTACTCAACAATTTATGATATTATCTAAGGTCTAAAAGGGGTGAGATTTGGAGGGCAGGAGGGGTCCATGTACTCAGTCCTCACAAGCAGTGTCTCCAATGGAGAGTTGTTAAAAAAGAAATTGCTGATTTTGTGGGGTTTTGTAGTAACGGGCTGACCTCGTAATATGCACAATCAGGACACTGAGGGAGTAGAAATGCCTCATGGGAGGTGCTGGATGGAGGAGGGGGTGATACGTAGAGTTCAAAATCACGTTTTCAAATCCCCCTCGTCAGCAACTTTCATTTGAGGTCATAGACCATAATCGTAATAAAATCCCCCCCCCCCCCCCCCCTCGGAGTAGGAGGGTACCTAGTGTATTTTACGATCTATACTCATAGTATGAAACTCGTACGTACAAAATTTCATGAAATTCCAGTAATGGGAATGGGGGTAATTAATCACCGTTTCTGTAATGGGTAATTGGTAGCACCCATTACTTTTCCAATAACCATTACCTTTACAGAAATCGTAATTGCAATTGCAATTACTTTGGGAGTAATTGACAGCTAAAAACCACAAACTTTGCTTACCTTTGCATACCTAATCATACTTACGCACTCACTTAATTGAATTTAAGAAAATTTATTGAAAAAGTAATTATTTTCAGATTTAAATTTATCATTTTATTATTAGTAATTAATTATCAATAATTATTAACAACTCTGCTCCAATGTACTTCATTCAAGTACAGATTTTGGCATTCAAGTACAATAATTGTAATATTGAATAATTTAATTATTCAAGTACACACGTATAGGGTGTCAACAGGTACTTGAATATTTGAAGTACCTGTAGACACCCTGTACTACATCTTGGACCTGAGGAGTTCTATTTATACTGTACACACGGATTTGAAATGGGTATATTACTACATTCCTACAGGTGATACAAGAAAACTCACCTTGGGCCTCTTCCAGACGATGTTTGTAGGGATGCTTGAAGTTCCAATTATGCCATCAATAGCCGGGAATGTGGCATCGATGAATTGAGTCCCTTGCTCCAAATGGTGTTTCTTCAGACTGTCGTAGTCCTGAGATTTGTACTGCATCGCTTTGTTTCCTCCCAGACGGACCATGGTAAGAGTTGGAAGAACATTCGTTTCCGGGGGATGACAGCCAGTTCCGCCAAGTCCCCTCAAGAGGATACTCTAAGGCTAAGGGTGCAACGAGGTCTAATGACAATGAGTTCAAGGCATGATTAATAACAATCTGACGCCCGCTGACAAATGACTGCACCAGAATTGAAACTGGCACTCGGTCTCCTCGAGCGGCGACGTCATGTAAAGCTGCGCAGAACTAAGAAAACACTGCTGGACAAACGAGAATCCATCGCACCTAATGTCACTCTCGCTCTCGCATTATGGGGACTGAAGATTTCGCTGGCGGTCTCTATTTTAAAACCAATGCCCCACGCTTGGATCCCAGAAATGCCCTCACCCAGTTGCCATGGCTACTAATACGTGCGGTATACAGAAAGTTCTGACTCAGTGATAACCTTGTCGGTGGGGTCGTCTTTTTTTCTCCCCTACTTCTCCGCAGGGCCGCCCCGTTTCCGCACACAAAGACGGATTTAAAAGCAGATCTCGGCTGGGAGAAGAGGAATGACCTAGCACCTGAGTGGGGGGTTACGGATGAGACATCGATGTTTCGGAACCATCGATGTTTGTAAGTTCCGATACTATCGAGTAAGTAGAGGTGTTATGAAAAACAACATTGATGGATGATGAGTTGAGGTATCTACCAATGTAAAGAAATATTGAGGAAATCATTAAGAAGAGAGGCCCTTCTCCTTCACGAATTTGCGGTTTGTACAGCTATAAGATTGGGGTAGTCCTCAATATATTGTTATACCTAATTCGAAAGAATTGTTAAAATTTAACGATTCGTTCGAATTAAGTATAACAATATATTGAGGACCACCCCAATCTTATAGCTGTAGGTACAGTATTATTTAATAATACTGTAGACTATGTTGTCAATCCAAATATTTTTCTCCATTGTGTACCTTCAAAATCAATTCAAAGGCAAAAGCACTGAGTAAGTCAGTGCTTTTGACTTTCATATCTATATGAACTTGATCAAAAGTTCATATCTATATGAAAGTTCATATCTATATGAACTTGATCAAAAGTATCTGATTCTGTTTATTAGAGTGTAGAACAATTTGGTTTCATGATACATGAAATTGACTCACCACGGTAGGTACCTACCTAAGAGATTTCTATCTAACAAATTTTCTAAACGAAATTTCTACCTAAGATAGGTAACTACAAAGTCAATAGTAATTGATATTGCGCTAGTCCATCGTCAACAATATTATTTGAATTGACAAACACGGTACAACTCCAAAACAGGTCATTTGTTCAGATTAACCATCACCTTCTCACACGTTGCGGTCTTTTCTTATAGTCTGATAGTACATATCCTGAATTTCATCGCAGGAGGTTCGATGTAATTGTGTTAAGTACCGATTCTGACATCGATGTTTTCTCTCCGATACTCAAGTGTGGAAACGAGCAAATCTGTGAGGATGCGCCCAAGGACAACGAAAAATGGGCAGAGGAAGACCAACCACCTGCATCTACGTCATCACTAGTGTCATCTGCCAGGAGTACAATTGGGACTCTGGTACCTAGAGGCCTAATTGTGCAATCGGTACAATAGAACGGCCCTATGCAAAAAGGGGGTACCCTAACCGACAAATTTTCCGAAATTGAGTTATTGGTACCGTTGGATTCGTCTCTTCAATCTCTACCGAGTTATACGACTTTTAGCGCCATAAAAATAAGTTACAATCGGTAATGGTGACGCAAAAAAACCTTTATCAAAAAGGCAAGGTATCCCACCGTCAAACTGTTCGAGGACTTCGGTGTACTGGATCTATCACGGCTGGGAGAACAAACCACAATAATAATATTAAATTATATGCATACAAAGAGTTTCTGGAGGGGAAAATTGACAGATTCAATGGTGGGACGAGAAGTGGTGGTAGAATTACGCTCAAGACTATGTAACGGGGTCACTCTATTCAACAACCTAGCTAAGGAACTGGCAACTTCAGGCATGTCGTTGAACGCATGCAAGAAGAAATTAAAAGCAAAACGAGGTAAACGACCCCCACCCCAAAAAAGGAAGGACTGAATTTTGCATTCAGGGTGTATGAGACAGTAATTCTGCAAAAAGGGCTAATATCACTAATACCTGAAAAGCTCTTTCACTGACGAGGGGCAGAAAATATTTCTCCAGAAGAATCTGAAGCAAAGTCACCAAAATTTCAATTTTGAACTACAACCGTTGTGGCCTCAAGGCCTATTTCTCATTAAAAAAAAACTGGATGACATCAAAAAACTTCCTTCTATTCTACTCCAACCTAATCGCAGACGACATAGTGAATGATGACAGATGGATTCGACGGAGTATTGGACTTCGCATGGGAAGATGCTCAATGAAAATACTTTGTTTTGATCTTATTTCTAATTTTTGTATTTAAAAATTAAATTAATCAATTAAAAAATTTCATACTGTGTTTATTAGAAATACTTTCATTCTCCCCAAAAATTCGCTGAGAGTTTTTTGCATTCCTCGGGCCTCGGGGTTTTTTCTTCCAAGTGTGTTTGTCACGTTTTGTACCAGAATGATGTTGAATGGATTAAGAAACAGTCGAATAATGGAAACGAAAAAAAGTTGACTTCATATCGACTCGAGGTGTTTGTTTGAGTTCGAATGGACCTTCAAGAAGAGCAATTGTCGACTCAAATACTTCGTGAAAACGAAAAAAAGTTGACTTCATATCGACTCGAGGTGTTTGTTTGAGTTCGAATGGAACTTCAAGAAGAGCACTCGTCGACTCAAATACTTCGTGAAAACGAAAAAAAGTTGACTTCATATCGAATCGAGGTGTTTGATTGAGATCGAATGGACCTTCACGAAGAGCAATTGTCGAGTGAAATACTTCGTGAAAACGAAAAAAAGTTGACTTCATATCGAATCGAGGTGTTTGATTGAGATCGAATGGACCTTCACGAAGAGCAATTGTCGAGTGAAATACTTCGAGAAAAACGAAATGAGTCGACTTCATATCGACTCGAGGTGTTTGTTTGAGTTCGAATGGACCTTCAAGAAGAGCAATTGTCGACTCAAATACTTCGTGGAAACGAAAAAAAGTTGACTTCATATCGACTCGAGGTGTGTGTTTGAGTTCGAATGGACCTTCAAGAAGAGCAATAGTCGACTCAAATACTTCGTGAAAACGAAAAAAAGTTGACTTCATATCGACTCGAGGTGTTTGTTTGAGTTCGAATGGACCTTCAAGAAGAGCAATCGTCGACTCAAATACTTCGTGAAAACGAAAAAAAGTTGACTTCATATCGACTCGAGGTGTTTGTTTGAGTTCGAATGGGCCTTCAAGAAGAGCAATCGTCGACTCAAATACTTCGTGAAAACGAAAAAAAGTTGACTTCATATCGACTCGAGGTGTTTGTTTGAGTTCGAATGGACCTTCAAGATGAGCAATCGTCGACTCAAATACTTCGTGAAAACGAAAAAAAGTTGACTTCATATCGACTCGAGGTGTTTGTTTGAGTTCGAATGGACCTTCAACAAGAGCAATTGTCAACTCAAATACTTCGTGAAAACGAAAAAAAGTTGACTTCATATCGACTCGAGGTGTTTGTTTGAGTTCGAATGGACCTTCAAGAAGAGCACTCGTCGACTCAAATACTTCGTGAAAACGAAAAAAAGTTGACTTCATATCGAATCGAGGTGTTTGATTGAGATCGAATGGACCTTCACGAAGAGCAATTGTCGAGTGAAATACTTCGAGAAAAACGAAATGAGTCGACTTCATATCGACTCGAGGTGTTTGTTTGAGTTCGAATGGACCTTCAAGAAGAGCAATTGTCGACTCAAATACTTCGTGGAAACGAAAAAAAGTTGACTTCATATCGACTCGAGGTGTTTGTTTGAGTTCGAATGGACCTTCAAGAAGAGCAATCGTCGACTCAAATACTTCGTGAAAACGAAAAACTGAGAAAATCGTCAGAAACCCGCGTTACGGGCGTTTACTTTTGATGCGAATCTCATATCCGTAGTATTTTGGCCTGCTGAGCACGAATCCGCGACCAGAATTGAGCCATCACGTCCTGCGTTTGAGCTAACGTCCAAAAAATGGGTTAACCGTTGTTTTGGTTTATTATCTTCGATAATGAACCATTGGAATCGCCCAAAGATACTTTTGGAGTTTTCAATCGACGGTAGACAAATTCGGGCTGCTTCTGTGGTGCTTCAATTTGGCCAGTTTCTCAGAATCAAAGGAGGAATCAAAGGATGCTGGAATTGGATATAGAGTCATGATCAAATCCTAACAAAATCCACCAGTAGCCTGAACGACTTCTCACATTCCTCGTTCCATACAAATTGAACATTTTTGCCCTTAAGTTTATTTATTTATTTATAGTATACGGGGCGAGCCCAATTACAAACTCTGTCGTGAAGAAGTGAAGAAACCACTCATACGGTGGATACAGCTTTCGTACAAGTACGCAACCACGAGAGACATTTTATGTCTTTGCGCCCCCTTTCCCCTTCCTATAAAACCTCGTATTGTACTTTTGTTTGTGGATTGCAAAAAACTGGATTCTAGAGCCACTCAGCTGATCTGGGATCGGCCAGTTGTGTTCAGAAGTCCCTCAAGGGACCACATACCAAATCTCAGAATCGTGGGATCATTAGGGAAAAAACAGGATTCTAGAGCCACTCAGCTGATCTGGGATCGGTCAGTTGTGTTCAGAAGTCCCTCAAGGGACCACATACCAAATCTCAGAATCGTGGGATCATTAGGGAAAAAACAGGATTCTAGAGCCACTCAGCTGATCTGGGATCGGTCAGTTGTGTTCAGAAGTCCCTCAAGGGCCCACATACCAAATCTCAGAATCGTGGGATCATTAGGGAAAAAACTGGATTCTAGAGCCACTCAGCTGATCTGGGATCGGTCAGTTGTGTTCAGAAGTCCCTCAAGGGCCCACATACCAAATCTCAGAATCGTGGGATCATTAGGGAAAAAACTGGATTCTAGAGCCACTCAGCTGATCTGGGATCGGTCAGTTGTGTTCAGAAGTCCCTCAAGGGCCCACATACAAATCTCAGAATCGTGGGATCATTAGGGAAAAAACTGGATTCTAGAGCCACTCAGCTGATCAGGGATCGGCCAGTTGTGTTCAGAAGTCCCTCAAGGGCCCACATACCAAATCTCAGAATCGTGGGATCATTAGGGAAAAAACAGGATTCTAGAGCCACTCAGCTGATCTGGGATCGGTCAGTTGTGTTCAGAAGTCCCTCAAGGGCCCACATACCAAATCTCAGAATCGTGGGATCATTAGGGAAAAAACTGGATTCTAGAGCCACTCAGCTGATCTGGGATCGGTCAGTTGTGTTCAGAAGTCCCTCAAGGGCCCACATACAAATCTCAGAATCGTGGGATCATTAGGGAAAAAACTGGATTCTAGAGCCACTCAGCTGATCAGGGATCGGTCAGTTGTGTTCAGAAGTTCCTCAAGGGCGAACATACCAAATCTCAGAATCGTGGGATCATTAGGGAAAAAACTGGATTCTAGAGCCACTCAGCTGATCTGGGATCGGTCAGTTGTGTTCAGAAGTCCCTCAAGGGCGAACATACCAAATCTCAGAATCGTGGGATCATTAGGGAAAAAACTGGATTCTAGAGCCTCTCAGCTGATCTGGGATCGGTCAGTTGTGTTCAGAAGTCCCTCAAGGGCCCACATACCAAATCTCAGAATCGAGGGATCATTAGGGAAAAACAGGATTCTAGAGCCACTCAGCTGATCAGGGATCGGTCAGTTGTGTTCAGAAGTCCCTCAAGGGCCCACATACCAAATCTCAGAATCGTGGGATCATTAGGGAAAAAACTGGATTCTAGAGCCACTCAGCTGATCTGGGATAGGCCAGTTGTGTTCAGAAGTCCCTCAAGGGCCCACATACCAAATCTCAGAATCGTGGGATCATTAGGGAAAAAACTGGATTCTAGAGCCACTCAGCTGATCTGGTCAGTTGTGTTCAGAAGTCCCTCAAGGATCATTAGGGAATCTCCGCGTAACACACTTCGCGTAACGCACTCCGCGTAACACACTTCGCGTAACGCACTCCGCGTAACACACTTTTCGTAACGCACTCCGCGTAACGATTTTTCATTTATGTGCCATAGTAAAGACATAAAATGTCAATATTATTATGTGGAATGTAGAGAAATGCAAATGGTAGAACGATGTTATAAATGTGGTAACTTAGATAATATCTTGGTAACTTAGATAATATTATGCACCCAGTGATTCAGGAAAATGCATTTACTCATAATTTATCTTTTTCGATTTTAGTTCGTTCCTTAGTGGAAACCCAACAGTTTAGACTAGTTTTTAGAGGTCAAGACACATTTTTGAGCCTGCAATGCAAAATTTAAATTTCAATAGAGCCACTTTACTGACTATAGTTGCACGTTACTGGCGAATATAAGGTTTGGAGATTTATAAAAGGACAGAATCAAAAATAGATGCCAAATCACATGTTTATTTTTGTTTAAAATAGATAAAAAGTCTACTCAAATCTTTGTTTGTCTGAACGGTAATACGAGTAGTACTCGTACAATACAACACCGGCAACCTAAGGGACTCATTCAAGAACGGAATAAAAATTTGTGCTGTTGACTGGTTTAATCAAAACTACAAAATAATCTGCAGTCTCCCAAAATGAAGCGCCCACTTTGTTTCGGCTCCGAAAAGATAAGACTCAGACGGATTATAGTAAGACAAATGATGGATTATAGTAAGCCAAACGATGAGTCGTAATGAAATTAGATAACGCAAAAACTCATTATGCAGGATTATTTTAAATTGAACTTTTTCTTCTTAAATGGGAAGCCGAAAAAGTATGAGGAAGAGTTTGACATAACTAACGAAACACCACGTTGGCAAAGTACAGACAGAAAGAGCGAATTCGTATCTTTTTCCGACTTTGGAGTCCACCGAGTAATAAACATCCCAAGTCCATCATATGATTTTAAATTTTAAACGAAATGTTATCGGAATATGTACCTAATACACCTTCAAAATGCCTTGAAAACCTACTGTGAGGGAGTTGGCTCTGCTCCGAGGCAATGAGGGTCATGTGTGGTGGAATGTGAGATCATGCGGTGGTTTATTTGAATTGGACGAACTACTATCCACAAAGCCGAGCTATTGAGACTCCGGGCGGAATTGGGTGCGCCTAATGCCTCTAAATGGTTCGTCGCCGTTGCATATGTCATATTCCCAGTTGACTTTACACTTGTTAGTATTCAATGAGACTTCATTGGAGGGAAAGCCGGTTGTATACAAATAGCTTCGGAATTGGATTGGTGTTTAGGGGCCTGAATGTTGCAGCGAGGTCGTTAAGGTACAGCTGCCCCTGAAATTTCCAATTGGTTTAGGAGCAATTCAGGTGCCCACTGTCATGTATTGTATTAATGCGACCAGATCTTTGATGATTAGGGGCCAACCAAATGAGTTAGGATGGTACGTTTTGTTGGGCTTGAAATATATTAGTAATACAGTACATACACAAAAGTATGGAACCAAAATAGTTAGGGATTCTGATAACGTAGCACAATAAAGAACGCCAGTGAGTCAGAGAATAATTCTTTGATGGTCGAAAATCGGTGACTCACAAGACATATAAAACGAGTAATTTCACACGAGAAAACTACCAGATCGAACTGAAGAATGGCAATTTTGAACTTTTCTCGCTCAACGTGATCAGACAGGGTTGTTAGTTGATACAGCGGCTGATAGGGGCGGGCAGGGGTGGCTTTCATGCACCGCTTTCGAGAGCCTATCAGTAGGCGTGTTACAGAGCCGGTCCTGCTGAATGATTGGCCTGGGAGGTAGATGACGTACATTGCTTCCCTCTTCCCGCTCAATACGACTTCAAACCTCTCCAGAAAAATAAGTACTTCCTTAAAAAATTGTTTACCACTGTCTTAATTATTCTGAAGGTGAGTTCTTCTCAGGAAACAAAAATTTAAAAAATCACTGTCATTCCCTATTAAAACTCGATTATAAAACACAATATGTACGTACTAACAACCAACTCAGAACCCACATAAATGTGTATATTATGGATAACAGGTCCTTAACCACAACTCCTCTATAATTTCCAGGCGTACAACTATACTTATATACTTTAAATGCAAGGGGGTCGGACGATTTGAAACTGGTGAACAATTACGAGGGTCCTCTGGACTGCACGAATTCTCAACTGATACAGAAACCAGAAATGTCAATTCAAATAAAAACTACGACTGTAGGACTAATGAAGAATACCAAACATTGACTTGGGCCATTCTTGGTAACTGAGGAGTAGGTTAGTGACTTACGAATCAATGATCATCAATCATTTTGGGGGTGAGGGGTTCCTTTCCACGAGGACATCAAATAACCATACTGGGGTTTTGATGGCATAGAGTCACGATAGGAAGTCAAATAATTTTGTCGAAGCCGTCAACATGCGTTTTCAGGTAGATTTACGATTAGAAGGCTACACATGTGACCTACCGGAGTTAGAAAGTCGCAAACATCAGTTGTTCACTAAACAGTTTTGGGAGGCGAAGATGTACAAGGGTCAGAAGAATCGATGAAATAAATTAAGAAGGTGAATCGTAATGGCAAGCGTCTAATTATTATTTTATTGGAAAACTTTTAAATTGTATAACCCATAGTTTAGTCAATACATATTGCACATAACTTATTACAAATCTAGTCATAAGCAGAACACATAAGCAAAACAAGTAGGTGTCGTTAAAATTATGTAGAATACAATAGTTATAGATAGTTTGTAGACGATGAAAAATGAATCATCGTAACAAAAAGACGCAGGTAATCAACTCCACCGGATTTTGACTAGACAAGGTTACATCGATATTACACACATGTAGGGGTGCGCCAAACAAAAAAAAAAAATATATATATATATATATATAGAGGCAATAGGTTTCTTTTGGAATTATGAACGGTTGGGTCAAAAAGTTTTTCAAAATCTCAGGGTTTGTAGTGATTGAAAAATCCAAATGGTGCGCTCACCCACAGTTTATGATGTGAGAAAACAACCTCGGACTTCAATCAACTCTAGATCCTGAGGGACTTTTAAAAGGATGTAGTGTAGTTCACATTCAAACACCAGTCGTACTACTTCTGAGTCTCTCGTGTTAGTTTAGCTAATCTGTCATGTTCATGTAGCTTTAAAAGCTGTAGTTAAGACTGCTGTTGATTCACGGGCAAAGAGGGACGTCCAATGGAAAAGTAGAATCAACGCAATACAATACCTTTTAGACCAACAGGTCCAACGTCATTTCATACTGTAATTTGATGAATGTTTCACAACGGACAAAATGTAGTAACCATTTTAGTAGTAGATTAAACACCAATATCAGCATCTTTGTAGATAAAGGCTACTCTACAAAGGCCAGCTAATCGGCGTGGGGTTTCAGGACAATGTCGTAACTGGTGTTTTCTTCAATTCACAAATGCCGTCTCCCATTGTCATGTTTGTCAATCCTCTCATCAGGACAGGGAAATATTCAAACAATTGAATTTATTAGTAGGTATGTGCTTGACACAAATGCAAGACCATTCTATTTTGATTGGTCAAAAACAATGTTAATGCAATCTGCAAAATAAGTAATGTAGGCTTGGAGCTATTTTAAACTAAAAATGAACACATTTGAACCATTGATGGCAGACGTGTGTTCTTTTCCATGACTACACCTGTCTATGAACAATCAACCACATTGTTTCATAAATAAACAAGTAACAAGTTGAATCAACTCATGCCGAGCAAAAAATGTGATGTATCTTGAAGAGGTGGCTAAACAGAACAAGCTGCAGGAATGTGAGAGTATAAACAAAGCTTCTGCTACTTTTTTTTTTGGTTTACAAAGGAATATCACTAAAAAGGTTTTGCCATAATTGGCAGGAATGCCACCTGTGACTGCCTCAATACAGTTTCATCAGATAAGTGACATTGAGCGGCTCAAGTCATGGAAACTTGCGTGTTTGGTGTGTCGATGTGGTAAAACTGATGAGTATCGTCAGCATCAGGAATGACTAGGTTGCGCAGAGCGTTTTTAACGGCTTCCTCGTTGTTCGCTTTGCGTTTGGTGATGTACGACTCCAAGTCATCGCCTTCACTGTCATACCTGTACCATAAGTGCCATTTGTTACACCAATGGTCAAGCTCACATTGCGAGGTAGTCCAGTACATGAGTGCGTTTCCTAATTTTGACGCAAACATGTGGTACGGCAATGATGACCATTGATAAAATATACATATTTGTAGATACAGTCAAAATTTGATTTAATCTGCTTGTTGGGTGCACAATTTTTGGGTGATGTCGCTAAGCCGATGTCGCTAAAGTGTGGTATTAGAACTTTTTGGTGGCTGGAAGATGCCTATTAATAATTTTATTAATAGGCATCTTCCAGCCACCAAAAAGTTCTTTAACCAGTTAATTTAAAATAACTCAAGTGGTGAGGATGAGTAATGTAACTTTTCAGTTTTGTCACTGGTTGGCTGGAACAAGCAGAACTACTCCAGCAGAGAGCGCTGGGGCAGTTGCAGTCACGTGAATTCGGAAGGTGAAATGAGGAGAGAATACGAGGATCCAAATAAAAATGTAACTCCTGTGATACAATCTGAAAGACTGAACTAACTCCAAAATGTCGATTTTGCGATGAGGATATTTTGTATACCGCTTATTGGATCTAAGATCCCTTTGATTTTGTGATTTTTCAACCAACAAGATGACGATAAAAAAAAAAGATAAACGACTAAAGGAATTATTTTATACATAACATAATATGTTATATAAAATGTAATAATATGTAATATAACATATTATGTTATATAATAACATAATATGTAATATATTATATAAAATAATAATTTTTTATATTATAAAAAGTGCTCAAAGTGTGCTCTTCTGTGATCTTTGAGGTTATTGACGTGTTATTTTTGACAACGAATTGAAACATAAATTCATGTTTTTCATGTTCATGTTTCATGCCTCTTATTCATATGAGACATGAAACATAAACATGAAAACATGAGTCTTTTATCAAGATTTTTTTTCCCTTCAATCAAAGATAAATTACCTTCCCTTTCACCAGATGAGTCATTTTCCAAATTTAGATCAGTTATACCTGTGAAATTTGAATTTGAACTAAAGAACTAAATAGGCAGGAACAGGCCTAATAATTGACTGCCTTCAGTATTCAATAGGTAATAAACGTAGATATTTGATGGTGTAAAAAGGCAAGTTACCTGCTGAGTGGTCGGCTTCCATCTTCCGAATGAGTATTGTTGGATATGATTTCAATTTCATCAAGGTTGGACAACGTCATTTGTGATTCTGAAATAAAAGGAAATCCGTCAATACAATCTTGCCAGCAGTTGAAGAGAATAAACGATACAGTACGGTGGTTGTGACCTGTCGGATGTACGTTTCACAAGTCGTAAAAAAGTGATTGTATTCTTTCTATCTCTTCAATAACTCGGCAACCCCAAATCGCGATCAGACTTCTGAATTTTCTTTGATATATAAGAGTATTAAATACTCTTAAAAATAAATTTTTATAAATACATTTTATTCTAGTAGGTAAATAGTTGAACCCTGGGTTTTTATTTAAGGACGTAGAATCCAAATCTGAAGGAAAATTCTATCCTGAGCTTGTAAAACACACCTTTTAAAAAACTTTTAAATGTTTATTTAATTTTTGAAGAACATAAGATATCTCGATCATTAAAAAAAGTAATTATTATTTGGTATTAAGAAAGGTCCTCAAAACTTTTGTTAGGCCGCCCTCCTAAATTGTGTAGCAAGTGTAATTCCATCTAAAATGACACTCATTTAGCCAAAACTGATGGTTTTCCGTGAAACGTTCTTTGATCCTTCTACTTTCAGCCCATTTATTATTAAATTTGAGATTTACTGTACGTGTTTTTTTTTTTTTTTTTTCAAACGAGGTTGCTCTACTTCATAAATCCCATCCGCAAAGTAATTTACCAGTACATCCACACTTCTTTCAGCACTCCCCAACAACCATTTCAACAATATGAAGAATTATCAGGGAGCTCATTGTGAATAAACCTTCCGGGGAGCAGTTTTGTATCAACTAAAACACTTGAATCAACAGTAAATGTTGACAATCTTTGTTCGTATATGATTATAAACATGAGCGTAAAATCACACGTTATATTGACGATTTTATGGATTTTGATTTAAACAGGGCAACTCGGGGCAGCTGGAACCTTAACGAAGTATTTTATGTGTTTTGAAAAATCTTAGTTCAGTTGTTTTTAAACATAATGGAGTTTTTTGTTTTGGAATTTACTTGGATATTGACAGTATTTGTTTGTATAGAGCAAAGAATTGTTTCTCCGAGACCATAAAACACTGGTTTTGAATGCTCTCGAAGAATATTAACCTGGATATATCTTCAGCTTCGACCGGGGAATTAGGTCGAAATTTACCCTTTTGATCGCGTTTAGGAGTTTGGCCCCAAATGACGTTTATTAACGGGGAGGTGGCCCCAAATGACGTTTATTCACATGGTTCAAATGAAAATCGTCACTTAAGATCCCAAATGGGCTAACTCACTTTTCCCAACTTTACAGGAGAGACAAAAAACGTGTGCCCAGTCTTGCTATAAACTCTTCTGCAATTTTGTTCTACAGTTCATCTCATTGCACACTCGCATGGATACCCAAGAATAGTTGAACAAGTTTTTTGTCTCTCCTGTAAAGTTGGGAACAGGGTGGGATCTCAAGTGACGAAATATGAAACATGCTACACGATCTTATAACCACAACCAGAAAATTATAACTACAAAAACCGAATGAGTGCCTAAATAGGCACGAATTTGTTTGTTCCAATAATTTCAAATTTCAGCTTTTGGAAGCAATTTTGTAAAGGTATATGGAAAGATTTATTTATGCCAAAACCCTAACTGCTATCATGCTAAAAATTAAATGATCAATAATCATGAAAATTTCTAGTTTCATAGTGTCACTGTTCATTTTATTGTTTCTAGTGTCACTGTTATAATAGAAAGGTACTGTATTATGTGAAATAAGATTTGTGTAAAATTTTGACATAACTTCATTATTTGCCCTGCACGCTTTGAAGTGGGTAGAAACCCGGTTAAGGAAGGTGTTTCTGGGAGGGCATACTTATCACCAGTGACAGACTTCCGAAACTGCGGAGATAAGGTATCACACGACACTTTATGACGACAAACCTTAGATTTCGTACCCCACTCCTGAAAGAGGAAACTGAAATATTATTAAATTAAGCAAACTGTTAAAAGACGATCCGGTTGAGGTCCACGGCCTTCCCAAGGATAACCCGCTAAACATCTTCTTCCTTTTCCTCAACTGGGTTTCTACGCTCCCCAAAGCTTGCAGAACAAATTATTTAATAATGAAGTCATGTCAACATTTTACACAAATCCTCATCTGACATAATATTTTCAAAGTAACCGCTTTTCATTATGGCCGAAGCGCCAGGACACCGTCGCTCTATCCCACTCTCGTCTCTAAGGCCTTCCTTAGCTGAGAGAATGTACACGATTAGCCGTACTCATTAAATTATCAAGTAACATATTACTAACCAGCATTCATGAGGAAGGGTTGATTGAAATCGAACGGAGGCATAGCTTCTTTGTAATCTGACAATGATGAAAGTGACGTTTCAAGAGCTTTGTTTTCCACCATGCTAATCCAATGACCGTTATGTGCTTGGAATTTTTCCATCTTAACGCGTTCTTCATACTTACTATCTTCTTCCTGTAATGAAAAGTTCTTAGAAAACAAAACCACGAAAAAGTTAACCCGTTTTAGAGCGGTAATAACAAATGAAAGAATACAACTCACCTTGATTATGTCAATACATGAGTCACAAACTTTGGTAATGCTGACATTTTTATCGTTCATAAGATCAATCAAATAGTCAACAGCATCTGGAAATAAATTGAATGAATATTTGTGTATTGAAGCGTGTAATTATGGTTCAATTCTGACCCAGGACAATTTATTATTTGTTTGAGATTGAAAATCAAATCAACCCATATAAACGTGAATTGTACCACTAATAAAGGTGTAACGCATAAACAGGCACCGATAGTAATCTCAGCTCAATAATATTAAACATTGAGCAAATGGGAAAAATATGTTTCTTAGTTGATGTATTTATTTTGGTCGATTCCAAAGGTTCAGTATCAAAAATTATCATCTTATGATCGATCGTATTTCCGCTCAGTTACAAGGATATTTAATGAGCCGAGGTCACTCCAAACCACACATTGCTTTTTTACAATATGGACTGTGAAGAAAGTCGGCGGCAACAATGGACGTCAATTGGAACCTAAAATGGAGCATTAAGGATAAAGAACACCGATTGAGGGCGTAGAGTGAGGATACAACTCAAAGAGTCTGACCGCCCATTCCATCCATTCAGCAGTGATAGGCACAATCTTTCGCAAGACCGAAGATTTTGAAATAACTAGATTTTTGCCGCTATTACCAATTTTAATTTCTTTACGGTTTTAAGTTAATTTGAAACAATAAACGCAAGACTGTATATTGATTAAAATAATGTATTATTTATTATAATAAATTGACAACCGAATAACTGAAATTTCGTACTGGTTTCGTCTATATGCCAGGAACACTAGTGCTGGGTATGGGGCGACACTGCAGTTCCCACCGCTCAGTCACGAGGAAATATTCCTGTCAAGCTGCATGACACAATGAACTAATTCCCGAAGTATTCTACAAACTATTGACTTGGCACTAAACGAACTAACCGAGTATGTGAATATCTAATTGACTAATGTACTGACAAATTCAAGCTGCTTTAATATATTGCAATGTATAAGTAAAATATTTTCAGATGTTAAAGCGCCAAAATGTAGCCAACCATGGTAAATAGCACGTTTTAAGCTTAATGATTATTCAGTTTGAGATGCCTTAAGTGTAGGATTATTAGGCACAATTTGTCTGAAACTTAGGCCGCTTACAGACTGGAGCTGCGATGAGAGCGAGGAAAGAGAGCAAAGAGAGGAGCGAAGAGAGCAGAGGGTCGGCCAATCCAGAGTGGAGCGAGAGTTCCGACAGGTTTTATGAATATTTTCGGATGGATATTACGACATTCGACTACTCGCTAGATAACGTACAGCACAAATTACTGAAGATATGGTCAATCCCAATTTTTACTCAAATTTACCAGCGATTTACTCAAAATGGTTTGTTTTCTTCGCTCTTATCGTTTTTATCAGCCCCACTATGCGCTACTTCATACGCCTACCTGCGTTTGATTACTTCGCTCTTATCGTCCAGTCTGTAGGCACCCTTATTCGACCAAAATCTTCAACTATGACCTCTTTTGATGACAGAAAATGATCGATGTCCACGAACACTCGCTAAGATAGAAGTGCTGACATAGTAAACTTCCCGATCAGCTTCAGCACCTCCCAGCTCTCCTTTACTAGTCCTGACCTGGGTAGGGTAGCTGCAAGGGCCTTCAGTGATGCCTGGCTGTCCGAGAATATGAATACCTTCCTCCCTCTAAATCTCCACCACACATTCCCCAAGCACATAAAGGTCCACCTGGTACACAGTAGCATGCACGCCCAGCGGCCAAGATGGCTCTGTGTGAGGTCTCATACCACTGACCTCCCATTCATCATAGAGCCATCCCTAGCCCGATCCGATGGTCTGGTACCCGTCCACTCACCCCTACGGGTCATTCAGACCTTGAACCTCTTCTCCATACCCATAGTCCATACAATGCCTGCATGTCCACCAGAGGATATCTCCTTCCGGACGTTACCCTCTTGTCAACCTGCATACAGTCCGTGACCGTATCAACGTTTAATAATGCAAACTCACCAGTCTTCAGAATCAGGTAAGATCGTGACGTATGATGATGAACGAGTTGGTAGAAAGTGAATATAATCTGTAGAACCATTTCATCATCTTCTTGTTTACCTACAATACATCAAGCAGCAAAGTGAGATCACAACTATTACACGAGTATTACAAATATTTCTTTCAAACGGGGATACAATCTGATGTTTATAAACTTACGTTTGAGGATCTCAATCAAAGCTGAAACAATATTATTGCCACAAAATATGTCACCGCAAACTTCATCAGCTGCTATTGAACTAGTTAACATGATTAGTTCCAGAATGAAATCATCTTCTTTGCCTGAAACAAGAAATATTACGACACATGCACTACTAAATATGCGAGAAAAGACGATTGTGGTGGGGCTAATCATATGAAGAATCAACTTGAACAATTTAGAAGCACAAGACGCATTGGAGTCGACAATTTGTTTAATGCATTTATTTTGAAATTTAAATGAAACGTTTAATTATGAAAAGATAAATAGATTGTTTCACCCCTTTTTAAGAATAGTTTGTGTTGAGGGGTAAATCAAGAATGTATAGTAGGTAAATCAATGCTCACCTGGCTGGAGACCATTTTGAATCCAATCAAGGACGTTGTGCTTGATTATGATTTCAGACAAATTGTCCAAATTTGCCAGAGGAAGATTTGCCAGCGTTCCAGTGAGTTCTAATAGAAAATCGTCGTTTTGGCAGCTCGGGAGTACTTGAAGTAGCTCTTCAGCAAATACCTGAAGAGCAATCACAATGATGGGTGAAGATGTTGGAAGAATATACACGAGAGAATTTCGGTGTATCACAATTTGGTAATATCCAACAATAAGCTCAAGTATCGCTATTTCGAAAAGAAACATCTTGGTTAACAAGAACTAGTTCTGTAACGATTCAGAAAACATACCAAGAAAACGGATTTGGTCGAGTCGTGGGTCGATAGATTTCTCAATACTTTCATCAGCAGTGGATCTCGATAAGCTAGAGCTCTCTGTTTCAGATGCTCCAAACACCCGTTTTCGCACATTGTCTCCGCGCATCTCGAGTTCAGCGCGACATTGAGGCTAAGGGCTACCAATGACATGAAGTCTGGACTTTTGTGGTCGAATGAGATCAGCATCTTCATGAGCTAAAACAGTTCGCAGGTCAAAATGTGTGATTAAAACAATCCAAACACCGCATACAGAATTAATCTATAATTATTTACCTTGGGTAAGCAATTTGTAAAAGTGAACATGGCTTTCACCCGATCATCCATACTCAGATGATACAAAATCTTCAGTATAATCGACAAATGGCGTTCGTCATCTGTAAGAAAACACGAACGCAAGTCAAACAAGCATTTTTGGCAATAGATGACCTTACTACACCACGATACCAGATAATCTTTCAATGAAAAAACTTACTCAAAAGACTGGCAAGCTTTTGAAGGAAACCAACTCGAATCATTTTTTCGCGGAGATTTGTGTCGAATGACAAATTGAAGAGCAATTGCAATGTAGCGCGTTCCAGTTCAAAATTGTTCAACTGCAGGAGTTTTGGTAGCTTCTCAATGACGTTGAGGTTGGCCTGAAACATATTGAAGCAAATAAAACTTGTGGATCATTCAAGAGACTTTGTACAGGACCAAAAGCATGAGAACTCTGGTTCATCTACTTCAAATTCTTATTTACTCGTTCTAGCCTAGGCTATTTTGAAATTAAGAATGGATGCATGGAACATGCCCAGATATGTGCAGATCATCAATCCTATGCATAACATCTAGTACACAGTTCAAATTGAATCCACTTCACTCACCATTTCATCTTTATTCTCCATGCGGACTGAGAACTTGGAGAGGAATTTAGCGATCACAATCAACAAAGGGACAGAACTGCGGTCCAAGCATTGTACAAGCATAGCCACGATGTTCCTCTTCCTTATTTTATCCTCCACTTTCAAATTCTCAGCAATATTCAGCAGAAGTGAGAAATTAACTGAAACAACCAGATAACTTTGAATCGTGACGATAACCTTGTTATTATTACATTATCGGTGAGGTTACTGGGACAAACAGAAACTATGGTTGCTGCTGACCTGATCGTCAGTGATGTTGTCGGCAATGGAAAATACCTTGGCAGAATACCCATTAGAGACTATAATATAGTATCAATATACCTCAATGGGAGATTATATTATAATCTCCTATTGAGGTTCACCACAAATCCCAGACACCTTATAATATTATACAAACTGATCAATCGCAATGGAGCCTTGAAAATTCCATTCAAATACAAAATGTTTTGTGAACGTGGACAACGTTTCAATAAATCCATTTTAAAAAAATGTCAATATCCTATAATCCTTGTCGACCCAGGGTTAGTTATAACGACCCACATTCATGGCAGAGCAGCCATTTTATTTACCTTTTAACAATCGGTCTTGTTTGGAGATTTTTGTATTTGTCCTGTGAACTGCTTCATCATCAGGAGTGCTAGGGCCTCTTACAGGTACTGCAGTTTTAGGGGCTGGAAACAAGAGTATTGATATGAGTTTGGCACTAATGGATCAAGTTAACATTCAAATTTATGTTGAATAGCGATGGATTATATAATTATAATTGAGGAGTGATCTATCAAAAGGTAACATATCAATTTTCCAAAATTGTTCAGGAGGCGAGAAAAACGAATTACGCTACCCGCTAATTAGTTTTCCAGTATTTTCTGAATATAGTATTGAACACAAAGGCATCCTAGATTATGTCCCAGAGTATGAAATATTTATATCCAAAACTCTAGGAGAAATCGTCATTTTGATGTAATGGTGTTATGTCCCCATTTGAAAGAAAATCAGAACGTTGATAGCGTAAATTTCCTGCAAAATGCCAATGTTTCACCCCACATCACCAAATCCAAGTTTGCTGATAGCGGACCTGCAGTCAATCTCTGAACACAAAACTCAATCGCCAGGTGGCATCTCGGAAGCATTGGGTATTGGGCCCTTGTGAAAAAAAAAATTCTTCATTCAACGGATTTAACCAGGATATGGTCCCCTTTTGATCAAAATTTCAAGAAACAATTGGAAGGACTTATCACCTTTTGATTGAAAAGCAAGATTTTACGTTTAAAATAACTAGCATTTGTTCCGTTTGAATTGCTAGAGCCTGGGGGGTTCAATCAAGCCCATCTAAAAGATACAGAAAATGTAAAAAATGAGTTTTTCCGAAAAGTGGACATGTTCAAATTTGATAGATCACTCCTCAATTATTGTCCATATTTGGATCAAGCGGTTCTTCGACTAGATAACCAACTCACAAGGTATCAAGGAGAGACGTTTTCGTTCAGCATTAGCAGTGCCGCCGTTGGTGGGCGTGGAAGAACGTTTCTTTTCTGGGACGATAATCGTACTGGCAGGTCGAGCGCTTTTCGGGATCGGAAGGCGAGAGATCGGTATAACTTCTCGGCCCCGGGAAAACGCGAGGTCGCTCTTCCACTGAGTGTACAACTGCATTTCATGCTCAACTATTCCAATAGACAACGAGCCAATCTGAAAGCAAGCCAGAGTAAATGAGACTCCAGTGCCGTAGGAACAGTCAAGAGGTTTAGAAGGAGGCAATCGAGTGGACTAACCTTGTACGCCAGAATTAGAGGATGAAATTTAGTGAACATGGAGAAAGAATGGAAGATACTCAGGATATTGGTGCTCAGGTCAATGCTCTTCTTGAAATCCTCTCTCAAGACTCTGCTGAGGGCGCTCAAGACAGCCTCTGAAACCATGATCATGCAAATCATTTCATTGAAACATTAGTTATGTATTCTTTGGTCGGTATCCAAAGGACATCTTTGAAAGTGAGATGTAATACAATAATATTATTTTTAACCACACCTTCCAGATACTGGGTCTTTTAGGACAATGAAATTTAGGTCTGACTACCAAGTATCTAACCCGTACCTATAACCCTGTTAATGTAATGTAAATCATATGATTTGTACAGGAAGAGGGGAAGAAAATGGTAGAGTCCGAAGGTTCTTTGTTACTGCTCCATAACTCCAGTCACTCACATAAGATCCACTTGACGCCATTGTCGTAAACGTCATTCCATCCTTTTGTGTGCTATTTATATCTAAGTACGTCACTCATGTCACTTACCACTACGGGACAACTCATCGAGATTGTCGGTGTCCACACTCAGTTGCATGATTAGTCCAGAACCTCTGATTTTATCTGGTAAATCCTCGTATAACATGGCCAGGTACTGCTCCAAATTAGCGTAATTCGCCCTTTCACCTTCAACTGAAGTTGTCTGAGGACTTTCGTAGCCGTTGGAGGGGCTGCAGTTCACACCACCGTCATCGTAACCTGTATGTGTAAGAATAGGAAATAAAAGTCGTTTAGACAGGAAATTTGGTGGAGTTACCCTCAACGGTGGTCACTTCCACAAAAGGCATCCTTATTTTTCTTTACTACTAGGATCACAGTTTTCAGAAAGAACCTGCACAGGGAATCATGGAAACTGTACTTCACGACTGAGGTGTCGATTATGCAGCAGGGTTACGGCCTAAATAATAAACTTGAGCTGAGCTAGCTCCTAAATGAAAAATACGTGAAATAAGAAAAATAACATCCATAAATAGCCAGAAGTTGAATAGTAACATTCAACCATCTTCTAAAATTCAACAAATACAAACCTCCAGCAAATGCATTTTCTTTTCGGCTTTGCAAAAAGTATATCAGATGTTCCACGTCACCGATCTTTGACGCATGTATCAAGGAACATTTATTTACAACTTCTCTTGCCAGAAGACCACAGTCAGAATTCTTGTTCAATGCTTTCAAACGAATGATTTTCTGGCATTGCTGTAACAAAAAATACAGTAAGAAACGGAGGTAACCACTAAACCAAAGGGAACTGTGAAAAATCAGGTGAAAGGGTACCTAAAATGGTAGAGTAACATGGACGCCAAGGACTCATTTATCAATGTACAGCACAGCGAATAATAAATAGGCGATACATTAACCAACAAACCTTTTTATCACTCAATACGGGGTTTTCAGATTCACTGAGAATCGTAGCCTCAACTTCATAATTCAATATCAACGCTGGTTCCGTTGGATGGACATCGATTGATCCACACCTCAAGCGTCTAGAAAAAGGAACCGAGTTCATCATTAATGTTCTCCATGCATTAACAATTACATATTTAGAATACCTACTATGTTATTATTATGACATGTTAACCTATTACATTATTTACTGGATGTGTCCCAACACTCTTGCAACTTTGCAGTCAGGTGGAATGCAAATTTGATAAAACAAACACCCATGACCGTTCCCAGAACAGAAGTTCTTTGACATGCAAATGTCCAGAAACCCTAGCATTCGGACTTTCTCGTGAAAATCACAAGTGCTATGCATTCAGCTAGGAAAAACATGAAATTAATCTAATGACCTCTTGATGTACTTGGCGTCTTCTGGTTGCACCATGGCAGTTGGAGTCATCATTTTGATTTGTTTTGAATGCTTATTCGTGATAAAGTTCGGTTACCAAGTGATATTCATTTGGCTCGATTATTAATTGAAAAACCACTGAAAACACGAAGGAAATGCATAAAACCCAACATTACAAGGGAGAAGATAACAGAACACACAAATTGTCAATACTTCTATCTTCCACCTTATTTACTTATGTTCTGCCTAGTCGTTTTCGAATTGGACACGCGGAGTTTACACGTATGCCGTGGAGGAAGACCAAGATTCCACGAACACTGAATATAACTCCGTGATACGTCGTTTTGTTACATCGATTCCATTATTATTTTATCATTGGGAATAAAAAGCACTCGAGTATTACCATCATTTCACATACATGCAGCACGAATATTGAAATTGTACACAAGGAACTAAGTATGCTCCACAATACTACTGGCATGGAAAACGAGAAGAAGGCAACCACTGATAACAAATCTGTTATGGATACTACAATATCAGCATCTTGGAAGTATCCACCGAGCAGTGTCTGCAGTAATTTTTGTAGTGGACATTTTTTTCATAGTAAATTCTAATTTTGAGATATACTGTGTGTCTTATGTGAGTTTTGAGTGTTTGGAATAAGTTTACAACGACCAAGGAATTGACGAATTTGTCATGGCGTCAACGTATCACAAAACCATCACCGCTATCGGCCTGATTTTCCTGTTTCATGCCGCTTACTCAGCCGCCCAGCGTGAGTTATGGGATTACTAAGTTCATATTGATAAATTTTATCAAGGCACGACTTTAGGTCGAAGAACGACTAGAATGTTACATTCGCAATGAGCCATTTGTTGGGCTGACGAAGCGATCAGGTCAAGGTACTTCTGGCATCATTGAAATTACTTGGAGAAAATCAACGGTTTTGCAACTAGTCTGAGGGGAATCTTAATTTTTGGGTCATTACAGAGGATATTGGTTTAGTTTTGTTCCTGGTTGTTCAATTGTCGATCATTTTGAATGTGTCGATACAGACCCTTTATGAGCCCAGCAACGTATTCGTTCCCGTACAACATGATTTTCTTCCTCTCTTCTACCTTTTCGTACCTCTTTCGTACTCAACCGTATATTTGTGGTTTCTATTACCTTCCCTGTTGTCTACAGCCCACCGTACCTCTTTCGTACTCAACCGTATATTTGTGGTTTCTATTACCTTCCCTGTTGTCTACAGCCCACCCAGACCGTGTAGCTTATAACTGAAATGGTATTTTGTTGGTTTTCAGATAGAAGCTTTCTTCGCCTAACAGAACAGGAATTCACTTCATTGCCTGTGGATGTAAGTAAATGAATGTTGATGTAGGCAATTACAGCAATTATCTAATTGAAATATTATCAACTAGATAATATGAAGATAGTTTTCGGGTAGCGGGATCAGCTAGGAGTAAGGTTTCTCAGTTGTTATCCACCTATCTATCTATAGCTTCAACTTCATAGCTTCATCATTATAGATTATGGTAACCATTTGGAACTGGACGTTGCTAATGCCTATCAGTGATACTGGGAAGGAAACCAATACCCAGTTGAAAACCAGCACTAATGTCCAGTGAACCGGCTTGAGGGGTGTAGAAAACATCATTTGGAGAACTTGAACGTATTTTTATCACTTCTACTCAACCTATTTGTCACGCTGCTTGAACAATGCGGCCAAAAATAAAGTGATTGTTCGAATATTAACCGTGAAAAGAACGTAGAGAGTGGGGAAAGGAAACTGATAATTGTGTAATAGTGAAAAAGGGTTTTGTGTGTTTGTCTGCGTGCGTAAAAGTGTTAATCTCTCTGCATTAAATTTTGCACCATTTCTTTACTGTCAGGGCATTACCAAGCAGCATCATAATGCGCTACCAGTTTACAACGGGACGTAATTCAAGTATGCACATTGCTCTCAATATTTCAAGATTCGCCTGCTGGCTAGGTGTCCTGTTGTAGCTAATTAGCCAGCTTTCAAAGCATTTGATGCATGAGAAGTGAACAAAAAACGTGTCAGGCAATTTCATAATTCAGATACTGTGGCATCATTGACTCCACCTCTCTCTTACAGGTCTATCGCCAATCGAATCAATACCAGTTTTCCAACAGTTTTAGCGCACAGAATTTCGTACTTGACATTTAAAACAGTTTAAGTTGAAAAACTAACACATGGCCAAATGTGTTCATTAGATAAAGTGTATTTGACCCACCTACGATACATGAACGGAGTTTTGAAATGAGTGCTCGTTATTTTCAGGTTATTGTCCAAGGCATCGTTAGCTTATTCCTCACCATGTATGGCGTCATGTACATCGCCGGTGATTTCAAGGAGATCCGGGCGACGGAAGAGCTGCAATCGAAGACCTGGGAGACTCAGATGAACTTACCTTCCTTCTACTGCTTCAACCACCGAGGCAAGCTGCTGAGGCCATATTCATAGAATGGAAGTTACATCCTCGATTTAAAACGTTTAAACTATGTGTTCTTCGGAAGTTTATGTCTCGTTTGGTGTGTCAAATTGTGAAGTGTGGTGTTGGACGCTCTGGTAGTAGAGGATTGTTTCATCTGCATTGGTTTACGTTCGTAAGGAGGCAGTTGAGCTTCTGTGGTGTAAGAATTATGAAACAACGAAAAGGTGATTAATTAATTTCCTGGAATAGTAGTTTATTGACATGCACCTAGTTTTGGTTCTTAGTCTTGATAGTCGAGTATGAAACCTGACATACAATACCAGACATAACAGTCATGCTCATACCACACATTTCATATTTTTCATGTCTCACTTGGCAAATTATTATTGTTAACCTTCATCGTTTATCACAATTGTTCTTGATTTATTTATTAAAATACATCCACTTTTTTTTGTGTAAAATCGTGCTTATCAGTTAGTCATCCTTCAAGCTGAAGACCCTGGACGAGAGACTGGTATACAGGTATCTAAGGGAGACCGCTCCACTGTGAGCAGTATGCCTATCTAGCAGGGAAGTCTTGAGAGACGGCTTCACACCACTTGGTGGGGAAAATAGGGAAGGTCTTGCAGTACATGGAAATAGCGCTTGGAGTCTTCCTGGACATAGCAACTCCTCATTTGGGTCTATGGTAAGAGGCACATGGTCGACAAAACCCGATGTGACTGGGTGAGAACCATGTTAGAGTACTGCATGGTCTAGGTGTCGTTGTTTGTGGAAAAGTTAGTGGTAACAACGACTGGGGGTTGACGTGGTCGTAGACAGCCTCATCCAAACACTGAATGAGAACGGTTACTACTGTTAGGGGTGTTTTGTTGTTCATCGTTTGTTGGTTTACACTTTTAATTAACTTATAAAAATAATAAAAAAATATTAATTAACTTATAACTTATACAAAATACTTTTTTCTACTGTGGAAAGACTTGTGTAGTGTGTCAGACGTGTGTTTTTGTTCCTGTTTGAACGGATAACGAATAATCACGCGAAATGAACACCGGATAACAACTCTTTATTTTACACAAGAGAACGGATGACACTCGATATAATAAACGGTATTATAATTATGATAACAGTACAGCAACTTGGTAAGTGATAACAACCGGTCTATAACAACGGGTCGGGTCGGGGGAACAGGTTGGACAACCGAACAACGGCTCCCACCAGCCATCATGGTGAGCACTCTATTGGGGCAAGTAACAACCACTACCTACCAGCCCAAACATCCTCCCCCCACAATGAGGCACTCATTCTAACAAATTTAAGAAACGGGCACTAACAGTCCTTTGGTAGCGGGCAGAGCTTGACTAACGGGCGGAGTTTCTCCCCATTACCAGACCGGACTCTAGCTACACGGGTTACACCATCTTTACCAGGAATCAGGTCCACTATCACACCCATGGGCCATGACAGAGGAGGAATATTGTCTTCCTTAATCAACACTACATCCCCCACTGTAGCAGGGCGATCAGGGGTATTCCACTTAGATCGGGTCTGGAGGTCTAACAGGTACTCAGAGTGCCACTTCTTCCAGAATTGACTTACCAGATTAGAAACAAACTTCCACTTAGGAGCTAATCGGGAGCTGAAGTCAAACACATTGCTCTCAGGTAAAGCAGTAAGCGGGCGTTGAACGAGAAAATGAGCAGGGGTAAGTACCAGTATGTCATCTGGTGAGGAGGATTGGTGAACTAACGGGCGGCTGTTAAGAATGGCCTCAATCCTAATGGCAACGGTGCTGAACGTTTGAAGCGTGGTGGTTTGGTCTCTTAAATTGACCTTCAACAGTCGTTTAGCAGACTTAACGGCAGCCTCCCATAACCCACCAAAATGCGGTGCCCTAGGTGGAATGAATTTCCATTCCACTCCTCGGTTAGCGAGTCGTTCAGCTACTACATGATCAAGGGGGCTAGCAGAACGGATTTGGTTGAGTAAGTTGGATGACCCCAGGAAATTACGACCATTGTCGCTCCAAATAGCTGAAGGAACGCCTCGGCGACCCATAAACCGCTCCAAGCATTGGAGAAACCCATCGGTACTAAGATCCATAACAACTTCAAGATGGACGGCTTTGGTTGTGAAACAAACAAAAACGGCAAGGTAAACCTCAACGGCTCGAGCTCCTCGAAGACCGGCAATAGAAACAGTGAACGGGCCACAAAAATCAACTCCAACCTGCTCAAAGGCAAAGGCACGGGTGACTCGGGCCTCAGGCAGCTGACCCATCATGGGCTGAAACGGTCTCGGTTTAATTGAAAAACAACGGGTACACCCAGCTAAAACACGATTAACGGCATTTCTCCCATCAATCACCCAGTATCGGGTACGCAGGTGGGCCAGCGTGGCTCTGGGCCCTACATGCATGCATGTAGTGTGCGCGTAACGGATGAGCAGCGGTACCAGTAAATCAGAAGGTTTAAGCAAAGCGGGGTGCTGTGTCTCAAATGACCCAGGCATATTTGATAAGCGACCCCCTACTCGGAGAGTGCCTTCAGAATCGGAAAATATAGCCAACTGTTTCATCAGTTTAGTTGGTTTAGCTCCCTTAATGGTGGCTTCTTGGATCTCAGACAAGCTGCGACCTTGAGAACGGCGAACTAGAACTGAATCGGCTTTCTGAAGCTCAGATGTGCTTAGCGGTGGTCTAGTCTGAGATAGCAAACAGGAACGGCGGATTTTACAATTATTAATAAAGCGGATTATCCAAGCAGTAACTCGACGCAAAACAGTATAAGAGCTAAAACGGGCTTCAAACGGAGTCTCAACAATAGTTGCAGCTATTACTCTCGATGAAGCTCTGATTTCACTTGAAACAGAATCGGGTTTCAAATCAGGGCGAATCCTCCTCACTGGCCACAAGGAACGGTCGGAAGCCAACCAATCTGGACCATTCCACCACAAGGAACAGTTCACTAACTGATCAGGTTTGGCTCCACGGGAGGCAACATCAGCGGGGTTGTCAGCAGAACGGACATGGAACCAGTGCTCTTTGGGCAAGTGGGACAGGGTTCGAGCAACCCTGTTACCCACAAATACCTTCCAAACGGGAGCGGGGTCAGCGGTGAGCCAGGATAGGGCAACTGTGCTATCAGAACAGGCAATTATTGCAGAATTGGGAACAGAAGGATATTCGGAACGGACACGAGTCAGGGTTTTACCCAATAGTTCCGCCGCTAGCAGTTCTAATCGGGGAATTGACTGAGGCTTCATTGGAGCGATTTTTGCTCGAGCCAAAATTAAACGGGCAGCAAATTCACTGTTCATCTGAGATACATGATAAACTGTGGCAGCATAGGCCTTTTCCGAGGCATCAGCAAATCCTACTAACCATTGAACGGGGGCATCCACTAGTATGTGACGAGGGATGGAAACAGACTGAAGCAAATTGAGGGTATCAGCAAGGGCAGCCCAATCATGAACAAATGAACCTGGTAACGGATCGTCCCAATCATACTTTGAACGACAAATCTCCCTTTGAATGAAACGAGCTTGAACAGAAACTGGCATAATCCACCCAGCGGGATCGTAGATCCTTCCAACTTGACTAGCTAACTCTCTCTTGGTGTGAACAGTAAGAGAAACGGGAACCTTAAAGTAAAACTCATCAGTGGTAGGATTCCAGGAGATTCCCAACATTTTTAATGGCTTTTCATCATCGGAGGTCAGACAAACAGGAACAGAGGGGGCAAGCCGGTGCTCTTCTGGAATACCAGAAAGCAACTGATCAGAATTGGAGGCCCACTTACGGAGCTCCAACCCAGCAGTAGCTAACAGTGATAGCAGTTCATTCCTAGCCTCTAACGCTGAGTGCAGGGAACTCCCCCCACCATGTACATCGTCAATGTACGTATTTTCCTTCAACAATTTGGAAGCAATTGGGTAACTTTCCTCATTTTCATCAGCTAAGTGACGGATGACCCGGTTAGCTAGGAAGGGGGCTGAAGCAGTTCCGTAGGTAACAGTTGTGAGGGCGAAATCTTGAACAGGTTGATCAGGGGAGTTGCGCCAAACTATTCTTAACAGGTCCTGATCCTCAATTGGATGTTGAATCTGCCTAAACATTTGTCGTATGTCAGATATAAAAACATAGCGGAAAGAGCGGAACCGGGTTACCATAACGGATATATCGGGTTGCATTTTTGGTCCAACTAGCAGAATTTCATTCAAAGACCGGCCATTGGAAGTGCGCTGAGATGCATTAAATACTACGCGGATTTTTGCAACAGGATCACCTTCACGATGAACAGAGTGATGAGGAATGTAATAATTGGGGTAACGGGGGATTTCTTCTGAGCTTAACAGCCTCATATGTCCCAATTGGGTATATTCTTCCATGAATGAACGGTAAGCAGTGGCTAAAACAGGGTTACGTTTTAGTCTGGCTTCCAACCTATACAATTGTCTTAAAGCAATGTGTCTGGACTCACCCAGAGCAGTGGGAGACTCAGACAACGGAAGAGCAACAGTGTAGCGACCAAACTTATCTCTACTAACTGATTCCAAAAAACGGTTTTCAGCCTGATGATCCTCAGGCGTCCAAGGGGAGACGGGTTCAACAGACTCAATTTCAAACATCTGGCGTAACAGATCATCAGTGGAAACGGGAACAGCTGCTACCTTAACAGAAACTTCATCGGTAGGTGCAGGTATATCTTCATCTTTGATTGGGAAACACACTACACTGGGAGATACCAATTGGAAATCAGACGTGCAGACCTGGGCTGCGAGCTGGAACAAACTAATTGGGTTCTCAACAAGTTCCATGGGTGGAGCTACAGAAAATAGATTTCGAACAGGGGTTGAGTGATTGGGCTTAACTTGGCTAACAGTAGACTCAACATTTTGCTTGCTGAACGGGAACCGGGGAAACGGCTTCCGTTGGGGTTTAGGATTGGCAGCTACTACCTCCAAAACGGTAGAGAGCTCCTTAAGAACTTGCGAGTGGTAGTCCTTAGGCAAGAATTTAGGAACAGTGAAAACATGGGGTCCCTGTAAGCAGGGATAAGCGGCCTGTAATCTAGCTTGAACAAGGAAGGGGTGGGGCTCTATCTTGTTAACTGGCTCTTCGCTGGAGTATTTCATTTGATGCGCATAACGGCTGAATTGAACGGACTTTTTACAGACGGGTGGAGTGGCACCAGTAACCAGAGTTCCCAAGTCAGTTTCCCATAGACCAACCTCAGAGGAACGGGGAAGCAATCGGGAAAAAATGTCAGCTCCGAGAATAGCCTGAACATAGTGAGCAGTGTGAAACTGTGGGTCAGCAAGTTGGGTTTCCATGGATGTGATACTGGGCCATAAAGCAGGGTTCCAACTACGGCTGGGCAATGGCGAAAGGGGGCTCTCCATAACGAGCGCTTCAAAAGGAATTACCCTACCAGAACGTGTGTGAAGCTGAGCAGTAACGGAACTGTGAATGGGGTTTGAAGAACTCCCAATTCCCTGTAAACTGCCCTTCATGGGAATCAAACGGAGTCCTAACTTCTTCACTACTAACGGGGAAACAATATTGACTTCACTTCCTGAGTCAATCAAAGCTCTGAATTTAATTATTTCCCCTCTACAGGAGGAAAGGGGGACTACAGCAGTAGGGGTGAGCCCAAAACGAGATAATTTTAAACAGGACTTATGGGTGACGTCAATTTTACTAACGGGTTGGGATGAGCCAGCTACGCCTAATTTGGATGACTCAATCCCAGGAAACAGGCCCCTGAAATTATTCCTAGGTGCTAACATGCGCCTAACATTACCTACAAGTTGACGTCGAACAGCTGAATTCTTAACAGTTGAAGACTTAACGGGTAATGGGCTCTTGGCAGTAGCGCTCACCAATGATACCTTGGAAGGAACCGGCTGAGCGCCGTCGTACCTTCATAACGGGGCTGATGTTTCTATGGGGGGACTGGGGGGCGAACGGCTGGAACAAAGGGACATCATGGCCATCTTTTCTTCTTCTTGAACGGGTCTTGAAGCGGGTGACGGTCGAGGAGTGGAACTGGTGGCTGGAACGGCTGACAAGCGGAACAGTGAGGGTGAACGGGCTCTCTGAACAGTGGTTGGAGCTTTTTTATTCCCCTGCTTCTCCTCTGGGACTAGTCGAGCTATCCTTAGCTCCTTTCCAATAAACCGAAGCAGATCAGAGTGAGAGGGGATGGCATCCATTTGTTCCATCACCTCCCGGTTGAACTTCTCTTTGAGTTCAGCGGATAAGCGAAAAAACAGGGCTTCAAACAATAAGTACTCCCGAAGATTGGGAGTGGGGAGGTCGAGCATTGATCCTACCCATGAACGAGCGTTGTTGTGGAAATGTTCCAAGTCAGCAACGTTGGGCCTTTCCAAACGGGGTAAATGTATGCGCTGCGCAAATACTGAACGAGCCAAACGGTATTTTGAGGTATTTTCCGCTACCAGAGCGTCATAAGCCTGCTGATAGCTGCTACCGGCAAATGATGATCGGAGATCGGGAGAAAGCTTGCTCAACAGTTTTTCGAATTTAATTTCATCCGGTATGTGCTTCATGTTATGAACTGCACCATCAAACAGTTTCCTAAACTCCGCAAAGCGGGAGATTTGGCCTTCAAATAACGGGACGGTTGTGAGCAGCTCATTCATCATTTTAATCTGAGCGTAAGCGTGTTCATGACTGAGAACAACTTCGTCATCAACCTCTTTCTTAGCGCTAACTGGATTAATTTCAACGGGGAGGCGCTCAGCCAAACTTACAACAACAGAAGTTACCTGATTAAGCAGATTTTCCTCGATCTGCTGATCGAACTGAGCCTCCTCAACGGCATCGAGGAACATTCTTCCTCGACGGAAATCGTCCTTGATAGACTCCGCCAGTGCACTTACCGGTTGTCGTTTTAGAACTGCATTAGCCCTGATTGACCAACGTCTGATGTTCTTCAACAGGTCTTGCTGAGGGGCACTCAGCAGATCAAAAAGGGCGGGATCAAGTTGAATAGACTTATTCTTGACGACATCATACGAAGATGAAACTGGATGAACCGATTGAACAACCGCATCGTCCGGCGGAAAATCCGGGTCCGATTGACGGGATCTACGCTTCTTAATTCCTTTTGGCGGCATTATTGGACGGTAGAACGCGAAAAACGGGGAAAAACGACGGTAAAACGGTAAAACGGTAAATGGAAAAAACCCGATGTAAACAAAGTCGCGAGGTAAACTAGGTTAAATTCGGACACGCTCGATATTAACCACAATCCCGGGTTTCGGCACCAAAATGTTTGAACGGGTGAACGAATAATCACGCGAAATAACCACCGGATAACAACTCTTTTATTTACACAAGAGAACGGATGACACTCGATAAAATAAACGGTATTATAATTATGATAACAGTACAGCAACTTGGTAAGTGATAACAACCGGTCTATAACAACGGGTCGGGTCGGGGGAACAGGTTGGACAACCGAACAACGGCTCCCACCAGCCATCATGGTGAGCACTCTATTGGGGCAATAATATAAGATAACAGTGCCGCAACTTGGTAAGTGATAACAACCGGTCTATAACAACGGGTCGGGTCGGGGGAACAGGTTGGACAACCGAACAACGGCTCCCACCAGCCATCATGGTGAGCACTCTATTGGGGCAAGTAACAACCACTACCTACCAGCCCAAACAGTTCCACATCAACAAGAGGTGCACAAGAAGCGCGCTTCTCCAAACTGACTCGAGCAGTGAGGAAGAGGTGACAAAGAGGTGAGGAGGTGAGCGCCCGTGCGTCGCCGCCCAAGTGGACATTGAACCATTGAATTACATAGAGAAGGTGTCGAAGCGTCGTGCTTCTCACCTCGCCTGCACCGCGCGGCCGCTTGTCACCTCTTACGTGTGAATTGGGCAGCGGCCTATCAGCTTCTTGCGCTGCATGAATAGAAAGAGGTCTCCTCTGGTGGACATGCAGGCATTATACAGACTATCGGTATGGAGACCCTTCATATGAGGAGCTACTCAATAGTTCCTGAATTTCACTTTAGGAAGAGGTTCAAGGTCAAAATGATGGGTGGAAGGTAACGAGCGTGCAGATGGCATGGCAAGAACAGGGGCATCCACTGCTTTTGTGGGGCCGGAACTGGTCTTGGCTATTGCCAAATGCTCGGTAGGATCCTCCTTGGGAAGGGCATTGGGAAGACATTCCGGGCACAGAATCGTAGTGTACACAAGAGATCCGCTGTGCAGTCTTTGCAGAGAGGAGGACGAAACGGTGCCTCCGCATATTAAACCCAGGATTCAGTGCGGCGGGTGGGGAAAGGACACATCCTGAGTCCCTGATTATAATCTAATCTGATCTTGTCAAATCGGAGCTGTGTGAGTAATCCAGTTAGTCGAAAGGGTCGTTTGATCATGAACTACCACCGCTAATAGGTACATCGTTATTTTCTACTATTAAATGATGTTAAGATTTCTAATGTCAGGAATATTAGCTCAATATTTTGAGCAACGTAAAAGGAGACTGAAAAGTTCTGCGTGTACATTCAAATCATTCGATGAGAGTCTCAAATGTAGAGATTCAAAGGCTGATGGGCAGTGTGGTCTACTGATGAGGCATATAATCTTTTATATAAAAATCCAATATTTTTCTCCTTCTTGTCAAAAGCTCATGCGAGGCTATAGTCGTTTTTTATAGTCATTCCTTAGAAAACTTGACATCATTGAATGAAAATGTTGACACCAATGGAACCTAAATCCTAGAGATACGCACATTTTATTCGATTCGCCGCTCTGTAAATTCTCTCACAATATTCCATTATTTTCGTGTAGATAACCCTCCCCTCTGAATAAATTCCCCATCAGAATCTATTGACATGATTAACTGTGAAAGTGCACTGTAATTTGCACTTTTTGGGAGACCAGCACCAAACACCATTTTAGGTTTTGACTAATAGGATCGCGGCGAAACATTACATTGGCAACATTTTGCACCTCTAAACGTCAGAACAATAATTAAGATTTTCAATTATATTGATACCAAACAGCCACCAGTGTGTGGAGAACTGAGAGGTGTCTCATGCACTGACACGAGTTTTCACCATCGATGGCTGAGGTTTTTTCCTCCGATTTTATCAGTTTCTTTCCAATTTAGGTTTTTTTCTTTATTATTGCAATCATATATTTTCATACTGGGTTGATTTATGCATCCTCCAAGTTTTCATAAAAATTACCTCCGTTGCAAGGACTAAAGTGAACCAGCTATTCCCCCGCTCTTTCGCTATTCCCATCCGTTGATTGTTTAGAGCCCTAATGCTTTTCACCTTCACTTTCAACATCTAAGTAACCAGTCGCTACACTTACCAGAGCTCCGCCAGAAAACCAGCGGTCTGTCAACGCCCACAGAGCGAAGGAGTCGAGATTTGATGCTCATTCATTGTTGGAGAGAGTCAGCGTTGCAATCCATTACTCTCCTGTCACTGAAGGTGGCTTGGCCCGAATACTTTTTGCTGTAGTATCAACCCACTGCCTACTCCCTAATGCTACGCGGTCTTTTAGAAATGACCTCTCGAAACCGAACAATCCTTCTAACCAACTCCTACAGTTTCTTTTTCTTGTAAATATCTTTTGATGGCAGAGGGACAATCTAAACCCAATCGCTTTAAAAATAAAACATGTGTCTGCCTAGTTATGTTGATAGTATGACAAAATTTTCTGCAGTGACGCCTGGGCCAGAATTTTCAGTTTTTTTGTGCTGTCGATTTGGTTCAAGGTGCAGTTGTAGTGACAGAAAATGTGTGACGTCGAATTTCCAATGATTTTTAACACGACCAATTTGTATCTATGTAAATTTATCGGAAAATCGTAACCAATCGTTGGAAAGCTCTATATATAAAGATCTATAGACATATATATATCTAAAAGCCCTATCTAACGTGAAATCTCAGGCAAGTTTCTAGCATTAAATTTTTGTCTTCACTATTTCTCTCCAAAATCCTACCTCGAGAGCTTGTACGGTGGTTCTATGATATGGTACGTCCGTTGAAGGCTTTGAAATTGTGAGTAGCAACTTCCTGTGGTTCCGCTCTGATCATCGGCCCACTAACTGGCACATTCATTTCTGTTTGCGAGACTTGTGACCGGCGTTAGAGTAGAAGAGGTGATACGTAACTAATCCACACTGTGATTCACCATAATAATAATTTTTATTATTGCATCTAGTTTGAACCAAACATGTATAGAAGGGATTTAAGAAGGGAACTTGAAGGCGTAGGAATGAAGCTCGGGTCGGTCCATTGGACACTGTGATTCACTGATGCGGGCAACTGTCGAGTGCTAGTGAGTCTGGATTATACGAATTGGAACAGAAGCAAATTTTATCAGAAAAACGAACTCTTCAAACAGCTGAAGTAGCAAAATGTATAAAAGGGGCCATTCTGGTGTAATCAAATTGTTGTTCTCATTGTATAAATACATGGTTTCAAAAGGAGATTCCTATCTCAACACTTTGGGACCATAACCTGTGTATTGAGAGGATGCCCACTACAGAGGGGTTTCCTTGTAAAGGGCTTTACTTGAACTGTTCCTCTTACCGCGAACCCCCTCTGTGGTGGACATCCTCTCTATAGACAGGTTCGGTCCCCGAGTGTAGAGTTAGGAGATCCTAACTGCAACTGACCTGTTGCAATCAGACCTCATTTTGAGGCAAAACGAATTTTTCGCTTTCCAAATGTTATTGTTCTTCTACGAACCCAGCTTCAACCGCAAAATTGCGTGTTCTTTTGACAAAACTGAAGTAGTCTCCTCACCTTCATTTCACATTACTGCAGATCTTCAGTCAGGTTATCTTGTCTCAGCACGACTATTAAAAATTAAAAATTCCCAATTTCGGGTGAAAAAACGAAGAATTTATACCTTATAATTTTGACCGAAATATAAAGAACCTCATAGTTCGAAAATGTGTTGGACATCGGGTTCGCTTGCGCAGTCGATTGGTCCTCGTGAAAACCAGCTCAAATTGCACAGTTGTCAGCCTCCGGACAGACTTCCGAGCTCTCAGACATGTTGACCTGTTATACCTGATCTGGTGATAAAAACTTCGCCAGAAACAAACAATAACTGGAAGTACGTTGGAGAGGTTTATCGTAATTGGCTCTCGAAGAGACAAACGAAGGGAGTAAAAGGGAATTCCTGCGAGGAAATTATATTCATAAATAATAATACTGGTACTTGCCTGCGGAAAATCTGTCAACATTCACTTTCGATAAATCATAATTTAAACATTATTTGGAGTATCAAACAAATGTACAAGTTACTCACGCATCTTCGAAAACGTACCAGATATTTAGGTACCTTAATTAGCAGCAACAGACCTGCCGATTTAGACCAAAGGATGGAGGTTGACAATAAAATTTGAGTGAAAGATCGACCTTAATTATGATACGTACAAAGAAGAACCTTTCCTCCCTTGGAAATTGTTCCTGATTTTTTATATTTTCTTGTGTGCTGAAGTCGAATCAATAGTAAACAGATTCTACCAAGCACAATTTGTAAGAGATTGGAGGTTGTTTGAAAAAACTAAAATATCACTTTTTTAATATATTTATTTAACACTTTTTTGGTGAAAAACAGTACCTAATAGGCATATGAAATAATAATATTTAATACTGAATATAATTAATGTGTATATTTTGCCTTTTTGTTTTCCTTTTGTACTCTCCATCACGTGTTTCCCGTTGTAGTTGGCAAGCATCTTCTCATTGCATTTACCGCTATACCTTTTTTTCATTTGGGTTATCTCTTGGTGAAATCGAGACTGAAATTAGACTGAATAGACTTGGTGGTGAGTAACCCTTCTGCCAGATGGCTGAAAAAATGGATGGAGGGTTGGGGAACAGTTAAATTTAGGAGGACGGAATAGTAGACAATAGTCCCTTCTTTTGAGACTGTTAGCCGAAGTCGTCAACATGAAGGTGAATCAGCCTGCAGGATCAATGTTCATACTGGCTCCACTGATTCGAACAGCACATGGCTTTCAGATATCGAGTCAATTAATAATAATTTTTAATAACTAATAATTATTAATCATTAAGAATCATTAATAATAAATTACACTACGCGGTAAGTAATAATTAATAATGAAGTATAACTCATAATAATAATGAATCTATAATTTAAGAATGTAGACAGAAGGGTGATCTGCACAAAGAAGATGATAAACCGTTGTGTCAAGAATTTGCAGAGTTTTTTGTTCAAGCTTTTGGTGATAAAACACCTCACTTTTCGACCTAAAACACAAAATTTTTGATGAAAATCTCAATCAGGCACCATTTTTTGTCAAATTTAATTTGACAGAAAATGGTGCCTGATTGAGATTTTCTGCCTTCGGGTTCGTGTTTCTGTTGTAGGGAGTATTTTGATGCAGAACAGTGTTATCATCCACGCACAGCCAAGTGGAGCTGGCGTATTCATTCTGTGGCCAGCCTGAAGGATGGTGAGGTTACGCACAAACAACATAGACAAATGAACAACTCGGATTATATGTTTAATATTTACTATAGTAATTATAGCTTAGTAGGTAGTTACAGCTTATTAGGTATCTACAAGCCTATACGAATATTTACAATGAACAGGGTCAGTTATAACATTTATATCTTTTAAATTGTCCGGGGCGGAGCTTAGACAATGTTCTGTTCTCATGGAATTATGAATAATGTTGCTTCCCGGACTGGCGACCTGCAACAAAATCAAGGTAAATTAATCTCAGGTTAAAACTCGTCAAAGGTTGCAGTCAGTAATATATTGGGAAAACAAATAATATTTACAAATAACATATTATGTCGTTTGCTAGTAATTGATCTGCGAGTAAACATGGAGATCCAGGCACTTAACCCCACGACGGACCAGAATTTTTTATTTCATCTGGCCCTACAACTAGTTTTGTAGTGGTAGGTTTTTTCAAAATTTTATTACTGGGAAATTGGAATATTTGCAGCCATTGGTCCCAGAATGGTCGGAGACTGGACCCGAACCCTTCTGTGGGGTATCCAAACACCTCAGGAAAAGCACCATAAAAGAGTGGCTGCTATCAGAAATTCAAGCCACATGGAATATATCCATAGCCCAGCGGCACTCTAAAAAATTCATAAAAGAACCCTCACATGCGGCCACCGCAGATCGACTAAACCTCAGCCGCACCAGGCTGAGGATAACGGTTGGCTTACTGACTGGGCAATGCCGACTCCACAAGCATCTCTACAGGATTGGGGTGGCCAAGGACAGTGAGTGGCGGTTCTGCCTCGAGGAGGAGAAAACGGCAGAACACGTCCTATGTCACTGTAAAGGACTAGCCAGATCCCGGTTTCTGTGCCTGGGCCATGAAAAACCTGACACAAAAATCTACGTGGGGAATCTTAATCGCCACTGGAAGTTGGTAAACAACTGGAGCTCATAGAAGAGCTCTAATTACAATAGATCTAATTAGGACGAGGTGCTTTACTTACAACAAGCCTCCTAACATACTTATCGGTCCCAGAATAACAAATCGTGAGACGTGTCGCATCACCGAATGAGCGAGTTGTCGAAGTATATACTCGCACATACACATTGCAGCAGCTCAATTATTTAAAAACTACTCCTTAATGTCGTGGCTACTCTCGGGCACGGTGGCTCTCTCTTACCTTTGGCACGGAGCGATTATGTTAAACCCGCAAGACCGCTCGGTCTTGAGGTGCGATACACGTAAATCGCCGTTGGGAGAACTTGTACCCATTTGAAATTTCGAATGACACCCTCTGTACTCCATTCTACTCTATTCTAGATCAGCTGCAGATCAAGACGACAAAAATCAAAGCGTAGAATGATTAAGAGGGTGAATGGTTAAATAAACTGAATATTGGTAGAGATATAGGAACTCAGCTCAACAGGATTCATGGAGGTCTGTTGTAATATACGGAGATAATTCACTTGACATTAGTAGGATATGTCGAATAAATGCAAAAATGCTACAGGAAATTCTCTTCGTTCTATGAGTAACCTCCAACTTGACGAAACTCTTTTGACGTTAGTCGCGGTGCTCCTACTATTGAATGAGTCAAATAAGAAACTTGAAAGTTTGAGCCCAGAAAGGAACATCTGAAGGAAACCTCGACACCTCGGCTCGAGGTTACAACGAAATGACGTCAGAAAACGCTCTAAAGAGCCAGGATCATTCGGACGCAATTTAGATGCAAAAGTTGTTCTCGATGAATATGAGTTGGTTCGTTAGTGAAATAGTTTCTATTGAGGTTCTGTAAACCACGTTAATATTACGGTGAATCAGTTTCAAACCCATCAAACAGTATGTGCCCTCAAATAGGATTATTATTTATAGTCTAATGTACGACGATAGTTCTCTAACATCTACGTTTTAATAGCTACCTTGAGACCCAGGGTTTTACCTCATAAGAATAGTTATGATACGCAAATAGGTTATATTGTGGTGAGTATTTAGGATGTTATGAGTTGTTGAGTTACCGCGTGAAATACATTCTGACCAAGGGACGGACTTTGAATCATCCGTGTTTGAAGAAGTCATAGCTCTGCTGAACATCCACAAAACCCGTGCTACCCCCCTGCATCCACGAAGTTCGGGATTGGTGGAGCGGTTCAATCCTATCTTATGGGAGGCGATGGCAAAAGTGGTTGGATCCAACCAGCTGGATTGGGACCTCATGCTCCCTTGTGTCCTCCTTGCGAATCGGGCAACAAACCGTACGGCAACTGGGCATTCTCCTGCTCTAATGGTAAAGGATGCAACTGCTAGCAGGATTTACCCCATCCAATACACCTTGAACTGCTTATGCTCAATGGCTGAAGGAGTAGCTAATCCAAGTGCACGAAGTGGCAAGGGAGCCGTCTAATAATAGCCTTAGATTCAGTCAAACGGCAGTATGATGTTAGGGCTGACAAACCCAGGTACCAAGTAGGAGATTTTGTGTGGTACTTCCGGCCCCGCGAAGTCGGTATTTGCCCAAAACGCCAGTCATCGTGGATTGGACCTTGCCAAGTGACCAAAGCCATTTCCGAAGTGGTTTTTCGAATACGGACGCCCAGAGGAAAGAGAAGAGGGAAATTGCTCCTTGTCCACGCTGACAAGCTGGTTCCCTGCTCAGACCGTAAAGAAGAGGAGGGGGTGGTGTTGTGAGTATTTAGGATGTTATGAATTGGTGAGTGGAGACTAATGCATGGAAACTGTGTAAATGAGTTGAATAAAATTCTCAGTCTTCGTTTTGCTACTGTTAAGATCGTGTTAAGCTTCCTTTATTCTTAATTTACTATTCGAGTAAGAGTCTATTAGAATATGCTTACGTAATTAATTGGCACTCTAAAGAGCTGTTTTGAAGAAGATAACGATGATGGCTGCTCTCAAAGGTGACGCCTGACCAGCGGCGCCTGTGCCGGGCGTCGGCGCCCGTTCGTGCGTTCCTTCTTCCCGGAGCGGTCCCTGACTTCCACCTCCCGTCTCCTCAACGACCTTCACTTTTTCGAAGTCTTCGTCTTCCTCCAGATTGATGCGCCCGTTTCTGTTAAGTTCCATAGCTGTAATTGCGACAAATTGATAAATCCACCTTGTCGAACGTATCAAGGAAAACATTGAATTCCAATACAAATTAGGCTTTAAAAGACTTTAATTTCACCTGACAATGTTGGTATATTAAAGTCCATACACACTGGGAGTAACCATTGAGTTTTCTTAATTATTAAGCAAAATCCGTCTCATGTCTAATTAAATAATACCTCAAACATGACGTTTAGGCCCTCCAACTTGTAGTTGAGAGAAAACATCTCGGACAAAGCCCTCACTCGAGGGATATATAGCTTTTTCAAATTGAATTAGTCCTTTTACAAAATGAATTAGTCCTTTTTTAAAATGAATTCGTCCTTTTTCAAAATGAATTCGTCCCTTTTCAAAATGAATTCGTCCCTTTTCAAAATGAATTAGTCCTATTACAAAATGAATTAGTCCTATTACAAAATGAATTCGTCCTTTTACAAAATGAATTCGTCCTTCATAAAGAGGGACCAAATGATATGCAGATACCTTTTTCTCGGAGAATAACAATTTATTGCATTGGTTTGCATAGTTAATAAATATGTAATACCTAGAAGAAATTTACAAAGTTTACAAGGAATAATTGATATAAGAAATTTACGGAAAGTTGGCAAGACTTTCATACAAAGCCAACGTATAAAGGAGCTCCATTGAGAAGATGTGCGGGAGATAAGGGATGACATGTAGAAGATTTCCGCGCCCTTGCATAAAGACCGCATGCCTACCGCCACCGTTTTCCAGAGCCCCAGACGCCGCCCTTATTACCTTCAAGAGTTGGTCCCTCTTTATGAAGGACGAATTCATTTTGTAAAAGGACTAATTCATTTTGAAAAAGGACTAATTCATTTTGAAAAGGGACGAATTCGTTTTGGAAAAGGACGAATTCATTTTGTAAATCGACTAATTCATTTTGTAAATGGACTAATTCATTTTGTAAAAGGACGAATTCAATTTGAAAAAGCTATAATATACATAATATGTGTATTATATCCCTCGGGTGAGGGCTTTGTCCGAGATGTTTTCTCTTATATTATACCTTTTATGTAATACAATATAATATCTAATAGTTGTGATACTCCCCAGTGATACTTTGGATGAGATTTCCGTTTTCGTGACTTAGGGGTGGGACATCGAAGCCTCAACACTGTCACACATCGAAAGTTCACAACATCGATGTTTTACAAACAATCAACCCCCCCCCCCTTTTTGTGTTTTAAGAGAGATTATTGTTATAATTATTACAAATCTTTGGAAGGAAAACGACGTGATCTACTGAATAAAAAAACATTCGTGTAAATACGAGTCGAGTAACCGAAGTTATAGCCTGTGAAAGTGGTAGTCAGTGGAGTCGACCGCTGCCTCGTGACTACAATCGAAGTCGGTGACTTTGGTGAGACGATTAGTGTAGTCAGAAATCGTAGACATCGCTGAAAGATGCAGAGAAAGCCAAAAATCGTAGTTCGTAGTCATTCATACTCGTAGTACAGCCATAGTCGCAAACCAAAGCAGTCGAAGTCGAAAATCGGCTCACCCTTTCCTTTCGAACGTGCCCTTTTACCGCCCGCCATCAGTTAAACTTTCCATTAATATTTTTTCTAACTGTCTACTTTCATAACAAATAACATGAATCCATTTTGTCATTTATCGCTACAGTATTTCGAAATTTCACACAAAATATAGAAAATCTAATGTGATGAAGAAAAATTACTCGGAAATAATGATTTTGAAATTTGTTGTATAAACACGAAATTCACGCATAATTCCCGGTCGCTGCCAACCCTGGCGACGCTATGTCTAACGAGAGTCTGAAGGAGTAACCTCCTTTTGGCACACAGAAATCAGTCGAGGCATCTACAGAACGGCAAC
This sequence comes from Stenodema calcarata, assembly GCA_963920205.1. Lineage (NCBI taxonomy): Eukaryota > Metazoa > Arthropoda > Insecta > Hemiptera > Miridae > Stenodema > Stenodema calcarata. Next base: position 27,768,800 of record OY986049.1, on the reverse strand, counting down.
AAAGGTACCTAATCAAATCGAGCTCCTGGAAAAACTTAAAGTTCAAATGTGATCGTGATTGATCGCAATAGTACTCACCGTATAAGCGAATAGTTCCTTCCGCTTCTCCCATGCTATTCTTCGAAACGCACTTGTAACCGCCCAAGTCGGAATTGTGGATATCCTTTATTGTGAGGTACATGACTGTAGCGTAGTAAGGCGTTGATTGCTCGCTCATAACGTACTTGGGGCTCCACACTATCATTTCGCCTGTTGGAAAAGCAAAACGACGTTTTAGAATACAGAAACCCTGATATACGAATGAACCTTAGGAGTGGAGAAGAAGGCGCTATTAAGATCAAAATCACATCGTCTAACGAGTGGGCCCGTCGTCTCAATGCCTTTGAAAAAAACTACCAGGCAAACGGAAAGTTGACTGAACATTTTGTACTTGTGCGGAAGTAAGTACCTACTTGCCTCTCAATATAAGCGCTCTACTGCCACTTCCACGGAACCTATACCCATTTAAAACCTTTGTTCCTTGACACGCGACCAGAGCCCGTAGTAGTCTGAACTCCTAGGATGGAGGAGATGAAGGTAATTTTTGCTGATAATATGATGGATAGTTACTAACAATCGATTGTTTCAATACTATCGTCCTTAAACAATCGCTAACAATTGAAATGTTGAAAATTTAAACATGACATGTGTGACATTTAATACGTACGCAATTTAATACTACATGTTCTACATGAATGTAATGAATACATTTTCTACTATAATTGTTTATTACTTTCTACTATAATTGTTTACTATAATTTGATAATTTTTCTGCCATAAAACTCCCCCCCCCCCCCTTATAGTGGCCCGATTCTGTTACGAACTTAGCCTTTCGATTGCCACGACAGATTTTTCGTGCAAATTTGGATTTCTTATCTCAATTTGATCGAGAGTTATCTTCTGTAATGACGCACATATATGGTTTTTGTTATCCAATAGCAAGAATCTCCACATGAATTTTGAGTCATATTAAAATTTTTTGTGACCACCTCGTGTCATGGAAGATCAATCTAACTTGGCTGAATTTGAGGTTATATACTTAAGGCCTGGGCCACAGATTGATCCACTAAAGCTTCACCAAAGTCAAACCACTTCTAAACTGAGGTTTTTGGATTTTTGTCAGCTTCGACGAGTGCAACCACCGTAGGCATTTAGAACAAAATGAAAAACTACTCATGAGCAGATGGCGGTAGTAAACTACTCTTGGCCCAGCCTTGTGTATTGACAAATGCGGTAGACAAAGTGAGAAGAGTTAGTTGCCAGAAAATCCCTCATATCTGTCCTCCCTATGGACCCGGAGTAGGTGGCACGAAGCCAGACGCATCAATGTTACCTTCCGCCGAGAGGCCGGTAAATGGCTCATGTTACGACTCGAAAAAGAAAATCCTTCGTCCTAAGATAACATCAGGTCGCCAATAAAATACCGAGAGCAAACATCACGCTATTTTTCCTGCAGGTTTCTTTTCTTTTTCTCCTCGTTTCACAACTCGATCTGTTTGTTGACTGTTCGTGTTTTCTTTGTATGGTGGTTTTATGCATATAATACTCACTTGTTATGGAAAAGATTTGTGAGGTGTGTGAGTTTGTGGGCATGAACAAAATGCAGCTGTGATTTACTTTGGTGCCCTCGAACAATCCTCAATACCTTTCTCTTAAAGTGGACTTGAAAATGCTTACATACTCTCCAGCGGAAATACTGCTCTAAAACACCGATTGAATTCGTTCGTAATAAAAACATTCTAAGCAAACACTGACTGGCATTTGGTCAGTTCATCAAAATTAAATGCAGTCGCATTTCTTCACACGAATTCCTCTTATAGATTCCTCATATAGGAAAGATATCGACACCAAATTTCATTCGCAGCAGTTTTTAGGTGTGTGAACTTCCACATTCAAAACGACGTTTGCCAACTACGAGTTTAACCCCTAAGAACCCAGTGTTAACCCACAAGAACCCAGCACTCTCGTAAGACATACAAGCAATACGTCTATAAGTGTATTTGCAATTTTATTCACGTGAGGCATCTTCAGGCCGTATGTACAAGGGACGTCTAGAACGTAAGGTTACAACAAGAGTTAAAAATTGAAAAATGAATGTATTCCAATGAAATTTACAAGATAAGTGTCAAAACATGTCTTTTTTTCTACATAATCGCCATTGGGGTCAATACATTTTTGAAGCCTAGGGACCAGTTTTAGTATAACCTTGTCGCATCTCTTCTGTTCCTCCTCCCGAAGCCATTTTTCTACAGCATCCTGAACCTTCACGTCGTTTGAAAATCGATTTCCACCCAAAAACTCTTTCATTGTATGATGATTGAGATACAAAGATTGAGTTTAAATATGCCGCCCAAATGGAACAAGCAGGTCCTGAGTACGGGCGGTATGAGGTTTAGCGTTGTCATGAAGGAGTGACTCACAACGGGTCAGCATTCATCTCCTTTTGTCGTTGATTTTTTTTTCAACTTCTTGAGTGTCTGATAGTATGCAGCTGCATTCATGGTGATCCTTTAGCCATAAAGTCGACTAATAATATCCCTTTCCGGTACCAAAAGACAGATGATGACAGCCATGATCATCCACGTTTCGACACCAGTCGCAATTGGAGCGATTGGAGGACGAACTGTTTGACGCGTTTGGCTGCTGCGAGGACATTTTGTCCTGACTGAGGCGTTTGATGATTTGTTTGACGGGCCAGTTTTGGGGAGTTATAAAGGGGAAAAATTGCACATAAATTCCCAAAATGAACCAGTCTGACAAGTGGCACCTACTTCAGAATCAGAAATCAGAATTTCGATATCTTAATCCGTTCTCAAACTACAGCACTTAGAAGATGAAGAAACGTGGTTGTTACTTGAGATGCTCTTCATGGTTCATATGCTGTAATCTGATAACGGAACAGGATATCGCAATTCTGACGCCAACATCGTGTTCAGCGTGGAACAAATCTGTAAACTGAGGTGTTACACTGCAAACAATCGAAACAAGAGTTGTTATAAAACCAGTAAAATGGAGACATTTTACATAAAAACGGATATTTCTTCAAAAATTCGCTCTTATGGCCATGCTGCACAACTGTGGATTTTTTATACTTAGGTATAGCCAAAGTAAGTTTGTAATGTTTTCATCTGACGTTAAGTACTAGGTACTTCAGCTCATTTACACAGTTACTTTTTTGTATCACTGTTCTGTAAGCAAAATTTTTCTTGTATACTGAAAATTGTAAACTACTGCGAGGGTTCACTAGCGTTCAGTATCGCAAATACACCATAATTACCCTCAAGATAAACCCCATAGCCCTTAATCATTTAATGTCATTTCACATCTACTTGAAATTCTGTTTTACTAGAATAACCCGTAGTTTGGTCGATATGGTTCCCGATTGAACGTTCCCATTACGATTTTCGACCAGAAATCTTAGCCAGTGCTGCGCGAAACGCTTTTTCACGAGCTCGGTCGCCCGTAAGGAAAAAATTAGCGCGCCATAATGGGGCGAAGCCGATTATGCGAGGGAGAAAAAAGAGTTCAGATTAAAATTAATCCCTTGAGAACCCGAGAGAGAAGGAAATTGAGTCAATTTAGGTCCGTCCTCCAAAGCTGTTGAGAAATGGTTTAATTTTAGTTGGTTCCCTTTTCAGTGACTGCGCCTCTTGATGAATGGACGGTTGTACCGTAAAAATATTACGCTAGTAAAAGCGGAGGGAACCCAAAGGACAAATGACCCGGTATTTTTTTTGGTCTGTACTCATAATGTCAAGTTTGGGATTAAATTAATAATTTTACAGATTAATTTCTTTTAGGGACGATTCCCTGGGGCTGTGATAAAATGACAAAAGCTCTATTCTAGTGAGGAGGTCCAATATTTAGAAGGACATTCAAATACTTGGAACTGTCTCATATTTTGGTAATGTACTAGTAAGTCAGCTATTTAGCCCTATGGGAATGCGGGTTATTACAATTATTTTGTCAGAATAGTGAGAGAAAGCTTTCCACTTGGTAGTTATTGTTGCCGATCCTACTCAACCCACTCCCACGTAAATCGATAATTGAGAATAATGAACCAATACTTCTACGTCTACGCCCCCGCAACTAGTGAGGGTGACTACAATATTAGCTGCAAAGTTCGTTGAGCTATTTCACTTTGTACCGTACGAATTACCCTTTTAGCCTCATATTGCCTTGAGAATACTCGAAGATGAGGAAAGACGTCAAAACTCAAGAGGGAACAACAACGAATGCAATTTAGTATCTCCGAGAAACCCATGAAAATAATAGAAATATCGTGGAATCGCTATGAAAATATTATAACTAAAGCCTCGTTTACGAGGTTTGCTGTCGCGATCTTCTGTACAATCGCCCTCCTGTCAAGATAGCTATACGAAACTACTGGGGAAATGCTTCAAAATATTGTTCGAAAGGGTGACTAGATGGTCATCTCCCAATAAGGGGGGAGGGGGGGGGAGTCAGAAACTATCTGAGTGATAGCCTATAATTCATTTATATGAGACTTTTATAGCGATGATAAATTATTTAGAATTAATTTTTATTAAAATTTTTATTCTGGGCTTTTAACCCCATCCAAATGCCCACTATCGAATTGGCTGCTGCAGTAGAAGGCTATGAGGTGAGACAGTCAAGGTGACAGCTACTGTCAACTGTCACGACAAACATGATCGTGTGAGTGTAACTTGCCAGAAAAACAGCCACGGCCTTACAGTTTGCACAATGACAGTGGCTGCGACAGTAAACTGTCACCGAGTAAACGAGACTTTATGCACAGCTTCGCCAATCGAAGTCTAAGTGCGCAGAGTGTGCGCTATCGCAATATGGCATCAACATGTTTGGTACCTCCATGATGTTTTGTACAAATTCTAAAACATTTTGAACCCAGATGTACCAACTTCGTTGTTTGTGTTACGATACATTTCTCAATGTTAGATCGGACGCCACAGAAGTTTTACCGGCAGAATTCAACGATATTCGTATGGGAAGAAAGTGGAGATGTAAGCATGGGGAAACTGCATTCGCTGAAAGGGTTCATTGAAAGTTGAGAAAAGTGCTGGCCAGCTCCGGAGGCATGTGGCAAAGAAGGATTTTCGAGGTGACGCTGATAAATTTCTATGGGTCCAGATCGATTGTTCGCAATCGCAGGCTTCCTCAAGGTTCCACTCACTGAGAGCTCGGTGAGCTGGACCAGTTTTTTTTCTCGCATTATGAGGCGAGCTTCTTACACGACCTATATATACGAGTATAGTCTGAAATCCATCTGCCATACAAATTATGTTATTTCTATGAACGGGCGATAGTAAGATCTTTAACCAATCTGGATATATCCTGGTCCAACTCTTTCTTTTAATGTTAGTTTCCAGGAAATATCAAATTTTTCAAAGGATGGTACCACAGAATACTCATCTAATGTACTTATCATGTATATGCTATGATGGTGACCGACAGAATACTTTTAAAAGGTGGAGGTGTGGTCATGGAAATTTCGTGAAACTTTTTACGGTCTCAATCAGATAAATGATAAATCAGTCCCATCTATTTTCAGCTCAAGATTCCGCCCGTTTCGTAGAAAATCAATCATTGCAATTGGCAGCCTCTGTCATCACACGTTCGGGAAAACACCGGTATCACTCTAGCGGGATGGAGAGGAAACGGAGGGATACCGAAACGTACAGGAATCATGTATATCGTACAGGCGAGAGTACTACAAGTCCAGGTCTTGTAATTTCGGTATCCACTTAGTGGATACCAATTATTGGTGACGTAGTATCAATCAACAAAAAATACAGAGAGGTCTAACAATCTGTTCCGCGTCACTAGTGAGTTTTTCAGCTCCTCACTGAACCTTTCGACTAGGTACCCTCTTTTGGCCAGTGACGTATTCAAATATAACACAAGCGAAGTTATTCAAACTCGAAATGATGTGCACCTTGTACCTTGTCGTCCCATTTTTATTTTTAAAACGTCTATTTCCCTAGTGTCGGGACCAGTTTCTGCCTGACGAGTCAAAGAAACATGATGGGAGTAGGAAGGACAGCAAATCTACCGATTCATTGAATCAATGTGTGATATATTTATAAGTATTTCTGAATACCCTTAATCTCCGCGATCCTGCACCTCCCATACGTCTGTCAGAATCCGAGCAACCGAAAGGACAGTGACCGTATCCAGAGACACACGGAGTGTTATTAAATGAATAGTTGCTGCACTTACCGGAGGCCCTGGTCCAATAATTGATGGCCTTTGGGGAGGCTTCTACGTGACACTGCAGTGTTACGTCCGTTCCACCGGGCGTCCCCACCAGTTGGTTCGGAACTTGTATCACCGGCCGGACTGAAAATCGTCACAAAACCTGTTCAGATCCATCTTGATACACACTAATTAGCGTTGAGGACATACTGACAGGAAACAGGGAGTTTTAAGCGTAACAAAGACCAATAGTTTATGAACATATTCGAAACCAAATTTGTCTTTCAAGTTCTTGAACCCTAAATTTCAGTGGTTGGTTTTGATTTCAGGAAAAACCATTCATAAGATGTACAGACTTATTGGAACTGCAGTAGATAGATAAAGGGGATATAGTAAACATAAGTCGAATTTAAGCTTTATATAATATGACGAATGAAAGATTTTGGGTTCTTGAGGTTCGGTCTGGTGAATAAAGACGATTTGTTAGGCCGACGTTTCGTTGTATTTGTACAACATCTTCAGGGCTATTTAACAAACAAGAAGAATACATTATGAATGATGATAAGTAAAGTGAAATGGTTGCTGTCACAATATAAAAGTTAACATACCTTAACTTCTATTGGCCATGTGCTAATATAATGATGGTGGTAGGAGTACCTAATGGCTTAAAGGCTGTAAAACATGTATACATGTATACATGTATACATGTATACATGTATACATGTATACATGTATACATGTTTTACAGCCTTTAAGCCATTACTCCATAACTACCATCATTCAAGTTTAATTTCAATCAATCCGTGCAAAATTTATTCGTTCCATACATAAACAACACCATTTAACATCCATGTAATATCTATATTATATCTGTAATATTTATAATAATAGTACATGATTATAGTGTCTGTAATTGTAATATAATTGTATTAATATGATTATATTATATTAATATAATTATATCTTATACTGGTAATATCTGTGGTATCTGTAATATTTATACAAATATTATTAAATAATAGCAGATAAGTGTCTTTATATATGTATATATTTTTTACAGCCTTTAATCCGTTCCTCCATAACTACCATCGTCCATCATAAATAACACCACATAATATCCATGTAGTATCCAATACTATCCATGCTACCCTCTCAATGCCCTCTCAAACGCTCTGTCACCACTTGTCAAAACATCTGTCATTCTGTCACTGACATGGATTGTAACACATCGCTAGTTTTTATCATTAGTGTTTAATGCCATACCACCTGTCCATACCATCTAGCACCTACCACCATCATTATATTAGCACATGGCCAATAGAAGTTAAGGTATGTTAACTTTTATATTGTGACAGCAACCATTTCACTTTACTTATCATCATTCATAATGTATTCTTCTTGTTTGTTAAATAGCCCTGAAGATGTTGTACAAATACAACGAAACGTCGGCCTAACAAATCGTCTTTATTCACCAGACCGAACCTCAAGAACCCAAAATCTTTCATTCGTTATAAACATCGGTCAAGACAATCCAAACCTCCTTTATATAATATGTTTATATCAAAGTAGTATGAGTTGATGAATGTACTTATCCAGCAGTCACTTTAGGATTTTACATCGGAATGGCTGAGTGAATGGGGAGGGAAGTCATTTCACCTCCACAATGATCGATCCAGCGGTTCTCTCATCATTAACATACTGATGAGTAGCTGAATACTGATAATAAAGGGCGTAGTGACCCTTGATGGTTTGTTTTGAATTAAAAATTCCATCGAGTATACGTTCGAAACAATCGCACCCAAACCATCCACTTTAATAATTAAGTTCTGAAATCAGTTTCGATTGAGTCATTTGCCATAAAAAACTAGCACATGAACAACGCTCATACTTACAATGAACGTGGAGCATTAGTCTTTTGCTGACGGTGGGTGGAACGCCGTTGCTTGCTATGCACATATACACGCCCATCTCGGATCTCGTTATTTTCGTTAATAACAAGACAGATCCTTCGATCGACGACACTAAACAAAAATAATTTGTTAGCCACATTTGGCTGCATATTGTTAACCTACTATGGCAAAAATTGGACTCTGCCAAAGACATACAAAATATCGTTAGTTCTACTTCTATTGTGGAATTTAGACTACAAGTGGGCTCGTTCTCAATACGTCTGACCGTCAAAAACTACATCTATCAGCAAAAGGTGGGGAGGAGTCTAAATAAATAAGTAGTATTTAAATTTTTACGATGGATAGGACGTTTCGGGTTGCCTCACCCTTCCAACCTTTTAAAGTCGTAATTTAATCAATTCGTGTATAAGCAATAATATCAACGTGTATCACTTCAAAGTATTGCAGTCAAAATATGCAAATTTTGCAATATCTCCAGTAGAGAAAAGTGGGAAAAATGGATCATTTTTTATTATTATATCTGGAAGTACAATTAGTTTCAAATTATCGTCGTTATTAACTCAACGTCCTCTTTTATTCTTAATCGTGATAATTATATTTTGGTTCAATGGTGAAATATTGGAAAACGTTTCGATCCATTCAATCCCAACTTCTTGTAGCTCATAGTCTGAACTAAAAATTGTTTAGGGTTTCCAGCGACTCAAACTTATACATAATTATGTTACAAAAGGGAGAGTGTACAGTGCTTGAGAATTTCAATAATTTATTATTATAAGGTCTAATACATCCAGGAAAATTCCTATAAATCCAGTGAATCAATCAGCTATCGGTAGCAGTTTATTGAGAAGTAGGTGATCAAGTATTAATAAATAAATGAATTATTGATTATATGATAATGAAATAGTTCATATTACTTCGACGTCGTTGCGAGTTTGTTTGCTGTTGGTAAATCTTTCCATCTGCAATTGAATGAAAAATAGCTCATGATATGTGACAACATTATGAATATTTGAACTATACATCTCCTCATATGGACAATTAGGGTGAGTAAGATATTTTGTGTTTGAGAAGGTTTTGAGAAGCTGGAAACCCTGTTTAGTTTATTTGTTTATATAATTTTCAACATGAGTTTGATCCCCACGACATGACAACCACCATTACGTATTGATTAATTACACTGAATTGTTCGCTGCTATATGAAAGTATGTACGAGTATAACTTTTGTGAACCCAGTAACCCTGCAGTTGAGTGGAAATAAGCTCGCCAAAATGGTGTAACCGTCAACTCAGTATTGGATGTCCAATATTGGGAACTCACCTTTGGTTTTGCCGGTTACAGGATTTCTGAGGATGATGTCTCCTCCGTCTTCCCGCCTCCACGTGATTTTAGGTTCTGGATACCCTCTGGCTTTGCACACTAGTTTCACCGAACCTCCTTCCATCGTCATCATGTCCCCGGACGTTTCCTCGTAGATAATGTCAGGAGGAATCACCACTTCTAGGTAGGCACTCTGAAATCACAAAACATTCGTTGCTTCTTGAGCTTCGGAATTATTGAAAATCATCAATGAAACACACAATCATAATATGACATTATCTACAACAACTTTTTTAAAAAAGCATTTATTAAAGAAATAACAGTACGAAAAATTTCAGAAACAGAATACAGAAAAAGTGCGGTCGCCCCTCAATAAGTTAGAAAACTGAGTGCTGAGAGGAGTCGTATTAAACTATTTCAATGGTATTCTACAAAAAATAAAAATGTAACTTAAAATCATATGCTTAGAATCACATTTCGATTCGTTTACAAGCAATTTGATCAAAATAAAAGTTATCGGTTCTACCCTAAACTATCAAAAAATAAAAGAGAAATGAACTCTTTAATACATATTTTAAACATTTTAGGACTAACAATAATTTTTATATCAACAGGAAGGTTATTAAACATTTTTATTCCATTGTAGGAAACAAAATGTTGTCCTTTAGCAGTGAGACGGAGGGGAAGTTTTAAATTTACTTTATTGGCCAATCGTGAATGGCTGAAAATTCTATCAAACTCTGCTAAATGTTTGTTAATGTACCTATATAAGTAAAATTGTTTTATAAATATTCTCGACATCCAAAACATTAAATTATTTGAAAACGTCTGAGGAAGTACTTTTTGCGTAGTAAAATCTTAATTATTCGCTTTTGAACAATATATTATGGTTTTAAATGTGTCTGATAGGCAGATCCCCACACGAAAATGCCGTAAGAAATTGTAAATTGCACCAACGCATGATAAAACACTCGAAGCGAGGCCTTGGACATGAAACTCCTCATTTCCAAGCACATAGGAATGATTTTGCGTAGCCTGTTACAGAATATATTATATTGTCAATGTGATATCCCCACGACAAGCAATGATCAATCACAATACCCAAATACTTAGATCATTGTGGGACAGCTAGACAAATCATGGCATTTAATACTGTGCAAAACAGAGATAGAAATATTGCGCAAAGAAAAGGCGATGAAATAAGACTCTGCTGAAGTTCAGTTTTCTCAACCATGTCCTTACTACAATAAGGCAATTTTAAGCAGCTTGCATAGTTTCGTTCCAAGTACTAGGCGAGACAACTATGGCTGTATCGTCAGCATAAGTAATTATGTGTGTACCTCCTTTTCTAAGCTACGACCTTCAGTCTCTCTATAGATAGGAAGAGAGTTTGACGCCTCATACGAAATGTTTCCATATTCAGTCTATACATCCTAATGTGCTATAGTTACAACTTTGTCCTTTCGGTGTCACGTCTCATGTGCTTGGAGTTGGGGAGAGAATCAGCTTTCTTGGTCTCACCACTTTTTTGGACTTATTCATGACGAATCTCGAATGCTCGGGTCAGATAAAGGACATCGTACACCCGTCACGAGTCCTACTGCACTTTAGGCTCACTATCGAATGGCGGACTCCCTTTTTTTCCTCCTCTCGTTCACGGAAGAAGGCTCTTAACATTCGTCGAACGGTGCTGTTTGATAGCGAAGACCGCAGTCCTGCTTAGGTAACATCGCCTCTTTGGGAAGGGTCTGACCAGAGCCGGAGCGCCGCCCTGAATACCCAAACAGGAAAAGGAGAGAAACCCCGGCGAAAAGTGTGGCCGAAGTGAAAGAAGATCAAATCAGATCAAAAGTTAAAGGTTAGTGAATGTGGTGTCACAACCTCGCGTTTCCCCTCGAGAGGTTGAAATGGGGATGGGAAAAAAACCGAACGTAGACTGGAGATTGAGAACAACTCCCGGCAGATCGGTGGCAATAAAGAAAACGGATCCTTTCACAATAGCTGTTCCCGCCGCCCCTCGATATCTGCCAAGTCCTCCTCTTACACGCCTAATGCGAGCTCGTTTGGTACGATACAAGCGAATCATTGTATTTTGTCTCTCCATCATCCTTCAGTTTCAAACTCCATATAGCGAACTCCAGCCATGAAACTCAATAAGATGTGCGTATAAGCCGTGGAAGTGGTCTAGTAGACTAGTAGCCAACACGTTTTATGGATGTGTTCTGATACCGTAATAAAATATTCCTGGCATACTTAATGTTTTTCCACACTATCCACAATTTTTTCCAACTGATTGCAATTAGATCATGTTTAGGAAAGAAATAAAGAAATAAATATTGTTTTCTTCATGTGAATCACACATGTCATCGGTATTGGCTCGTTGAACATTTCAGTTTTCAAAGTTTGGCATTTCAATTCTTGAAAATTTGAGCTTATGCCATATGGCCCAGGACTGCAATAATATTATTTATGATCGCAACTGAAAACTGAAATACCTGTGTGCTCATGAGCATTGGAATTTATAGAAATCGGAGAGGTGGTGGGTGAGAACAGATTCGGATTCAAATTTATTGAAACTTGTAGAATGAATGGAAAATATCTTCAACTTGAAAATCAGACCATAGCGAGTGGATAGACGGGTCATTAACACCACCATAACAATTTGACGACAATTTGATTGAGTTGAGTGATGTGTCGATACCGAAACTCGAAACCATCGGAACTTAAAAAAGTTTCGGTTTCAAGTTTCGATCGGCGAGTTTCAGGATTCGAAACTGCCGGGATTTTATGATTGCTATTTTTACATGTTTTAGTCACTAGTGATTCTGAAAATAATATTGTTTGTTAAGCTACTTTGTGAAAGATACTAGCTGAATACTACTAGCACGTTTATGTGGAGTTACTGGATTTCCTTTTCATTATCATAACTAGCAAGTAAATAGGCCTTATGCATATTGTAGCCTCCGGACACTCCAGGACCACAGGTGGTGAGTAACTTGTTTAAAAATTTCGCGAGTTGAGTTTCGAGATAGGAGATCCAATTTTGGTTTATTATCTTCAATAATGAACCATTGGAATCGACTTAAGAAAAAAACAAATCCATGTCAAACCAGATATAAGACATATTCATGTCAAATTATCAATTTTGACACTCAATTTCTCCACTTCATGGAAAAACATGAAATCATGGATATGTTTCTGGGCACTGTATTTTCATGCCCAAATTACAATATTTTTCACGAAGTGAAGAAATGATATAAATTGTTGAATCTCGTTTATAATAAACTAACTGCAACATGTACATATAATACATCCTCCAAATGAGAGATCAAAACGTTCTTCGGAAATCAAAGAACAGCCATCGAATTCATCCCATCCACCAGACCATGGCAATTTTCAAGAACAGGTAAAAACTTTGCCAACCACCCTTTGATGATGAAATGAAATGTAATGAACAAAATGAAATCAAAATAAATTTATTCCTTCTAATAGACACAGGACAGAAAATTTAGTACATGACAAAAATTATTGTACAGAAATTGGTTTCAATCATGTTGATGGGAACTAAGTATGTGTTCATTGGGAAGTTCCCACTCAACATTTACGGGAACGTTGTCGGAAATATCTGAATCTTGTTCAAAAAGAAGATTTTGTTCTGAATTTTCTGGACATTGAAGGAATTTTACTACAATAGGAAATAATTCCAACTCCCCCACTTAGCACGGAACTGCGTTCCAAAAAGTGAGTATTTCCACAATTCTTCATTAGGTTCCTGTCCTGTGTCTATTAGAAGGAATACATTTATTTTCATTTCATTTCATCATCAAAGGGTGGTTGGCAAAGTTTTGCCTGTTCTTGAAAATTGCCATGGTCCGGTGGATGGGATGAATTCGATGCCGTTCTTTGAATTCCGAAGAACGTTTTGACCTCTTAAATGGAGGAGGTATATGTACTGCCGTGCTAAGGTAAAGTCCCCTATCGACCATTTTGGTGTTTTTGGAGTTGGCACATGGCTGCGTAGATCTCGACGTGGCGCGTCTTTTCTGCCAAGGTAGAATTTCCTATCTCCATTGGAAAGGTTCGAAAAAAGACTCTATCTTATCTCCAGTTTGATGATCTGGGCCCCCTTCCTCACTTAACTGCATTTTTCTCTACATGAAAAAAATGGAGATAGGTGGTTTTAACTTACGGCGGCAGTGTAAGTATCTTATAGTGGAATTCATATACTCATCGGGCTCTACATGTAGTGAGGGGTGGACAATAGCTCCTCAGACTGTTTAAAGGCCAAAATCAAGGGGCTCTAACTACACTTCTCAGTAAGAATTTTCTTTTGAAAGTTATGGATTATCATCTGATAATGTTGCTACAAGGCCGCCCACGGTTTTACTGTCATAACCTAGTGATATCATAACATTGAGATGTCTTATTGTGACATTCTTGGTTATCGGCTAAGAATGTCACAATAAGACCTTCCGGAGCCCGTTCACTAGGCTGCATTTACAGTTGAGATCCCACTCAAAGAGGTCGATTAGAATGCATTCTTGAAACCCGCAACCTGATGGACACATCTCTCACCACTTTTCTTGAACAACTTTCGCAAATAATCTTCTCCATCCCTCAGTTTTATCCACGTTCAGCCTAACTTTCCTAACTTTCATTCAACCCAACTAAATAAATGTATCGCAGAGCTACAGAATTTACAGAGTAGGTACTGAAGGCTGGAGATCCCGACTTCGATTATGTAAATAATGAACTCGTGTAACTACTTTAAATTGAGTTTCTCTTGAACTCCTTCATAGGGTATGTACTTATTCTCACCATGCAGTTATACGAATTGTATAATTTAATAACTCCTTTATTGACAGTTCGCAGAACGTAACAAAATTTTGATTATTGCGTTTATAAGTTCGGAGAAATTATGGTGGTGGAATGCAGCTCTAGAATGATCACTGGGATGTTATGTTTTGAATAAATGTCAGCTCCAGCCACTCGTATGACACGCCAATGTTGCGCTTTGTTATTATTATTTTCACCATTGACAATAATTGTTTGTAATTATTACAAACTGAAATAATAAACAAAAAAAATCAGTGCTTCGCCGGACATGTTTTAACCAAATTTAGTGCAGAATTTATTCGTTGGAAGGTATATGTATAGAAATACTTAAGTCTATCAATAAAAACCTACTTAATCATTATTAAAAACAAAGCGCATTTTCCAGCCCTTATTAGTAGGGTAAGGGGTGAAAAATTGGCAACTTGAGTTAGAATAAAATGTTGGATAAATCAATAGCTTTTCAATGAGTTGTAAACGTTTTCAGATGCCCCACAGAACCTACCATTTAAATTTCAGCTTTCTAGGTTGACTTAGACATGGAGAATTCGATGATTTCAGGAAGTGAGGTAAGTGTTTTGCATTATGACCATTTATCTCGCCTTTTTTTCAGTAAATGCTGGGAAAACTTGAAAACTATTTAAAAAAATTGGCATATTAAGTTTGAGTTGTACATGCGCTGTGCTGATTCGCCTAGAACCTGTTTGATGTGGCGTGCTGTCCAATGTTTCTCCAGCGTCCACGCTTCTTATTTCTTAAAAAACATTGTAATTTTTGAAGGCGATGAATAGATTTTAATCGTTTCCTATTTTATTTTTTCAGCAGGATTCTGGATCGGATTGGAGTGACAGCGAAAGAAGCGTCAGCGATTTTGAAGAGCTGGAGTACTTGGTGAATTCTGTTGTTAAAAAATATTATCCACTTGATTGAAAACCAAAAATGTTCGTTCTTGGAGATTTCAGGGTATTTTAAGTCCCTCTTATAGTTTTTTGCAAAACAATTATATTTTTTCTTAATTGTAAAATAAAATGATATTTTTTTTAATAAATTAAGTGTTTCAAGTTATTCTCTTTACTTACCTATCCTGATTAATCCAGAGTCTAGATTATTGATGTTTCAGTAAGTTCAGCATAGCACAACTACAGAAAATGAGACGTGCAGCATAGCACAAGTGAGGAGGAAACTGATGACAGCATAGCATAACAACACAATTTTTCAAATTATTCTGATTATTTAAATATTATTATAACTGCACCAATTGAAATGGGGAGGAGAGAGGAAATGAGAAAAACTCTTACCTGCAGTACTAATCCGTTTTTTTTGTTCTCCTGAAAAGCAGGCAATTGTTAGATGTACCATGCTGTTTGTTAAGCGACGATATTCTGATGCGTCATCATGATTACCAACCTGCTGAATATTGTGATAAAACTGGTTATTGTAGGGGTGCCATTCAGTGCTTGGATACGGAACTTTCGATTTCCATCGTCAGTAAGAAAGTGTGAAATGACGCGCCAGCGGGAGTTTGATACTCGCGGAGCGTCGGCGTTTCCCGCAGGAAATGGAAGTATAGAGATAGGGTCAAAAATCGGAACCGATCGATCCTGTAACCCGCGGGGGATAGACAGCTTCGCCCTCATTCCCCAATGGCAGGCCGAGCGAGCCATTACATATGAATCCCGACCTGAGGGTTTTCATTTCGCAGGAGCTCAACTGGTGATAAAAACTCGAAAAAGAATAACATAACATGCCTCTTGTTTTAAAATTTATTCGTTTATATCGCCCGATCTATAAGTGAAAATTCCATCATTGTAATCTATCTGCTATCAATAGTACATATGTAAAAATATACATACGAGTAGATATTACGGAAGGGAAATTTAATGAAGATAACACCACAACTTGAAACTGAAACTGGACTTGTAATTTTCATCAGACGTTTTTTGACACGGAACCTTTTTAATGAACGAACATTTTTTCTAACTTTTTGTAAACAGACTTTTTCGAGAAACAACTGTTCGAAATTGAAATTTGGAAAAATCAAAATGGTGTGGATTCGCCACAGATATATAGATATATAGAATCGATGGTGCCGTACAATGGACAACCTTCAGAAGCTAGTATTTTATATGAGAGAATCCAAATGATTCCCAGTTTCGAAGGGAGGAGTAGGTATAACCTAAAGACGAAAAAAGGAATAACCAGACACAGTCAAAATTAAATCTTTATTCATTTATGTTTATTTTTGCAGATGCGAGTAGTGTGACAGTAGCAAGGAGCGCAAATTTCCTTCCATACCTACGTGTTATTGTTCAATGATATAAATATTGAATATTCAATATTGATATCGAATCTGTTGAAATAATGTTATTCATAAGTGGGCTGCGGAGGAAAAACACCGTTCTCCGTTAGGGGCTTGTCATCACGTCTCGTAATAGGGAGGTAACAGGTCAGAGAATGAGGGGTTTTCATGGGGCGCAGTTTATGCATAACAACGATCTTTATTTCAAACGCCAATCTCAATTACTGGTTTTTAATCGATGGAACAGGAAAGCCGAGTTGAATTTTCATGCAACCGTTTTTTTAGAAACCAAGAAGACCAACGAGGGGGAGGCGATAAAGAGAGTTATAATGGATGGTGTTAAGAATCGGTGGACTGGGAGAGGAGGATTCTGTTTGGTTTGGAGTTGTCGATAACGAGAGTCAATAAAAACATCTCAATTCCTTTCCCGTGTTAATGACCGGCGACGATGGGAGAAAACGTGTCCAAAAAGTTGCTCTGCAATGCCCCTTCCCTCCCATCAATCCCACCCTACAATCTTATGGATTTTATTGGGTGTAGTTGAAGGCTGAGAAGTGGGTCAAGTGGCCTGCTATCGATGGAAAAAAGTTGTTATCAAGGGTTTAACATTACTCATAGACCCATCATTACCTCCCCAGTCTTGATTTGGTTTATTATTTCGAATAATGAACCATTTTAATCTACCAAGGAGTCATTAACACCTATTACCAGTCTTAAAAATTGGTAGGCTTACGTTTCATGATCTACGAGAATCGGAAATGATGAAATTCGGGATAACTTCAAGTCAATAGGAAGGGGTGCTAAATAAGGATGGAATATTTTAAAACGCCATATCTCAGGAATTATAAATGAAACGGCATAGTTTTGACGAATAATTTTAATTTATATTGATTGAGTGCTCGCAATGATTGCCAAACTGTGGAACTTCAGGCCAATTTTTATACTGGGTTTCTGGTATCTGGTTTCTTGTTCTGATAAACTTTTTGCGTCTACGGTGTGGTAATTTCGAATGTTAGTTTGTAGGTACAAGTAAAATCCCATGAACTCATGTATGGTGATTCAAAAAAATTGTGAGAAACTATCATGTTACCTATCCATGATAATTATGGATAGGTAACATGATAGTTTTTCACAATTTTTCACAACAAATAATTAAATAACAAACAAATAATTATTACGCATGTAAATGAATAGGAAAATAACATTATTATCAGGTCGGCTCAAAATGTTGTTGGTAAACTGAAGTAATCTGGCTCATTATTCCAATATTTTTCATTTCAATATGGCTCATTATTTCTTATATGTAAGGGACTCACAAGGATGTTGTATATAGAACAGTGATCTAGACAGAAGGCTGGTCATTACAGAAAATAAAAACTCTGCAAATTCTTGACACAACGGTTTATTATCTTCCTTGTGCAGATCACCCTTCTGTCTATACCAGGATGTGTTGCAAATCGGCACCATACCATATTCTCACCGTACTGATACCATTTCTTTCCTATCATACCGTACTGTACTATACTAAATCATACATACAATAATATACCATACCATAGTCATAACATGTCGTACCAAAATTCGTTTTGAACCCCTTCCCCTTGACCTAGGGTTATGAAAAGTTTCGAGGACCATTGTGAGGTTGGTCGAAACCCATAAAAAAAATTTCGTAATTTTAACTCAACGCTAACTGGGCAAAGTGCCGCGGACGGCGTACGGCGGACGGCGTTTGGCGTACGGCGGACCGACGGATTTTTTTTATTCGATTTTCTGAATCTACGTATCTTGAAACGTAAACCAACCAGCCAGCCGTCTTACGTCATAAGCTCGTGCGTCATAGGCTCTGACGTACTTGTTGGCCTCCTGCCAGCCGTCTTACGTCATACGCTCGTGCGTCATAGGCTCTGACGTACTAGTTAGCCTCCTGCCAGCCGTCTTACGTCATACGCTCGTGCGTCATAGGCTCTGACGTAATGGCCCGCCGGTCGCTTGTGTTCTGACGTGATCTGAGGGAAAGGGTGAATCAAGGGAACAAATTTTTCCCGTTTCAGTTTATGTGCCAAAGCAAAGACATGAAAATGTCAAAAAAATATGTAAATAGGTACCTAAGCCCAACTGTAATGTCAATTTTCTGACAATGAGTTTTCGACTATAGTTTTCATACCTTTTTACTTAAGTACTTATTGCAATTTGAGACTGATAATGAGCTGTTTGCAAATAAAAAGTCTGATAACTACTTTATTACATCTTATTAATCTATTTTCAAGTTCCGATTCACAGTTGAATGTATTTTATTTAGATGTCGTAAAATTCGAAAACGATGGAATGACGAAACCTGTCGACTACCGACTCAAGTGATACTGTCGACTTCTAACACATGTAGGTCGACTACTAGTGCAAAACCATGTCGACTACTGAAGAAAATGTTGGTCACTGGTATCGACTACTACCTAGAGCATTGGGATTTTTTAAGTTTGCAATGAGAAATAGTTGATAATAATAATTAATCTAACATTTAGGATCTAGACATTTAGACCTAGTGATCTAGACAGAAGGGTGATCTGTACAACAAGACCGTTGTGTCAAGAATTTGCAGAGTTTTTTTTAATTCGATTTTCTGAATCTACGTATCTTGAAACGTAAACCAACAAATTTTGAGGGGGGTTAAAAAATTTTTTTCTTTGGGCGATTCCAATGGTTCATTATCGAAGATAATAAACCAAAAACTCTGCAAATTCTTGACACAACGGTTCATTATCTTCTTTGTACAGATCACCCTTCTGTCTAGATCACTAGGTCTAAATGTCTAGATCCTAAATGTTTGATTAATTATTATTATGAATTATCACTAATTATTAATAAGTTTATCAAGTAGATACCTAGTAAAAATTATTATAATTTATTGTTAAATATTAATAATTTGTATTTAATTAATACGATATAATTTTAGGGTTTTTAATACTTTTTAATTTTTCTATAAAAGAAGTACCTACCTACCAACAAACATTCGAAATTACCTTCATTTCCGTAGCACGAAACGTACCTCAGAACAACAAACTCGACATCACTAAAACCATATGATGTTCTAAACAGCTAGTTAGTATGAAAATCGAGTAAACCTGTATTTAATCGACCTGTATTTCAACCGTTTGATTCAAGATCGCGTCGACAGGCTCAACCTTTGAGCCGTCATTGTGAACGAACGGCTGGTCGTACAATGCTGCGGATGGTCTTAAAAAATTCTACGGAACAAACTCTATCTAAATATGAAATAAAAAACATACCGTTCTATATGACTTTTTCGAGATATGAGATTTTCAAATTTTCAAAATTCGTTTAGAACCCCTTCCCCTTGACCTAGGGTTATGAAAAGTTTCGAGGACCATTGTGGGGTTGATCGAAACCCATAAAAAAAAATTTCGTAATTTTAACTCAACGCTAACTGGCCAAAGTGGCGCGGAAGGCGTACGGCGTACGGCGCGCGTACGGCGGACGGACGGATGTTGGTTTATTATCTTCGATAATGAACCATTGGAATCGCCCTCAAAATTTGTTGGTTTACGTTTCAAGATACGTAGATTCAGAAATTCGAATAAAAAAACTCTGCAAATTCTTGACACAACGGTTCATTATCTTATTTGTACAGATCACCCTTCTGTCTAGATCACTAGGTCTAAATGTCTAGATCCTAAATGTTAGATTAATTATTATTATGAATTACCACTAATTATTAATAATTTTATCAAGTACCTACCTAGTGAAAATTATTATAATTTATTGTTAGGTATTAATAATTCGTATTTATTATTAATAATAATTATTATTAATTATGATTAATTAATACGATATAATTCTGGGGTTTTTAATACTACGTCGGTAATAATTTTCTATAAAAGAAGTACCTACCAACGAACATTCGAAATTACCTTCATTTCCGCAGCACGAAACGCACCTCAGAACAACAAACTCGACATCACTTAAGCCATATGATGTTCCAAAGAGCTTGTTAGTATGAAAATGGACCTGTATTTCAACAGTTTGAGTCACGATCGTGTTGTGAGGCACAAGCTTTGAGCCGTCATTGTGAACGAACGGCTGGTCGTACAAAGCTGCGGATGGTCTTAAAAGATTCTACGGAACAAACTCTATCTAAATATGAAATAAAAAACATACCGTTCTATATGAATTTTTCGAGATATGAGATTTTCAAAATTTCAAAATTCGTTTTGAACCCCTTCCCCTTGACCTAGGGTTATGAAAGGTTTCGAGGATCATTGTGGGGCTGGTCCAAACCCAGAAACCAAATTTCGTAATTTTAGCTCAACGTTAACTGGGCAAAGTGGCGCGGACGGCGGACGGCGTACGGCGGACGGACGGATTTTTGGTTTATTATCTTCGATAATGAACCATTGGAATCGCCCAAAGAAAAAAATTTTTTAACCCCCCCTCAAAATTTGTTGGTTTACGTTTCAAGATACGTAGATTCAGAAAATCGAATAAAAAAAAATCCGTCCGTCCGCCGTACGCCGTACGCCGTACGCCGTACGCCGTACGCCGTACGCCGTACGCCGTCCGCCGTCCGCGCCACTTTGCCCAGTTAGCGTTGAGTTAAAATTACGAAATTTTTTTTATGGGTTTCGACCAACCCCACAATGGTCCTCGAAACTTTTCATAACCCTAGGTCAAGGGGAAGGGGTTCAAAACGAATTTTGAAATTTTGAAAATTTCATATCTCGAAAAATTCATATAGAACGGTATGTTTTTTATTTCATATTTAGATAGAGTTTGTTCCGTAGAATTTTTTAAGACCATCCGCAGCTTTGTACGACCAGCCGTTCGTTCACAATGAAGGCTCAAAGATTGTGCCTCACTACAGGATCGTGAATCAAACTGTTGAAATACAGGTCCATTTTCATACTAACAAGCTCTTTGGAACATCATATGGCTTAAGTGATGTCGAGTTTGTTGTTCTGAGGTGCGTTTCGTGCTACGGAAATGAAGGTAATTTCGAATGTTTGTTGGTAGGTACTTCTTTTATAGAACAATAATTGTACGTCGGTAATAATTATTAATACTTAATACTACGTCGGTAATAATTATTATTACCGACGTATTATTAAGAACCCCAGAATTATATCGTATTAATTAATCATAATTAATAATTATTATTATTAATAGTAAATACGAATTATTAATACCTAACAATAAATTATTATAATTTTCACTAGGTACTTGATAAAATTGTTAATAATTAGTGATAATTGATAATAATAATTAATCTAACATTTAGGATCTAGACATTTAGACCTAGTGATCTAGACAGAAGGGTGATCTGTACAAAGAAGATAATGAACCGTTGTGTCAAGAATTTGCAGAGTTTTTTTTATTCGATTTTCTGAATCTACGTATCTTGAAACGTAAACCAACAAATTTTGAGGGGGGGTTAAAATTTTTTTTTCTTTGGGCGATTCCAATGGTTCATTATCGAAGATAATAAACCAAAAGCGTCCCATTAAATTCGCATTGGCGGTTGCCCAAACGTTGTTGAAAGCAACCAAAAACAGAGAGAAAAAGTAACCACATATAAATCCGTTTCTCACCCCCTGAACACGTAGTCTGCAATATCCAGGGTGTAATTTTCATTCAATTTCATGCATTTATAAATGTTCGTTTAACCTACTTTTGGGACAAATAGCTCGTTAAGTATAGGAATGGAGGTGTGGTATTCGCAAAAATCGATTCTCTTCATTTATGTAGATATCAGATCACTTTCATGATTATTGAAACACCTCTATAGTTATTAATATTAAATAATAAGTAAATATTAATATTAAATATCAAATTTTGATAATCCGGTAAGTACATTCAAAACGACTTCACTTCCACGGTTTGAATATTTTGAACACGTTGAGGAGTGCAAATTTCCTTCCATACCTACGTGTTATTGTTCCCTATTTGAATAATTTCCGTAAAAGATTGAAAAATGGGTAGGTACTTGGGAAATTCTAATCCAGTCTAGATTTTTACAGAAAGAACTAAATTCTGATGGATTGTAGTAATCGAATCTCAAAAAGAGTTGTAAAAAGGAGTAACAAATGAAATCTTCTCGTGTGTAAATCATCGAATAAGTAGTCAATATGTATGGGACACTGACTCCTGATACGAAATACATAGTTCGATGAGGGAAAAGTTGGTGGTTACGAGTATATGAAATCCATATTCATAAGTGTTGTATGAATCTGCGAGACCTGATGAGAGCGTAGAATTACCATGGAAATGAGCCTTGACAGCAGATTGTCCTGAAATGGCAAACGCCCAGTAAGCTTGGCGGCCGGGATATTATCCATACCAAATTTAAAGAACTGAATGGTAGTTATAACGGATAATCAAAATGTTTAAGTGTTGTATTTTGTACCAATTTGTGAAAAAATCAGTTACCCATAATATTAATTTTATTTAATCGTAGCCAATCAGGGTCCCGTCCATTCAATTCACACAGTATAACTTCAATACACACAGCAAAACTTCAATACACACAGCAAATCAGCGGTAAGTAGAATACAGAAGTGTGGAGTTGTAACAACGGGTTCAAGTACGTGCATACCATACGAAAATCGATTGTAATAAAATATAATATATTCTATTATATTCGATTTTTGTATGGTATGTCGTTAAAGATCCAACACATATCAGTGTTAAATCTACATATATATGTTAATCACATATTTATGTTGAATCGATTCATCCGTAGGCCTTTGGCTAAAGCTTTGGTTTACTACCTGTCCATGAGAGAAAGCCTAAATTGCTGGATAGAGGCCAATTGATCAAATTCTTCTTGAGTTTATTCATTATTCAAATTCTACACGTAACATAATACACTCATAATCAATCAGAACGTGAAATATTATGAGAGCTCAGGGGAAGAAATCCCAAGCTGCTTTCGTGAAAGGTTCGGTGGGACTAATTCATTTTACAGTGGCATTTCTTTTCTCACGTCAAGCTTTGAAAAATCCCCGAGAATCCTGTAGGAATAATATCCCACTTGAAGATGAACCAAGCGCCTTCTTAGGAGTACATACATTTACGTACTAAGAATTACTTCTATCCCGTACAGCTCTTTTTGAAAGGGGAAATCATTCATTCTTCACAAACCTCTGACTGACAGCTTTGCTCTTCCCCTCCATTGTAGGGAGGAAACGAGGTTACATCTTGTGGGTTGAACTGATTCGGTGTGAAAATTGTTGCTTCTCTCTCAGCCGTGGAGAGTGTTTGGGGGATTCATTTATTCAGTTCTTTCTTCCCGTAAACCTTGAGGTGGAGAGAATCAGGAAATGGTTTCAAAAAAATCGGATATGTAACTGGAATGCACTGGAAATCCAAAGTCGAGTAGAGCCACGACTTGAGTGTGATTTTGTCTATTGAGGCAAGTCCAGGTATTGTAAGACATGCTGCGAAGTCTCCTGCACAGCTCTGTGTGTAATAAACAAAGAGGTAATTAGATTTTTAGAATGGTTTCAAATATTCCTCTCTGAGTAGAGCTCAGAGTAGAGTGATTCACAAAAAAAAAAGAATTGCGAGAAAATTCACAAAAAACGTATGAATTGTGGAAAGTTCACAAAAAATTGAATTTTTGAGAAAAAACTTGAATTTAAGTAAAATTCTTGGTATAATAAGAAAATTTGAGTAAAATCCGCAAAAAATATAGTATATCTCAGTAATAGGTACTAGATGTCGGGCCCGTCGCTGACGGGCAGAACTCGGGGTGTGCCCATCTACCTCTGTTACCTGTCCCGGACGAGCAGAACTCGGGATGGATCCATCTGCCACACTTGTCACGAAACTTTCAATTAGGGATAGTAGGTTTTTCAGGCTATTGAAGAAACTGGAAATTTCCGGGATTTGACAAATTTCTCTTTTTAGGCTCACTTTGCATCCGTTTAACCTGAGCAAAATATTTTGGTTTGGCACCAGAGAGATAGAAAATGTAATGCTCTTTACAACGGTTACCTCATATTTGAAATTACTTTGGGAAATAAGGGAGTTATGTCCGTTGTTGTGACGTAAGGTCAAAAACACGAAAATAAATTTAAAAGTGAAAAATCTCGGGTTTTCAGTGGAGTAAAAAATATGAGTCATAGGGCATTTTTAGTCACAAATTAGTTGTAGAATTCACCCCGGGCGGGATGTCCGCCCGAACATGGAAATACTCCGTGTATTTGGCCCAGCTAAATCTTCCATACAGTACAGATTGAAAGGCGACTTCATTGCTTGGTTTGAACGCTGAGTTTAGCCATCCATCTCATGCCTAATGGATCGGTTGTGAAACTCACTGACGAGTGATGAAAACCCGCCGAAAATGAGAAGGTTGACCGCTAGAGGAAACAGTGGAACGCTCCGGTTGAAGGGGACCAGTCATCGACATTAATTCAACATCCTTGCCAGAGACCCATGACAATGTCTCAGTCAGACCTTCCCACCCTTTCGAGTCAACAATTGTCTCAACGTACGAAACACGTTCCCTTCAAAACGAGGGTTCAGACAAAACGGGACACTCGAAATACAATAGGTAACGAGACTTGAATGCCTCCAACTCCTGGGGTAGGACTGGTAATCTAGATTCTTTAGAACAAAAGACAAACAAGTCACCCGCAAAACGGCAACCCCTACTCTTGACGGGCGATATTAATGAAAATGAGGTTTGCAACACTTACGCTCTCTGGGAGTGACATTCGTAATACAACCTACGCCTTCCCGATTTCAACAGATATTGCCTCAACGCTATTAAATCGCTTCCATTCAGTGGCTCGTAATTAATGCGTGGGGTCCTTAAGATGGTAGGTGTTACGTCGGCATTTGTGCCCGAGGACGAGTTTATTGGATTCGTGTGGTTCGTTCTAGTAAGTGTACGAGTGGGCCAACGGAAATCAAATTCACCCTCTAAAAGGCGGAAATTGTTATTACCTCCTTCACACATTCAGGGATCACAGAGGATTACCAGCCTGTCAAGTTTAATTCCGTTTGGAAGCAGCTTGTTCTTAGAGCCTCAGTAATCATTTCCGAGCTTCTGGGAAGCTAAGATTAGATTTTCTATCACCACCTCTTCAGTAGGTTGCCTAGTGAGCAGAAAGTAAAGAGAGGCATTTCGGATTTATCGTTATAACGGTCGATCGGTTCAGATTGATTTGGTAAGATTGGTTCTACATCCAAGTGCTCTACAGGGATGAATGCAGATGTATTTATAAAAAAGTAGGGTCAGTTGGGGTAAATTTAAACAAAGAGTAAACATGGGGTAAATTTAAACAAGTGACATACCGCCCACGTGGTGGACTGAGGAACTAGAATTGCTAGAACTAGAGGAGCTAGGTTGAGCTAATACGTGTTTACAATTACCCCCTACATTCTTAGCCTAAGGTGTAAATGTAAACAAATATTCGCCATGTCTTTTAAATGATTTTGGAGCCATTGACGAAGAAATTCCCCCTGTTTTTAATTACCTCTGTTCTTACAATATCCATAGGTACTTGGATACTTTTTTCTTTTTTTTTAAGGATTCCTTGTTCATACGTTATGGAGAAACTACCACCGTCCTACACTCATCAAGATTCGGAAGAAGCTGTTCTTGACGTTGTCAACAGAAACAAGGCGTATAGAAAGGATTCCTTGACACTGTTGAAGATGAAGAAGATTTGGATAGTTTCCAGCAAAATGTAGAAAACGAACAGTTGGAAGAGGAGACATACCTATCTGGTATTAATATTCAGCCACATACGTTTGAATCAGATTGAACTGATGAGGGGCAAAAAAGGGAAAACTAAATATCGATATTCGTGTATGGTGAATGAGGTTTCTAATGAAGTGGAGGTCACAAGTTTGAAAAGCGTTGAATCTGGGAAATCCAAATTCAAATTGATTATGAATGACCAAGTCTCGGTTCCATGGGATCAGTTGTAGCAATCGTTCTATCCCCACACATTCACTAAGATGGAGGGATATTAAATGTTATTCAATAACATTAATTCTCCCAGAAAAGTTATAAATTGTACCTATACCCTTTCGGGGAGAATTGATGTTATTGAAATGTAGGCAGTATTTAAGGACGTTTATCTATTTACTGAAATATAATATTATCATGTATTTCTCAGTACTCGACTGCAATTCAAGACTGTGCTATGATTAGTGTGATATCTGGAAGCTGTTTTCCGAAAGTTCTTACTTAAAAAGAATAAACTTTGACAATAATTTTGAGTTTATTTACCAATCTCTTCATTTAGCACCATCAGAATAAAAAATTTGGCCAGTGACTTGAAACTAACGGGGGGAAATGTGAACAGCCGATAGAGGTAATCGTGAACATCAGTTTTCCCTTGTGCAAATGGTTCTTGATGCCTCTACTAGACTCCATCTGCTTCTTGGAAGATACTTGTTTATAGTTGGGTAAATGTAAACAGGGGGTCCTAGTCTAGGGGGTAAATGTAAGCAGGCTCTGGTTCTGCCCCAATTGCAAATATAATGAAAAACTGCATTCCGGTTCAATGGAGTAGAGAAAAACGTTCAGATGAAACATTCAGATTTTGTTTACAGTTACCCCACCTGACCCAACGCACAGACCCAAAATTTCTCGTTGATCGCAAGTCACACCACATGCAGCATTTTGTATTTGGTATTTATTTTTATTACGTTTTGATTGACAATATCCACTTAAAATCGGAACAACAGGGTACCCCAGTATGGAAGTCAAGTTTCTCGAGGGGCGTTCTAAAATTAAGTGAGTGGGAGCAGCGAAACCTGCGGGGTTTCATACATAATTACGAGAAGGCAGAGTAGATTACCTGGCTCTTCATGGGGTCTGTGTTGACTTGACACATATAAGTGCCTCTGTCCTCCCTCTTGACTCCTCGCATGTTGAGTGTCCATGTATTGTCGTCATTGTGTGTCACTGACAGGCGTTGGTTGTTGGTGATGACATGCTCGTGAATCGCGAGAATGGCTTTAGTATCCGCCTTGATCCAGGCAACCTGCGGCAGACCCTGGTCCGGTTAACGGAATTGTTTTCACACCATCAGAACAATCAATAACATAATGTGCAATGTTACAATGTGAAGTGCAACAATGGTTAGCAGTCAAATTGATATACGCACGATGCATTACTATTGAAATGGGTTGTGGTAAGTGAGGGGATGAGGGAGTAATAGCGATCTACAATATCTACGTGCTACGATGTACACTCAACGTTTACAAGTAATGAACGACTACGAATCGTACTATAGAAAGGTGATGAATTTGATAAAATATAAATAAAAGTATTTCTCAATTGGCCCGACTTGGAGTAAGGCAACATAACGTTCAACATAACATTTACCCACACAAACCGGTAACAAGGCGAAGGGCCATTTCGAGTGAGACATTTATTATAAAACCGCTGCACATTTTTCCACTAATACAGTTATTTCTTGATAATTCTTGGACTGGAAACCCAGTAGTGATGGAGAGGTTCTTGAATTGCCAATAACCTATTACCAAAATAACCTAATACCACAAGCTATTACCAGACGGTCGCTGTTACTCGAAACTAACTCAATACTCACTCAAATAACTTGTCGACACTTATGATCGCACACCTTTCACGCATTCGTTTTCCGTAACCTACCTACAACCTGCTATAACCTGGAATAGTCCCAGCCAACCTGTTATCACGGTGACAAAGAGGCCCTCAAAGGCCTTTCCCACAAGTTCTCAAAACAGTTATTCCAGTAATAGGGGTTTTCTGGTAATAGGTTATCTGGTATTATGTTACTGGACATTATTAGGTTATTTGAAGCGGTTACGCTAAATATTCCCCACCCCTTATTTTCCACAACAGATCGCTTTTTATCTGCTCCACCTTTGAGCCCTCATTGAGAACGAACAGCTGGTCGGGCAAAGCTCCGGGTCTTAACAAATTCTCTAAATTGAATTCTCATCAAACCTATAACGTTTAATTTAAAAATTTTGAGATGTGACGTTGTCAAAATATCGAAATAAATGTTGAACCCCTCCCTATTGACCTATAGTTGAGAAAGAGCAACTGTGATTTTTTAAAATTCGGTTTTCTCATTCTACGTACGTTGTAAACCTCAAATTTGGAGTTGAGATTGAAATTTGTTGTTTCTTGGTCAATTCCAACGGTTTATTATTGAAGATGGTAAACCAAAAGCGAGTGGATCTCCGGTTGTCCTAAACAAAATTCGTGCATTTCGGCGAGCACGTAATAAATTAAATTACATTATTATCAAAAATTTTATTTATTTCTGAAATTATTTCAGAAAACAACCTCAGGAATTGCACTCACGGTGATGTCGCGCTGTTCATAGGTGATCATAAATATGTTCAACCGATGAAAAAACCGTCAAACTATAATTACAGAAAGCCAGAAAATATGTTTGGAAATATTCGATATTGTTATCAATCCGAGACTTTTAACCCAAGGTTTCCTGGAAGATACCTCATTCCGAGACTTTCAACCCACGGTATTCTGAAACATACCTCATTCCGACACTTTCAACCTACGGTATACTGAAAGATACCTCATTCCCAGACTTTACGTCTATTTGTGAAATACATGATAATTCGATTCGTACAATGATGAAAATACACTATTTCCCAATGATTTTGTCAGGTTTGAAATGGATGTAAGTAGAGCACTAACTAAACTGAATAGAGCACATCTTCTATTCACAAATTCGTCTATAATAACAATGATTCGGTCTTTTGTCGGGTTTATCTTTAAAATGACACAAACTCCTTAAAAGAAATAAAATTCATCTACAAGGCTCTTTCTTTAATTTTCATCATGAAAATGACGTTACTGCGACTCTACTGGTCAGTTCCGTTCGAAAGGATGATTACGTCTGGATATCGAAGAAAATCTTTCATCAAGTATCGTTATCCTATTTTTTTCCAGGCTACAATATCTTGCAATACAATACAAAAGATTTTAATTTTCACCTAAATTGAAGAGTGAGCATGTAACCGACGGTTTGTGTCCATAAATAGTAGTCTATTTAGCACACTCTGCACCCTGGACTAGCAATATGTAGACAATAATTAGATAGGAATCTGAACATCTGCAGCAGTTTACCTATCGACTTACTAAGTCCCCCAAAATCGCTCATAAAAGTCGATTTGGAGACTCTATGGGCATTCATTATAGTCTCCCATTGTTAGTAAGAGTATGACATTGCAACGACCGTTCTCCGTTGGAAGATGGAATTTTTACGGCCTTCGTTGCACATCTAATAAAATGCATTATGCAAGATACGAGACACGAGTGCTCTTAAATCACAGCAATGGACCTACGTTCGTGGCTATCATCCCTTTGGTTTTTCATTCTCATCATTGCCATCACCCTTTCAACATTATAAATACCATCATAACTCAGATTTTGAGTTGTGGGAGATTTTCTCCCCTTTTTGAGGCTCTTCCACGAAAAATGCATCTTCCGAAAGGACAATGTGAAAAGAGAAGGGGTATGAGCTGAAGGCGAAGGATGGAGTGGAGGGAAAGGCCCTATCTGCCCCTTCCCTCCCTTGATCTTCCGCCCTACGTTTTTCTCTTCCAGGCACTATCTGAAGCTTCACTACATTAGCATGAGAAAGATTTTCCTCCTTGCACAATAGAAAGTCTGAAAAAGGGGTTTCGGCTCATAACCGGGTTTACGGGATGCACCGCTTTCCCTTAGAGTCGAAGTTCGGTGTCCTTCCTTTCCATTCAATGTTCCAAGCACGTGATTGCTGGGAAAGGCTCAGACAGAAAGGAATAAACCAGGTAACACGTATATTCGAAAGCTTTGTACCTATCTGGCTTTGTTACGAGGCAGCAGGAACCCAAATCCTATATACCTACTATACATACGTGAACATCCCTCTCACGAGCTCCAGCGCAATATCATTGTATCAATAATTGATACAAGTATCAATTGATACTAATTATTGGTAGGTACATTTCAAGTTGTTTGTACGTTTTCATGAAACATACTTGAGCCGTCCGTTTCTAAAAGCCGTTAATTCCATTCCAAGAGGAATCGAGAATAAACCCGAAAACATGATTGTTCAGGCAAATTACGAGATCGGAGGCGTTATTTTGTTTAATTTTAGTTTGATGTTGTTGTTCGAGGCGTTCCGGTGCGGTTTTTCTCGGTCAGGGCTGTCTTCGGGAGTTTCTACCATCAACTGTCCTTGGTTCAAAGGAGGCAATGCGGTAGTGACTCGATCGATCCTCCCGAAAGGTGAATCAGTTTTCGATGAGCACTTTTCAGGTTCACACAACAATCTCCCACCAAATTCAGACCGTTTAATACCACCGAATTTGAGCCACAAGCTCTCGGGAAGTATTCCTTTACAAACATCTCCGTGACCAAGTTACACTGCCATTTGGTGGCTATGGAATCTCTCGAGCATCGAAGATTGATTATACAAACGGGAGATGCTGAAATCGTCACGTTAGAAGCGGACATCAGAGACATCAATTGTCGCTACCAAGTCAGATACTTCTACATTTTTATGGGTGTTATTCAAAACCATTGACATTGGTGACATTCGCCGGATCTTCCTAGAATCTACAGAATCTCTTGTACGAGCATAATTATTTTATCCAAAGAGGAGCTCCCATTTCCTTTTCATTTTCCATTAATAAGAATTATATTAGTTCCTTTATCTAATTATTGTTTGCATTCCTTCTCGTATTTCGAAGACCATAATATTATTATTAAACCTTGGATGGGTTAGTATTCCATTAACAAAGATAGCAGATTATCCAAACGAGGTACAGCATTAATTTATTTTTAAAAACCACAACAAAATCAAGGAATGTGCCAACACAATGAAAGCTAATTTGAATGGTCTCCTGACAAGAAAAACCGCAAAACGTAACAATATAAAAATACGAGAACCAGCTAGAAAGAAAGAAAGGGTCAAACAAGACGTCGGGGCCGTACGGCGTGCGGCAGACGGATGGATTTTAATAATTTCGTGATTAACCGGATAATTCCATTATTTTCCCGACCGTTACGTTACGGTATGAAAATAGACCTCGCGTACTCCACGTACCACCATGTACCTACTCAAAGAATCTTCAGATTGTTCTTCATGCTCGTTGAACTACGAAATCTCGACTCAAAAATTTCAAATAGCATTTTACGAGAATCCGTTTGGAAGCGTTTGCGATTTATATTGCTCTGGTTTGTTAAAACATCTAACCTCTGGAAAGACTTAATTAATTTTCATTTTTGACTGCTTGTGTGCATGAATAATGGTGAAAATGTTTCCCCGACGGTTAGTTATTTTCTGTATGGATCCTGAAGATGATGGATTTTCTGATGCTGGATTTTGTTGCTATCCTGAAAATGAGGGATTTTGTCGCCTTGCACTCCTCGTGTAAAACGGTCCGGATGGTACAGGTGACACTCCCTTGATGACGTATAAATCCATTTAGTAATTGTCATAGAGGGAAATTAAGTTCTATTGTGATGGTCACACTGACCCCCCACCTGTTGTGATCGGTTTTGAATAAACCATTATTGTTCCACATGTTGTCTCGTCAAGTTATCCCAATTCATCCTTAATCTATTACAATTGGCGACGGGTATAATTGGTTTAGAAGTGAAGTTTTTTTTTTAATTTTATTTTGTGTGGATTCGCGCAAGTTATTGTAATTAATTATTTAATTACGGTTTCACCACGGCGGATTACGGTTTCACGGCGAAACTACGAGTGTTCCTCGCGTTTCGAATTTCTCGAAGCACGCCATTGTTGCAAATAACTGTTCGGAAATATGACACGTATGTTTCTGCATCGCGGGCGATGGTTGTTCAGTCAGTTCTCGGAGAATTACCGAAATTTGACATCAGACAATATTACAAGGCAAATTCGGCATCGGCCTCCCGCCAGGTCTCATTGCTGCTAACGGCCATTAGCGCCCACGTGTATGAGATTGTACGGGAGCTAACTCATCCCGATTTACCGAATTCGAAAACATACGAAGAACTCTGCGAACTTCTCAGCACTCAGTATGCTCCAACGACTTCAGTGTGGAGAAGCCGAGTTTTATTCGCACAGCGTTCACAAGACCAAAGTGAACGAATTTCGGATTGGTATACATTATTGTTCCTCTTGTTGTCTCGTATCCCAATTCATCCTTAATCTATTACAGTAATGGTATGGTTACTTGGATAGCCTATTTTTACCTTCATCAAGGATCCATAAACACCGAAAAGGAAGAAGAACTTGGTGCTGAAACCCAGACTCACGTTATAACCTTCCAAAGTTTGTCTGTCCACAATTTTCTGATTGTTGGTGAAGTCTTCATTGTTTTCGGATCATCATGCCCAACAAATGGTATGAATTCCTGTGGAGTAGGCACGTAGAAATGTGGAGTAGGTTTGCAGATTCATTGCTGGTTTGACCACTATTGTCAATGAACAAGGAACTTTTGAATATCATGAAGTGACGTTTTATACTTTATACCTAGGTACCATGTTTTCTATACATATTCTTTCAAATTCATGTTCATGTATTCAGATTTCATCATATACCTATAAATAAAACGTTTGGCTCCTTACGGTATCCTAACTTGGCGGAGGGAGGGGTGAGGATGGTGAAAACACATTACATGTACTTTTTTCCATCTACTTTTTTTCATTTTTCCATCTACATAGGCTCTAAATAGATCATGTATGCTCTATTAAGAGCCTAAGTAGACGAAAAAAAAACAAACTTGAAATTCCTCTGGCGGGTCATCTTTGGAAGGTGGAGGGTTAATAAATTCTCTGAAGCGGAATGATGTACGGTAGAGGTAAATTTAGGTCGAATTGAAATGGGCGATGTACGGTGGGGTTTATCAATTCGGTTTTCTGATTATACGTATCTTGAAACGCAAACCCTTTAATTTCGAGCGGGCTTAATTTTTTGTTCTTGGTAAATTCCAATGATTCATCATAAACCAAAAAACTCTGTTGGTCGGACTGACTCCTCTTAATTTCGTACACTGGACTTCATTGAGTACCCCAGTCTTTGGCACTTCCTAAAAAAAAGAAAAAGAAAAAACACCAGAGGAAAAACGACAAACAAAAGTGAAACAGTTGAAAACAAATGAAAAGACCGTCGGGTGTTATAGAGAAATGATTTAAAAGTGACAAAGCGTTATGGGAAGAGTCGGAGGTCGACATTCCATCTCTGTTTTTCCCGGCGAGCCCTTTCAAAATAATAAAGACACAAGGGTTACATGCTCAAGAATGGTTTTTGGAAAAGGGTTGGAGTGTGGTTGGGGGAAAGAAAGAATAAAAAGCGTGGAGGTAGGGCAGGAAAGCATGACACGAATCCTTTCTCCTGTTCGGTTTTTTCATTTTTTCAGGGGGAGGGGGTTTCTTTTTTTTCAGAGGCAATTGCGGTCCATTTCTTTAAGAGGGTGCTTAGTGGATGTGTCTTGTCCCTATAATTGTCGGTGGCAATTTTTCTAACAGCTTCAAAACCCCTTTCTCCGGAGCGTTTTGCCGTTATCCTCTCCCGCGTTCAGCTCGGGCACGTCAATCCCAAGGAGTTCTCGTCCCTGTGCCATTACGAAAATGACAAGTCCCGACCCTGCTCCGAACACATCCTCCGTATCCTCGTCCGTCCTGTTCAACCAACCCCGTCTTTGTACCACTCATACTAATTGCTATCCCAGGTTGACGTCTTCAGGGTTGCTCCTCAACGGGTGTTACTAATGGTTTTCTCCCCTAAAATGTTAATAATCTTCTCCCCTCCCCCCCCCACCGTTCTTGGTGCTTTGGTTACCCCCTCGTTCCGAGAGAAACGTTTGAAAAGCGGATACCATCTTTCAAGTAGGAATGCAAAATATAGACAACTCAATCTCTTGAGCCACTCTTGACTTTGGGCATAATTATTTCGTCAGATCCCAAGCATGCCAGGAGAATGTAAACGACTTGTAGAAATAGTAGTACCTATTCCCATTCCTAAAGATTCATCAATTGTCCTTTCATCAATGAAGGAGCTTCTAGATCATTAAATTCCACTCATGTTTGTCTAGTATAGTCCCTGTACTCCCAAAAGTTAGGAAACCCAAACAAACATTATATATTACCAGTAAGTTGATATAACACTGGGATCCCAATGTTTTACTCCTAAAGCTTGCAGTAGAATAGAATAGAATAGAAACAGAACTCTCTGTTTTACTGCCTTATCTTTGGATACGCGCTCTTTATTCAAGTGATTTTCTGTCTCATATCGGACGGTGCCTTATCTTTGGATACGCGCTCTTTATTCAAGAGATTTTTTGTCTCGCGATATCGGACGGTGAGCGTGCAAGGGTCAGTCGTCTTCGTCCGCGGATTCTATTGTCAGCTGCTATCTACAATCCTTGATCAGATAAGTACCTATCAATCTGGTTAAATTATTTACTTGATCACAAGATAAATAATGCAAGGGGACAATGCTGATGACCGGGTTCCCCCGGATATTCAGATGGTCGACGACAATAATATAAAAAATGACGAGCCTAGTAATAGTACTACTAAAACCCCAGACTCCGTTTCAGCGAAGGGGAATGATTTGAAGTACAAAACTTCTGATCCTGGGCCTTTCCACGTATTTATTGAGAGCTTAGCTGACGAACTTACTGGCATCTCAAGACTGCATCCCATGTCAATAGGTAAACTTCTACACGACAACCATAAAGACATATCTAATAACATACTCGGTATCACGAAGGTAGGCCGAAATAGATTGAGAGTAGAATTATCCAATGCAGTTTCGGCCAATAAATTATTGGATTCAGAACATTTACCAAGTAAAAATTTCAAATCGTATATTCCATTCTATGCCATCAAACGTAGAGGTATTATAAGAGGAGTTCATCCAAGTTTGTCTGAAGATGAAATCAAGTCAGTTGTCAAAGGCCCATTCGGCGAGAAAATTGATATTCTTGAATTACGTCGACATAATAGGAGGACGGAAGAAAAAAATTCAGAAGGCGAACCAACCATGCAGTTCCTACGCAAACTGTATTCTTTACAATGAGAGGGCAATTGCTGCCCGCTTTTGTTGTGATCCACTATGTTCGATGCGAAGTGTCTCCTTATGTGCAGAATGTCGTTCAGTGCCGAAAATGTTTTCGATATGGGCATATAGAAAAACATTGTAAAGGTTCGATGTCTTGTGAGCAATGTGGGGAACAACATTCGAGCAAGGACTGCCCAGAACCGCAGAAATTACATTGTATTAATTGTAAAGGCTCTCATAAATCCACGGACAAACAAAGATGTCCTCACTTTGAGCTGGAATCTACTATAAAAAAAACGATGAGTGAGCGAAACGTATCGTATTTTGAAGCAAAATCGTTGGTTGTAACGTCTTTTTCAGCAGTGGCGAGTAAACCGCCAATAGCACTATCAAATCCGGATCAGTTTCCGTCAATAACTGAATCTTTGGGCCGTTTGCAAGGTAGGCCGTTTGCTTCGACCAGTTCGTATTCACGAACAATGAAAAGAACTCGAATACACACGCCACCTACGTTATCTCCTTCGTTCATCCAACCAATCCCGCGCATGTTCTCAGATGGGCTGTCTGTGGATGTGCCGGGGGGAATACTTGCTCATAATAAAACCCAGATCGCCGGAACAGAATCTGTGGAGGAAAATAGAGAAAGCCGAAGAGCAGAGTTTGTCAGATTCCACAAAGACGATGTGTATGATGCATTAGTCGATGTAGTTAAAGGGCTGCCCCAACAAAGTACTTTACCTGAAATTGAACTTAAAAAATTAATTCGTGATAGACTAAAAAGTTACGTAGATGAAGGCTGATCGATAGCTTTCACCAAAAAGGTGGAATAATAATTTATCAAAAGATATGGATAACCTGAACTGCTTGCAATGGAATTCGAGATCACTGCTACCAAAAAAAGCTGAGTTGGAACATTTTTTGTACACAAATAGGATTCATCTAGCATTCTTGAGTGAAACATGGCTGCACACAAATTCTAATGTAAATTTCAGCTTATTTAACATGCTTAGATGTGATAGGGATGATGGGTATGGAGGAGCGGCCCTGCTTATCAGCGATACATTGCCATATGAAGATATAAGTCAGCAACTACACACTATGATTGATTTTCAATGCGTTGGTGCAAAACTGAAGTTTTCAAATAGATCCGTACTCTTTGTGGTCAGCATATACAATCACAATCGGACAATACTTAGTTCTGCAGAATGGGAGACGTTTTTCAGATCCATCCCTACACCAAGACTTATATGTGGGGACTTCAACGTGCATCACGCTTGTTTTGGCTCCAGCTTCACCTCACGAAAAGGTGAATACCTAGTTGATGCAATGGATCAAAATGACTTAGTGTTTCTGAACACAGGTTGTTCCACTCTTGTCCCAAGGATAAACTCCAGTATACGATCCGCGGTTGACATTACCTTGGCATCAGCGTCGATTGCGAGTGACATAGATTGGAATGTGCTGCGCGATCCGTTCGGATCTGACCACTACCCAATTCAGTTCTCCGTGAGAACTATCGAGGCCCCTAATAGAGTTATAACGCCTACCCGTAAATGGAAAACAGAAGAGGCAGATTGGGGACGGTTTCGCTGGGTTCTAAACGAGCAGTTAGATCGGAACTTGTCATATTCTGGGTTACAACAGAAAATCATTGACGCCTGCGATCAAGTTATCCCAAAAACTAAATCGATTGTGCTAAGGCGGGCGGGAGCTTATTGGTGGACAGCGCAATGCCAATCAGCCCTGGAAAGAAGAAAGGTGGCTGCAGAACGATATCGACGAAATCACACACGAACAAATTTCGAAGAATACCGACAAGAAGACAACAACTTCAAGCGCACGGTGGCAAACGCCAAAAAAGAAAACTGGAGACAATTCTGTCTGTCATTGACCAAATCAACTCCCATCAGGGATATCTGGAAAATGTTAAAGCGTTTGACGAATAGGAAGATTGGCAATAAA
Source organism: Stenodema calcarata (assembly GCA_963920205.1). Lineage (NCBI taxonomy): Eukaryota > Metazoa > Arthropoda > Insecta > Hemiptera > Miridae > Stenodema > Stenodema calcarata. The sequence continues at coordinate 27,731,214 of OY986049.1, read as the reverse complement.
CCACCAATCGAACCCGGAACATGGATAGAAGACCTACTAGAAAATTACGCACCGCCTTATGTCCCAAATGAAATATGTTTTTCAAAAACAGTCGAAGGAGCGGGTTCACAACATTTTTTGTTAAGACCATTCACAGAGAACGAACTGAACGCAGCACTGCAGCACAAGAACAATACGGCCCCTGGCTTGGACAAAGTAACATATCCGATCCTGAATAACCTCCCAATCGAGTACAAGGAGCATCTTCTTCATATATTCAACAAATTTTGGACCGACGGACTACTCCCAAAGGAATGGTCCAAAACTGAGTTAATACCACTTCTAAAACCAGGAAAAAAACCTGAAGAATGGTCTTCCTACAGACTCATAGCACTGACATCTTGCTTTATGAAAACCCTAGAACGACTTATAAAGCACAGGCTGGAGTGGTGGTCTGAGCAGAACGATAAATTGCCTAGAAGCCAGGCCGGATTCCGAGCATGCCGTTCGGTATATGACTGTATGACAAGGATCGTGTGTTCTGTTCATCATTCACTGGCCAACCGGAGAATCACTCTAGGTATGTTTTTGGACTTTTCACGAGCATACGATACGGTTCAATATGACGTGCTTTATGAAAGATTGATAGACTTGGGACTACCGAATCAAATGATAAGGAACATGATTCTGCTTATGTCAAACAGGGAAGTCACCGTGAGGGTGAATGGAGCACATTACGGAGGACGTCGGGCCAACCAGGGGCTTCCTCAGGGGGGTATTTTGAGCCCTCTGTTATATTCTTTGTATGTTGGGAACCTAGAGACCATAGTACCAGACAGGGTCCAAATACTGCAGTATGCAGATGATGTTTGTGCATACGTAGATTGTGGAGATATTCAGGAGGGCCTTGATTTATTGGATGAATTTGTTAATCGCCTCAACGAATGGACGAGTCGGATGGGGCTAACTTTGTCGGTTGAAAAGTCCGTGGTTGTACCGTTCACACGCAAGAGGAGGCTTAATGTTGGAGAAAGAGTACGACTTGGTGGCTGTCAATTCCCAGTTAGGAATAACGTTAAATTTCTCGGACTATGGATGGACAAAACGTTAACTTGGAAAATCCACATTGAAAGCGCCATTGAGAAATGTGAGAAATACTTTAATATCCTTAAAATGATTGTCCATGGTAAATGGGGAGCTGACCCAGCAGTATGCTTCCTTTTCTATAGGGCCACAGTTCGTTCAGTGTTGGATTACGGGAGCACATTTTATGGGCAAGCCTGCAAAACTACCCTATCAAAGATCGATAGAATGCAGTACAAATGCCTTCGACTTTGCCTTGGAATGCTAAAAACCACTCCCATTCACTCATTGCTCGGTGAAGCCAATGAGATGCCATTGAGGGAGAGGACAGGAATTTTGACGGACCGCTACACTCTTCGACTAAGAAGCCTACAAAACGTCTCCATACTGAATGACATTGAAACTCTGTCCAACGATGTGAGAGATAACCCCCGTTGGAGTTGCAGAACGATTCCTCCTATCGTGAATGGCTTTGATCAAAGGTATCATGATATATCCAGGATGTCGACTCACTATAGACCCCCGCAATACAACGTATCCAGCGACGACTCAGTCATTCAGGCCAACGTCCATCTCTACCGTGTGCCCCGGAATGCATTGCCTCGCGAAGTGAATTGCCATTTTTTGGAATATCTGAATACCCGCTGGACGCAACACGTAATTATTTTCACGGATGGATCAAGAAGTGGCAGCGGTGTGGGATGTGCCTTCTGGGATGTAACAAATGACGTATCAATGACACGCAAGCTTCCGGAGTCCTGCTCCAGCTACTCGGCGGAGGCTTACGGAGTTCTGAAGGCTTTGCAATATGCAGGTGACTTGACGCGTCGCACGCCTGGTGTAACCCGAGTAGCAATATTCACCGATTCCCTGAGTGCACTACAATTTTTAAAATTGGGGGGAAAAAGAAGAGCCAGACAGCCAATTTTTGCAGAGATGCTAACCACACTAGCTGAGCTGAGCAATTTGCATGTGGAAGCCAAGTTAATCTGGGTGAAGGGTCACTGCGGGATACATTTTAATGAAGTAGTGGACGGTCTGGCTAAAAGGGCAGCAGAGGCAGGTGTGATTGGAACTGAACAAACCCCAAAAGACGATTTCCGACGCCTGATTAGCCTACATTACAGAAAAAAGTGGGCTGATATGTATACGCTCTCCGACAACGCATCGTTTTACAAAACGTTCCAGCCAGTTCCTCCACGAAACCCATGGTTCATCAATAGTACATCGAATCGCCAGATGATAGCAACGATTTGCCGCATCCGAAGTAACCATGGACTGTGTGAAAAATATAGGAATCGGTTCCTCGGAGAGGAGAGTGCTCAGTGTAAGAACTGTCGGGGGGAAGACGAGGATTTGGAGCACGTCTTCATGACGTGCCCAAGTTTCGCCACAGCTCGTTGTAGACTGTTTGACGCCGTTGCACATGCCCTACCCTCGCCATTTCATTACAGAAATCTGATCTCAACGCCATCCTGCTTCCACCGTCTGTACGAGTATCTTATAGATATTAACAAGCAGTTGTGATTTTAATTTACTACGTGAATCTAAGAAGCAAATTTTATGTTTATTTTGGATAATTGTTTTAGAAGATATTTATTTTAGAAGCGAATTTCATGTACTGTAGACCTCTAAGAACTCTAAGAATTTTATGTACTGTAAGATCGTATGGCTGTATATACCATGTATAATGCCAAATAAAAGAAAAAAAAAAAAAAAAAATCATTATTCTAATCATGCCACCAAGAGGTTTTAAAGCGTTATATGCCTTTACATTCTGTAATTCACCAGTAATTCATAACTGCAGGTTATAAAACTCAGCAAGAGACTACAGGGCCAACGAGCTTTCTCATGAGCTACAATATCAACGAGAGAAGAAAAGATGGAAGAGTCGTCTCTAACCAGGGAACGAGGAGCATATAATGGACTACGACAGGTTAGCAGGTGATGCGGACGGGAGAACTGAGAGGGATAGGACCGAATGAGTGGTTCCGGAGATGCATGACCTCATAGAACGGAAGAGTTATTATACAATAATTCCAAGGTAGAACTAATGGTATGGTACGTCTGGCTTTGGTATACGGCCTGAAGTCCACCTTGTCATACCTGTCATACCTGTAGTGATGAATTTGGGTGATGGTTCACCTGCATTTCCTGGATACGCAGGGCAAACGGAATTACTTCCTTCTTTTGAGTTTATGGATTTTCAACCTTAGCAATAAGGCCAATTTGGGAGAGCATTTATCAGCATTACGTAGTTTAATCGTTTTACGTCAATTTACCGGAAAAGACAGGGTGACATCGAAAACTAGCTTTTCCGGTATTGACGTAAAACGATTTAACTACGTAATGCTGATAAGGCCAATTTGGTAGTATGACAGCCATGTCTGGGGTGGAGCATCGGACTCTCAACTGATCGTGTTTTGAGTATTATTGCAGACGCAACCTGGCTTGTCAGAAACAATAACCTCCATAAGGATATACATGTCCCAAGAGTAAGGGAAGTCCTACAGGCCTCTTACTCCCGTTTTCATACAAAACTTCACAACCAGGACGATAAGTGTCTAATAGTGATCTTTCTCTACTTATCCTTTTCCATACGCATTTCGTCATGGTTTTGGTCTGTGAGTATACATGGACATTTGATAATGTTAGGAAATTTTATCATATCGTTTGTCTGGAGCTCGGTCAAGGGCCTTATCCATAATCTTGGCCTTCGTCGTAGCTGCCTCATTTTTTTTGGGTGCATGAGATATTCTATATATATTATACTATATATAATTATTGAGCGCGTTTGAGCATTTTGTAAAGGGAATAAGAGATTGCGGGATTGAAGGACGTAAGAGATTGCGAGCTCACACTAGTTTGGCATTATCGGGTGTAGGGATCCATTCGAGATCATATTGATGACCTTTTTGATCGAGACAAGTACCTACTGTGTGGTTCTGAAGCTAGTAAGAAGGATTGAACGCACGTGTATGATCAATATGAAGTGATATCGAATAAAACAAAACTGTTCGAGGGGGTTGCAAGGACTAGTGCGCTCCAACCACTTTCACCAGGACAGCAAATAATTCCTGATTGATATCGGGAGATCCTGGGAGAGAGAGAATACGATGGGGGATGAACCTTCATGGTTATTAGGGGATGTTTGAACTGTAGCGTCTGAATGGGAGGTTGACAATTGAGCCCAGGGGGGCGCGCCCGATATTGGCCCCGAGGGCAGTCGACGTACGTGGTGCGGCAGGCTATTGCTTTAGGAGGTCCAAGACAATTTCCTGCTGCTACTTGGAGGGTAACAACTGTTCATAATCTTCCACTCCTCACCCTCTTTTTCTTTTCTTCTATTCCCGTTTTTCTTCTTGTTCTTCTTCCACTATACCATCTCCCCGGGTTCGTCTCTTCCTCGCCATTAACCCCGTACTCCTTCCGATACAGTTCCGTAGGTCTCCCCAGTAAACTCTGCAGTCTTCTTTGGTCAGTCGTTAGACTTTTCTAGATCTTTTTTGGCAGTATCGACTAATTGCTTGTGTATTCGAACATCCCTCAAGGATTCGATCTACGTAAACCTTGGACAATTTCAACCCTTTTGACGTCGGCGTGGGTTTGGGGAAACCACCTATTCATTACATTTCATGTTTCCATAACTCACATGACAAATTTAAAGCGCTTCTAATGCATCTAAATACTTACCCCATTTGTTTTGATTTGCTGCACAAAATAATTAGCAACCGCAGTACTAGCTATAATCTAGTGTTTTCGGCGTTAAAATGCTTAAAATCGCACTGAACTGCTACACCACCTTGAAAAAATCTAAATGAGGTTTGACCGCATGGTCAACGACTGGGATGAGTATAAATCAAACGAAGATTAAACGGAAAGGCCTGCGAGTTTCGCTTATTGCCAAATTGAAGGTCAATTTGTATTTTTACGCCAAATGGAAATTTACATAAATGAAAAACCTGAAAACGTAAATGAAAAACTTAACTTTGGGTCCCCCGAAAACGTCGAACTAGCCAAAACCTTACCAAAAGGCAAATTAATGAAGATTAAATTCCGCGTGGATTGACCACCCCAACTTTAATATTGGACCCATTTATAGGGTAGTACCGGTGTTGTTGTTTTTCAGTGCCTGGATGGGTACAAACTCAGATCTCATGATTTTAGATTGATTTCCAGTTCTCGACGCATCAAAAAAATTTTAAATAAAGAAATGAAGTACATTCTGGTTAATTATTTTCGATAATGAACCATTGGATTCGACCAAAATTTGTTGGTTCAAGATACGTAGGTAGTTTCAGAAAATCGGAAAAAAAACTCCGTCCGTCCGCGGCACTTTGCCAATAATAATAATCAGTGATGGTTATTAATAATTACTAATAAATAATAATAATGATTAATAATAATTTACACCACTACTTCATAATAATAATTAACAATTCATTATAATTCATAATCTACCGTTTAGTGATCTAGACAGAAGGGTGATCTGCATGAACAAGATAATAAACCGTTGTGTCGAGAATTTGCAGAGTTTTTTTTATGAATTACTCCATGTATAAACGATATTAATCTAAACGATAGAACAAAACTCTATGTAGCAACCATTATTGATATGAATTAATAATCAATTCAAACAAGCTGAACTTTGGAGGACGTATTAGGTCGGCTTTACAGGTAGCCCCATCAAACGTAATTAATATTCCATTTTAACACTCCTTGCCTGTGAGGTAACGTGAAATTGCTGACAGTAATGTACATACTGTGCCATCTGCATAGTGGTATCTGACATACGTACAAACAACCCTTTTGTGAGGTCATGTTTGGATACCGTACGATTGCCAGTAGATTATATTGTAATAGCAGCGTTTGAAATCCTATTACCTCCAACTTTTCGAGTCCGACTCGGTACAAGCATGTTGGGGCGTAACATCTAACTGTCGAATTTGGGCCGTGGTTATTGTTTGGTAGAATACTCCTGCAAAAGAATGAATCGTCAAACTTTTTGTAAAATATAGCGAAAGGAAACGTAGCGATGCTCAAAGCCGAACTTACAGAACCTGTAATGTCTTTCATTAATACTAAAATGCTATCCTCACCTTACGGTGTCACATAGAAAGAGCCCTAGAATATATATTAAATGTTACATTAATGAACTAGCGTTATGGCAAGGGTACAAGGGTACTCGCATTATTCGCCATAACATGGCAAATTATCGCATTATGCCATAATATGCCTATATCATACGCATTCGCCGGCATACAGTCGGTAGATAATATAAATTCGAACGCTCAGAAATTCGTATCTCTAAATATCCTCAGGGGGAAAAGGTTTCTCACTGTAAACATGAATGAATGAATGAAGAGTAACAGTAATAAGAGTAATAGTTACTATTAAATTGGAAAATTGACGAGACCATCACTGTTTATGTTATTGACTACCTCCCGCTCGTGACTCATGTGAACTATCGCACAATATTTCATCTCATTAGTCCAATAATTATTATTTCGTGCAGCTATTAGGGTTACAGGGATATTGAAACAGAAAGGTGATCTATGCAGATAATGAACTATTGTGGATGACTATGCAGCGTTGGGTATTTTCTATAAGTAACATAATAACGGACTGTACGGCAATATTTAGCTGTTTTCTCTCGATCAGACGAGTTGGGCAGCTGTACAACTCTTGAAGGAAAATGTTCTTGTAGCCACCAGATTATTATGAAGCCTCTTTCCAGTTTTACTGTAGCTCCCCTAAATTGGATGGTTTCTCTCGACTCTGAGACACTTGACGGTATAAACCGTTCCGTTTATATTTTATGAACGTTGTAGTTCGGTGTGACTTCATCCGTTAAAAGTAAACACCGCGGAAAAATGTTACCACTCCCCTCGCTCTTCAGAGGCGAAATTTTACGTCCAAAATATTTTAAGAGTCTCTTAAAACCTCGGAGGAACATAACGAAGGGATAAAATTGCTACGCTACGAAAGGCCGAGGGGGAGGGGTTGCCCTGAAGCACATGCTTTCCTCTGCAAGTGGTTTTCGAGGGTCAAATGTTCAGAGACATGCTAATCATACTCCGGTCCACCTCTCTGCTAATTAGAATATCAACGCCGAACGTCAAGGGGATGGTGGGCGACCCTTTGAATTTGACTACCACATTTCAAAGAAGGGAAGCATCAAAGCGAATGTTGCTATAGCAGCTTCGGACCCTGTTGCAATGAAAATAACACTTTTGATGTCAAAATGAAACGCAAATCAAGCTGAAATCTATAAAAGTGACTATTAATAATGAATTTTTCTTTTCAATTCCTCACTGCGCGCTATTTTAGAATCAAAACGAATTGTTACAAATATTCAAAAATAACCCAAGGGGAAAAATGCGGTAAGTTGAATCCTCTCGTATTGCGGTTATAACATACAATTGATTTCCCTTGTACTGCGTTCACCTCCGGCGTAAACGTAACCTCATTCGCATGAGGTGGTTGAATACTTGTAATTGGCGCTACTACTAAAATATAAGCCTCATAATATATTATATATAAATCCGGATCATCAATATTTAATCGCGTTTTTTAGAAGACACCGTGAAAGTAGAATGAGAATGAGAACAACTGTATTATATTAACAATTACAGTTGTTCTCAATCTCGTTCTACACTTCACAGTAACTCATTCTCGTTCAACAGTTATTGTAACAAGAGACACGAGTATTTTTATGGTGTCTATTCATGGCCTGATGGGAGCGATAATGTGCGCGAAATGTATAAGTTGACCTACTCGTATAAGCGCTCAGCTTTTCAATTGAATGTCCTTCCTATTCAAGGTACACCCATAAATTGATGGAAGGATGAAGCAGAGAGTTGCATTACGAAGTAGTGAACCAAATTTAATCATGTTATATCCTGTTGATTTTCAACCACCTATTTGGTATTTCCATCGATTCAGATGCTTATTATTTAAGATAATCCCAATGATAATTTGGTAAAAAGGAAATTAGTTATCATTACAGAATGGATTCGTATGTAATTACATATTCATTTCGAAGCAATATCTTGATGTTTTTCAACAAGAGCTGTTCGTTTTGACAAATTTTAGACATTTTAAGTCCACATTTATTTAACATATTCTTTTATATTTCGCCCATAATCACACATTTCCCCATATCCCATTCAGTAAAGTAAATATTTTCCATTTGCGGCTGCATTACAAGAGGGAAGGGCCTGATTTATGATGGAAAGATCAAAGTTTAGAGCGACGAATGTGCCTGGATGATCCCGAGAAACAGCAATTGTGTGATCCACAGACTGACGGCTGTGGTTCACAGAGATCGCTAGGTACCTTGGGTGGGATGGGAGTATGGTTCTTATGTTTGACTTGATCGAGTCTTGAGTTGTTTGAAGCATCCCCGTGATTCCGAAAAATCTACCTCGCGTAAAAATAAAAGCTTTTGCGACAAATCCAACCTCCAATACGAGTAGAAATTTGATTGACAAGTATTTACGTTAGTTTTCAGCTGAGAATTTTCGGAGTGATGGAGACGTATCATGTTGCAATGCGTGTGACGAGCGCGTTTCTTGATCCCAACGTTCACAGTTAAGGTTACCAGATGTCCTTCATTCGATGGACAGGTCTTTTTTTTCACGTGTGTCCTTGTATCCTTCTTTTCTGGAAATTCTCAAAAGATCCTGTTCTCTACCCTATTCACAGGTCACTCAACTCATTGCCACTGGAGCTCGTAAAACCAATAAATTGAAGAAACGGCGGAGTCCTTCCCGTCAAACATTTTTGACTCATCAGTACAGACCTTTGCCGCGCTTTCGTTAAAGCTGACATTCCATTCCACCCTTGGCGAAATTCGGGATATATGGGTATCGATCTCGGTATCGATTGATGAAACCACGGATGTTAAGGGCAGGTATGTTGCCAATGCTGTTGTGGTAAGCTTGGAGTTGACACACTTCGAAACCATTCCTTCTGAACTAACGAAGTTCTTGAAAAATGCAATCACGCCACCATCTTTCAATTGTTTGAAGCTTCAATGCGTCTTCTGTGACCAAATCGTGTGTTGAACAGGAACTTTTTGCTGTTTATATCAGATGCTGTTTCTTACGGTCAAAGTTATACGTTCAAAGCGGGCGAGTTGATACAAACGTTTTATCCAAACATGTTTCATTTGACCTGCCTTGCTCACGCATTGCATCGAGTAGCAGAAACTGTTCGATCTTTGTTCCCTATCGTGGATTCCTTGATCTCTGCTGTAAAAAATATATTTTTAAAAGATCCCAGCCGAGAGCGCTAAACTAAGTTCAGTTTACCTCCCAGATTATATTTAATTCTGTTCGTCTTTCACAAGTAGCATAATAAAATTTCAGGATTTGATTAGGTACTTAATTCAAGTTTCTAGGAATGACGATTCCCATCAGTTCCAGGGATTTAAGCGTAGGTAGAGCTAATTTGAACTAATGCGTTGGACTACAGGATTGAGATGATTCCAATTGCAATTACCAAGCAATTAATAAGTTATCGTTATTGAATGTTTCACAGTCATTCGGGAAAATTGAAGTCGGTGAAATATACAAGTAGTTATTCATATTTTTATAGTTTCACTGGAAATCACGTAATTTACCATGTTGGAACAAAATGAGAGTAAGAAAAGGGTGTAAACGTAAAGTACTTGGTCTGTATACGAGTGCTCTTTTAACCTGTTCCATCGCAAAACCGAAAGAAATGTGATCCAAATTCGGATTATTGAATATCACGATGGGGTGTACCAAAGGTTGCCAACTTTTATTCGGAGAAAAGATGTACTTTTCAGAAAATTATCGAAAAAAAAGTATTTTCTAAAAAAAAAAAGTACGGTCCAAAAGATAATTTTGAATTCCTCGGTTTATCATCACCACCTCAACATGCGAAAGTAAGCAGCATGAGCAACACCTTATTAGGTACCTAGAATACCTACTGTTCATCAACAATTTCTGTAACTTCGTTTCCATACTTGGCTATTGTTTAAAAAAAACTCAATACATCGATTTCATAAAAGAAATTTTATTGCAGCAAATGCATATTTATTTATTTACTTGTCTCTTCAGTGGCGGACACTAAAATCCTAGTGTAGTAACGACCTCCTCTCGGTCTGGGTCGCTAGTTGCTAGGTGGGGGGTTATATCTAATAATTAACCGATATAAAATTACTAACTTCAGTAATGAAGTACGATAAATGAGCCCAATGATGAAAACAAGTATTTTAGCGTACTTTTTTGACTTAAGAAAGTTCAAAGTACAAATCATCAAAATGAAGTACAATGCGTCTAAAAAAAAAAAAAAAAAAAAAAAAAAAATACGGTTGGCAACCCTAGGTGTACCCCACACTCCAAGTCTTATTTTTAAATAATGCTTCTAAAAGTCTAAGTACTACTGTTGAGTGCAAAGCAGGGTTGCATGCTGGGTGGTGTGAGGGAAAACACAAAATGCATGGACACAAATATTAATATTATACGCACCCTTGGAGAAGACGATTCCCCACTCACTCTATAACCTCCAAGGTTGTTGACGACGCATGTGAACATAGCATCTCGGCCCTGAGCTATAGTCAAGTTCTCTAGGGGGTATAAGAAGTCTGGCTCAAGACCCAAAACTGAAACAAACGATAAACGAATCGCATTACGACGGAGAAACAGTAATTGGGATACAAATTAATCAACCGTAGAAACATCGTTGCATTCGAAATATAGTTGCCCGCACTTGTACGTTTGTAAACGTACTCATCGTGAACATCTGAAAATTTCGTCTGTTGGAAAAGTGCGCAGTATAGGCGAAAATGTCCAATGAAAGAACAGCATCTGAATCGGCCTCAAGTTTTGGTTTATTATCTTCGATAATGAACCATTGGAATCGCCCAAAGAAAAAAAAAATGTTAACCCCCCCTCAAAATTTGTTGGTTTACGTTTCAAGACACGTAGATTCAGAAAATCGAATAAAAAAAAATCCGTCCGTCCCCCGTACGCCGTCCGCGCCACTTTGCCCAGTTAGCGTTGAGTTAAAATTACGAAATTCGGTTTCTGGGTTTGGACCAGCCCCACAATGGTCCTCGAAACTTTTCATAACCCTAGGTCAAGGGGAAGGGGTTCAAAACGAAATTTAAAATTTCGACAATGTCATATCTCTAAAATTTCTCATGAAACGGTGTAATTTTTAGTTCACTTTTGAATGACCTGAAAAATTACGAATCTTTTAAGACCAATTGGATTTTTGTGCGACAAGCCGTTCGTTCACAGTGAGCGCGCAAAGGTTTAGGAAAAACACTAATCTTTCGCGTCGAAAACGGCCGTTATGTGACCCAACCCTCAGACGCCCAGAATAAAACTACCTTTGTCATCTTCCCGGTAAACTACAGTCTAGAAATTTTAACCGTGAGTCGGGGATAGACCACATTGCAATATTTACTCGGTTTCTCATCTGTAAAATTGTTTAAATAATACCTTTTTGTAATAATACAAATTAAATTTTGATGATGAGCTATTGACTTGAAATTTTAAAAATAGGTCAGAACTGGATCACAGAACTGGATTCACTCGGTTTCTTGTCTGTAAAATTGTTTAAACAAATTAAATTTTGATGATGAGCTAGATACTTGAAATTTTAAATATAGGTCAGAAATGGATGACATTTCAATATTCACTCGGTTTGTATGACATGGTATGAGTATGGTATGGTATATTATTGTATGTATGATTTGGTATAATACAGTATGGTATGATAGGAAAGAAATTCGTATGGTATGGTATGAGTACGGTGAGAATATGGTATGGTGCCGATTTGCAATACAGTCTGGTATAGACAGAAGGGTGATCTGCACAAGGAAGATAATAAACCGTTGTGTCAAGAATTTGCAGAGTTTTTTTTTCCTGTTTTCTGCAACATTGGTCTCACTGGTGAATGGACGGAATAGATCTATTTCATCCATTCACCAATCTATACGAAAGTTGACATCAGGTAAACCTGACATTGTTAGAAAAAACAATTGTTTTTCAATCCAACGAACCCGTTTGTTGAGCCTAGGAATGTGTGGACTGTATGGTTGAAAAGAATGGATGGATCGGAGAACTTGTATTACGAAAAATATGAATTTGACAGCACAGTTGACTTATAAGATGTGATTTTGCAATGTAAATGGATTCAACTAGGACGACAGACTGCGAAGAAGTAGAACGACTCGGATGTACTGCGCAGGTAGGAGTAGGGATGTGATTCCAACTGTTGACTGTAGAGTGCAGGTGGTGACAGGGAATTATAGCCAAAATTTGATCATTTAATGACTAGGGGGAAGTATTTGAACTTGATAGTAATGATATCAAGGTAAAAGATGGCGTGATGAGCTACTAATCCTCCACCGTTCTTGCTGTAATAGTTGTGGTACAACTTGTATTATTCTTGATTCCCGGTGGTATAAGTATACCTAAAGTGGGCCAGAGGTTCTGTCACTCACTTCACTTTGTGAACGTCTGTCTTCGAGTGTCTTTTGGACGGAGGGGGTAACTAAATGACGCACTTGATGTCCTATAAGGACGAACACAAATTAGTTGACGTCCTATAAAGACGAACATAACTCACTTGAGTTCGTGTTATTTTGAGTTGTTTCAGATGTCTGCGGTCGAATTCAATACAATTTCGATTGAAAATTAGTGTTCTTAATTCAAAACTTATGGATTTCTTTGATTTTTGTCTGGAATGAGGGAAAAACTGTACAATTTGTCGAAAACAAGCAAACTGTTCACCCCACTTCCTCCCAGTCAAAGACAATTTGACTGAGTGACAATTGATTGAGTGCCAATATGAGAAGCGATTTTCGCACACGTTAAAATGACACTGACGATCAGTGTGTTCCAAAGGAGAAGTATCAATATGTTCGCAAGTGATGACTGAGCCTTCATTCTAAGGCCGATACTCTGATACGAACATCGGTCATTTCGACGGATGCTCACATCAGAGAGAACACGATTTTGGAATCTTTTGATTGTAGCGGTTCCCCCTCCTAAAATGCTGATGACGAATGCCTATCGCTCGCCTCACCGCAAGCTCATTGTGTCCTAAACATCCCTCTCCCTTGTAGGTACGTGAGCAGACGACATCGAGTCAATATCGCACTGTAGGGAGGGTTGACTTGACGTGTATGGACTCATATTAGCTTCCCGATTGTGACTCCTAGACAAAAGGGGTCTTCCCGCCCGCTAATTGGCTCAGATTACAGATATCCGTTTGAGGAATTGAGCACAATAACGCATACCCAGTTTATCGATCTCACAGCCTGTTTCCCTTCTAACTTACACTTTATCGTTTCCACTGCTAATATTTCTAGCTCTCGTTTCGATGCAGTGTTTCAAGTCAAACGAACTAGACATGTTGAATAACGCGCTAATTCTCAACGTGGCTTACTCTACCCACAACCTACTACTATTTAATAAAATTTAATACGATTCGCGGACCATAAAATTCAAGATTTGAACTAATTTTAAATTCTATAACCGCTTTATTAAATTATTGTCTGCCACCCTACATTTCTGTTGATTTAACGAAATGATTTGCAAATAGGCCTTCTTTAAGATTCACGCCTACGTGGTATTTAGAAGTGGTCCCTCATGGTGTTTTTTTTTTAAATGTGTTAACATGCAGTATGTTTATCAATATATTCCGTTCATATGTTCTTTCCCCACATACTTATACAATAGATGATAGGCCTCCGGTGGTAGTATGTTGATACGTGGGGGCTCATGTAAATCTTTCCAAGTACCAGATCGTCGTGTTGGGACCCCATGGTGCGAACAGCTGTTGGTTCGCTGGATTGCCACTAGTGGTGGCTGGATTGCCAGAGGATTGATATTGTATGATCGTCAAAGTACCTCGGTATTGAGCTAACTTATAACTTTGGATTGGAGCAGTGTTTATTGAAAACTAAAGGATTGTATGTGCGGGAGTTGATGCTATCTGGATCAGTGTACGACGTGCCAAATGATGTGAAGCTCAGGGTCTTTGAGTCTGAAACGATGGCTACCATGAGTTATGGAGCTGCATGAGAAGTTCAAACGCTTCTTCCTAAAGAAGCTTCTGTTGTTACCAATGAATGCTCCTAATTACATTTTACAACGAACTGAAGCAAGGAAGGTGTATTTAAGAACTCATGAAGGACATTGCGAACTACTTGTTGAAAGTGTTTAAATAACCTGAAGGACGTTACACGAGAATGTGCGCAAAGATTGAAATTCAAGGTCTACCCTTCTTTACTGCTAACTTGATTTGGTAGTGGTTTACTTCAAGAAGGCTACTGTTACGGTGATTTGGGGTGTCTTTCAGATCAGGTGGAGCTGTAAGAGATCTTGAATTTCCCAGATTGTTCCACACTGTACCAATTATGCAAGGAAACCTGGAGATATAGAGAATTCCACGTTTCAGAGTTCAACTCTAACTGGTATTTTAAGCTAAACTGGTGCCAGTTCTCTGTGATCTAATATAAACATAATACAATAATACCTGATAGAAATAACTTCCCCCGGTAACTACTCTTTATAAATATTTAATTCTCAGAAATGTTCAAGAATCCGTGATCCTTCTTACAAGCCTTACGTTAGCTTTCCACTCAGTAATTTGAATGTGTTTTGGCCATAGGATCGAAGCGTTACATTCATGTACACAATACCTACTTATATCGTAAATTAAATTGTTTCTAATTGGTTAATTATTGAAATTATACTCTTACATAATAATTACTTATCAAAACGTTCATTGTCCAAGACTACGGAAGATCGGTTGTAATTTCGAAGTTTCAAATTCAAGTTCAGTGGATGACTATTTTGTCAAGTTCTTAAAACTTCCAATGTATATGAAAGAATCGATGAAGCACCGACGCACACGAAAACTTCCTTGTTGATTTTCACTCACGAAACGTCGCTTTATTCTTCAAGTATTTCCTATCTCGGCCAACTTATATTGGTTTAACGGATAGTTGATTGTGGTGTTGTCACTAGAAGTGGTATTGGAAGGGAGGGTGTGGGTCCCAAAGTTAGTCTCCAAGTCACCGGTTAATAAATCAGGACCCTCCCGGTAGCTCGGCGGGTAGAATGCTAACGAACCATATAACCACCTGTTGAACTCGCTTCTGCTCCTCTCTCGTCCCTATGAATTATATACTTACACCTAATAAAGGGATTCATTCAGAGTTTTAATGAACACTCTCACTACGAGGTTTCACCGCGTTCCCGACAATCAGGTTTTCACCAATTATCCGGGGTGTCTGCGGTGGTTCATTAAAAAACCAAGTGAGGGAGGACTTCTGTCACGTTTGGTCATGCGACTAACTCGTGTCTGGGTCATTCGTTAGAGATCAAACATTAGTTGTCACGAGACCCGAGTCGTGAAAATACTGTTTAAATCACAAACACCGTTCAACGGTAGAATTGGGCAGACGATGGTTAATGAACAATGAAGAATGAAGAAGTAATGGGAATCAATATTATGGAATCAGTCAGTCTCAATTATGGAAACTATTCCTTCTATTATAATTCATTCAATTCATTAATTTTGGCTCATTATTATAGTAGATTCATGGACTGAATACTAGTCACTACTTACTTTGATCCCTAAAAGTAACAAAATCGTCAAATTAGGACTATCTAAAATTTATACTGAAGCAATGATTTCTCATCGAACCGAAAATACGCAACTTTTTGAAACTTTGGAGAAATATTTCTTTGCTATTACAAAAAAAAAAAAAAAAAATGTATATAGCAATTCCAGGTTCTCTGTTGACACAGACTAATTCAGCACACCTCTGTAGGTTCCCTGTTTAATTGAATATTAAGTGGACTGATTGAGTGTGTGTATTAGTTGAGTTTCGTACTCGAAGTATTTTTCAAGATCACTCTGGATCACAAGGAACAAGGTTGGTCTTGGGCAGCTTGGAGTATCTAGAATATTACATACTGTTTCTTTTGTGCAAAAATTTTGGATATTTCCAAGAGACATTGATTAGAGACGTTGGATATACTCGTATTAACACGTATCTAAGGTCAGGAATGACATATTTGATCGTGACCCTGTCTCCAAAGTAGGGAATCTCTGCAGAGGGAATCTCCATGGAGGGACTTGTCAGATTCCATCATACCAAACCATTAGGATCCAAAGACCTGAAATTCCCTGACACATCATCAATCCCTCAACCTCGCCAACTCATTATCGGAAATTTCAGGCAGCGTAAGCCCTTCTCGGCCTTACGACACTCACGCCTGGCATTCGAGTACTTCACGTTACCCTCCCTGCCTTCTTGTTTTCCAGCGTATCAGCGAAGAAGGGAATCCGGAGGAATCCTCGCACTGGGTACCCTGCATCTCGAGTATAATCGTGAAGGAGTGGCCATTGCGATAGGAATGGGCTCTCAGCAGTAGAGAAGGCCTCACTCTAATTGATGGGAAAAGGTTTGATACCGCCGGAACCCGACGCGGACGAATCGCCAACCATTTGTATTCCTTCTCCGTGCTTCATTTTACGAACCGCAGGTTCATGCTGTTTCCGATTATTGATTATGCGCCTCCAAATGCCTTTCTAGCAGTCTCGCCTGGCTTTTAGTGAGCGAAGCTTTCCTTTATTTCTTTTTTTTTTTTTTAAATCGTTCCTCCTTTCCACTCCCATTTTTCCTCACGAAACAAAAGGAATTTGGGGTGAAGGTACATGAATCCCTGCAAATTATCAGACAACTGTTATTTTTCATTTGGTTATTCTCAATGATGAAAAATCGATTTAAGAAATCCCTGCGAATTCTCGTACGGCTTTTCTATAAAATATCCTTATTTTGAATGAGACGCAACATCCAAAACGAGAATCTGTATTATCGTAATATTATTCCATAATAATAACTAGAGGGCGGATTTGTATACAAATACATATTTTCTCCCTCGCCGAATTTCGAAGAAATACCCAGTGATCTGCCCATTTCACGTCTCTCTGTTTCCATAAAATTGCACATTTTGAAAGTTAGCGCATAAAATATTCGATATTAGCATATCCACTAGATAAATGCATTCAATTGCATACTTCGCCTACCTACATGGCCAGCCTACTCGTTTTGAGGAAAAATGTACAGCGTGGCTTGAAGAGCATACATTTCAAATCAAACCGAAAGGTTCAATTTTCCTCCAGAATTGTTTTCTTAGAAGAATGAAGGAGCGGTGTAGGTAGCGACCTAACTCGCAAACTGCCTACCACCCTATGGTAGATGCAGGAAAGGGTCGCCAATGTCCTTCATACGAAGAGGAGGCACGCAACAGCTATGTTCACTGATCTGATAAGCTTGATTTGACTCTTCATTATCAAATCATACCTCAAATTCTCAATCGCCATCACCTCTCCATCGCCTTCATTACTACTCGCCATCATCACACCAACCTACCTATGCCTGGGATGGCTGCGGGCAAGACAGCGAAATTGGAAATAGAAAATTGAGAAGATAAATTTTCTCGAAACTAGTGGCATACAGCTCGAAGACAGTATTGCTGCTGTGGGAGGGATTACTGTGTGGACCGAGAACGGTGAAATAATTGCTTCTATCAAGCTTGCTTCATTTCAGTTTATCGATTAAACAACGAGGGAGGTATAAATCAAAGGATGAGTTGTTACGATAAGTTATAAATACTCGTTGGTGGGCGGAATAATTTCTCTTGCCTTTCAAATATGATTATTATCGATTATCACATGCTTCTTGTTGTGTCAAAAATATTAATTCTGGCACTACTAACAACATATCCTAGTTCTTCATACTCCAACATCATAATTCATTATCTCCAGCATAAAGTTGAGTACACTTTTCACATTTTCCTCAAATAACTTTGCACCGCCTTTCTCTGTCCCGTTCTTATTCCAATGTTCACGCAGTCTGAAATATTTACTCTAATTATGCATCTCTCACCCTATTTCAAATATAAATACTCAATGCATCATTACACAAGCAATGAATACATAAAAAGAGGTACAAGTCAAACGACCATAAATTCATAATTTTTGGTATCGGTGTCCCAAATGATTATTATTTATGTTGGTCAGTCCTTGATTCTATTTCATGAATAATTACAGATGTTATAAATCGATGAAATCATGAAAATGAGGAATTGAAGCAAATGCTCGGTTCAAGTTTGAAGTTCATCAATGAATTCCATGAACTGAAAACTTTCCCAATAACACAGCTCTTCACTTTTCCAGTTTTCTTAAACGAGTAAAACAACAAAGTTCGTATTACTTTGAATTTCGGCTCAGCGGTTCTTTTTGTTTGAAAAATCGAATTCCATTTACGGTCCTTTAATAAAACAATGATAACGATAACGAACACCGGACTTTTTATTACATCTGACGTACCGGTAAGACGTTTTTATATAAACCTGATATAGCACGTTATGCGTGTGTGAGTAGGTACAATACACCTTGCGAAAGATGTAACTGTATATAACAATATATCGACGCTATCTTTTAACTGAAAGATTGCTAGCTGGAGATAAGAACGGCTGGTAGATGTAGATTGAGGCCCTATGTTCTACTCTCCCCATTAAATTTAAAGGATGTCAACAATATTTAGAATGTCCAAAAATAACACTCAATGGTATTTTAGGGCCTGAACTGCTGTTTCTGTGATCTTGAAAATAAATAAATATTTCTGTGATGTTTGGCAGATAGGTAGGAAAACCTTAGGGTGTCAAATAACAATAAAGTTTGTTTCAAATAATAACTTTGTTGTTCTCTGTTTCCACCTGTTGATCTCAACTAGTAAGAGTGTTTTAATGCAAATAAGAAACACACTTACAGATCCTAATAACGACGCTCCTTAACGCGATGCAACAGTTTGACCTCAGAATCGAGCGACAATCGGTGCGTGTGATGCCAATTTCATTCTCCGTGCGAGGCTCAGGAGAGAACGACAGGTGCCGCGTCGTTCAATGGCACATTGTTGTATTATCGAGTGGAATCCGCCGCTCGGCCGAAGGTTAATTCAAAACCGACTCCGACCAAGTGGGATCATCCGTGTGAATTATGCGGAAAGGTTTTGGAAACTGTGATCCCTTCCATCCGCAGTGCGATTCATTCCATCCGTCCGCCAATAAACACTGAGATCAATAAAATTGTGCTGTGGCCAAGCCAAGGATGATCCTTGAAACTTGTCATAAACCAAGGCCAATAGAAAGAGGTGCGAAATAGCGTTCAACACTTTCAAAATACCGTATATTAGACATTTGAAATCGAATGGTATAGTTACGTATTCTAATTTGAAGAAATAGAATCTACATCTGATGTTGATTCTGAGAAATAACAACGAGGGCTCGAAAAATCATCTTCAAACAGAATGTAGTTTTGAATATTTCTTAGTAGGTACTCCTTGATATACCACTACCGGGGTAGTTAAGTATCTACTGTAAGAGTGGTTGTTACAGTGGTCGCCGCTTATATCGGTCGAATCCGTTTCTATGGGTGTTGGCCTATAAATCCGGACGGCTCTGGTATAAGCAATCGGTAGTACCGGCCAAACCACAAAAATTCGCCAGAAACCGGTATAACTGGCAATTTTTTTCCGGTGAAAACCTGTGTTTACATGCATCGATTCGGGCAACTCATAATGACCTTCATTTTCAACTTTCCTATCAACAATAGATTCTTTTGTTGTTGTTCCATAAAAGGCATAAACCCATACAAATTAAATAGCTTTTTGGGTCTACGTATTCGTTTGAGTCGTTGTTTTCCAACGTAACCATTTTGAAAAACAAGTACAGAGCTCGCTTGCTGGACAGGCACCTGACCTTAGCGACTGTTTGCGAGCTGCACTCACGAAATATGAACCCGACATCAAGCAAATAGTAATTACTATAACCGGCGACATCTAGTGCAATTTTTTTACCGAATTTTTGTTCGATTTTAATGTCAAATAAAGTAGGTATTCAAAATAATTTTTGTTTTTAAGTACAGACTGAATTTATTGTATTACACTTGAAGGAGAAAACTGCCATTCTCTCTATTATTTTGCCCTTCGATGTTTATTGTAAATACCCAAAAAAAGTACCAACTATTTGGTAAATAGTGAGAGGGGGTGGGAGGGGGTGGAATGCGTCCGTCGACTTGATCTTAGCTGTCTCAAGCTCCCCTATCGAGCGCAAGGTTGCCGACCACTGGTTTAATGTATAGTGAAGGGACTCAACGATATTGGACAGTGATCTATACCAACAGTATCAATCAAAGAGGCATGAGCCGGATTTCGGTTGCTGCACTGAGTCAAGTACCATCAGTAGAGATATCGAAATCTTGACCACTCGCAATTGACCCTGGAATTTGTGTTGGCTTTGGATTTCACGTTGTCTCGTCATATTTACCAAGTTTTATACAAATCGGATATCAAATTTTTACTTGATGCACGAACAAACGTACAGACGCATAATACTGAGATACTGGTTCTAACGTTTTAAATAGGAGCTTTTCATACGAGTTCGTAGGTGACAGGAGAAAGCACGTATAATTTCGTGATTTTGATCAGTTATCGCAATATAAAGGCTACAGAAAAATGCCAAGTCGTACACGCGTTCAAACGAGATTAATAGAACGCGTGAAAATCCTGCATAAGTACTTACGGTTTTAAAAGTCTGGATATCCGGACGTCGATTCGGGGAGACCGTTAACAATTTTTGTATGTGGCTCCCTTTCATACAAAGTCTGACGCTCTTCCAGCCTTGGAAAGAGCAATATGTCTTGATAATGACTACGAGATATTAAATGCCTTTGACGAATAATACCCCTCCCCCGTCCCATTTCCAACTCACCCGTAACATCTCATCCCCTCATCCCTCATGAGGAGTTCTTTTCATAACTCGACGCCCGTCCCTTAATCAAATCAGCCGAAAGTGCCGTCGCAATATCATCTCCAGGGTCTCATACAGTTCAGCACGCTCGGGTTGTAAGGACTCGGAGCTTTTCCTTTCATATGCCGCTCCACACTTTCCATCTTTATGCGAACTTGGGAAATATCCCTCGACCATAGTTTGGAGAATTTGTATTTACCAGCGGATGATCGGATTTATCCTTACAACCTTTCAAATCACCCGCTCACCGGCACGATTGAATAATCTTTTGAGAGAAAGCAGTAGTGAAGGATTCGTGAAACTGTCACCAGTTGTAATCCCTCGAGAGAGGTATCAGTGCTCTCAAAGGTTATGAACGGCTGGCTACCCCAGGAGGACTAACACTCAGAGGACTAACGTAGACTACGTTACGTAGTAGTCATCTAAAGGCGATCCAACCCTCAATGGGCCCCTGCCCCCAAAAAAGTCACCAAAAATTACAAGAAAAACAGTCACTCTCCGAAACCAGGGGAAACAAACAAGAACATGTTCTTGTGTGCACACAAGCAAACACGAGGTTTTTATCAGGAATTCAAGTCTGAAAATGGAATTAATGTATTGTAGATTTCATATCCGAAGATAATGAGGAGTTAAGCACAAATGAATTCATACAACAGCTACATTTGAGTTGACTTTTTTCGCCGGATGTTACTCAAGTTACTCAAATGAATGTGTCATCCCAATAATTGACATTACTGACCAGTGTAAGTTGTTAAATCTCCCAGCTTAGTTAAAATACGTTTTCGACGGTTGGTCTTTTTTAACACTGCACATTCGAAAGCTGCAGGAGGTTCTTCATGTGGTTAGAAATATATACCTCCGTCGGAATGTACAGATATTGCTATATCAGAGTGGGCGAAGAATCATTATGGGCGAGTTTCAGTAATTGTTCTGGGCAGTTCACCGGAGCAGCAACCGGGCGTTTGTCTCTGAATATCAAAATGTTTGAAAATGCCAATAGAGAAGATGGGCGATGATTGCTGGCCGTAACTGTGCCTGAGGGAGTAACCCAAACATCGGTGAGTTCAACTGGGTCTCAAGGCTTGAATCATATGAAACCAGTAATATACCAATAATACCTAATGCTGGTAGAGCGGGGGCGTTGTGATGCACTGGGACAACTGGAGCTACAACCAGCTGAAAAGTCTTATCACCACCTTGAACAACCATTTCCCAGCATGGCATGTACATAAGAAAACGGAGACTGACTGCAGTACACCTTGAAATTAGGTGACAATATTCAAATATGGGGCGGACCTCAGAAATATACAACCCTTCATCACTCCACGATCCGCTCTCTCATGCTGCAATGCAATGTAGCAAGAAACAAATGGTAATTTAACAAACGAAGGAGGAACAGCCCCCACCGAGTCTGTGCCAGCTATCGCCTCCAACACGTAACATACCTGGGCACAATATGATAATGAATATTGTACAATGATATGACCATAACTAAAATATGTTTTACTTCACTCTGGGTATTGAGTATTGATTCTCTTAGGTTGGCCTAGAATCTTGTACAGGTCATGCTGGTTGCTTATTCTTCAAAATAAATGTGTTGCTGGTTGGGTGGGACAAAAACTCTGACTTAACAATTCAGTCACATAAAAGTGAGTTTTTTTCAAAAATTCGATACCCTCAATTGTACGTCAACACCGGGAAGTCCATTTTCTACCTCTTCAAGGCTCTCTTGACATGAAACTAATCATAAAACACTGTATTATCATCGTTGATATAATAAATCCTGAGTCTACTCTACTCGAAACTTCTCATCTCCCTATTCGTCATCGAATAAAATAAATAAATTCCGCATTGAAGAACGATTAAATACCGCCGGTTAAATAAGCCACCGAGCATAGCGAAACGGCAATAGAAGATACAAACTATAAATGTACAGCTGGGAGGAACTTCGCCGAAGTCCTCATCACATAAAGAGCGAATCACAGTTTTATTTGGACTCATCTCCTTTTGATTAAATGCAATCAAATGTAGAAGGATACACACACAAAACAGTGCTACAAAAAGTTCCATTTGTCCAGCTTGTTTCCACTCGCTATGCAAATACAGGAATCCATTATTAGGATGAGTAAACGTGAAGGGTTTTATTTCAGTCGGACAACAGAGCTCAAAAACTACCGTTTCGAGGAAAGTAATCTTCGTACAAATACTAAGAAGAGCAATCTCATTCCAATGACTGAAATGATAAATTAGTCGCGGGTAACGAACGGAGGGAGAAAGATAAATGCGCTCTTATTAAAACAATAACTAAAATAAAAGTCTCAATAAAATGCTGTTTACTAATTTGAAACTCGGTATCGGTTCTCCGAATAAATGTACAGGACCCTTCTCTTATAGGTGTCTCGCGATTTCAGCAAGGTGGTCGTGGCCAAAACACAGCACGTCCGGTAGCCCATCAGTGAACCCTGTGTACCATAGCAGCAGTTTCTTTAAAGGCTCAATTCCAGCTTCATGTATCGCAGACCTGCTATGCGAGGTAGTGGTCGCTCCAAAGAACTTACACGAGGGCATCGATTTGGTACTTCCTCATGTGATCTTCGGCTTCAGGTCGACACTATAGAAGCATGTGGTGTCATTACAAACAAGTCTGATCAGCTCACCCCTCCGGATTTAACTTGGCACAGCCAGATTGACTGAGCTAGATTAGCCGGGCGACTGTAAGCTGAGCCTAAATCCGGGGTAGCTGATGTATACTGAGCCAAATCCTTCCTACTTGCCCAACCCCTTGATGTGTAAACTCAGTCCAGGATGCACTCATACTCGTAATCTCCTCAACTCGTTCACTGTCAACTGAGCCCAAGGAACCAGTTAAAAGTAGCTGTTCATTTCACCACATTTCACCACAAGAGGATGTTTTCATTCCGCAACCCCGTCCACTTTATCTATATGTCCAACTAATCCACATGGTACTAATCAGTTGACGCTGGCTCATAATAACATTCGCACATGACATACTTGTAGTTTGAGTAGCCGTTCACTTGGATAAACTGATAGGCTCCCGGGGCTGGGCTGAGATTACAACTCGCATCGATGAGCGATTAGAGGGCTGGGCTGAGTTTACATATAGATAAGACAGTCTGACCCTCGGTCCATCGCGCTTGAGCCGAGATTTCACCCGCACGATCGCCATCCCATGCATCAGGCGCCTAACAGGTTCAGGACAGCGTTCACTGCTCCTCTTCTACGTTCCATTTTCCTCTTCAAACTATCAGCGAAATACCGTTTACCACGCAGTGCAAATCTACTCGTATTTTTGTCCCTTCACCCAAATTTTGATTTTTTTAACTCCTCCCTCTCAAGCTTAAAGTAGCTAGTTTCCTCCTCTGATTTATTATTCAATTAACTTGTCTATACAACGTCAAGACTTAGTGTTATCCGAAGTTGAAGTACAAACTATTGTTTGAACTATAAATATTGTAATTATTGTCGAATTGGGCTTGCCCGTACATACATAAATCAATCGTATATCAATGTAATTAGGTTCACCCGTTCAAACTTGCATAAATAAATAAATAAGTCACTTCCAGATAACTCCTTCTTGTCCCTTGAGTTGTAGCTCTATCCTGTTATATCTAATTGCAGGTGTCTGGTATTCTTACATGAATACAAATCTCCCCTCTCTATGGTACCGAAAAAGCGATAAACTGTCGTGAAAACATTTATTGAGTTTTCCTTAGAAAGTTCGGTGAAGACATGAGGCCAACGCAGCTTTGAGCGGAGTGAGATAAATTTAGCGCTCAAGAGTTTGGCTAAGCAAGGGAAAATGCGCAATTAGGTAAATCAATACAGCGAAGGGTTCGTTGAAAAGGACGGTCGCTCGCTCGCTGAAATTCACGCGTGCTGCTCGACCAGAAGCTGAATTTGATGCTCCGCCTCAAATATTTACTGCCTCCGGATCCCCTTCTCTGAGAGTGAATAATTCACTTCTAGACAACTTCTCCTTGTCACTACCTCTCCGCACCTTTTCCTTACTGATTACTTTACAATTTTAATCAGAAAAGGAGTTGAGGAAGAGGGCGAAAGGGCTCGCAAAGGGCTCCCTCTTCCAAGCAGTTTGATTTATTTCTTCCAAGGTTGTGAGAGTTGTTCGTGGGTGTATTTCCTTCGGGAAAGATTGTTCTCTCGCCTTTCGGTCCTGTTCTCGTCATCCTGTTTTCCCTTCACTTCGTCGCATAAATTAGACCCCTCCGTCCCTCCAACCTGCCTTCAAGTGCCATCAAAACATACTTCCTTCTTCTCCGGAACGACCTAAATCATCTATAGACACCTCCTCTTAAATCACCTTTAGGATGCGACGATTTTTTTTCTTCAGTCTGATGAATGGCGAATGTTTTGTGTTTCTTGGTTCAGCTCCAAACCCTACAAGGCGTTTATCGTAATAAAAAGTCCAGCTCTGGAGCGTTCGCGATGGCCGTCATAAAGTTTCATTATCCGATACACGTGAAGACTTACGACTTATCAAACTATTTACTAAATAACTATTATTAGTACCTACACTTCTGACCGTCTAGGGCCTAATTCATTCAACAACGTGCACAAGTTACAAGTTGATTTTCTCGTAAAATTTATAATTTTTCAGAAAGTGTGTTACACAAACCGTGAAAATTTGAAAAAGTTTATCAGCGGATTTTGAATATCTACGGTTATTTATTCATAGTTTGTTACATGTACATTCTACAATTATAAATACTGCCTGATTTTGGTTCATTATAATTTTAATCGACCAAGAATATTGAAAATTATTGTTTGTATTAGTGATACCGGTTGGGCCCCTAAACTTCAACTCATAGGTTGACTAAAGTTCTGAGAATCTGGATATGCTAAACTCAAGAGCGCTCTGAATCTATGACGTATTCACTTCACCAAACATCCCTTTCCATTTCACTGAATGAGATTCAAAAACAAAACCGAAAATTTGTTCTTTAAAAAAGTCTTTTCAAACTCGAGTTTTCCTCACTGTGAATAGTGCTCAAAATGTTACCCCCTGAAGCGCTGATTCCCAGGCTAGTCTATTGATAGAGTTTAGTCTTCCCTATATAATGTGAACTTGGAGGTAGCTGCGGACTTTCCTTTCATTTTAAAATAATCAGAAAAAAAGTCCACTGTGGCAACGTTTTATGCAGTTTGTCCTCTTTATCTCTTTCCTTGCCTTAGTTTTCAACTGAACAACGCCGGAAGGCAACTTACGGAGGGAGAGCAGGTAAAGGTGTTTTTCATTGAAAATTGCAGATTTTTCTCAATGGGAAATTAATAATTTCACCACAAATGTCACATCCAGTGCTGTATAAAGTTCACTGTTCATTCAATTCCCTCGGCCCTTGTACAGGACCGAATTTCTCACAGTTTTTCATACTATTTGGGTTTGTACTATTAGAGGTGGACTATTCACTAGTCTGCAATCTGACTAACCGAAAAGTGAAAAAGTTGACTTAGTGGATTTCACCGAGGGCTGCTCTCATCATTCCGATTCGTTGGCTAACGCTATCAGGAGTTTAGTCAGGCACATTGGGAATACGAGCGTAACGTCGTCATAATAATATTATGAGCTGTTTAGATCGTCAGGAGACGGAATGGAACTAAGGTCTAAGGACCGAGGACAGGGGCAAAGATAGGCAATAGAACGCAAGACCGTTCGGCCTTGAAGGAAGAATGCAAACGGGACTCACTGCGACGAAGGGGCAGGTCTAAAAAAACCTCCCCAAATAAAGATTCGTGTCTCCTTCGCTTTCGTTCATTTTCAAACAAGACGCTATTGCAATGCCTTCAGAACGTTCTAAAAAATTCCAATATCATTGTCGAAGGTAGTTAATCCAAAACATGCACTTTCAAATTTATTCTCGATTTTCTATCTTGATTTTTCGTTTCAAAGAATTCTGACCCCATCTATACGATAACTATTCGTAGCCACTGAATGAATGTCATTAATCGCAGAAGAATGGTGGCGTTGAAAGATGCCGAATGTCAAAAACAACAAGGGTTAATATGTGAGTTTTTGGTTTATTATCTTCGATAATGAACCATTGGAATCGCCACCTAGTGATTTTCAAATTTTCAAAATTCGTTTTGAACCCCTTCCCCTTGACCTTTGACCTAAATGTTAGATTAATTATTATTATCAACTATTTCTCATTGCAAACCTGTTCATTGTGTACCTAAGATCCTTCCCTAAAAGACCTGGCAGCGGGAAATATTATTCAACATGGTTTGAAAAGGGAAAAACAAGTTTTGTAAAAAATCCCAATGCTCTAGGTAGTAGTCGATACCAGTGACCAACATTTTCTTCAGTAGTCGACATGGTTTTGCACTAGAGGTCGACCTACATGTGTTAGAAGTCGACAGTATCACTTGAGTCAGTAGTCGACCGGTTTCGTCATTCCATCGTTTTCCAATTTTACGACATCTAAATAAAATACATTCAACTGTGAATCGGAACTTAAAAATAGATTAATAAGATGTAATAAAGTAGTTATCAGACTTTTTATTTGCACACAGCTCATTATCAGTCTCAAATTGCAATAAGTACTTAAGTAAAAAGGTATGAAAACTATAGTCGAAAACTCATTGTCAGAAAATTGACATTACAGTTGGGCTTAGGTACCTATTTACATATTTTTTTTGACATTTTCATGTCTTTGCTTTGGCACATAAACTGAAACGGGAAAAATTTGTTCCCTTGATTCACCCTTTCCCTCAGATCACGTCAGAACACAAGCGACCGGCGGGCCATTACGTCAGAGCCTATGACGCACGAGCGTATGACGTAAGACGGCTGGCAGGAGGCTAACTAGTACGTCAGAGCCTATGACGCACGAGCGTATGACGTAAGACGGCTGGCAGGAGGCCAACAAGTACGTCAGAGCCTATGACGCACGAGCGCATGACGTAAGACGACTGGCAGGAGGCCAACAAGTACGTCAGAGCCTATGACGCACGAGCGTATGACGTAAGACGGCTGGCAGGAGACCAACAAGTACGTCAGAGCCTATGACGCACGAGCGTATGACGTAAGACGGCTGGCAGGAGGCCAACTAGTGCGTCAGAGCCTATGACGCACGAGCGTATGACGTAAGACGGCTGGCAGGAGACCAACAAGTACGTCAGAGCCTATGACGCACGAGCGTATGACGTAAGACGGCTGGCAGGAGGCCAACTAGTGCGTCAGAGCCTATGACGCACAAGTGTATGATGTAAGACGGCTGGCAGGAGGCTAACTAGTGCGTCAGAGCCTATGACGCACGAGCGTATGACGTAAGACGGCTGGCAGGAGGCCAACAAGTACGTCAGAGCCTATGACGCACGAGCGTATGACATAATACGGCTGGCAGGAGGCCAACTAGTGCGTCATACGACGAGACCTTTTATGTCTCTGCGCCCCCTCCCACACCCACACCGCGTACCTCGTACTTCATTTTGGTTTATTATCTTCGATAATGAACCATTGGAATCGCCCAAAGAAAAAAAAAATTTTAACCCCCCCCCCCCCCCTTAAAATTTGTTGGTTTACGTTTCAAGATACGTAGATTCAGAAAATCGAATAAAAAAAAAAAATCCGTCCGTCCGCCGTACGCCAAACGCCGTCCGCCGTACGCCGTCCGCGGCACTTTGCCCAGTTAGCGTTGAGTTAAAATTACGAAATTTTTTTTATGGGTTTCGACCAACCCCACAATGGTCCTCGAAACTTTTCATAACCCTAGGTCAAGGGGAAGGGGTTCAAAACGAATTTTGGTACGACATGGTATGACTATGGTATGGTATACCTATTATTGTATATATGATTTAGTATAGTACAGTACGGTATGATAGGAAAGAAATGGTATGAGTAAGGTGAGAATATGGTATGGTGCCGATTTGCAACACAGTCTGGTATAGACAGAAGGGTGATCTGCACATGGAAGATAATAAACCGTTGTGTCAAGAATTTGCAGAGTTTTTGTTAAATAAATAAGCAAAATAACCTGTCTTAGAATTTTGAGGCTAAAAAAACTCGATACCCTAAGAATTGGTTTTTTCCGGTCCCGCTCTCCGTGGCCACTGGAATGATAAAGGCGGCTACTCCATGAAAAATACATTTTCGTTTCACCACTTAGGTACCATTTACTATGCAGAATCGGTCTTCAAACTCTATGAAATTCGTGGAGCAGGTTATGGCCCCATTACAGGTGCCTCTAGAACCAATGCCCATTTAGCTTGAAAAATGCTCAATATATTAAAGACTCTTTGAATTCAAGCAAAATAGGAGAATGTGTTAATTCTATTTTTTTACAGTGATTTCAACTACAAATATGTTAAGAAGGGGTTATTGTTGAAATTTGATTTTAATGGTAGAAAAATGGGGATATTTTTGAGGATGTAGTAAATAAGTATGAAGGTGGACGGTGTTCCGAAAATTCTCTTATAATATAAAGTGAGGAGTTGCATTCACGCCAGAAAAACGAATACTTAGTACTTAGTAGAGGAGCTCATTGAAAGTACAGTTTCTTGCGACCGCTCCTAAAGGGGCAAGCCCAAAAACACCAGTAGAAGTTTTGTTTTCGGAGGACAAACATTTATTTTCTCTCAGTAATGACAGGATTACGACAATGTACCGATTTTCGGGGCATATTGATGGCAGCGCATTGTTCTGTACAAGGCTCTGAAAATTGGGTTCTTCCGCTCCTGGAGTATGCATCCCTGGTATGGGGCACCCTGCTATGCAGTGCACAAATACACGTTGGAGAGAGTGCCTAAGTTTAGCATCGCTTCAACCGATGTGAACTACGAACACCTACGTGGAGTTTGCCGTTTGCTGCCCCTTGACAGGCGTTGTTGCGTGGCTGACCTCACTTGGTTTAAAATCTTAAACAGTCTGGTCTCCTGCCCTGATCTCCTATCCAGAATTAACCTCCAGGTTCCACGATTGTCTGCACATTATTCGCCGTTCTTTGGTGTTCTTTCCTCGCCCACTAATTACCATCTCAATCGCCAATCGCACCCTTCGTCGTATCCCACGAACTGCAAATCTTTCTTTGAACTTGAATCCCGATTTTGATTTTTTTAAATGATTCCCTCTTGAAGTTGTAGTTTACAGAACCTTCAACGCGGTCCTATAGTGAACGAGTCATATTCGTGGTGCTTAAATTTCTCATTTGATTTTGTCTCCCAATCTCCTTAAATCTCTTATCAGTTTTATCATTGTCTTCATTTGCCATAGTTATTTTCAGTGCGTAAAAATTATGATTATAACTCGTATGAATGTGTACCTACTAATGTCTGTAACACTAACTCATAATAAAGTAATAAATAAATAAAAAAATTAATCGATTCTGCCGAGGGATGGTTCGTAGATATCAGTCGGCTCGTCCGACTCGTCCGCCCTCTATAAACCGAATCGCGTCCTAAATAAGGAGTTATTTGGTTCCAATCTTCGTCAAATAAGAAGACGACCTTTTATGCGAGTCAAATTTGAAACCGCACTGGTTGACGAGCAACTGGATGAAGAACTGACATGTTTGGCGTGATTACATCTCGAAATACTCGTATCCCATCATCCGGCATTGGAACGGAAAAACTTATTTCATAATAATAAGAAAAAGTCATAAAAAACAATATCCGCATATAAAAATAAGAGAAAAGCTAGGTCGAGGAACCGAATTGAAGTAATACGGTTAAGAAGAAAGAACGAAAAAGCAATATTGGCCGGGGTGTCTCTTTCCATTCTTTTTGGGAGAAAAAGGAACAATATTAAGTTGGAAAGGGCTTCTGGCGGCGGATCCGAATCCACTTCCCCGGCCATCCATCAAGTTTTCACTCCCAGATGATGGTGATGGGGGTCCACGACAAAGTATCCCCGCTGCATCAAAGCTAACTGAATTTTAAATTAGCATCAATAAAGGGGAACGGAGGGTGGAAACAAGAAAGGCACAAGTTGAGGGCAAATTAATAACCAAATAATGAACCGCCTGAAGGCGCCCGCTCAAGTTGTAGCTGGGTTTAATTATTCTTCAACCCCGGAGGTCCTTCGCTCCTGAAGACGATCTCGGAGGATGGGGCTGTAATAAACCATCTTGGATGAGATTAGTTAGTTTGCGAGGGCCTTACGGTAATGAGAGTTTCTAATGAGGTGGATGTTTCCTATCAGGAAGGTTGAAGTAGCAGATTCCTGACGGTATCGGGTTGTTGCAGTCTGAGCCTATCGATAGACGGCATGCAGTTGTATCTCGACGGGTGGAGTCTGGAGTCAACGAATAATTTATGGTTATCGTGTTTTATTCACCAGTTCATTACACATGACATTTTAAATTTAATAAATTCAGTCCCACAACATAACTAAATGAGCAATTTTCTGCCATGAAAAAATAAATTTAATTTGTTCAGAAAAATAAGAGTATTTGAAAAAATTGTCTATTTACACTGAAATATGAGTACACTGTTAGACCGGTTTCGGTGATTAAACCATCGTCGATTTTTTTGACGATTTTTCACTGCTACTGACGATGGTATGATCACCGAAACCGGTCTAACAGTGTACCTACTCATATTTCAGTTGAAATAGACGATTTTTTCAAATTCTCTCGTTTTTCTTAACATGGGTTTTCACGATTTCGTCGCGGGTGATTTAGTTCGTATTAATTTGTTCCTTCTAAATCAACAATCAAAATAGGTCAAAATTAGGCATTTATGCGACATTTTTGGGGAGTTACACTAAAGATCCATAGGCACATGGATATAAATTAAATGATACTCTCCACGTGTTAGTGATAACAGTGATTAAAATCGGGAAACTTCATAGTTTTAAATGAATGTGAAAAATTTCAAATGTAAATGAATGTGAATGTTGATAACGTAAATAAATTCTGATTATTCAAAGGAAATGCCGTACCTCTCTGGCTGTTATCCCGCAACTTGTACGAGTGTGGCTGATTCCTACAATTAGCACAATTCGAGGAAATGCCGACAGCATTCGATTCTTCATATTGATGTTCGCGTTTAGTTTATATTATACTTTGCCAGTTTCTACGTATAGTGTTACCTTTATTGCCACTATTCCACCAAGATCTCGGCGTATTGGCTGCATCAACTATTTTGCCGTAATGCCACGAATTTCTGTGGCAAAATAAGACATTGTCGTGTTTAGAAGGTTGAAGTTGGTTTTTTGTCCCTCTATCATAATAGAGTTTCTGTCGAATTGGAGAGTTACATAGCCTGTCTATCTCTTATCAATTAATGATTTGTTTACTTTTCAAATCACTTTCGCGAAACGATAGGCTATTTTTTAGCTCTCTTTCTGGGAGAATCTGACTCGGAGAATATCTCAAAGTTGGGATTACCGTATTGCGTTATGTAATAATAACAGATAGGGATCTTGTTTGGTTATGATACATTTCTTTACAATGTTTTGTGTGATTCTTACAGTTGTTTCTACCATAGTTGTAATTTGGGCTTGAAGTCGTCAACAATTTTTCGGAAAAATATGCACGGAGTTCTCGACTGCCAAACGGCATATTGTTTGTTATGAACTCATCTAGATATCAGTGGTGGGCAAAAATCTTGTTACCGATTGCAATTTCACTGTTAGCTGTTTTCGATTATGGTTTCTCGAATTCAATCCACTTAGAGTAGTAATCAACTACTAGGTAAATAGTTATTGTTAGGATAGGTATCTGATATGGGATCATCGGTTCTCTTGGGGTTTTATTTCGATTTTGAAGGCAAGCCTGACGTGACGCAATATAATTTTCAATGTCACTCGACATGCCGGGCTAGTAGAAGCGATTTCGGGCTTTTATGCGCGTCTTATCCACACCTAGGTATCCCTCATGCAACCGTCACAGGATATCTTTGCGTCTGTTTCATCAAACGAATTTTGAAATTTTGAAATATCTTTCGGAAATTCGAGTTTTAAAATTTTTGGATCGAGAACAATAGGTACCTTCCCGCTCTTCGAAAATTCACAAATAATTTATCTTTGAATAATTGTTTAATCCACAATTCGTACGGATGAATTCAGTAAGAAAACTGAAATGACCATTGAGCTAGTAATTGACTCCTTCCTTCATTCAGAGAGGACCGAATGGTCACCTTCTTGAACAAACGCACATTTCGTACAATTGTGGGAATCTTGGGGATTTCGTATACAAAACAGTGAAACGTGAAAACAGAATATCTGATATCGTCTGGATGAACACATTTAAATATGAAAAACATTTGTTTCCAGGTTTTTTGGAAAACTCCCATGAATATTTGATTCTGTGTTGATGGCCCAGGGTTGCTCTTCACAGTAAAAGTGGAAGTCAGCGTTCGGAAAAATAAGGCAAAACTCGAAAGAAAAATGGCCGACTAAAATAGAAGAAGGTGCAGATCGGATTCGTGAGATGTGGATGTTCCTTGTGATTTCTCGAACTGAGAGATGGAGGAGGTGACTTGTTAGGGATTCGCCTTGTTAGGAGCTCGCGCCTTGTGATGCGGCGCGCGGTAGGTCATATGCGCCAATAAAACCAAAGGGACCGGAGCCCTCTGAAACGGCTGAGGTTATAAAAGCGGAAAGGAAAGAAGTGTTTCAATTACAAGATATCGGCTTCTGCGTTTGTGAGGGTTCGCGTTGTTGAGGTGGAAGAGTCGAAGGGACGCACCCGCGGGAGCCACTGACACTGTTATGACCAGCTCTTGACAACGAGCCCTTTGCTCCATCATTTCTGCCCTCTCCTGTCTTTCAATCATCTGACCCTCAGCCCTTTTCAACTCTACTGACCTTTGACCGCCTCCCCGACGTCCCTTTATTTTTTCCTTTTTCTTTCTTCCTTTTTCGCACTCTTGAAAACCGGCTTCCTTCGCCGGAGGCCCCCAGAGACCTCAAACGTGCCCTTGAAGGGCCCCTTGCAGACCGCAGCTCGACTGGGTGATGGTCCACGTTCAGAAGGGAAACTTTATATGTAGCAGTGATGAAAAACCGATAGGGACGGCGGGGAGTGTCGTTCTTCTCTGTACAACACGACCCTCACAGAAGGATCAACCGACAATATTGGGCTCCTTCTACCGTCAAATCACTTTTATCTTGATCGATTGAGCTCAATTTTCCACTTCTCCTCACTCCAGTGCCTCCGTTGTTATTACTGTCCATTTATAGCAACATCGATGCTCCGGAGGAAAACTCAGCCCTGCGCCCCCCCCACCCTGGACCCTAAATTTCTATAAGCATGGAACGTCGTTTTAGCCACGTCGTCATCTCCCTTTTCATTAAGCGAATTTTCGAATAAAAGGAAGCTATTGTTCTCGGTCCAACATTTTTGTATAGGTACAATTCAATTCTATTCGTTTATTTGTAATAAATCATTATATGATTGTTACAATGAGTTCAGGCAAAATAAATATAAACTTAAGGATAAAATAAGTATAAACAATGAGGATAAAATAAATATAAACTTGGCAAAGAATAAGAAGGATTCATGGGTGGCAGTACAGTGAATTTGTTGGATAGTTGAGATTTTTTTTTAAACATATTGTGAATGCTGCAAGAAACATTGTATAAGAAAAGATTGTATAAGAAAAAGTGAAAATATTTTAAAAGCGTCCAAACTGCTCGTCACACTCTTTTGTTGATTCTGTGGTCTAAGGACAAACAGCCTCTTCGTATCACAGATACAGAAACCAAATCTCTCTCCAAGTCTCCCAGATCCTTGAGTTCCAATCACCCCCCATCAGCCGTACAGAATTTGCGCGCATAGAGTCCACAAGGTCCAACCACATATCACGGATCAGCTCAATAGTAAGCACCAACCATCAATACCAAACCCGGTAAGCTAATTTTGATCAAGATCCAGAGGTTTGATTTATCAATCATTAAGGAGGATTTGGCGATTTGACGGTGAATGAAAATAGTGGTACTTCCGCTAGCGTGGCCATGGCTGTTATCTCTGGTAGCCATAGAATCTATACACTCGTGGGTTTCTCGCATCGCAGTAGGTATTGTTATAGGGTTTTGTATAGGTACCAAAATCCGTTTCAGAACATCCGGAATTCACTGCCAAATCATACAAAAAATCATATGTGTGTAATAATTACGTGTAATTAAGTGTAATTATTACACTGTGTATTCATGAATATATATGTGTCGTTCCAGACGATAACTCCCGATAGAATTGAAATAAAAATGTAAACAGTCATGCAGCATAGGAATAAGAGCAAATTTTCGAAAATGTAACTGGTTTTATATAAAACGTCTTCATTTTACTGGTTTTATATTCCCCCCCCCCATCCCCACGTAAAATTCCCCTGAATAGGCTTTTCGCGTTAACGTGGAGTGACGAACGGGGAGTACAATAACTCTATATTTTGGTACCGCTCTTCGTGGGTTTTGGAGTGCTGAATGTTAAAGACCTCATGAAAAAAGTGGGAACATGAAGATCCCCTTTGATTTCGAACACAAAGCAAATTCTAATATTCACTATCAGAGGTAATGACCCAAAAAATGCATTTTTAAATTTTTTTGACATTTTCATGTCTTTCATAATATTATGGCACATAACTCAAAAACCGTTACGAAAATTGACTACGAAAATTGTCCCAAATGAGTTTCTGACGATTTCCGCGTACCCCCGATTGGACCTTCAACCTGACCTGATGAGTGTCAACTGACCTCAGATTCAGAATCAGTGACCCCAAAAACATTAAGACATAATAATATTATGTTGCATATTATGGGTTGCATAAAGCGTGTATACACGTTTGGATTACGTTTATACATAAACGTAATCCAAATGTAAACGCTTGCATACGAGTCTGTAACACATTGAGACATTTTCATGCCATCTCCCCCCCCCCCCCAGGAAAATGTCGCCGTTTGTCAATCGAAGACATTTTCACGTCTCCATTATAAACCTCTTATAAACACAGAAAACAAAAATTTGTTACTACCTTTGAGCTTCTACCTCTTCAACACCGCAGGTGATCTTGAAAAATACTCGAAAATCAACTACAAAAAATAAAATCTGAACAAAAAGCCTTGAAATCACGTACCTACCTACAAGATTTGTTAAGAAAACGGTTCCTCTCCATTTAGAGATTCCGAGATAATATCTCGACTCTTAAGAACTCATCTTAAAATCTGTGACTGATTTTGGACAGTCGACTTATTGTATATAGAATTTTACCCTTGGAAGTGGTAAAGAAATTGAGGTAGGCATTTTCCAACGGCATAATATTATTATTATTTTGAAAATGCCTACCTCAATTTTTTACCACTTCCAAGGGTAAAATCCTATATAACATTTTCACCCCTTTCGCTTACTTTGAGTTATGAATATTTCCTAGGATCACCCACGGCGTAAAGGGATTTCAAAGTTTCGATCAATTGTAATGAGTAATTTCAATTTTCCGGTTCTACGTATTAACCAATCTCTAGGTTGATATGGTTAAATACGGTTCTAAGTAGTTAACCAATCTCTAGGTTGATATGAAAACAATTCAATGTAGGTACTTTGATTCTCATTTCCAATTGCCAAACGGAACATGCGCCTTCGCTCTTTGTGCGTGCGATCAGGAATAATGAAGTGAGGGGGGGGGAGTCTTTTTCCTCTTCTACTTCCTTCTCCTCTTCCTCCACCTCCTTATTCTTCTCCTCCTCCTCCTCCTCCTCCACACTCCGCCGTCTCCTTCTCTTTTCGATAAATTACCTAAATCAAGAGAAGGTCCCCTCACTTTCTCCCCCCCCCCCTCCATCTCGCCACTTCTCACTTTGTGAACACAGTTTAAATTGAATTCTTGCGCCACCACCGCCCTCCGCCGCCGCCCCGATACACGAAATGGAGTTGAAAAGTCGGGTGTTAGTTGTATAGAGAGGGGGTGGTGTGGAGGCGGTAAAGGAGGAGCGATTGGGGAGGGGGCGGTAAAGGGGGAGGCAGAAGGGGGCGGGGGATTCCTTGTTTATTTTCTCATAATTGCTAGGGCGGTGGAGGGGGGCACTTGGCTAAACTTGGGAGCTCCTCCCCCCTCCTCCCCCCTCTTTATCCTCCCTCTCATCCTCCTCCTCCTCCCCCCGCTCTTAAGACTATTCTCAAACTCCGCGATTTCGGAAAGCGGTACAGAAAATGGTTAGAGAACGGCTGCCGGTGGTGGGGGGGAGGGGGGGAGGAGGCGTGAGTGGCGTTGAAACGGGGGGAAATGGGTGTGGAGGAAGAATGTTGATTGCTTGGGGAATTCCTGGGGAATGGAAACAGGAGTCCCGAACGTCCCTTTCCATTCCCCCCCCCCCCCCCATGAACTCACAGTCAATTCTCAAAAACCTCTCTCCCCCCCTTCAACACACACTCACACGCACCACGACTCCGCCGCATATTCGCACCTTCTAATCCCCCCCCCCCCCCTTTTTCCATCAACCACCACCACGACCTCGTCCCATTAATCACGGGGCCATTTGTCACAAAACGCGAGTTCCATCTTTCAGAGGGCGAGTGACGGAAGGTTGTCGGGGAGGCGCGGAGACGGCGAGGAGTGATGATGAGGGAGGCGGCGGGGTATTAGAGGTAACTGATGCCGAAGGGGAGGGAGGAGGAGGGTGAGGTGCGGTGCTCCAAGGGGTATTAATACTCCCTTCGCGAAAAACGGAGGTGGCGGTAGGGTATGTGTCGGATGGGAGTTGAATAGTGGAAAGTGACGATAGGTGATGGGAGGGAGGAGGAGGCTGATGGGAGGGAGGAGGAGGCTGATGGGAGCGTCAATCAGACTTCCACCGATTCATAACAGTTGACGGACCCCCCCCCCCGCCCCGCCCCATTTGCGTCACGTCCTTCCCCCATCAGTCACTGAACACGAATCTGAGGTCAACACAAAAACTAAGGACGCCATAACAACGCTTTTTTGGCCGAAAAGTCGGAAAAATTGAATTTTGTTTAGACATTTTTCGTTGCCAACTAGGTATAACCTAATTGCCAACGATCGTAATGTTTAGTTTCTCATGTCTAGTCTAACAAGATTACCTTACAAATCAACAGAAATTAATTGCCAACGATAGTAATGTTTAGTCTCTCATGTCTAGTCTAACAAGATTACCTTACAAATCAACAGAAATTAATTGCCAACGATAGTAATGTTTAGTTTCTCATGTCTAGTCTAACAAGATTACAATACAAACCAACAGAAATTAATTGCCAACGATAGTAATGTTTAGTTTCTCATGTCTAGTCTAACAAGATTACAATACAAACCAACAGAAATTAATTGCCAACGATAGTAATGTTTAGTTTCTCATGTCTAGTCTAACAAGATTACCCTACAAACCAACAGAAGTTAATTGCCAACGATAGTAATGTTTAGCTTGTCATATCTAGTCTAACAAAATTTTTATTTTTATTTTTATAATTCATTTATTTCTTTCACATATTACATAAAAAATGAAATAATATTTCATATATTATATTATAGTAATATATTATATTATAATAATATTCATCAATATATTATATTATAATATATTGATGATATTATCATCAAATAGAATAAGGAAGCATATAGAAAACATTAGGTACCTCTTCAGTTTACAAAAACTAATTTGACCGACCCTCGACATCCCTCAACATCATTCTTACTGACGGTCAACAAATCACACACACATATATGCCTATTTACTATAACTATATTATAGTTATATATTTATAATATTCTTGAGGCTATGAAAGTTGAACATGCAAAAGGAAAAACTCACAATTTGATAATATGAGTGAGTGTGGTGATTATGAAATGATAGGAAAGAGGTTGATGTATTAGGTGAATATGGAAAGAAGGACAGTCTTGTGGAAGAGGACGCGACTACGCAACGACGGACACAATGACTATTTAAACATGAGGAAAGCAGGACACAAAGACTATTATATAAATAATAGTTGAAAATATTTAAATTTTTGATTAATAATTTATAATATCCATAATATGAATACATATATTTGTTATTCATGTATTTATATTTATATATTCATGTATGTGTCACTCCATACGATATCTCGATAGATTTGAGGTAAAAAGTTCAAATTGGCACTAAAAATCTGTCTTGGCTGAGTTCGTAGATGGGCAAAATCGGGCCACTCTACGGGGGGAGGGGGGGAGAGTTTGGGAAGTTTTAGGGGGGGAAATTACTCATAAATTCCCAAAATGAAAAAGTCTCACCAGTGACACATCATTTTAAAGGTTTTTTTTCGTTGAACCCTATGGTGAAATAAAAATTTTAAAATCTTAAAACCTGCTTCCCTCATGTGTAAATAGACGAAATAGACGACCCTCTTCGTGTTCTGCAGCTTAAAATACGTGAGAACGCGTTCTGGCAAAAAAGGTACTTAAGAGTTTGTTAGACAAATCTTCGTGATGACTGGACGCTGGATGTTTCCCTATCCATCGAGTGATACGTGGGGCAGGAAAGGACAAAAGTCCAACTTCGCACCCCCTGCGGAGGCGGTAATAATAGAAAACATCAAGTTTGCCCCACAGGAACCGCCTCTGATGTAATGCAATTTCTCCGGTCTCGACCCTCTCGGACGTCCGTCGGGCTCAACGGAAGGTGGTCGAAGTCCTGAGGACGTCAGAGAGGTCAGATGATGGGGTAGAGAGTTGTGCCAAGAATTAGCATGTATGAGAGGCCTGAAGGGAATTGGTTCTGTCAGGCCTGCGTTAGGACCTTCCAGCGCTTGATTCGATTAGGGACTGGCATGAATTAAAACTTGAGGTCCGGAGGCCCTTTACTGGGTTGTCAGTCCGCCCGCCATTTTTCTATCACTTCAAACTTTTTTTTTTTGTATTCTTCCTCATGTCAATTGAACATTTTCCCCCAATAAGACTCGTGTCGTGTGGAGACTGACAACGTGAGGGGAAAAATGAGAGATAATTGGAATATTTTGGTTTAAATCACTGCGAAAAGGACGTAGAGCGTGAGAAAAGATGAGTATATATCGAGTTGTTGGGTGGATTGAACGCTGTAAAGTGTGTCATGGAATAATTTAGCTGCATACCAAGCTCAGTAAGATAGCCAAGATAGACAGGACTTCAGACAGACATCCTCCCGCCCTCTCCCTCGCCACCAACTAGTTCTTACCAGAAACGATCAAAGATGTGTCCATATACAAACCCCTCCCCTGACCTCATCTAAAAGGAGCAGTACCAAAGGAGCAATGACACGCCCCGCTGACTGCAGAACCCATCTTTACCGACTGTTTTCTGTTTTCCAAATAACTAGCCGACCATTTGACAAACCCTTTACACACGTCTGTATCTTCGATAGCTTGGAGGAGTTTGTCAAGGGAGATGGTAGGTATCAAAGGCCTTAATTAGGTCCATGTAGATACCAATAATTTGCAGTCTCGAATCTAAGACCTTGACAATTTCCAGTGTCTGGAGACCAATCGCATCATCTGTGCTCTTTTCTTTCCTAAATGCGAACTGCCTAGCATTAAGAATTTGTTTAAGTATTTTACTTTATTAGATTCTTTATACAGCCAGAATTGTTATAAATAAAATTTAAATAATGTCAAATAAAAATAAAGATTACTTCAAATGTTACGATCAATGTCTTTAAAAAACTTGAAAATATTTGAATAAACTTCAATATTTTTCGAAACTATTAGTGCATTGAAATCAAACGGGCTTCCACTAACTTAGTGTAAGCTGACACACCTGTAGCGTGACCAAAAATAGAAAAGTGACTGTGCGTCAGTTACATAAACGCCAACACGGGTACGGGTGACGAAAGGAATAACACTTGTAACAAATAAATGGAAATATATTAAACTCAAGAAATGCAAAATATGAAACAAACGAAATATACTTGGCTTGGTGTAACTTAAAACCAGAATACGTCTCAAGTGACGTATCAACTTAGTATATCAACTTAGAGTGACTTTTAAATGGGGCCAGGGCTGTCCATATGAACAGGTCCCTGGGTGAATGAGCAAATGGAAAGATATGAATGAAAGATTTACAAAGGTATGCGTAACCGTCCTACTTGGGTTACGTGTAGCTTGATGGAGGTGACTCCTATGTGTACTCAACGTCCCTATCTGGCCAGAAAAGGTGTAAATATAACTCACAGTACTGAGATCTTATAACTGCTAGCACTCGGACGGGCTGTTCTTGCAGATCACTGTCTGTACGCGTAATGTCACTACTGTCGTCGTAACTGACGCTTCTACTCACAATCACGCTCGGAGGGCGTCTGTAAAACTGAAAGGGATTCACAACTGCTAGCACTCGGACGGGCTATTATCGCAAGGAGAGGTTTTGCTGGACTCTTTTGTTAGCCCTCAGCGCTGGGCTTAAATAGGTCGCTGGAGGGGGAAACGTCTGGAGGCGATCTGTGGTGGGGGTCGCCTGGTAGCCCTCATCCAGTGGCGCTCTTCTGGCGGCCGCGCGGTCTATTAGTCTGACGGCTTACACTCCCCTCCCTCCTGGGAGCCGGCGTCCTCGCCGGTAACCATAGATTCCCCGAAGATTGGTGTTGTCGTCGATCAGTGCCCAAACAAGTGAGTTGAAGCGAGTTAAATTTTAATAGGAAGGCTAAATCAAATAGTTAAGTCGCTAAATTTAGTTACAATTGTTAAATTGTATAAGTATATGCACAAAAGGTAAGTACTTTTTACATTAAATTTGGTTATAATTAGCAAGTTTTACAAAAAAAATATGCACAAAAGGTAAGTAAAAGATTACAAGAATTACAAGAATTGCAGGTAGCAGAGTAAGATATAAATCAGCAAGTCAAGGTCCCGAGAGTAAGCTACACCAAGCAGTAGATAGCTTAATTTCTTAAAATTTTACTAAATTGTAAAGTGGTTCATATATCAAGAAAAAGGGTGTATGTACGTGTAATTAATTACAAAAAGGTGTATGTTAATTAAAAAGGTGAAAAAGGTTAATTAAAAAGGTGGAATTAAAAAAGGTGTATGTTTGTGTAATTAATTACTAGACAGGTTAAAGGTTACCGTCTTCCTTTTTCCTTCCCCGTAGTCTACGGCGTCCCCTTGGGTAAACAGTGTCCCGTGTAATTAAGTTGTCGCAGCGTTGTATGGCTTTAGGGTTACGCGTCATCGTATGCGTACCCTGTGTCACCGGTTCGTCATATCCATGTATAGGTGTAGAAGTATGCGTCACTGGGTGCGTCACTTGCGTCACCGTCACCACCGGCGTCACCTGTGTCACGGGTATCTGGGGCGTGTAGGTAGTTCTTTGGGTTGGCGTCACCTGGGGCGTCACCGTCGTCACCTGTGTCACGGGTATCTGGGGCGTGTAGGTAGTTCTTTGGGTTGGCGTCACCTGGGGCGTCACCGGCGTCACCTGTGTCATGGGTATCCGGGGCGTGTAGGTAGTTCTTTGGGTTGGCGTCACCTGGGGCGTCACCGTCGTCAATGGCGTCACCGTCGTCACCGGCGCCACCTGGGGCGTCACCGTCGTCACCGGGGGCGTCACCGCCGTCACCGGGTGCGTTACTTGCGTCATTGGTCCTTGGTAGGGTTGTATCAACTCAGGAGCAAGCGTCACCGGGTGTGTCACTTGCGTCTCTGGCCCACCATGTGTGTGTGTTGGGTCAGAAGTGACCGTCACCGGCACTCTGAGAGAAAAACCTTGAATGGACTCAATAACCGTCGCTAAGCATTCTTCCATCACCTCCTCGTTGGCTGGATCTTGAAAGGTGATGCTTGCTGTTGAGGCTCGTGACTGTGGGCGTCCTCCTATGGCCAATGGTCCAGTTGACACGTTTCGTACCCCAGGTGGATGTGAAATGGGTAGAAGGCTCCGTTTCTTGATACAGTCAATCTCGAGATGTTCGTGTACCCCACAGTAATTGCAGAAGATAGTCTTCTGTGGGTTGTGACTGCAGTCCACGGGGAAGTGTGACATGTCCCCACAAAACATGCACGGGAACCTGGGGTTAGGTCTTGGCGTCTTGGCGTCACGTCGTCCCGTCATTGTCTTCTTTGGGTCCCATGGATCTATCTCCATGACCATAGAACGCGGTATATTCGTCCCCCTGTAATCACTGGCGTCTGAGTGTAACCTGGGCCCGTGGTCAAACAGGCGTGACAGGCGGATCAATGTAGCATTGATTGTGTCCAGTACGTCGGGTGACGAACCGTTCCCCCCGTTCCTCTGAATTCTGGGCATAGTGAAATGTGTGATTTAAAATGAGTGACTGAAGTTATAGGGTTACTGTCCCCCCTGTTGCAAAGTAAGATTGTGTAGTGTAACAAGGAAAATGTGTAATCAAAAATACGTCAAGGAAATGACGGTGTATGATATTCTGTGTGAGTGACTCTGTTGTTGTTTTGCTTTCTTCTCGTCACCTCGTGTCGGCGTAACTGGATTCGTGCCTGGGCTTACCAGACAAAAATCCCACAAGCTGCCACCAATATGTAAGCTGACACACCTGTAGCGTGACCAAAAATAGAAAAGTGACTGTGCGTCAGTTACATAAACGCCAACACGGGTACGGGTGACGAAAGGAATAACACTTGTAACAAATAAATGGAAATATATTAAACTCAAGAAATGCAAAATATGAAACAAACGAAATATACTTGGCTTGGTGTAACTTAAAACCAGAATACGTCTCAAGTGACGTATCAACTTAGTATATCAACTTAGAGTGACTTTTAAATGGGGCCAGGGCTGTCCATATGAACAGGTCCCTGGGTGAATGAGCAAATGGAAAGATATGAATGAAAGATTT
Source organism: Stenodema calcarata (assembly GCA_963920205.1). Taxonomy (NCBI): domain Eukaryota; kingdom Metazoa; phylum Arthropoda; class Insecta; order Hemiptera; family Miridae; genus Stenodema; species Stenodema calcarata. Next base: position 27,687,546 of record OY986049.1, on the reverse strand, counting down.
ACAAAGGTATGCGTAACCGTCCTACTTGGGTTACGTGTAGCTTGATGGAGGTGACTCCTATGTGTACTCAACGTCCCTATCTGGCCAGAAAAGGTGTAAATATAACTCACAGTACTGAGATCTTATAACTGCTAGCACTCGGACGGGCTGTTCTTGCAGATCACTGTCTGTACGCGTAATGTCACTACTGTCGTCGTAACTGACGCTTCTACTCACAATCACGCTCGGAGGGCGTCTGTAAAACTGAAAGGGATTCACAACTGCTAGCACTCGGACGGGCTATTATCGCAAGGAGAGGTTTTGCTGGACTCTTTTGTTAGCCCTCAGCGCTGGGCTTAAATAGGTCGCTGGAGGGGGAAACGTCTGGAGGCGATCTGTGGTGGGGGTCGCCTGGTAGCCCTCATCCAGTGGCGCTCTTCTGGCGGCCGCGCGGTCTATTAGTCTGACGGCTTACATTAGTGACAGAGTTAAATAAAATTATTCTTTCTGAATTATACTGTGGAAAGACCAACACAATGTGGTTCAAACACCACAACACCACATTGCTCGCACTCACTATTGTTCGATAGTCCGATTTTGTGCAGGTATGACCTGCGCAGACCATGGCCACTTCGGAGTCTGGAAAGGGTCGAATAAAAACGTTTTCCTTTGCTCGCCATGTTTTTGTACCATGGTGATGTTGGCTCGGACTGGAAGAGATTCCTATGCTGGTTCCCGGATGGATAGGTATCGTGGTACTGCTGTGTGGGCTTCCATGTCTTAGTGCAGAAGGGATACAGCGGTGGTATCAGCAGACAGAGCTCCTTCTTTTGCATTACGGCTTGAGGCTCCACTACCGAAGAGATGGGACAATTTAGATGATGGTCCGGAAGACTGGAGAGCCCCCACTAAAACTACCCAATGTTTTCTTGACCGTCTCATTGGAAACAGAAAGCAATTGGTGAATTGACACTGTCAGTGGATGTTGCAATTTTCTCTCCCACTCAAGTGCTGTCCGGATGGCTGGCTCCTCGCACCTTTCTGCAGCCAGCAGGAACTTGGCCCTGGCACGGCTTCAGTCAACAGGGTTTTCTGAGGTTGGCGATCTGCTTCAACTGGCTTTTCAGTGAATCGGTCCACGAAACACAGTGCTCTGTTACGAACCATCTGAGAGACTGACGTTGGCTGAAGTCGGTGATATCCTGTGGATGTCCGAGGGTGTGCCAATTTCTCTTCGTCTGCCAATTAATAATGAATTTAGGCAGTCTCTTTATGCCAATGAAATCTGCTGGTCAAAATTCAGGACTTCTTGAGAGTGAAGTCATTTTCGGCGGTGGAATTGTTACGTCACTGTGCAAGGACACCATTCAAAGAAAAACACAGAACTTTGGTTTCCATTACTATGAAGACGTCCGTAATTTTGTTCGAAATCTCAACATAACAAATATGCTGTCGGAGTTACGCCTGAAAATCCTCAATATTCCCCTCACTCGGTTATCGAGTCCAAGATGCAAAACTTGTTGTTCCAACGACGTCATCGAATTGCCTTCGGGCCGCTCGAGAAAGCTCAGAGAGAGGTTCTGTGTTACACTATTTTACGGGATTACTTGATAAATGGTCAATTAAGGGTTAAGGCCGAGTCGAGGAGTTAAAGGAGAAGGCGGCATTAAGATGAAGTGGCCGAGGTGGTAATGAAGTTAAGGATGAAATGGTGGGGGAGTGGAGGGTACCCCATTAAGAGATGACGGTTCAGTAAAAGGAAGTCGTCAGGTAGTTAAGGAAAAACCCCTCTTTAGGTCCTCTCGTAGGCTGTTAAAGTAGTAAATCAGGCAATTCATTAAACTAGGGGCGAAAAAAAGGAGCCAGGAACGAGACGACACCCTGCTCTTACTTTTTCTCTATTCGAATTTCTTTTTTGACTTTCCTTCGTCGAAAAAAAATAAAGACAAAAAGTACCGAGTGAAAACAAAAGGAAATGAAATATTCTGCAGGGTTTCCTCTTTCAAGGGGGCGGGCGGGGGAGGTGTTGATATCCTTTTGTATGAGATTGTGCCCTTTGAGAATTTCGAGAGAGACGAGGGTTCTCTCAGATTTAGGACAATGAGCCGACTCCAATTCATTACCCCCACTCCCCACCATCAACCACAACTCCTTACCCGACACAGACCATTTTCTATAAAAAGAGATTCATATGCATATTTTTTTGTAGCAGTGACGACGACATCACGAGAAGACCAGGGAACATTGCCAGTCACCACCTCTTTGCGGACTCCCTAGCCGCAGATCGAAGTGCACTGTATGAGGCCATTAGGCGCATTGACGTTCCAGAAACACCCATTAGAATGGTCGAAGTAGCAATGAAGGAATTGCCAACTCAGAGTGTTGGGTGAACTGTCTGAACCATTCCAGTTGACCAAAGGGTTCTAGCAAGACTGATGACTTGAGTGAATTGAGGGAGGTCTCGATCAGAGGGGCACTTTATTCAATGAATCTATTCAGATCCTTCCTTAGGCCGACGATATTGACATAATTGTGAGGAGTCAGCGAGATACAAATGACGTATTTCTGCGGTAGACCGTGATGCAAAAAAGCTGGTCTTGAAGTCAAGTCACAAAAGATGAAGTACATGGTTACAGAAAGAGAGAGGAGACAAGCTGGTGACTTTGTTGTTGGGAATATACGATTCACCACGTGGATTCAGTTATCAACGCCAACAGTACATCTGCCGCAAACAGGTGTTTTTTCGTAGGCCGGTGAAGAAATCTTTAAGATCTATAGGTGGCATTTCGATCTCGCAAGAAACCTGGAGAGGACCGCACCTCCAGGTTATATGGGACTCAAACCTCACTAAAACCTCACCTACCTTTCCCGTGTTGGGGCTCAGCCTGGGAAGACATTACTTCGGGCTGATTCCTTGGGAGTTCTCTTCACATAAAGCCGGGAAAGCCAGAAAACGAAAAGGAATCATATCGGCCTATTAGTTTACTTTCGCTCCTAGCGAAAATATTTGAGCGTTTGCTACTTCCAGTTCTTAAGCGGTTTACTGGACATTTAGTTCCTGACCAACAATTTGGATTCAGACAATCCCATCTTGTTCCCTGTAGCTCCAATGGCTTACTAACTTCATCAAATATTCGTACCAACAAAAAGAAATCTGTAGAACCACGTTTTTGATGCAGAGCACGCTTTTGACCGAGTTTGGCACACAGGTCTGCTGATGAAGCTAAGGCCACACCTTGCTAACAACGTTTTCAATTTATTGAAAAGCTACCTGGACAAAAGAACTTTCGTTGTGGACATAAAAAATGAGGTTTCGTCAGTTCGAACGATACGAGCCTCCGTTCCGGAAGATAGTGTCCTAGGACCCTACCTCAACACTCCATATTGCCACGGCATACCGTTACCTGTTGCTCCTGAATTCTCTGGTATCTTCGCTGATGACGTGGCTTACGCCATTAGCCACTCTGATCCGGATGAAGCCTCGCATGTCCTGCAAACATTTACAACCAAACTCGGGCAGTGGTGCACTAAATGGCGGCTTAAAATCAATCCCAACAAATCTACTACACTGACATTCTCTTACCGTCGGAGATTCCAAAATTTTCCCTCAATCTATGATGGCTTGTTATAAATGATTGGCTTGTTGTAAAGAGTACTTGTTGTAAATTATCACCGATGTCGCAAAGTGGGTGATTTTGCCGATCTACGTGATAAAAAGTACGAAATACACTTTTATTGAAAATTTCGGTATTAGCATACTAAGAAAGGTTTTAAAATAAACAAATGTTTTTCCTTCCAGAAAAAGAAATTTTCTTTTAAATTCACCTTTCCCACCATCTTTTTCGAAAATGACTACAAAATCGTTGAATAATTTGTTCGTTGTTCTCGGACTTTTTTCCTCCATTGATGCTGTTCCTAAAGATATTTGATGCTCCACAGATTTTTAATGCAGCCCTACGAACATCATATTTCCCCACGCCCTGGAAACATGCCAAGGTGATTATGATTAAAAAACCGTGCAAGCCAAAATCAGATCCCAGTAGTTGTAGGCCTATCAGTTTACTACCGTTGTTCGTCAAGCTATTCGAGCGTTGCATATTGTCAAAGCCTTGGGCCCTTTTCTGTACCTTATTTACACCGGTGATTTTCCTGTCTCGGATGCCTTAACAGTATCCCAATATGCTGATGATGTGGCGGTACTGAGCACCTTAAAAAACTTATCTGTTTCGGAGAGAGTCCTCCAGGAATATGTCGACAGTGTTTCGGTATGGTGACGGAGATGGAGGGTAAGCATGAACGCTCAAAAATTGATACTGGTACCAACCAGACGAGGAACAACCTGACCTCAATTCACCTTGAAGCTAGGGAGGTCTCACAAGATGACTCTGTGAGATATCTCGGGTTGCTCCTTGACAAGAGATTAACTTTGGCTTTGAAAACCAAAAGACTTCTGTATCTGAGGATTATCAGACTGATCTGGTATTACTCCTTGGGACTATGGGGATCGGCAGCTAACTGCCACCTTAAAACGATTCAGGTTACTCAGAATCAGGTCCTAAGACTTATTACGGCCGCTCCTTGGTATGTCAGAAATAATAAGCTGCACAAAGATACTGATGCACCATTTGTCCACGAGGTACTACGTACGAACTACACGAGGATGCACGTATTGATGGAATCCCACCCCAAACACCTGATGACTGACATGTTTGGCAGCTTGTCTCCTCCACGAAACCAGCGACGGCTCAAAAGGAAGCGTCCTTCTGATATCCTTAAATATTCAATAAAAACTTCGTATGAACGTCATTGCGTTGTTTCCCTAATATTAGTTCGTGTTATTTTTATCCCCCAAAGAACAACTCCGTCGTAAAAACTTGCCCGCCAAAAAACCTCCTCAGCCGCAAAAGGATTGATATCCATTTTGCCCGCCAGCCACGTATATAGGGTCACTTTCACTATGCGAGTCGTGGAAAGTAACTGTATATAAAATTATTATACATAATATGTATAATAATTTTATAACCAACAAATAAAATCTATAATAATATGTATACTAATTATAACCATCACTGAGCCAGGTAACCACCACCCATTAATTTGGACACCACATGTTCGCCCATTCTAATAAAATTTGCGCTTATTCCACAGTTGTTTCATATAGTTATGAGACTCACAAGGAGGTTGTGTTGAAACAGAAGGGTGACTTGTACAGAAGATAATAAACCATTGTCCAAGAATTTGCCGCGTTTTTAACTCGATTTACGGATTCAACGTATCCCGATATTTGAAGCCACCAATTCCAGGAGAGCCAACTCTTTGTTTCGTTAGACTATACCAATGGTTATTATGGAGAATTGTACGATTAATTCAAAACGGGGAAAAACTGTCGAGCGAAAACTTCATTAAACCATCCAATTTGTAGGGGAGAAAGGTGGAGTTTATTTTTTGAACATTTTAAAACCATCTTCACGTGGCAATTAGAGATGGTGAGGAGGGGGATTTGTGTATTCACAAATGGGAAACTCACCAATTACCACTTTCATTGTATGGGAGTTTTTGCTTTGCGGTGCTTCCTTTCAGTACGCGATACGTATAATACGAGTATGTGTTTCTACAGTGTGGTCTTGTTTTCGCTCCAAAATCGAGTTGAACCGGTCTCTCCCGCCCCTTCCGACCTTTTCTTCACAGAGTTTTGCTTTCAAGTTGCTCATCTTTGAAGCCCAAGTTTGGAGATCTAGCTCTGAAATTCGATTTGTGACCTCTACGTGGAAACGTCTAGGAGTCGGAGATGAGAGAACGGGCCTCTCAAATTAGTAAAGGGTCCGTGAGAGGGCGCTAATTCCATTACTTCGCTCCGCCTGCCTTCCATGTTTAATAACTCCTCTTCAACTAAGTCTCTTAAGTAGGAACGTCCTCTGCCTACGGAGGCTGCCAAGCAGCCTTTTCCTAATGGACTCTAACGTCAGCTTTGTCCCCGCGATATTGCTAACGTTGAATCGACGGCATTTAGGTTTTTCTTTGAGACCACCTTCGGGGGTTTCGGCGGAAGTTTCGTCAGTTTAAACTATTACCGGAACACAAACTTTTTCGGGGGATTATGTCGTATTCTCGTCTCAAGTCGCGTTATAAAGTTTTCGCTCAAAGAACCAACGTTGTGAAAACTCGCTCATCAGTAAGTGACAATAGCAAACGAATATAATCATCTCTACAGCAAGTTTGCATGAAATAAGGATATTTGAAGTCACGTATGCATCTCAATTTGGTATTTTTTCAACCTGTTTAATTTAATAAATCACAATCTCCTAGGTAATATAATATGTACCTACTTATTTATAATGTATCTCTGACATAATATATTATATACTTGCAAATATCACGACACATTGAACATGTACGTGTTACTTTATTTTGAGATGCGACCGTATGCTGTAAATCAGTAAATCATTTAGGTATCCCTCAAAAGGACGATCGCTTTCCCAAGCAAATTCTCCTGGATAAGTGGTAGGAAACGAGAAATACTATCAGTACCGATGAAATCCACTAGGATCCAACCATTCATATTTGCAGGGTGGTTTTTGAGCGTCACCTCAACGATTCTAACAGCGTATTGGTGAGGGAAACCCGAATTTGACGTTCAATTTGAAATAGAAAACTCTGCAAATTCTTGACATAACGGTTTATCATCATCTTAGTGCAGATCACACTTCCGTCTAGATCGCTGACGGTAGATTCATTATTATTAATTTTTATTGATTATTATTAATTATTATTAATTATTATTTCTTAATATCAATTACTACTAATCAACTCGATATTTCAAAATCATGTGCTGTTCGAATCAGCTGAGTCAGTATGATTAACCCTCATATTGACGACTTTCGATCTGCTCCACATTTGAGCCCTCATTGAGAACGAACGGCTGGTGGTACAAACGTCTGGATGGTCTTGACAAATTCTAAAAATTAAACTCTATTTAATGTCTAGTGAAAACTACACCGTTCTATTCGAATTTTGCGAGATGTGACGTTTTCAAAATTTGAAGTGGCGCGGACGGCGATGGACAGATATTTTTATTTATTCGATTTTCGGAATCTCCGTATCTTGGAACGTATATCAACACATTTTGAGGGGGATTAAGAAAATTGTATCCTTGGCCGACTTTAATGGTTTATTACCTATCTAAGATAATAACCAAAACGATGTTTTTGTGAAAAAATTTGCAAAAAATTAAATTATTGAGTGGAATATTCTATGTTTGATGAGAACCACAATAAAATCGAACTGCCGAAGAATTTGTCGCTAATATACGGATTTCCTCGAAACCAGGAACGTTTTCGTACCTAGCAGAAGGGCGTTGATGTGGTTCTGAGGGTCTCCAGCGGGGAACTGATAATTGTATACATACTTGGAATGGTCCCCCGAGAGATTGAGATTTATCAGATGATAATATCATATAATATAATATCATATATTATATAGAAACTCGTATTGATGGCATCCAGAATATAATCTGCGATTTCGACACCTGATCAAGAGTTGGTGCATATAATGTATGCGAGACAGCATATTATGCGAGACAGCACATCTGAGCTGGGCTACATGTCAACAAATGCAACCATAGCCATGATTGTAAGTAATTAATGAAAATTGTTTGAAATTAAAATTAATCAAATATACGATATAATGTCTTGTGAAAATGAGTTAATTTGACTTTTCCAATTTAAAAATGTGCATATAATTCACCAAAAATAGATTTGGTCTTTGAAATAGTGCCAAATCAATCAAAGTATTCTCATTCAAAAGAAGAGATCTGACGTTTGAAACACTTTCCGTAAAATTAACTAAAAATATCTAAGGAAGCTATAGAGGATCGTATTAATTGGATATAATAACTAAAAATTAGATCATCATGTCATGCTGCATGACTGGACCTTTACGGAGATTTGAAAAAAATCATCTTCATAAGGAGTACTTCCAGGTGTCCGAGAAGTATGTTCTACTGAGTCGTCCTTCGGAGGCGCTTTCGAAATGCTGACATTCTAACTAATAAATTTATAACGTTCAGAATGGAAATAGTATCGATCCAAATGCGGGAAAAACGTCGTTTTTTTTTCAAATAACTGTTCAATAAGAAATTGACGAAATTTACACGAATTACTTACTATTTTATAATCAAAAACTCATTTGAATTGCATAAAAATTGTTCAAGAGACAATTGGAAACTATGTTTTTACCTTCGTTAGTCAAATTAAAGTGTGATAGAAGAGTATTGTAATAATTCTGAAAAATACCAATCAGTAGCAATACTGTGAATTTTAAGGATATGAACCTTCATCTGTCGTTGATTTGACGAATTCCTGACGCACATCTGAGTGGACGTTCAACAAAATATGAATCAATATAATAATCGGATTGCGTATGCAAGGGAAAAGTATGAAGACGATGGCGAATAATAAGGAGTAATGAAGCGATATTTCGGTACTTTATTTTCTGTAGGTAAGTCAGGTTTATTACACGAGATCCGAGGGAGATTGGGGTTTTCCTCGCACTCGGTCGGAAGCACCTCCCGGTCTGACACTCATGCATAGCTCATCTCCCTTTTCCTATGCATACCCGTAACTTACATGCAAACAACGGACGTCCATCCACTCAATATAGATAACCCCTCGGCTAAACAGCTCCGACGTTACTCGAAAAACCCTTTCATCCCTTCGGCTCCCTTTTCTCCGGCTTGAGCAAACGCGGGTGCCCTCACTGAGAATTTCTTTTCCTACGAGACCTCCTCTCAAACCGGGGTTTTTATCCAGAGATTGATTCCATAAAGACGGAGCACACCTGAGTAGAGGGAGGATGAGGCTCCGTAACGACAACGGGAGCGATCGAGGAAATACAGACATCAATCGCCGATGATGTTGGTAACTTGATGAGGTCGGACTCACACTTGATGGACAATAAAATTCCCGGAGGGAAGAATCAATCAATGCTGAGGGAAGGTGATTTATAATATTCCGAGATTCAAATCCCTGTGTATACCAAAACTCTGTGGCAATAATACGGCAAACAGCCACCATAATATTGTTTTGACTTTTGAGTCTTCAGAGTTATGAGGAGAATCTATATTTCATATCCTGTCACGATCCTGGAAAAAAGCCATCTACCTCATTTCTCCGTAACCCAAATGAATCTTCGGCTGATACGACTCGTTGGTGGTTGTATTCCCAACCGAGCACAAACCTTTGACGAAACAAGTGTTTTGTGACCAATTCCCACAATCGAACCTCAGCTGGTATTTCCTTGAAGTGATATAGAAAGATCATTAAAAATTCCACCTGGCGACGTGTAAGGTTTTGAAGATTTCTGAGGGAGTTGGTGCCATAATTGAATAGTGGAAGGCTCAGGATTACTTACTCCAGTTTAAAATTTCCATGTACTCGTTATTGCTAATTCGGGGAAACGAATTACTACGAGTAGAACTTACTACTTTGACGATTACTGAATTAACGGCGATTTACGAGTTGGTTTAATATTGTAATGGAGTACTCCTGTTGTAACCATTCTTCGCACGGATATAGGAGTATTTCGATCACAACATTCTATCAACATGTTTTCTTTCATCATCGACCGTGATGTGTTGAATGAAGGGTTTCACCGATTCCGCCCACTAGTTTAATTCAATTTTTCATACCGGCGGATGACGAGTGCCCTCACGTTATTTCTTCTTGTCATGAGATACGAAGTCGTGTGTTCCACAGGTAAAAATAAAATTCAACGCTTTTTGATCAGTTAAGCATTTAGATTCATGTATGTATCTGTAAGGCCATCAGTCAACTGCAAGGGAATGGGCCCTGCGATGCATCACATCCCACGATACAAAACGTAAACGGCTCAAAATATGAAACGGGCTTCCGCGCTTGGGCGGGGAAAAAAAATCGGTCGAGAGATATGGGATCGGGAGTCGAGGGCAGGTGATGTGGGGGTTCAGAACGCCTATCAGTTGTGTTGATCTCCACTCGTCTGAGTTTTCCATTCCCTTCAGTGATTTGTGGCTCTCAGGGGGCGGATGAGGTTTTTGGGTGAAGGCATTTTCAGCGGGAGCGAGGTTTTGGCGCCTGACCCGAGGAACGAATTAGCCAGTTGTATCCCCTCAGGTGATTTCAGCATCCGGAACAAGGTTTCTGATGTGAAAAGAATTAATCCGAAAGTTATTAACGTCGGTATAGAGTACATGGAGCAGTACACAACAGGGCTGCCCTTCACTGTAAAGCAGTACTCGACAGCATTCAGTACTCCAGTAAACAGTCCTCGGTACTCCAGTAATGACCATCTGAATTGAGAATTACACAGTTTGTTCGGAAGAGATTTTAAAAATTCGTACAAGTACGCAACCACGAGGGACATTTTATGTCTTTGCGCCCCCTCCCATCAGAAACTTATATGAAGCTTGCATTCGTGTTGACAATATAAATTATTGAGAATGATCACCTGTGTATAAACAATTATTTAAACAATCACGCTCATACCGCAGCTTGTCGCCCACGCACTCAGCAGTGGTTAACGTAATATGGTTAGGTAAATCGAGAGCTATCCAACGAGTGGTGAACGATTTTTGTACGATGATAACTGGCGAAGATAAAGTTCCGTAGCATCGAATCGGTTGTAAGCGAAAATCATCAGAAACTCCGTTACATGTCCCGCGTTTCATGTCCCACGTTACATTCCCGCGTTACATATCCCGCGTTACATAATATTATCCCGTGTTACATTTTCGAGTTTATGTAGCAAAGTAAAGACATAAAATGTCAATAATAAAAATCCACCGAAGCAGCAATTCAAATTTCAGAATTGCAGGTGGCAAGGAATTGCAAATAAACACCTCGATTCGATATGAAGTCTATTTTGTCTCCTTAATCCACCTCATCCACGGGCCTCTCAGATAATATGACGTCGCAACATAAGCAACCAACTACGTCAAAAGATATGACGTCAAACAGGTGCCGCCAAGAACACCTCACAGGATATGACGTACGTGAACCGGCAGGGGGTGGATGACGTCAGACAAGTGGCTGGTAAGAACACCTCACTGGATATGACATACGTGGACCGGCAGGGGGTGGATGACGTCAGACAAGTGGCTGGTAAGAATACCTCACTGGATATGACATAGGTACGTGGACCGGCAGGATGTGGATGACGTCAGACAAGTGGCCGGCAAGAACACCTCACAGGATATGACGTACGTGAACCGGCAGGGGGTGGATGACGTCAGACAAGTGGCCGGCAAGAACACCTCACAGGATATGACGTACGTGGACCGGCAGGGGGTGGATGACGTACGTGGACCGGCAGGAATGGATGACGTCAGAGGGGTCAAGGGGAGCCAAATATTTTAAACCTCCATTTTTTCGGAACATGCCATGAAGATCAACAGAACAAGAACAGCTACAATATACTTCCCCTGGATCCCCACAACCCACCATTGAGGTACACATTGTGAAATAAACAATAGAATAATTAAAAAACAAATCCCTACGGATATATCAATTTGCTCGATTGCTCTCTCGAATTTATTCGGGCGTAAGGCCCCAATGGAATTAAAGGAATCTTTCTTCCATGTCCCGCCGGCACCGTCAAACAAACTGCACGAATCGGTAAAGTTATGGGGGAACCAAACGTAGCTGACCCTCCTGATATACGATCTAAAGGTATTACTAGGAAAGAGTAGGAGCTGCATATATGAAACGGACCGGGTCAACTCGGGCGAGGAAAACGAAGGAGGGGAAAACGAAATTATATTCATATATGTAAAGATGGGGACGTTATATCACACTTGGTCTCAGTGCACCCGTTTTTTCCCTTTCCTTCCTGCCCTTTCCACGCAGCTATGCGTTATTCAAAGGAGATTTTACTGGAAAAAAGTGGTGCACACTCCTCCACACATCGCGGAAAACAGTTAGACCCGTGAAAATTTATGGGGTCAAAATCGGAAGAGTATAAATACGAGTAAAGGGAATCCACAGTAAATTCGAGACGGGAAGAGCATTTTTCTTGTAGGCGGGTGTCATCTGAATTCGAGATTCCACTCGGTTTGTGTTACTTAATCACACAGTGAAAAATAAGCCTGACACCACACTCCTGATGCAATAAATTCCACAGTGACTCATAATTTTCTATGTATATAGATCTATAGATCGCCATTCTGTCCAGATCACTGTTCTGTTTATGAAATCCTTGCTTGTCCCACACCTACACGAAATAGTAACAATATCACGTATCTGGTTTACAGGTAAAATTACATACAGCATTTTTCAAGTCGGATGCATAAAGACATTTTTCAATTTTAGGAATGGATTGAGTATTGCACAAAACGGATTTGAATCTGCATATTTTCCAAGAAACGTTGCAATAATGTTGAACCCCGTGGAACTTCATTTACGTTCGAAAGTTCACTTAAGCTTATTTACAAAAAAAAGAAGTTTTTTAAAAACCATGAACCAAAATTGACTTTTAATCAGTTTAATAATCAGTTTCAATCATCAGCGAATTGGGATGGTACTATTTTACAATAAACAATAACATTCGAGTGGAAAAGTTGAATTTTGGTGTTTTTTCCTGCATAAATTGTGGGATAGTTTGCAATAGGTTACCTACTTCAAAAATTTGCTCTTCAGGACGTGCTGCCTGACTGGAATTTTCATATCCCCTTCGATTCTTTCGTCGGTCTAGAATAAGAAACGAAGAACCGTCAACGGCTCCTAGCTGTTGAACACTATAGTGTTCAACGAATCGAATAGGAAAAATATTGTATCACTCATAATTAATATACATGTCGACGTAACATAAACGTAATATTGTTTCAGATAAATAATATTATTATGTCTTTCATGTATGGATAATATTATGCTTTATGAGTTGTTTAGTTGTGTAGTTGTTATCAATAAATTCCATCAAAACTTGTGTAGGTACCGCGTATATCATTCTGTATCATAATTGTGCACACAGTGTCAACAAGACGATTCTTCCTATACGGTGAGTGGTTCGTTTAAACATTTGATTTAATTGATTCAAAAATTTGGTGTCACAGAATCCATTAATCTCACAGCTATGTGCTTGGAAATCAGAATTTTCATGTCCCCTGCTATTATTAAAATGTTTGATTACGCTCTGGTTCAACCCTCAATTTCATTCAGCCTTCTCGTGTAGGGATCTGCTCCTCAAACATATTTAGAGCCTCTGAGTTTCGTTCAGAAGAGAATCATCAAAATTTTGTTTCATAAGAAGGTGAGATTCCCTACCTCTCAGATGAGACAAATGATTTAAAAACCTTGAAAACGGTTTCGTATATGGTTAGTATGTATATATACACCTATATATAGTATATTTTTGGATATGGATGTATAAGAGAACTATGTATGTATAAGTATGTATGTATAAGTATAAGAGTATGTATAAGAGAACTCCACTTACATACTCGTATATAAACCGAAACCAAAATCCGGCTCACAGCAAAAGGACAGCATATCTTTTTGTGTGATGTAATCAAATTATTTAACAGCATCCCTAATTAACTTAATATTATGACCAATTGTAGAAATTTCAAAAAAGATTTTAAGATATTAAGATATTAAAGGAATTCTTCGGGAGTTTCTGAAGGATAATTTACTTTAAGAGAATATTTATTGCTATGTTACAGTTTAATGTTATGTTTAGTTTCTGTATGATTTTGGAAGATTGATTTTTTTACATTGTTTTATAATTAGTTAACTAATGTGACTCCGCTCCTCAGCTCAAGTTGTTCACTCGAAGAGAGGCGTACGCTATTATTTTTCGTACCTTTGATATAATTGAAACACTTATCAGGTAGTTATCGGTAATACGAAAGAACGGAAATGAACGGTATTCAACCGTTAAGGTGGCTGTACTGCCATATTCTACCCAACCTACTGCACACCCACTTGGCAACTCATTTCATTCTCACTCGATCGTTGGTGAAGTATTACACAGCATTTGGATAAATTTGTTGTCGTATGACTGAACATTCGTGATAATATTAACTGAGTCGAATATTATTATTCAGATGGTTCTGGAGTGCTCTTAATCAGAATCGCGAGCCAGAGCGAAATTAAGGGGCTGCCACTTTTCTTTAGTGGTTTTCCGTGTTATTCGACTCGAGTGAACGGGCGACTATCCGACCCCCGTTTCTCGGAGGTCCGGTCTTCGTTACGACCTGTCCGACTTCGCGAGTTGAGTCGCCTGCATTTTAATCTTTTGATTTAATAAGATCGAGTTCACCATTTGCGGTCTGTGTGAGTGATTATAACGAGATAGAAACAGGTCGGTGTGACGAGATTTACGAGATCGGAGTTAACTTAACATGACCACCTCTGGAGGCTTCCGAACGGCTCGACGGTCTCGGTGAATTTTCCAAAGTGCGTCACTGCGATGACTTCAAAGTTCTTGAAACAGGAAATTTCGACATTTTCCACGCCAATTCATTTCGGAGCTTCTTTTTTGGTTTTGGTTAATTGTTTTCGATAAATCAAAATTGGTTGATTTACATTTCAAGATCGTAGATTCAGGAAATCGAATAAAACCCTGCACTTTATTAATTTACAGATCACTTTTCGTTTATATCATCTTTCTGTACACAATACCCCTCGTTCGAATAGTTTACTTGAAAGTTGTGATGTCTCGATACCGCAACCTTCGTAACTTAAGAAAAGTAACTAGCTCAGTGATGAAATATAGATAATATATTATTTTATTATTTATTCCACAATATGTACCTATAGGGCGCGTTTTGTTCAAGGGGAAGCATAATATAGGTGGGTTTCATGGGGCGCTTGATCATGGTATTCCAGGGATGAATTCCTAGTCCAGCAGAGTGGTTGTGTTGTGGAGCACATCGTTCCTGACAAACCAAGGGGCGCCACAAATTAGCCGTATCAGCCTACCTTGTTTTGCTGGATTTGAATTTTGTTTACTGAGGTGGCCCATGCCGAGCCGCGGAGTTCACATCCGTACTCCCAAACCGTTTCTATATGCGACGTTTATAGCAGCTTCTTGTTTGCCATATGCAGCTTTGATTTGGGGTTCAATGTTGGCCAAAGCTGGTAGACACGCCGCTTCATCTCGTTCACTACGCGGTTGATGTGTGGCTTCCACGTAAGTCGGCGGTCTAAAATCAGTCCCAGATACCGCACTTATATCTTATGGGGTATAATTTTGCCTGACATAGGAACATTGGCGCACGAGCCTCGCCTGAGGGTGAAGGTCACCAGTGTCGATTTTGTGGGGTCAATTCCCGCCCTCCATTTTTGGCACCACTGGTCGACTATATCAAGATGTTCTTGTAGGCACTGTTCCGCTTCTGTAATTGTTTTATCTGCTGCGAGAAAACCCGTGTCGTTCGCGAAATGTGCAGTCATCGTCGCTGGGGAGAGGGGAAAGTCGTGGCAGTGAAGCCTTGAGGTACTCCGGCGTGCACTGCCTTGAATGAGGAGAACTCTTGCCCGACTTTAACCCAAAAGGTGCAGTTACTGAGGAATGACTGAATGAGGAAGAAGAGAGAATTGGTCAAGAATTCTGTAAGCTTCAGCAGCAGCCCACACTTTTTTAAACGCAGCTTGGACGTCTAGAAAATACGAATCTATAAAATCTAAAAATTTATGAAATTTATAAATCTATAAATCTATGAAATATTTAGATATATAGAATTGATGTCATGTTGGGGTTTTTACTTGTACCTACGTCGGCAAAAATGTATAACAAGTAGTAGGTACCTAATGTTTCCATACTGACGAAAAGTATCTCGAAACAAGAAACTCGACAACACGAAACCATGAGCTGTTAGAATCAGCGTATCCCCAGTGTAAACACCACCGGATATCTACCGTTAGATTCACGCTCATGTTGACTATTACTCAACCTTTGAGCCCTCATTGTGAACTAACGGCTGGTCGTACAGCCTCGAAAAATACCTGAATTGAAGTCTAATGTAATTTGTACAGAAAATGTACCGTTTTTCTGAAATTTCCGAATTATGGCGTTTTCAAAATTTTAAAAATTTAATTTGAACCACTTCCTACTTAGGTAGGGTTATGTAAAGTTTCAAGGACCATCCTCGGGCTGGCATGATCTCACAACCTGAATTTAATAATTTCAGTACAATACACACCTGAAAATGAGGGGGGGGGGGGGTTCCAATGGTTTATACTTTCACCCATCTGTGTAGACCACTGTTCTGTGTAGGATATTCTTGTCAGTCACAGAACTATACGGAATATTTTTAGCAATGAGATGAAATACCTACGCCAGAGGGCAAGTGAGTAGTTTCGTGGATCACCCTGTTTGTATTATATATTTAAATGAAAACATTGTAAATCGTTTATTTGCTGAATTTAGTTATCGAGACCATCACTTAGAGATCTGGTCAACTACTTGGAAGACGTTGATTATTAAAAACTTTCTTCACAAAACTCGTTAAAGCAAATTTGCGATTAACGAATTTCAACGCGTATTTTGCACAGTTCCCAAGAATTTGCTGAATATTCCAAAATTATAAGATTTTGAATCGAGGAAATGACGTAGTTTGTTCAAAAATGTGCTGATTGTTCAGTTGAAATTCAGCTATGGCCATCATCGCATTATTGGAGTGTGATGATGGTGAATGAAACTCAAATCACTGAAATGAATGATGATGAAAATGAAGATTGTGGCAGGGGAATCCTCTGGAGAGCGAATGAATCGAGGTTGAATCAGACGTAAGTGGGGAATGATGAGGAGACCCCCCTCGTGTTATGGTGGGGGGGGGTGGTTAGGGTAATAATCACATTATACCTCGAGTGCACTTGTGCGTGTTTATGGGGGGGGGGGAGGTGAATGGGAGCTTGGAGGGAGGTTATGGGTGAAGGTGAGCGAGGGGGAGTGGGGACGGATGAGTGAGGAATGAAAGGGTGAAGTGTTGTGTAGAGGTGGGGGGGGGGGTGTAGGTTAGATGCCAGGGTAATTACGAGGGAGTAGGAGGAGGAGATATCATTAGAAGAGGAAGAGGAAGAGGGAGGAGGGAGGACACTTGTTGAGCTCCGCCGGCTCCTCCCGCTCCCCTCGCTCCACCGGGAAACCCCCCGGGGGAGGAAGGTTACGCGGTCACGGAGTAGAAACGGGAAGAGGCTTTGAGAGGGGATGAGGGGTTTTCCCCGTGGGGTGTAGATGGGGGGGGGGGACAATAAAGAAAACACCCCCCTGTCACCCCCATCAAACCGCCCCCGCCGCCTCCGCCTCCACCGTCACAACCGCTTGATTTCTTCCGTAAAAGACGCCGCCGCTTCTTTTGACGGTAAATGTCACATTTCCCCAACTGACGAGACCTCCGGCGGCCACTCAGTGAACTTTCGATCATTCGTGATCATTCGAAAACCTTTCACTTAATCAAAAATTTTGAAACATACAAAATCCACCTTTAGATTAAAGAAACATTGTATACGCGGGGAGGTCGAGTCATAGACAACTGGATAAATATCGCTAATTTGTAGGTATCGATTTAAGACCATTAGGCGTAGCAGCAGCTCAAACAGACGAATTTGAAAAAATGAAAATTCTGACAAATATTTAGAACGTTCAAAAAAAAAAAAAAAAATCCTGGTAACTAGAAAATTTTGCAGTTTTTAATGGTATTATCAAGAGATTTTATGTGGTTTTTTGACATTTTGACTTTTTATGTCTTTACTATGTTATGTCTTTACTTTGGCATATGGACTCGAAAAGCGTTGCGTTATAAAATACTGCGAATTCTTGACACAACGGTTTATTATCTTCTAAGAGCAGATCACCCTAATCTAATTCACGAAATGATTACCTTCTTTGTGTAGCACGAAAAGTACCTCAGAACAATACAATTTACATCACAAAATTAGAATTCCTGAATCTACGTATCTAGAAACGTAAACCAACAAATTTTGAGGGGGGGTTAAACATGTTTTTTCTTTGGTCGATTCCAATGATTCATTATCGAAGATAATTCACCAAAAACATGGTATCTCTGAAAACAGCCTTTAAAAATCCGCGGTCATGCAGCATGGCTATAAGAGCGAATTTTCGGAGAAATAACTGGTTTTTAACCCCTCAGTTTAAAGAATTTTCAACGCTGAACACGATGGTGAAATCAGCATGGCGATATCTCATTCCGGTATCAGATTAGAGTAGATGAACCAGGAAGAACATCTCAAGTAACAACCGTTTCTTCATCTTCAAAGTGCTCCAGTTGGAGAACGGAATAAGTATTGCAATTCAGACTTCACCATCGTGCTCCGTGTGAAAAAACCTTTGAAATGAGGTGTCACTATTCAGACTGTTTCATTTCGGGAATTTATGGGTAATTCCCCCACCCCCTCCCTTGTACTCCCCAAAACTCCCTTTAGAGTTGCCCGATTCCGCCCATCTAAGAACTTAGCCTTTCGATTGCCAGGACGGATTTTTGAACACTTTATCTCAATTCTATCGAGAGTGTATAGATGGGGTGTTAACAAAGGGTTATATTGAACAACAATATTGTTGTTCAGTGCATTTGACTTCCATAAGTTGACTGTGCAAATAATTAAAAAGGTTAGTGGCACGACGATAATAAGATGTGCGTCCTGAAGGTGAATGTAATGATTGGGTGGAATGTTGTGGGGAATTACAGGGTTGCGATTGATTGGATGATTCCAGCGGAGTTGAACTGACCCCCAAACAACATAATTGGAGATATGGAGTCAAGTTTGTGAACGATCTGATTCCCTCCGGCCGGATCAGATTATCCAACGAATCAAGTGGGCAAAGGGCCATCGGAAAGGAGAATGTTAGAGTGGTCTCTGAATATGAGATTGGGACGGTAAACCGGCACGCAGGAGCGGACACGGATTTGCAAGTTAGAGCAGGCGGAGGTCGACGAGCAGCGCCTCTTGCGGACTTGGACCGTAATTATATTTCCTCCCGTCCAGCTCTTGAGTCGAGTGGATGCCACCAGCAGGCTGTTTAGAATTAGCATTCACTTTTCTCAAGTGCTTCCTCGGGTACAACTTACAACAGTTCACTGATAACGAGATCACTGAGGTGGCTCCCTCGAATCTACAGCAATATCCCTCCCCTATGAGGAAATCAGTACTCAAATATCAGTATTCAATGTTTTCACACATGTGTTGGACGGATCTTTCACGTGAATGGATCCAGAATGAAAGAATGACCACAGATTTGCCGTTATCGAAGGCAAGTTCTAAAGTTCTAAAATACTTTAGTGCATGTTCAACCTATATGTCTATGAAAATTAAGTTTATTGTTGGTTTGGTGCCACGAGTAGGTGGGGTTTCCCTTCACTCTTCTCAGAATCATTCTACACATTTTTCATAATATGAATAATATACATATACAGGGTGTTCGCCACTTGGTGTAAAAGAAAGAAAATGGGTGAAACTAGACTGAACATGAAGTAGAACGCCGCCAACCGCACCTTTCCATCTCAATCCGTTCCCAAGATATGATTTTTAAAGGTTTTTTTTTCAGGAAAGCACGTTTTTCACCATAAAAACCCATGTTTCTTCACTTTGAAACAACTTGTTTTAACTTTTTACCACATTTTCGGGTTCAGCGTTATTTTCTACATACGCCTAATGCACATTCGTAATCAAAAACGGACTTCTAAGGACCGCAATTGCAGTTCAAACATTGACAATTTAAAAAACGTTTCTGAAAAAATGTGTAAAAATCACACCCTCCCCCCCCCGCCTCGCAAATATCATTCGACAGCGGAAAAAAGTTATGATATCCACTTTCCCCGCCCACCCTTTTAGCGAAATTTCGAAGAAAAGGGAGCTATTTTTCTCGGTCCACAAGTTTTGAAACTTTTTCAAGGAGTTTCAAGGGGGGAAAATTACACATAAGTTCCAAAAATGAAACAATCCAACAAGTGACACCTCATTTTAAAGGTTTTTTCACGCTGAACAAGATGGTTTCGTCGGAATCGCGATATCTTGTGGAGAGGGGGGGAAGGGGAGATTTAAAAGGGAAATATGCAATGAATGGTTTGCACTCAGCAAACCTTTACAAATATTACTACCCATAAATGACCGGTGAAGGTGAAGAAACGTGGTTGTTACTTGAGATGTTCTTCACGGTTCATCTGCTCTAATCCGATAACGGAATGAGATAGGTACCTATCGCAATTCTGACGTCACCATCGTGTTAACCCAGTAGTAAATCTATAAACTGAGGTGTTACTCGGCAATAAACGAAGAAAAAATTCACTATTCTGGTATCGGGAATTTGATTTTTTTTCTTTTCATTTTTTTCATTTCACGATGGTGAAGTCATAATTGCGTTACAGAATTGCGTCAGATTGCGTTATCTATCTTATTCCGTTATCAGATTACAGCATATGAACCGTGATGAAAATCTCAAGTAACAACCACGTTTCTTCTCCTTCAAAGTCCTCCAGTTTGAGGACGGAATAGGTACGATATCGCAATTCTGATTTCACCATCGGCCTTGCTATATATTTTCAATAGTCAAGCATATTTATTGTTGGATAAACACTATTGTGTCTTATTGACGTATTTTACATTGACGCTCTGTTAGTGGGCACTTGAAGCAGTTTTCTAGCCTCTGTATTATGGATATTTCAGAAAAAAGTTGAAATCTTTTGCGATGTAGGGATTGCTAAATTATAATTTTTTAGAGAGCATTTAATTTGTTCTACCATTTGAAGGAACCCCAGTTTGGCATACGTTACATGCTCATCTACAGGCAACTGATAAAGAGAGTGAGACTGAGAGGGAGAGAGAACTCTGTCGTTACTATAGAAAAATCACGTTTATTAAGATTGTAAGAACCGAATTATCTGGAAATCATTTCACTTTCGCGTTATTGAAACGATGCTGAAGCAAATAATCGGAGCTGATCTTTGGATACCGTACCAACAGCATCATCTCACACTTTGGTAAACTTGATTAGGGCTACCTTCCCCTTTAACCTAGATTCCGCAGCTCCTTTGAAAAGTATTTTTCGCCCTGCTTTGCATTTCCAACCGTTGCAAAAGACCTGAAAAACCTTATCAGAGCACTGAAGAATACATTATTGTAGCGAAAGGAGACCTCCGAGAGGTCCCAACGATGTAATTCTTTTCAGAAAGGGAATTAAGTGCAAATGGAAAAGAAACCCCCACTTCAAGGTTGGTTGGATAAAAGAAGTGAAAATATTGGATGGTGATTGTAAAAAGATCTCGTAGAAAGACAAAAAAAGTGTTAATAAAGTGATGCTGGCGCCCTAATTACGATGGGTAGCTTGCGAAGGGTGAGAACGGTAAGCAAAGGAGCTAATAAAAAAAAAGTTTCGGGTGACGAGGATGGAAAACGAGAAAGAGTGAGTGAAAAGTGAAGATGAGGAAAAAGGAGGCGGTGGAGAATTTACTGTTTGTAGAAAACGGCTCTTGTCAAAGGGCTCGACCAACACCTAGCTGAAAAACAAGGCCTGAAGGTGTTCTCTAGTAGACTTTGTAAAAAGTCCGTTTCCCTCTTTCCCTCGTTCTTTCTCTTTCAACTCTCAATCAAATGTGTATCAGCCTTTGTCTGTTGTAGAGTAAGAGGGCGAGGGCGGAACGAAAATACCGTCGACCGCTGGGAAAACCAACTCAACTTTATGCCGAGGTAAATTTTATCTTGAGGTTTTGCGGGTAGGAGGATCCATTCAAAACGATTTTTTCCAAGGCTGGTAGGTGTTTTGAGTCGCACGACGACAAGGGGTGGTTACTGGAGTGGCAAACTGTGAGATTTTCGCGAGTTAGAAGCAAGACAAGAGAGAGAAACCCGACTGAATTGTTGAATTTCGCTGCCTTGGAGTTAGGCTTAGAGCTTGGAGTCATTTGAACATTGCATTGAAAATTAAGACCAATATTCTATGGACGAGCAAACAGAAAATTCTTGAAAGGTTAATTGAGTTTTTCCTATCATATTTCACGATATTTAACGTTGAACATAATTGTTGGTGTTTTTGTATTTTCAATAACTTAAGTTGACGGTCACTGGGACGGCAGGAAGTGGGGATGAATCCATAAAAGAAAAAAAAAAAATTCAAATTAAATTAAATAACAATTATTCTCACTGAGCACTTTATTGCGTGCGAAACGGAAAACCAATAAAACCAATTTCGAGGATTTTTGGCTCGAACTTCTCCGAGTCCGTGGAATAAAAACACTAATAATAATAACAAAAACTTCCTCATTAAAAGGCAGCTTATCATTTCCTCGATTTGATAAGCCCTGCCTGTGACCACGTATGTACCTGCTAAGTTTGGCAATGTTAATACGGTTGGGGAAAACAAACAGTTCAAAACGTTCCGGTCGTGCATCATGGCCATAAGAGCGAAGTTTTGATGAAATAACTGGTTTTATGTAAAATGCGATGTTTGGAACATCTCATTCAAATATGGGCTATCTTAAACTTATTCGGTAATAAACACTTATTAATTATTATTAATAATTATTATAGGTGTTTAAGTATGAAGCTATTCGGTTAATTCGGTATGCATCAGGTGTGGTGCTCTCTGTCTAAAGATTGGTTGGTACTTACTAATATAGTCTTCCTAATAGTTACTTGTCATCTTGGAAAGAAAAGATTCTTCTGGTTCACTCAACGTTTCCTCATCGTGTTTAGCGTAAAAACCCTTTAAAATGACGTGCCACTTGTCAGACTGTATAATTTTGGATATTTATGGGTAATTTTTCCTCCCTAAAACTCCTCACCCCCCCCCCCCTTAGAATGGCGTGATTCTGCCCATCTACAAACTTAGTCTTTTGATTGCCAAGACGATTTTTTTTAAGCAAATTCGAACTTTTGATCTCAATTCTATCGAGAGTTGTTGTCTGCAATGACACATTCATAAACATAATATGTATATTAGGTATACATATATAAATATATAGGGGCAGACGTCGCAACGAACCCGTTCTCGTCAGATCACGGAAGTTAGGCGACGTCGGGCGTGGATGTTGCTTGGATGGGTGACCGCCGGTAAGTGGGTCTCCCGTCCAAGCAATCTTTCACGCTTCTGTACGGCGATCCCCTCTCAACTCAAGGGGGCGAGGCAATGAGTAGCTTTAAGCGAAATCATCGGAACAATTCTGATCCACCTAGGTGGACAGCCGATGACGTCCGCGACGCCTAAAAAACGGCAGTCGGACGGAAATCCAACCTGAAATGGTTGCTTACTTTACTTTACTTTTTACTTTACTTATATATAATAAATATATAAGTGTCTGTGATGTGGTGACCGTCAGTAAGAATATTGATGGGGGATGTCGAGGGTCGGTAAAAGGATAAATGTTTCATGTGCCAACTTTTCGAAGAATTTATTTCTCCATCATCAAAGCAGTAGTTGAATAGTGTACAAGATGGAGTTGGACTCCAACCAGGGAAGCTGTTGCCTCTAGATCACAAATACAACTTTTGTATGGAGAAATAAATTGTTTGAAACGTTGGCACATAAAACATCTCTCATTTTACCGACCCTCGACATCCCACATCATTATAAATACATAATATACTATATGATTTTTGGTCTCCTTTGGCAGTGAATTCTGGATGGTCTGAAACGGATTTTGGCATAAAATATTTTTGAAAATTCGAGTTTTGAAAATGTTGGACATGGAACAATAGCTTTATTCTCTTCGAAAATTCGCAAATACCAGTAATTGTTTGTTACGTACGATTACATGATCATCAAAACCGGTAGAAAATAGACAGCGGTTTCAAGAACTTTGTTTGCAATCAATGTGATTCATCGCGTCAAAGGTGTGATTCGGATTTTTGACATAAAAGTCATTTTATGTGGAATTAAAAAGTACGAATGAACCAAGAGCAAAGTTATTAGGGATATTCCAAGATGGTGTATTGACGTATTGACTACGAACAGGTCATTTAGGTCACCTATTGTGGGTACTTGCAATTTATGTTTAAGTGGATATGGCCGAAGAACTCTTGAGAAAAAGTTAAACTAGCACTACAAAATTATAGTATAATATACTATAATTATACTATGGTATATACCAACTGCAGAAAACCCATTATAAAATAATTCCATCGAGTGTAACGATAATGTAATTGAAATGTGTCTGCAACCACTCAAAGGACCAGTTCCACTTATATGTAATTGACACGCATGCGAAACCTCAAAACAACTTTGCGTGGGAATCGAATAAACGGATATCAACTCGACTCAGTTGGCCAATAAAATTAATTGAGACGGACAAATTCCTATTTGATCTCTGTAAATACGGGTAAATTGATCTCGTAAATAACACTGGCGAGCAAATAATAAGAACATTCAAATCTACCTCTTCTTGAAACCACGAGTTCATTTTGTTTCAGTGTCCCTTCAGGTGTCGCAATCTGGAAATTTACTGTTCAATTTTATTTGTATTACTATAAAATTTAAACCCACAATTGGAAACAATTGAAACACATCAAAAGTATCAGAATCGATTTTAAAACATTAAAACCACGGGTATTCTTGATAAAATCATATGTTGCGCGCACTACAAGGGAAGTTCGGGGTAAACTAAATTGTGTGTAATTCGTGGTGTGATTGGGGTCAGAGGTCACTCCTAAATAAATCGCTGAATGTTGAATGGGCGAAACTCCTAAAATTCCCTTTTTCGTATTTTTACAAAAATGTTTGGAGGAAAAAAGCTATTGAGGACTGAATGATTGCACTTCAAAAACTATTTGAGAAATTTTCCCACCATAATATCGTGCTATTATTCTATTTTAATATTTTCCTTTGCTAAAAAGAGCAGAATTTCGCAATTACAAAAACGATTTTGTTTAAAACAGAAACTTTTCACTCGATTTTCTTCCTACGACTTTTCATTCGACTTTTCCTACGATTTTCGCTCGATTTGTATGTATCATCATTTTTCATTTTTTTTTTTTTTTTTTTTTTTTTGTAGAATGCAAGATTCATTCACATTTGAGGAATTCCGTCCAGAAACAAAAATATATCAAACTTATCTGCCAAATTGATGAAAAGTAGACAGAAATTTGAGAAGAAAAAAACCGAAAATGTAAAAAGGGCGGATCTCAATGAATTTTGAATATTTCTATCGAACTCGTTGCTCATTGCTCGTTAAAATTTGATTATTTTCGCCATAAGTCGTCCCAAGGGATTGTCTACCTTGCCTTAAAATTTAATCTTGCCATACTAATAGTTGTGAGGATACTAGACAATTTTTCGTGATTTCCCACAACTCAGGGTTGAAGGAGTTACGCCCATTCAACATTTTGTGATTCAAATATCCTGTTCAAATACCTGTATATTAAGAAAAAGTCATTCTCTGCAATTCGAGTTTCACATAGGTACAAGCGTTATCGTCTCCGAACTTCAAAGTGTTTTTAATCACGTGGACATCCCGTGGATGTTCTTTATCAACAGCTGCGATTATTACGATCCCCGTTGGGTACAGTGGCTCCGGAAAATGAAGCAGAGCCCGGGGTGACACAGGAGGTGCTTAGATTGTGGAGTTTGAACATGTCCCGGCAGTAAATAAAACAAACCCCGCCCCGCACCGCTGAACAGATAAGTCCCTTATCACCCCGTAGTGCCGAGGGGTGAGCAGCTGTCTTTTGCCAAACGCTTCACAAAAGAGGGTTTTCCTGTTTATTAATATTACATTGGGCGGGGGCGCGGGGTCTGGGAAAGAGGGAAAGTCTTCCGAAGAGCAAAGCTTTTCAGCGGAGGAAGTTGAAATCCCTCAAGAGACAACGGGGAAAAGAAGATACAAACAACAAGATTTAAAGGTACAAAACGATATTACAGACGAGCACCAAATACAGCGACTTGTTTCCTTAGTTAACTCGATTTTCGTCCCTAAATTTGGATTGTTCATGATGATGAATCGAATAATATACCGAGTAAGTGACTCCGGACCCATAAGCTTACTTAATGAGTAAAGTGGAAGGGAGTACTTATTTTGTATTCTCGTATGAAAATACAATAATAATAATCATGAAAATTACAATAAATGTATCTGAATACTTGTATATTATAACTTAAGCACATTAGGTGATTGCTTTTTATTCACAAGCAACCCCGGCTGTAAATGATCTGACTTTTTTTGTTAAATAGGTAATAATGCATTTATTCAAAAAATGTATATAAATCCATCTCATAAACAAGACCATTATGCCCGAATTATTGGTTTATTATCTTCGATAATGAACCATTGGAATCGCCCAAAGAAAAAAAAATTTTAACCCCCCCTCAAAATTTGTTGGTTTACGTTTCAAGATACGTAGATTCAGAAAATCGAATAAAAAAAAATCCGTCCGTCCGCCGTACGCCGTCCGCCGTACGCCGTCCGCCGTACGCCGTCCGCCGTCCGCCGTCCGCGGCACTTTGCCCAGTTAGCGTTGAGTTAAAATTACGAAATTTGGTTTCTGGGTTTGGACCAGCCCCACAATGATCCACGAAACTTTTCATAACCCTAGGTCAAGGGGAAGGGGTTCAAAACGAATTTTGAAATTTTGAAAATTCCATATCTCGAAAAATTCCCATCAAACGGTATGTTTTTTATTTCATATTTAGATAGAGTTTGTTCCGTAGAATTTTTTAAGACCATCCGCAGCTTTGTACGACCAGCCGTTCGTTCACAATGACGGCTCAAAGATTGTGCCTCACAACACGATCATGAATCAAATTGTTGAAATACAGGTCCATTTTCATACTAACAAGCTCTTTGGAACATCATATGGCTTAAGTGATGTCGAGTTTGTTGTTCTGAGGTGCGTTTCGTGCTACGGAAATGAAGGTAATTTCGAATGTTTGTTGGTAGGTACTTCTTTTATAGAAAAATTATTACCGACGTAGTATTAAAAACCCCAGAATTACATCGTATTAATTAATCATAATTAATAATAATAATTATTATTAATAAATACGAATTATTAATACCTAACAATAAATTATAATAATTTTCAGTAGGTACTTGATAAAATTGTTAATAATTAGTGATAATTGATAATAATAATTAATCTAACATTTAGGATCTAGACATTTAGACCTAGTGATCTAGACAGAAGGGTGATCTGTACAAAGAAGATAATGAACCGTTGTTTATAATTAGAGCATTGTACAATTTAGCTCCTCCAAAATCAAAAGCCAGCTGGCCACGAACAGTCTTTTTAAAGGGCAACGCAATGGAACAGCGACTCTTGGCCCAGCTTACTCCTTCTTCAAGGAAGGACATTCCATTTTCTCTAACAAGTTTGAACGCCTTGATCGTGGTTACTTTGTCCATGAGATCCAAGAACGTCAGAACTCTAATTTCTTTGAATAATGGCACGGTGGGATTTCTCATTCTTTTGTTGAGAAGGACAAGTAGCTTCTGGGCCACAAAACCTGAATCCAGAAGCCCTGCTCCACCTTCTCACCATCCCGAAATCCCGTAGATCAGGCGAGACTGGACCAATACGAAGTAAACCATCCTTTCGGCTTCTAAAGGCAAGACATTTCGTAACTCCCGGCGAACGACACAAGCTCTCTTAAAGACGACACCAATTTGCCGATGTCAACGTTCCACGATATTGGTCAACTCCTACACCAAGGTACCGCGTCGAAACTACTTGTTCAATTTTCGGACAGTCACACTACAGATCTCGATCCGTGTATTTCACGCCGTTGCATTTATGGCACCAATTCGGGGTACATCCTTGCCTCTGAACGTCGAGGGAACAGTGGTATTGATGTACACATCATACGATTGTTCCATCACTATTCGGGTCTTTGAAGGTGTGGTACGTCACAACTCATGAAACATTGTCAGTATCAGAAGTGGGAGTCAGTTGTCAGCTCTCAGTTCGTTGGTAAATACTAAAGAGCCTTTAAACCTGAAATATCTTCAGAACTCCTGGAGACTATTGATGTTTATTAAGGTGAGGAACTGTGGTCTTATGGTTTACTAAGCGAAGATGAGGGGGAAGAAACAAGCAAGTTGTGAGACGGGAAATATTCAGCAAAGGACGTTTCAGTCAAAGATTCATACTACGAGCTGAATGGGCGTCATCAGGTTCCACGAAATGCTGGAATGAGACTAATCTAGGCTTTCAATATATGAGATTCACTGGATGATTTGAAGCATAAGGGAACAACGGAATAGACAAAATACAGATTGAATTGGAATTGAATGCGGATAAAACTGAGCTTTGAGGATAAAGGGGAAATACTGCTAAAGAATCTAAACTCTCTAATGTAGTAGAGGGATTCAAGTAGGTTGCAAGGAAGATCAAACGTAGTGCAATATTTCCTTCAAATAGAAACGAATCTTTTATGGACCCCTTTCGATTACTAATCTTGATGCCGAAATTCGAAGTGAACTTACGGAAATAATCGTAAAGAAGTTATTCACTTGCTAAACTATACAGTAATATTTTTAAAATAGCAAAACACAACAAATACTTGTCTTTAGACTTGAATATTACGCATAGCATGCTTCATGTATATGCAGTGACTCACCAACAAATTCAATGCTGAAAAGCGTGTAGAGACAGGTGAGAGTTAGTCGCATGGTTCTAGAACTGCGCCTCCGAAGTAAACAAGGAGCTTTTCCCCCATAGTCGACTTCGTCTGGGAAGGAAAATACAGTTATTTAACTAATATACACCTACGTGAAGATTGCATGTCATTCAGAATTAATTTCAAATTTGTAATACAAACAATCCCTAAATGAACAAGATGGAATGGGGAATAGTTGAGGTGTACACAACAAGAATGAAGGGAAGTGTGAGGAAGTCCTTAAGTTGGTCGATGAAATGCAATAATAAATATCAATAATGATTTTTCTAGAACCATTATTCATTGATAGATATGTTGGTAATTCACAATTTCTACCAATAAACACCTATCAATGTAAGAAGGCATTTATCATTTTGTGGGCACTGTATTTGTGATTATCGAACGGGTGCTGATATTAAAATAACCTGGAATTTCATATTAAAGCATGAGGATATAGTCCAGAACATGAGGATGTAGTCCAGAATAAATCCAGAATAAATAACAGCAGGTGTCCCCCAAGGTAGTGTGCTTAGTCTTTCATTATATAAGGGATGTTCCCAGCAGTACTGGTTTGATAATTTGCACTCTCACTAATCATACCTTCCTAGTGGTTGGTGATTCTGTTGAAGAAGGTTGGGTGATATAAGTAATTGGATAAAACAATAAGCGACCTCCAACTGAATGCAATTAAATTGACTAATTAGCACCCCCCAACATCACCACAACTTCCACTGGTCGACTTCGCCAGTACATGTGGACTATTTTCTATGGGTGATATGATTCGGAAATTAAACAGTGGTGCGTGGCACTCCATGGTGTGTTTCTATTTGACAGTAACAATAGAACATTTAGAAGCACCAACAGGACTGGTGTGCTGGTGACAGGATGTCGCGTTGGGAGCATTATTATCACGTCGAATATGTATTGACACATGATTGTTTACATTACATACGTGTACTTGCAGTTCGAATGTGACGGTTTTTCAATATTGTTGAAACAGTTGAATACAGTAGTTTCGATGGTATCGTATTTCAATTTACTCGTTCCTATAACGCGTCCGATATCACGGATCTTATGGATCTTTGTGAAATGTTGTTATTTTTCCCGTTTCTCTTTATAGGGGCATCAGTATTAGGTGTGTGGCGTGGACGATGGTATCAGGAATGCAAACACGCCGGGTCAGAGAGGGCTCGCCGCAGATCGTCACATATATCTCGCTTTAGCCATCCCGCAGTTCATGTTTTATCTCGCACTCCTTTTCCGCCCAGCCACTTCCGCTTCTCATAATACTTTCCTGCATCCTCACTCTCCCTCATCCTATCCCCTAAAATGTTTGTAACGACTCTGCACTTTCCAATTTTATCGAGCTCTATAAAGAAAGGATGTGTTTTTTGAAGCAACCGCTCGCGCATAGAAAATAATAAATACACAGCTCTAGCCTTCCAGTAACTGCAATGCTACCTGTCGAAATAGTGTAATTATTCCAACTAGGACATGAATCAATTAATAAAAACGTTGATTTTAAGTAACAGTGCAACTCTCAGTTGAAAGGATATGACCTGAGTCCTCAATTCTCCACACACGACACAAGATTCTTGACACATGTATTATATCCTATACATTACCTTCATACGATACCTTCATACTGTACGATAATGCTTCGGATTCATTAATAATAGTGGAAATATAGGCTGTAATAGAGGCGATCCCTGGATCCTCGAGCTTAAAAAATCAGTTACAATATAGAGACAACGTCAAAATAGTATCGAAAAAACTGAGTTGGCTTGTATTATTGCCATTTATTTTAAGCTATTTATTTATTCATTTATTCAATACTGGTCATCTCAATACAGCAAAATATGATAATACATGATACCTTAGAGTCGATACAACAGAAAGAAAACAATGTCCATAAAAGAAAAGTGTGAGACCGTAAAATACAAACTCGAATCAATAGGTTCAAGAGATGGGGGAACTAAGGTTACTTCTATTACTTATAGGGCTTTGGCGAATGGAGAGGAATGAAGAAAAGAAAAAGTCCATATCTGGGGGTCGCTCAAGCAACAGGTTCGCTTCTCTCGGCAGTCTGCAGAGTGGACGGTGATACAAATAATTCGCGGCAGAGACAGGAACTCCAAAAGGGAACTTGAGCGAGGGGTCAAGATGTTGATCCTGCTCAGGAGCGATAGTGAATCCACTCGGCCATGCACCAAACGCCAGAGAAAAGCGACATCTGAGAGGCACCTTCGGTCATTAGGGCTCTCACCCCGCATCCCCCCAGTGCCTCATAACTTATGGAGTCCCGGGGAACATGCAGTTCGAAGGCCAAGTATTTCAGGAACCTGCGATGCACCCTCTCTAGTACATTTCTGTGGCAGACATAGTGCTGGCACATGGCTGAACTCTCGCGTATTTCGCTTGATGAAGCCTAATATGCGCATCTCCCTCCCTGCCACGATAAATATGTGGTCGGAGAATGAGAGCTGGGGATGACTCTCAAGTCCCTGTGGTATCAGCACTCTTGAGGGACGTGCCCCCAATTTTATAAGTAAACCGAAACGGCGCTATGATACGGTGGAAGGTCATGGTCAGACATTTCAGCTGTTCTCCGAGCACTACGTGAGCAGGGCGAACCCCTCTAAGGCCAAGCAATCAGGCGCCCCAATGGATCGGTACATCTTCAGGTCGTCGGCAAAGAGGAAGAACTCCACTCCAACCAGGACCGCACTCACGCTGTTAATGACGAGCGTGAAAAGCAGAGTGGGAACCCAGTGGAACCCCCGATGTAGCAGTGAAACGTAAGGAAGTCACATTCCCGATCCTCACAATAAGTTACCGGTCCGTCAGGTAGCTCTCGACCCAGCTCCAGAAGCTTCCAAATACGCCAAGTGAGTTGAGTACCGATCGTATGAGCTGGAGAGAGAGCTTATCAAACGTAGATATCAAGTCCACATGGAAATTCCTCTCAAAAGCCCGCAAAGTGTCTTGTGAGTTCATGATTAGCGTTGTAAACACCTTTGGTCGTTTCACAGTGTTCTTCGAAATGTACAAGCTCGGATTGAGAACGGTGGAACAACAAACTGTTTGTGTATCATTGTTTGTATTAGAAATCGGCTATAGTGGACTCCAGTAGCGTGGAGTCCATAATATGGTTTAAAATTGTATAATATTATTATACAATTTTAAACGTAAGTAATATACAGAGCTATTCGTAAATATCCCTACGTACGAGCGCCCCCGGTTCGATCGCTACCAACGAGTTTATACGCAGGTGAAATTGCCCGTGAGTTTGAGACACCTCGCTGCGCAACCATAATATGTTATATTGGCTCATTCCCTTCATCAGAAGCAAATTATCGTCCTATGAGAAGGGAAGTTGGGATCCTAGAATGGAAATCAAAATTAGTTACACAGGGGAAGGATGTAAGAATTTGGGTAAATAGTGGAATCAACGTTGTTCCAACAATGGTGGTTATTTGAGTTGGAACTGTTTGAACCAATTCACCATTCAGTTTGTTGTAACATCAATAGCTGGAGTGCTTCATCCCTTCCAACTACATTTGATGCATGCTTATTTACTAAAACGGATGTTTACAGTGCTTGTATTATAGTGGTGGTTCCGTACATATTAGAGTACAATCCTAAATTCGCCTCTCTCAATTTATTAGATTTTATCATTTAATTCGACTGTAATCACCCCAGTTCCGGTTGTTAGAAGGCACTAGTGCTAACCAGACCATCAATCTGTCATGGAGGTCTCCCGCGATGCTCGATACACCAGGACCGGTTACAACCAGTACCGACACAGCTGGGCTTTAAAAAGACCGAGTTCCACTTACAAGACATCAATGGGAGAGCAAGGCCCGCTAATAGCTCCTCTGTGTATGCGCCACCACTCGTGTTGCGCTTCTATATAACGTTCCCTGTGTAGCTGCCCTTCTCACGTCCCTAATCATATTACCTTATCTGACTGAGCAATCAATCAATCCATCAACCCTGCGCTCTATTTCCTCCCTAACTGTGTTTCATTCGCTCGTCTACATGCCCTCGGCCATGGCTCTGGTTACATTACCTTCCCTTCGTGTACTCCCTCCGCCCAATCTGCCCTTCCCGTTTTCATGTAACGTACCATCCGCTATAGATTTGGTTACGTGTACTACAGTGTTCAATAAAAGCGACATGAAGGCACAAATTCAGCCCCCGAAATTAAACTTACTTAACTCAAGTTTGATAATCATAAGAAAACCAATCACATATTAAATATTAAATGATAAATTTTATCATTTCAGGGTGAATCAAACTGGTTGAAGAGAACAGCTGTAAAGTTTACAGCTATTCCCGTTCACCTTCACCTCGCCCATCGAGCATTACAAGTGCATTATAACCGAACGAAATAATGACTGTGGAAGTATTGATATGCGTGAAAATGTATTGATGGTTGGGTTCTGAACGTAGGAATTTCATTAATATCCAACTACAATAATTGAGAAAAGTTTAATTGTACCTATGTTCTTTGGCTGATAACAAGGGTTTGTCATTGAAAATAATGAACTGAAATTAATTACAGAACTACCTGAATCGGTGCTACAACACAAACTCTCTCCATTCTAACGACTGTGCTACAATCATCAGACGTACAAAAGAGAGGAAGGAAACAATTACAATCGGTGAGATGTTGAAAAGCTATTGAGTAGTGAGCATTGAGGTGTTAATACCCTCAGCGTACACTGACAACTCTTACCCGAAAATTTTCGACCAACAAGCCGTGTTCCAACTTCTCCAACAACAATTTGCATCAGGTATTCAAGAACATTGGAGCAAATGATAAATGCCCTTCTTCTCTATTTAATATGCACCCTTCTCAGAAAACCCTTAATGGGTGTCTATTACGGCAGTCGGAGCTTTTTCTTCACTTCGTTTCTCTCTTCGGAAATTATGCTTCAAACGACCAATTAACCGGCACTGGGTTTGAGGAGGGTGAGGAACAGAGGTGATGGAGAAGGTATCGCGAAATATTATAACTCAGTGAGGGAAAGGGCCTGTCCGACGCACTCGCGCCAAAGGTATCAAAGGGGCGGGCAGCCCTTCAAGCGCACCTTAGGCCACGGGAAACTGCCCTAAGAAAACAACCCCCGTCTGGAATGTTTTGCCGGTCGACCCTTGTCGCTGGCACTTGACTACATTATCATTCAAGCGATTAGAGCTGTAGAGGAGGAACGGATAGTGGGGTCAGGGGGTATAATGGAAGGAGCCCTATCACAGGAGAGAAATAGACAGATATTTCGATTTTTTACTCATCCCTTTCAACGCTTGAGGGGTAAATAAATTGCCAATAACATACTGCTATTTAAAACCAAGTAATATGAATTTAAAATGATCTTCGTTTAAAACAGAAAGCAGCAATCGCCTCCGGCCACTTTGCAACACTTTATAAACTGGAAACACACTTCTAAATCAAAGCAAATTAGCGATGTTTGATCAAAGAACCAAATTCTCAGGTAAAGACATAATTTGTTAACTTTGATCTTTTTAGTGAATTTGCGAAGGAATTACTTGGAAGTATATTGGATGTACAATGCTATTAAAATCTCGTAAACATTCGATGAGCACATTTTGATTTATTATCTTCGATAGTGATGGTTCATTCCTGGAATCGATCACTATTTTGAGAAGGCGTTAGATCCTAATCCGGAAAGGTAATGAATATATTATTATCCTAATAGGTATATTGTAGTATATTGGTACAACCCTGTTAGTAACGAGTGACTTTGATGGAATTAGTGTAAAATAAGAACGAGCGTTTTAATGGTAATGTTTGAACACAAGTTGGCCGAATATTACGGCAATTACTGGGGTAGGTACGGTACGTAAATGGATGAAACAAAGGGAACATACGGGTAAATTCAATATTTAGGACAAACGTTAGTATGGAAGTGGTGGAAAACCGTAGATTTGTTGGGCGATTCAACAAACGAACCTACAAGGAGTAGTGGAACTAGACATCTCGATGGTCAATTTATCAGATTTTAAAGAATGTCTTGTGGCAGTTTAGGCGAGCGCTTGGGGGCGACGCTATGGTGCAGGTGGAACGCAGATAACAGCTAATATTGGGCCTTGGAACTTGACTTGGGTGCAATATGTAGGGATGTGAAACCCGATAGATATGCAACATGTTTTGATTTATTGTAAACTAGGCAATACTGTTTGGTACCAGTTGTCGCCTAAGGAACAAATACTTGTTTGGCACTATCTATGGATTGCGGAATGCGACCATAACATTGGTACGTCGAAGTGGTTATGATGTCACCACTCGCAGAATTGTTGCTAGTAATAGTGCCTGTAAAAACTAAACATGGAAATTGACCAGTGAAATTATACCAATCCATTGTATTTATTCAACATCCAACTAAGCCCGATGTACTATCATTGATAAACGAGTACAAACAGCATTAAATAAATAGACCAAATCTTGGATAGATTCGTGGTATTCCAAATCACCCTGAATATGTGATAACATCATTCGATAAACGGTATTGATCAGTTCAAATTAATTGTTCAAGGTAGAGGGGAATTATATTGACGATTGAACAGTTTGAGTTTCTGAATATCAGGGCTTATCAACAGAAAATATCGACATGGCGATCGACTTGCAATACCTAATCACAATTGGAGAGAATCGTAAGATACGAAGGACGTCCTGAAAGTAAGATTACAACATGTGTTAAAAATATAAAAACCCCGCAAATTCTTGACTCAACGGCTTATTATCTTCTTTGTGCAAATCACCCTTCTATCAAGATTGCTAAATGATAGATTACTTATTATTAATTATTTTTATAAATTCCCATTATATTATTATGCATATTATCACATTATGCAGCTGCATTTATGGTGGTCCCTTCAGGCATAAAATCGACCAATAATATCCTTCTTCCGTCCCATAAGACGGATGCCTTGATCTTTCTATCTGAAAATAGGACTTTGAGTTTTTTGGTTGATGGTGAATGGGTGTGGCACCACTGTATGGACTGCCTCTTTGACTCAGGAATATAGTGACACACACACGATTCGTCACCTGTCACAATTGAGTCATTGGCCGCGGATTCGTTACGCGAAATAAGGAACCGAATAACAGAGCGTATCTCACACCTGCGGTAGGTGGAGCGATTGGAGGATGAACTGTTTGGCTCCTGTGGCGACATTTCGTAACGGACTGAGGCGATTGTTGATTTGTTTTTATCGTAAGCAACCAGTGGTGACAACTCTGAAAAACCAAATTCCCTTCGTCCTAAATAGCACTAGACTTGTAACCTTACTTTCTGGACATCCCGCGTGTCTATTGAAGTGTACCTTTGCACAGACAAACCTATAACTATTCTGAGATCTGATTACCTTCGCACATCAAGCAGATCTGTGTGTGATCAGGGACCACGCATCCCTCGGCCATCGCTCGCGACATCAATTTATCCTCGTGGTCAATACATCGTGCATCATTGGAACGTTGATGAATTAAGAAAATCTACATTGTATTTTCCCAAGGGTCGGCAAAAAGAAATCCAATCGGATCCAAGTATCGCAAAAGCTGAGCGGAGCAACCGCTTCCGGCCAACTCTGCTCTGTCAGTGAAAACTCTCAGATTATAAATACGAGAAAATCAAATTTTCCAGCTCATTTAACCGTGGGCAAATCGGGAATGAACTTCTGAGGCATCTTCCCCTTTTAACCGGTTACAGAGAGGGCGGATGGATGGGAGGGTGGAGGTTACTCTGCAGCTTCTCTTAAATGGTGATGGGAGGTTGAGTGGTGAGGTTGGTGGGGTAGGAGTTATCCTACAACGTGATTGAGTGGCGGGAAAACAATCGCTGAGAAGACTTTGAGAGGGTGGAGACGGATGGAAGAGAAATCCTGTTTGTACCGCCAGGATGAGCCCTCGCTATCCTGGCGATCAAGCCCCCACTTCACTCGTCCCACACTTCGCCTTCACCCGCCTTTCTGCCCTCTCCAACGTATCATCTGCTACAATAAACTTACCACATCTGGAACTGTGTTGATGTATTCACATACTTGAAATATCGTATTTGGACTCTGTTTCATCTTCCAATTTTACAATTTCCACATTGTACAATTCACTTCTGTAGTGACCCAGGCGTGATCTCCATATCTTCTCACAGACTCCTCAACCATCCTCAAATCCAAATTTATTGAAGCGATATATCATCAGAACTCGTTAGTAAATTCGTTCAATGGCTCTTTGGAGTATGACCACATAAATGTGATAAGAAATTTCGCTTTTGGCGCCACGGCAGCACCAGGTGGACCTATTGGATATACCCTTGAATTTATACGATATGATTACCTAGTATGCATTATAAATCCTTATATATGATATTATATTGGGCACGAATTCCACAATAGAAATAAGATATTTCAAATTTTTTTAATGGACACATTGACATATTTTCAACATTATGATTATTACGTTTTTTGATCAAATAAGCAAGAAAACGACTAATGAATTTTTATGAAAGAAGTTAGTTTTATTAGGTTGGTTAAATTACACGTTTCTTTTTGGTA
Organism: Stenodema calcarata; assembly: GCA_963920205.1. Classification (NCBI taxonomy): domain Eukaryota; kingdom Metazoa; phylum Arthropoda; class Insecta; order Hemiptera; family Miridae; genus Stenodema; species Stenodema calcarata. The sequence continues at coordinate 27,650,421 of OY986049.1, read as the reverse complement.
ATTCTTCCAATAATTAAACATGAAGGTGCCCTCAATAAGGGAGAACAGCTTTGTTAAATTAATTTTTCCAAAGACTACAACGTTTTTAATGGCAGAGGTATGTAAATAAATTGTAATAAGTGATCACCCAAATTGAGGACATCCCTCAGCGATTTTACTAGCCGATATTTGAATATTATGTAGCTACATAAATGACAAGTCCAATCCTTGATAAGTCCATAAAGAAACGAAATTAATAACTCTACAAATATTATTCAGCGGTTTGTACAAATAAACCTTTAGCTTTGATCAACTGACGTAAATATAATATGTTTTTGCGAAGTACATGACTTGATTTTAGTAAACATCTAAAATTGTAAATGATACAGTACTGGTCACAAGGTACCTAGTCGCAAATACGTCGATGTCTTTCTTTACACTTCTACTTTGAATTTACAACTAACATAATTCAACTTTGTATATTTTTTAAAATAAATATCTACAAAAAACAGACCAATTCTATCTCATGTTTTCAAATATAAATTTTTAATATTCGAAATCGCACCATCTCTGTGTTGCGGGGGACCCGGGCCTTCAGCTTGATCGAGGACCATCGCGATGCATCGGTTCATGGCAGAGTGCACTAATGTGATTCTCGCTTATGTTATTTCACTGGAATCAAGTAATTTGCGCTAGTAATCAACTCCAATGGAGGAGGAACGAGGATATACTCCGATCGCAATAATGATCGATTAATAATATGATCAATACATCGTTGTTGTGTTTAATGAATTGAAATCCTACCGTCCCACGTGCATCATCATAATATAATATTCAATAGAACACGACTTATAAAAATTCTACAGTCCCGTGTATATCTCATTTAATATAATATGAAATATATTTATTATCCTAGAAGACGGTTATCCGAAGATATCGCAGTAGAATGAACTTGCAGGTATTGCAGTTGATTGTGGTAGTACCGCGGTTATTACCGTGGTAGTAATTTTATTATCGCTCAAAACATACTCGGTATAACCTGAACAGTCCGATTAAATCATACTTGAAATGGCTTGAATTATTGGAGGACTAGGAAACAGGTTGTAATTTGTTTTACTGCAGGTGTTCCCACGTCTATTCCTGTAACACCTCTAAAAGTCCTTATGCATGATTAAGCCCCTCATTAATTGTATTCAAATTTAAGATAAAATTCGGTTGTCGGCCCAAAGTTAGCGACGTAATGTTACTGACATGAAATTGTTGATATTAATTATTCACTTGGCGATTGTGCATTAAGTTCTACAATCCGTTCAGCGTTCGATGAAGTACGAGTATTGTATTAACATGTTCAAAATCAAACGATATACGCGATACCCAATACGATTGTTTTGCCATGCGTCAACAAACATTGTTAATTGTGTCTGTAGGGTTTTATACTGGGAATCTTATATAAATTCAAGCCTTGTGCTTATTTGCTGGTTTGCATTTTGAAAAATTTTGGAACAATTCAAGTACCTATACCTGTACGTTACTATGAGCATGGCCATAATATTTCATAGAAATACCGAAAAAAAATTCGCATCGAATCCACATTCCCAAATATGTCCGATGTTCAGAATTCTGTGATCATTAAATGGTAAGTCAGCAAGGAGACGAGAAGATGAATAATTGAATATTCATTTTGCATTTATAAAGTGTAAATATTCATCATTTCTTGAATTCGTAGTCGCAAAATTTGATTAACATTCAAAGCTTCTGGGGTAATTGTTTTTTTCTTCTCTTCCTTGAGGAACCGCACATTAACTCGTTTGTTATGGGATGTTTATCTTCAACGTTTTACTGTGCCTTTACCCATCAGCTAACTGCGATGTTGTTCAATTTTAACTTTTAAATTTGATTGAGGATACTCCAATTTGGTTTTAGATATTCTCTATTTTTAGCACAAGAATAGTGAGAGTTGATTCGTTATTAGCGTCAACTAGAGGGATTGCCATAAACGTAACTCTTCATTTGATTTTGGAATTAAATTGTAATTAAATAATCTACTCGAGGATGAAAACATACAATCAGTAAGATCTGTTCAAACAATATTCGCGAAAATCCATCAATGATTGAAATTCTTCTGACATGTCCGAATATACTTTATGTTTTTTACATTAAGTAAATGTAAATTTTACAATTAACTTTCATTAAACGCCTTAGGCTAAACACACCTTATTTTAAGAAATCAATAATTATTAGCGGTATATTTTGTTGGAATTTTGTTTGGGAGTAATTTTGTTCCTTATTGGACGTATGTTGGCTACCCTGATCCTGTCGTGTGTTGATGATTCGTCTGCCAAAGCGAGACTATAGTCAATAAAAGTGCAAAGTTTAAAAGTGCAAGCGATGTAGCTCTTCAGTTGAATTCTGACCTGTTACAGTAAAACGCCTCAACTCAAAATTCAAAACATTGCAGAAATTCCCCTCAAAGTATTTCACTGAAACCTTTGATGTAAGTAACTCAATATAACACCCCCATTTTTTGGTGAGATATCGATAATATCAATTCACATTATGACTTCAACCAATTCAACGGTGAAAAAAAAGCAAATTAATCGATTGATAATCGATTAATTGCAGTTAAGGCGATTTTAAAATGTCAAGCTTCCGTTTTGGGATTGCTTGTTTAGGTAAAATGCCTGAACTTGCTCGTGAGGCAGTCACCTTAACGTAAACAACTCAATATTCGAATATTTTGGTGAGTTGAGGTGAGTCAACAACAGTTGTAACTTCTTTCGAGTTGTCGCCCCATCCCAATATTCAATATTTTGGTGAGTTGAGGCGTTTTACCTAGCGCGAAAATAAATAAGTTTTGAGGCATTTCCATCCTATAGTTGAGCTGGTTTACCTTAACAGCGAGTCGTTGAGGCGTTTTCCCTAACATTGTCCAATTTTCGTATGATTATGGAAAGAATTTCCCCCACTTCCGGTGCGAATTTTGAAATTTGGACTTCACCATGGAAAAGGCCAGGTCCTAAATAGAGGCGTTCCGTAAAAACCCCATTGTCGTTAACATTGGACTTGAGGCGTTTTTATTTAACAGGGCAGAATTACATTGACAATCATGACTATGAATCGGTAGAAGTCTTAGAGGTTTTTTGAATTGATTAATTTTGTATATAATATATACAAAACATAGCTACTTTTACATATTATGTAAAACTAGCTATGTTTTGTTAATTCAAATTAATAAATACTGAATTGAGTGAGTGCAGTGTAGTACAATAAGTAGTGGATTTTGTAAATAGTAGAGAAATTGATTTCTTAAAATAAAACATAGTTGGGAAATCTATGTTAAGCAGTTGAAAAAAGTGAGGTCTCCTCCCCCCCCCCCCTCCCCCAGGAATTTTACTAAGCAACGCCACTGTATTCAAATCTCAACCAAATGGAGTAGAAAACTTTGTTGATAACATTTTCGATGCATCACTACTTTCTTCTCGCATTCACGACTAGAGTTGTCGACAAGAGGCCTTGGAGTTGATCCAGGAAACTCGTCGAGCTCTATTGTAACAAATGGAAAGGAGAAAAAGGCCTCTGCTGGAGATTACGGAGCTAATGTGATTATACGCTGGGACGTGACGCGCTCTGTGATTAGAGGGGATTTCAAGTCGACTTTGGGGTGAGAGTTGCGGAAATAAAAACAGCAATCCAGATGAAGCATATTTTTCCCCGGGCTGGCTACACGTCCCGACTACCAGACAAGTTGTTTGACAAACGAACAATTCCATTAAAGGATTTCTCTGGTATTTGACCTGATTCTGACTGTAGCGCTTTTCAAAAGAAAGTCGAGGTAGATGTAGGGGGGACGTACAGAACGATCGCTGCGCTCCAAGCAAATGCAAGGATCGCTATTGGCCCCAGGTAATCTCCCCCCCCCCTCCCCAAACCCATTTCAGTTCTCACTTCACCGTTTACCAAATAAATTTCCCAATTTTTCGGCCAGCACAAACATAAATAGAGAAAACGGGAAGAAGTAGGCTTGTTTGTTTGATTTTCGTAAATACTTCGATTTTCCCCATTTTTGTTCTCCTGATCTTCATTTATTTCCCTTTACAAGTCCCGAAACTTGATATATCTCGTGATAGTTAACATCTCTGCTAGTAAAATCAAAAATCCATGATCAGGATCTAACCCAAGATTGTTCGGGTTGAATAAACGTTGGGCGCCTACATATTCAAGTATACTTATACCTATAGGTAATAATCATTATTGATAAGTAGGACATATTTTTAGCCGTGATGATGTGATAAACATACAGAAAGACAGAAGAAAATCGAAATAATATGAAATTTTACAAGCGTCAAATACATTAAAACGCAAAAAAGAATATTGCGATTCCGATTAAGGTAAAGACGGACAAAATGACAATTTATGCGTACAAAAATAATTATTATTTGATGCTTAGTAGAGAATATCCTAAATACTGGAGTAATGTTCAATTTGGGAGGTGCCTCATTATTTAACGTTTGCCAGTGCACTGCCCACTCAGTAGTCCGTACCGTCTGCAGTTTCTATTTCATCGACACTTTACTATTAGCTACATGGTTTCCTTCAAATAATTAGGTACGTTCTATTCGTAATAATCAGGAAACGTTCACTTGACGATTACATAATTTGTTGTGGTATATGCATTTCATAATAATTCTGTGACCAAACCTGATAACACAACAAATATAAAGTACAACCAAAAAAGCACACATTTTATGACTTCTTAAAATGCTGTGTTAGTTTTAGGAGTCTTGTGCAGACACGATTGAACATCAGCTGAATTATTGAAGGAAACGGGCGAGTACGGTTCGAATTTAACTATTTGAAATCGGTAAAGGACACTTTGGAAAAATGTTTGGAAGCATGACTGCTGTGAACATCACTGCGCAGGCCCCTGATGAAGCTACTGTTTTAGACACCGAAAAACACAGAAGAACTCCTATTGGAACCGGTCAGTAGTGTATTCAATATTGAACATTTTAAATGAGTGTTGGGTGCAAGAATGAAGTACGCTCGTTTGTTGGAAGAGAGGTAGAAGGGACATGTCTACAATTGCATGATTTATGCAAAACAAGACATGCTTCACACATATACCTCATGTTTGCTTTGTAGACCAGGAGCTCTGCACATGCTGTTTGGCTTCCACTTGTTCCCATACCCCTCGTCATATTAAATTCTCGTTTTTTTTAAATTTAATTTTTATTTTTCATTTTTGAACTTTATGCCACGCTATTGTGCAGTCCTGGACCTGTAAACATGCACTCTCTTTCACCAGCAGAGGGCAAACGCTAGTAACAGGTGTGGGCAACGTTTGGGGAATTCAGGACATGCCTGGTACCATTTCCCTAAGCTGTACTCGTGCACGCAATATTTACAATGGTGGTGGCTGTACTGTATCCAACTACCAGTATCAGTGTTGGGATAGGGACAGGTAGAATAATTAGTCAAGAGATAGACAAATTGGTTAGTCATGCAGAAACATTTTTTAGTAAGTATACAAAGTTTACGTTTCACATGATATAAATAGGTATGTTTGTGGTATAAAGTTCCAGGTATGTATGGATTTCACACTCGCTCGTTAATGAAATTTGGTCGAATTCTTGGTGATCAGGAACTCAGCCTTTTCCTCAGCAAGAAAATGAATATCAAAGGATTGAAAATGAGATGTGCTCGCCAAAGCAGAAAAAGAAAACGATAAGACCAAACGGGGAGCCTTTTAAAAAGATTGGTCGTTGTAGCTGGTAAATGAAATCTTGAAGGGTCCACTATTTAAAACGTCTCAGGCCTCTCCGGAAGCCTGGAGGGTCAGATCTCATTCACTTAACCCCTCCTCTACCAACGGGGTCACAATGGAACGGACCTTATGGGACGGGTGCTCCCCAGAACGCTCCCATTTCCCTTCAAGTCTCAAAGGCTCTCTTACAATATGCAGATAGTTCTTCCTGACGGCGACCCTTCCCGACTCAGGAGGTGAAATCCTCGAGCCAATACGATTTTCCCGAAGTGTGTGAAAAGAGTTTCCCTTTCTCAGTCTCCTATTCATCGAGGGAACCCTCAGAGGAAATATTAAGAGGCCGCTACCCCTCTCTCGAAAAAGGCAGTTCTATTAGAACATGCACACTCACTTTCACGACCTCTCTGCGCCACTTCAGGATTTTCTTGTTTGCTTTTCACTTCTTCGTTCTCCCACTGTAACATCAAGCATCAATCGCTCCGATTTACAAAGAGACCCCGAATGGTACTCCTTTTATTAAGACGTGTAAACTATTCACTATATTGTCCAGCTTGAAAGCCTATGGCTGAAAAGATGTTCATAAATTGTAACGGTCTCTTCTTGTTGCACTCAAAAGAAAACCGGAAGTCGAATTTTATTCAGCAACACAACTCAACTATAGGAAAAAGCCCATATCCCTACACTGCTCAACGAAAAATACATGGGAAATGTCACGGAACGGCGAAGTGAGGCTATCAAAAGAAGTCATCTCCCTCAGTACAACATAATCCACTAAATCCGGGGCAATGCAGCAAGCTGGCAATATTTCAACTGTGTCGCAGTGTATTTTGGCCAAATACACTAGGGTACAGCTGAATAATTTGAGAGAATGCAGTGAATGACCGGTCATCATTAATTGATGAACATGTACATTGATGTACGACCTGAAAAAAAGTTGAATGACCTAAAAAATAATAACCTCACCTTTTACAAAGAAATCCTGTTCAACATTTATCCCTTTTTGACCAGTTTGAATGAAGGTCACCAGAGTCCCAACATCGGAATGCCTGTGGCTTTTGCAGGAAATTAGTTAAACGAGTTTAATATGTTTGGCAACAGAAAATTAACGAAATACAGAGGAATCAGTAGTGAACACTGCGAATGCAGCACAGGAAGGTTTGAAAATCGGTGAAATCGGAGGAACAATGTTGAGGGTATCTGAAGGTTTTTCTGATTTATATTTGAAAGTATGTACGTTATGACTACACAACGAATCTGTACTTACAGATACAGGCACTGATATAGATTGTTACATTCCTTATTCATTAAGAGTTAAGCTTGTTTTCTGTATTTAACTATGATCAAGAATTTCATTCACCCCTTGATGAAAACCTATTGGTGCAACAATATTCCGAATCCTAGTACTCAGACTTCAACCAGACTCGACTATTTAAAGTTCTTCGGGGTTGAGAAGAAGTTAAGTAGTTCCATCCACTGGGCGCCGTTTGCCACTCACTTGAAGCTGCCACTTCGAGCTGGAGCTTGACACTCCAATTTAATTTACCGTCACGCTTAAAGACTACAGGTTCTGCGCCTACGTTCCGACGTTTATAGAGGAATTCCTCTGTCTCTCAACTTGAGGGTAGTTCTTTGTTGAGTGATACTCTCCGTGCTAAATCCTTTGGAGATGTTGAGAATTCACTCGATATCACTGGTGAATGAGGAGTGGAGTGCTCTCAAATTCGATTGCTGTTGTCTGAGTTCAATTTGAATTCTTTCTCTCGGTCTTCATTTGAACTTTAGAAATTTTACTCACATTTTACTACTTGGCATATGTGATGAAGAAGAGCACTAGGTCGCAACGCTAACTGTTGATCATGTCAAGCGTTGTCACAGTTGCACAACGTGATAAATATGATTTGCAGATTTGAAGTGGTACAGGTTTAGAACTCCTAAATATCTTCCCTAAATCACGTTTAAATTTTAATTGAGCTGAATGTTGAATGTGAATGGGGAATTCGCGTCAATTCTTATATTATTATTATTATTTTCTCGAAAGTAAAAGCTAGGAGAAAAACGAAAATGATGGTCAGCTGCCTGAAGAGACTTCCCAAAAATTTAAGGAAATTAGAGTGGTGCCTCTCTGAAGCTGACGATGTTAGCACCCCAATCGGGAGTTTCGTATTGTTTGTGACGTCATGCGGTTCCCTCGATTTTCGCGACTTCATTCAATCCGCACTCGGCGTTTTTTCACTATTCTCCTCAATGAATATCGCTGGCAATACACTTATATCTATGACCGTTTAATTCAGCAGGAAGATGGTGGTTCTATAGTCAATAAGTTGGGAAAAAAGGATCTTGGTGAATGTATTATACTTGCACCAAGATAAAGGTAATGAGATGAAGCCTTTCGCCAAGAGATAATAAACTACTGTATAATAATTTGCAGTGTCCTGGTAATACATTTTAGGGTTCCGTGTAAAAAGTGTGAAAGAAAATGGCACACATCAATAACAGTCAGTGGCAGGACATCCCATGCTGTAAATATTACACTGATTACGGAGAAAATGGCTGGGACTTACTCTTGAAGGCAAATTTGAAGAGAAGTCTTCAAAAAATTGGTCTGAACAGGAAAACCGAGAAGTCATCGGAAGACGGATGTGACGGAGGTTAGGGAAATCAGATTTCAAGAAGAAGGCTCCGCAGCCGGGGTTACTGATGACCGACGTCAACAGCAGAACCAGAATGGTAATGATGTTCATTAGTGACCAGTGATCAGAGGAAGGCGAAACACCCCTTTACCGACGAGGCTCATCGGGCAAAACATCTGGCAGAGGGTCGGTTAGGCCCGGAAGTTTTTTTATAGAGGACGATCAGAGGTGGGCGAGACAGGAAATAACGTAGGGTTCCCTCGGACTGATACGACGGCATTTAACATCCCTGCAGTGAATCTGTCACTTCTCACTCAGCCCACCGGTGGCCGTGATGCGGTGATCATTGGGTGTTAGCTGGCAAAACTGCTATCTCTAGACGGGCGGGGAAAAGCGTTGATTGAAAAGCTCGAAGAGCCGCGTTTCCAATGTCATCGGATCAAGCGGTTCTGTGACACGTTAAAATGAACTCGAGGCTATTTAAAGTTTCTCGTTCACGAAATATCGCATTCTGTAGCTAATTCATGGAATGACATTACTGCCTATCATTTATACTCTACTTGTGACATATGACATTCACCGTCGGAAAGGCGGTATCTCATTCGCTACATATCTCCAACGTGAGACCTAATTTTTAAACGATTGATTTAAATCATCCACACAACGGAATTCACACTCCGCAAATTATAAATAATTTTTCTGTTAAATTTCTATAATTCTTCTATTAAATAACAAATTATAAATAAATTCTTCCACAACTGTGTATTTCCTATGAATTACTTCAATCCTCTCTCTCGGTAACTGTTCATATACTGCCAGTTGTTATGATCATTTCTCGACGAGCGCCCTCTAGCCCTTTAGGTGTTGATTGTAGGTACACGGTGGTCAACGAATGGTATCACATGAAATAATCAATGTTTTGCCTGGTCGACACACTTTGTGTCAAATTTAACTCAACGTCGAATCAAATAATTCATTATTTCTTGGTACGTGTTTAGTAAACACTGTCGGTATCTATCAATATCCAAACCCGGCTTTTTGCCGGTGAGAGGGATATCCATTATCAACATCAATCACGAGCGTCTCGAATCTAATGTTCGCTCCTATGAAAATTGATATAAAATTTTGACATTCGTTTCATTTGGTCTGATCAAATGGCTTCTGGCCGTAAAGTGTCCCGTTTAATATACAGTTCATGTGAATGATTGAAAGCAGCCTAAATACATTTCAGAAAGCCATACTTGATACGGTATTTTTAACTCTTTCGGTTGACTGAGGGTTCTGATAACATTCTAGGCCCATCACTCTTTATCATCAACAATGTGATTTCTAAAAATTATGAAAGAGCAAAACTGTGTAGTCAGTAAACGACGCACCAAGTGGCAGAAGGACTGGGTTTTTTTTCTTTAAATCTATTTTTGAGGCGTTAGAAGTGTTGAATGGTTGCGATGGCCGATTCAAAGGGTTTCTCGCCAAAAATAATATGCCAAACTAAAACACAAATCTGGCTGTGTTAATGTGCATCTGTGTCAATCTGGCTGTGTTAATGGTTTGTCACACAAATCCATTGTAGCGGGCTCTGAATCCAAATGAATTTGAACAGATATTTTCTACAGCAGGGGCCTCTAAACTACGGCCCGCGGGCCAAATTCGGCCCGCCAGTGTCCTTAACCCTCACACCACAAGGTGAAGTGGAGTCACATATACGACAAGGTAGGGTGATTAGACACCCCAGGTATTTTTTAGCACGTTTTAAATGTTTAAAGCCAAAATATCGCTTCTAATCTATTGGGAGGCACTCAGTGAATGCTCTGAAGCACTTTTGCTCCAGCTCTTCAAAAATGTTTCACGTTTTGATGTATTTTCAGAAATAAAGTAACCCACAAAAAAGTTCGAGTGAACGGAACGTTCAACGAAATAGAATACCATACAAATCAAGGAAGTCAAACTAGTTCGGACTATGACAATTTTCAAAAGGAACTAAGACACCATTGTAATATAACAAAATATAATACCTTCGCTAAAAATGACAGAAAAAACATTGTGGAATGAATAGAAAAACATCACAAAATTCCAATTCCTCAAAAAGGTAAAAACTAACTTTACTCACTGACTTTACAACTAGTTCATACTATGAAGATTTTCAAAAGGAACTAAAAACCTATTGCAATATAATAAAATATTATATAATACCTACTTTGCTAAAAATCACAAAAACAAAGAATAGGTGGATTACGATATTCCGAGCTGGCCAGGGGATTTTTCAAAGAAATCGTGATCCAAATGTTTTCTTGGTCCTTTCCTAAAATAAACTCGCGGTCCTCTTATGGGAGTGGCAGCAAATGATCTGCGCCTACGTTATCTTCTGGAAGGACATCAAAATCTTCAGGCTCCACGTTATAATTGGGCAGAGGAGCGTCTTCACCCTCACTTTCCTCTTCTTCATGTAAAATTGCCAAAATGTCGTCATCACGATAGAAAGTGATTGATATTCTGACTACTGTATATACGTAGATGGTTCACTTTGGGACGAATATAGGATGGAGATAAAAATGAATGAAACGTACACGAAAAGATTACGTTTGCTAGGCCAAATTGACGAAAATGAAAAAAAAAAAAAAAAAAACACGAAAACAATGTTGCTAGAAAACAAATGTTACCGTACTAACAAGGTGTTATCGTACCAATTCCTTTTTCACCTGAGAAAGCATTGAAATGAAGAGGTTACCTCTTCATTTCACTGCTTTCTGAGAGACCCTCCTGAGAGACGTGGCCCCGTCAGCCAGCACAGGACAACTGCAGAAGAGGCTACTGGTGTCTTGGATGCGTTTCGAGGCAAAACCACTTGTCACTACATTTCGATTCAAGTGGTTTTGCCTGCAAATTGGATGACGTAAACATTTTATGTCATCCAATTTATGTTGATAAGTGGCTGAAATAGTTAAACAAAGTGGTTTTGCTTGCAACCTACCACAGATAAGTTGTTCTGCCTCCAAATTAGATGGAAAACCCAAAAGATAAGTCGTTCATACGGTTTTTCACAAATTTTGACGAATTTGGAGATAAGTGATTTTACTTTAAAACGGCAGTGGTGTTGTTTGGGACTCGCGGACCTAAATATTGATTCAAAATCGAGAATTGTGAGCATGTGAACTAAAAAACGGATAAGTATACTCTCCACACACCTCCGAGATGGTTTGAAATTATCTTGACATCCTCAATACCGAATATTTTGCGGGATCATCTCTTATTCACGCAATCCTCAAACAATGAGGACTGACTGAAGTGGATCGCTGATAAGATACTTCCACTAACTGTTGAGTCAGTTGCTAATACGATTCTGACAATGGCGTTGTTAACAGTATTTGTGCTACCAGTTTCTTTCAGTTTCATCGCAGGGCTATCAGTGGTATGTATGGTGATGTATTCGAGAATTAACTTGCACATAAGTTATGTTGTACACAATATGGTATATGAACCTTGCTTGACCGAAATCGAGAGAACTTAATTTTCCTCAAATAATTTTCCTCGACTAAGTTAAACGTTAAATATAGATAACTTGCCGTGAAACGCCAAGTCCATCGCCGTTAGCGTGCTAACGTTCATGAAGAGTTAGCTTTCGAATTTGGTCTCCCTGGACGGAAGCGTAGGTAACGCCTTTGCCTGTTAACGGTCACCGTAAGCAACAGTCGCCTTAGGAACTCTCCACTAACAGTTTTATCTACATAAAAAATTTGCAGTCCTGGTAATGTTTTATTGCTAGATTAATGAGTAACACGATAGTGAATTTACCAGATTTTCTGAATACATTTTCTGGAATAAATTCACTATCGTGTTACTTCATTATCGTTAACGTTTCTCAGCCTACACCCGATGTTGTAAATCTACTATCAAAAAGTATGGTTGGTCATCGTGGCTTTTTCGAACTTAGCATTTTGGAAACCCAAACTTATGACCACTAGGTAGGTACGTCGATGTATTAATGTGAGTGCAATGTTTCTCGACCCGTAATTGTTGATGATAGTTTAGATTGCGTTGATACTCGTATATCACCTCCTCCCTCCAAATATCCATTTTTATTTCAACGAATGTTACCTTTTCAACTAATTTACTGAGTTTCTCATTTGCTGAAATTGGTCTATTTTAGGGGGTCGGCGGCCAAGCGGTGATTGTAAACACACTTCAGACTGTCAAAGACCAGAAGACCGAAATCGCCGAGGTTAGTGACTTCTGGACGTCATTGGTGACCAACTTCATCGAAGAAGGTATCTCTCAAGCTTCGCAAGAGTGTCAGGAGCAGCTCGGAACCAAGTGTACGAGCGACATACTGACGAAAATCGCCACATGCATGAATTCCAGCAGCATCAACGAAGACGTGACCAATGCCTTGAGCTCTTTCACTTCCCCTCTGCTGAGTGAACTGAAAGAGATCGAGGTTGACCTGAATGACCCGAACACGGAACAGAAAGTCATTGACAACGACGTTTGGACGATGACTTTGACCAGGACGGATGAGGATTCTTTCGTATACACGAAGAACAAAGCGCAGAGCGAGTTCATAGTTAACGTGAATTCTATAGTAGACAAGATTCCAGCAGCGGCGTTAAGTTGTTTTAAAGAGCTATCTGCATGAAATAAATCAACTTAGTCTTTGTAGATCAGGTACTAAATTTGATACTTCTTATCAATAAAATATTTGGCATTTGTGGTGTTTGTTTAATAGTTTTTGCATGGAATTATTCAGTTATAGCTAAATTAAAAATATATGAGAATGTCGTTTTAAAATTTCGTCATCACGATTGCATGGCTATAAACTATCGCTCGTAAACGGAGGAGAGAAACCTCCATGGTAGCCATGCAGGGGATATCAGATTTTGTAGTTGATCTTGCAGGTGATTTTGCAAGTGATTTTTGTGATATCAGATTTCTGATTTCGTGACACTTTTTTTGGCTGAAGGAAGAAATTAATTCCAGACATTAAATGTAGGTAGTTGCTTCTTGATATGAATCACTGCCGATGCAGGAAGATATAAGATAAGAAAATATCCCCTTGAAAAATATAGCTCGTTCCGAAACCCGAAAAGGCCATCATTGAGCTAGTTATCGACAAACCCTCACGCAGGGTTCCATCTAGTCAGCTAATCTAATGATCACGCAATATTTCACCAAAATCCACATTTTTCGTAATTATGGCACTCACCCGTGTACCTAAACATTAAATTGCTACATACACAAAGTACCTAACGTAGGTACCGCCCCTATTTCAAATTCCAATAACTTTAGACGTTTAATATTATAATTTGTAGTTCTGATTATCCACTTTTGTAAACTCAGTTTTCAATCAGCTAAAAAATACTCTTGACCATTGAAATAATCTTTTTCTTTTTGTCAATGAACTAATAATTCTATTTCCATCATTTTTGGGAATTCAAAATATTTCTCGTGGCTTCAGTAATTGAGGCGTGGACGATGACAAAGTGGTAAGTGCCAAAATTTGCGCAACTGCGTTTTCACTCTATATTCCAATGCCAATAGCATCGAAAAAGAGTCACGTATTGAACGATCTTTGTTTAGTTGCAATCATTGTCGGAAGATGGTTTTTGGTACTGAAAAAGACCATCAATACTTCTTTAAGCTCCTGTAAAATTTAATTTTTGGCACTTACCTCCTTTTCATTGTCAACGCCTCAATTGTTGACCAACATAAACTCAGATTTGACCCCTTTCCGTGATTGCTAGTTGGGAACTCATCATTCGGCAATAACGGATTGTTCTACGTTCAGAGTTATTAATCAGAAGTTCTGGTTACTTAATGGTCACGAACTTGTCCAGCGAGCTTTGAAGGGTTGCCCCTGGTGCTTTTCATCAAAGCCAAAACCATGTCACCATTGCGTCAGTTGCCCTGATATGGTTAATTTTTCCGCCCCTTTCAATTAAGTGTTATAGATAAATTCTTGGGATCGATCCGTGAAATTCTAATGTAGGTTCCCATAAAATATTCAGGATATTTCCTAAAATTGATGTAATACGAATTTAAAATTCATAGCAGTACCTAGTGTGAATGTTTAACGCGTGCTGGTGACATAATATGTCATATTATGACCCTATTCAGACAGAGCTAATGTTTGACGGATGATTATTACATCGCATTTGAATTATTTCCGTTGTCTTGGATTTATGCTTCACAAATGCTTCACAAATGGGAATATAAGAGATTTTTATTATAATTTATCAGGGGGAGGAAAAGTCCAAAGAAAATTCAAAGAAGGAAAAAGGTATTAAAATATAACGGAAAGGGAAGATGACGAGTGACGGAAAAGGGGTGGGTAGTTATTAAAAAAATTCTGGAGCTTGTGAACTGTTTGGCTTTGATGTATCACACGAAGATTAATACTGCAGGAATTAAAGGCAAAAAGTTGGGTGTAGTGGCTTGGCGGGGAGTGAGTATAATTAAAATACCCGGCCTCTCGAGTCGATCAGTTCGTCGTTTTTGTGGTCCCAGAGGACTTTACCCGATGTCGCCTAAACCCAGAGAAAACTCCTGCTTTCCAAAGGGTCTTTAATCAACCCCTAAGATACGCCTCTCTTGGTGAAGAGAGTTCTACCCCTACGTTGCACAAGGAGGGGAGAACTTAACGATGTTAAGATTCCAGGAGTTTATCATCTTAAAGTCCCATCTTCGGGATCTTGTCCTGGGGAAAGTTTTCTTTTCGATGACGAAGGGATCGCCCGTCGCGTAGCGTTATTAAAATTCTAAGTTGGAAGACGAGTGTAATGTGATACTGCGAGAAACCTCTGAAAAGGCGATGTTGAAAATTTACTACTCACTCGCTAATTAGTTCATTCACGGACTTCCCCACAGAAGTAAAAGTTGAGCTCTTTCAATAGGTGATTACTTTTTCCGAATTTCCAACTTACTTTGGTGTTTTGTAGCTGGGTCAAATTGAGCTAACATTTAATAGAATCTTTCAGATCAACAAGATCACAGGGATAGGCTGGAATCGGTAGTGTGTGGCGGTTTTGTGACTTCATCCCGTTGAGTCGGTGCGATACTGCTTGTGGTTAATAATTATCAATAATGAGACTTTGGAGTATATCAAGAAACTCCTGCGAATTTTGTTGAATTCTGTTTCAACGAATTATATAGTTGTCGATTATCGAATGAAGAACGCTACAAATTTATTTCACCACGGTCTATTATTTTCTGTCTCTTTGAGCTCTGCTGGAGCATGTTTATCGCGTCCCAGTTATCTATGAGAGAATGTTCTTGCGATAATAAATTCTTATAGTTGTGAGGACCAGTCTGTGATGCAGTATTATAGTATTATAGTCTGTGATATAGCATATGCAGTATGGTACTCCAGTATTTAAACTTTTCCTTCCAAGGAGGAAGGTACTAGTTAAATTTTTGGTTCAGTATATTGGTGGAAGGTTTTGAGACAGCGTGAGGGAAGATCTGCGCCCCGCACTCCAGATCTTAGGTAAAGGTAATATGTGTCAAGTGTTACCAGAAGTGTAGCCTTGTTACATACAGGAAGAACATAATGAGAAGATGGTGAAAAGAATGATCTATGTTACCGAAGGTGGTCATTTGAACAGAAAGATCCAAAATTTACTGGTGACTTTTATTATCACTATCGAAACTTAATTTCTTACGCCAGTGTATTCCGCCCTACTCTGGCAAAATCAGTTTTGAATTGTTCTGGCGTATATTTCCTGATATTTTTGGATCAGGTGTATTCGGTCTTTCCGAGTGTTAAAGTCAAGAGATTATAGTCCTCAACGCCACAGTCTTGTGTGTGATTAACAACCGAATCACTTATAGTTTTTCTAGGCTGAAATCGCAACGACACAAGACGTAATGGAATCCGTCGAAAACCCCGCTACCACGATTCAAACTAATTTACAATAAATTACATATTTTTGTGACAACTAACGCTTCGAGAGAGTCAAGAATGAGGGTTGACATTTTAAGACATTCGTTGCTGGGAATGACAACTGCCAGAAATGCAGCGATCGTAACGTGATAAATCAATGTTTCGACTTATTAAGGTATTAAACAAAGAGGTATTTTCCATGACTGGAGATCAAAATATTTCTTTCCCTTCATTCCGCGTTCCTCCTAAAGGAACCAAAGACTCACACCTTGGTACAGCGTAGGCCTTTGTTTCAACAAACATCAACCGGTGAGAGGTTCTGCGACAAAAGGTACGTTGGAAAGGCCAAACCACAAAGACGACCGGCTGAATCACGTTAAGGTCCCTAACAGAACGAAACAGGAAACACGGGGGACAAGGGACAAACCTTTAACCCAATTTCCCAGCCCAGTAGCCTCGATAGCAAATATCGTCTGAGATATTATTCCAGCCGCCTTTCCCTCTTTCCTGTGTCTTGGAAGTTTTTCTGTATCCCTATATTCTTTCCTGAAAGCCTTTTCTAAAAAGAGGAGAAAAAATCTATTAAAAAACGGATGTAGTTGGATTAACCGCAGGTCCGTAATTCGGTTACGTACTTTTTTCCTATCGCGGCGTTGCATTTCACTCCATCAAAAGGACGAAGGGAGAGGAACGTTTGGCGCTTGCAGTTGAATACAGAATGAGACAGGTGTGGACTAATGCGTCGTCCATGTTGAAACAAAACATTGTATTGAAACAAAATATTCTTTTGAACAATTGTACAACCAAAATGGGACATAAAATAACCTAAATTAGACGATACGAATGATGAATTTCTTCGAAAGACGTCGGTGATGTTACAGTTCGAGACTCAGACACTGGCCTAATTGGTCTAAACCAAACGAGTGGACCGTAAGCAGAGACTGGAACGAGGAGAAAACTCATAATCCCCGAAGATGGCTTAATAAAGCCGAAAACTAGGAACGAAGGATTTTCAAATTTTTTATGTCACTAAACCTCCTACAACCTCAAAAATACCCGCCAGCCAGATAAGCCAAGGAGGAATGCACAAAACGTTGACTCAGAAATTGTGTGCTCCTAGGTACATTTACAGTGTAATGACCTGGCGGTACGAAAAAGACACAGGGTTACATAAGATGGTCCTCTCCTTGGCATGCCAGCGGAAAAGTTGCGGTCATGAGACGATTTTTTGAATTTGTAACAGGTTGATCGAGATGATTGTGGTTGTACTCTATAATATCTCTATAATCTCGCTGGTGATATCATATAGAGTCTATATGATATCACCAGCGAACCAAATTCATTTTTATTTTCTATGAATTTTGGAATGCAACATCGATTTCCTAGCCTTATAACATGCGACAGTTTGGTTAGCGCCAGTGGGAAGAAATTACCGTATACGCAGAAGTATTTACCGTAAAAGTAGAACTACTTACCCCCACTTTCAAAGACTTTGTATAGGTACAAATAAGTTGATAAAAATACATGAATGTAACCTACATGAATAGGAATATAATTAAGTGGACAATAAATGTAAATTATATTGTCAGAAAGTGGGTACTATGTTCACAACAAACAATCACACAACTATTGAAAACAAAAACATGATCGGCATGGACTTGTCGTCCGTCTGCCGGGTGGTTTAAGCCATCCTTGTTAATATCTACGTTAATTTGAATCATATTTTTATTCTTATTTTATTTAAGTATATTTATTTCTTATGGTGCGATCAGTAATTCATACCTGTGCTTCTACTGCATATGTCTAAGGTCTATTGTCTAAGGTCTGCATATGTCTAAGGAACTATCAGTTAAACTTCGCGACCAATGTTGATCTATATTAAATATTCCGGGCATAATCTATTTTGGGATTAAAATAAAATGTAGAACAACGGCGGATTTCTCTCGCATGCCATGAGATGTTATTTTAATCCCAAAATAGATTATGCCTGGAAATATAAATAGATGAACAGTAACTGAGTTATTATCTGCCTCGACATCGATGCTCCGCACTCAACATTGCAGCTGCACTCAATTGGGATTCACCGTCATACTTTTAGGGACAGCAGGAACAGAGGAGTAATCATGGGAAGGCAACAATGTTAGTTGCAAACTTACCACATAATCCGTACTTTCCATCTCAACCAATAACCATTTTAGTCAGACCATCTGTTAAATGCGTTCTGACCAACATGTTCCCACTTATTCGACCTGACGAGCAGATTCGGATGGAATTTCCATCGGAAAAATGAATAGATTTCGAAGAGCGAGTCAGATGAAAAGCCCCTGCGGCCACCCGTAATCCAGTCACTGTGGGAACAGGCTCCACCCGCTTCTTCTCACAACCTCACGATCGTACAAATGCGATTGGCCGCAGTTCACGGTTCGCCACTTCTGATCTTGGACCTCTGCCCGAAGTTTTGTCTACTTTTTTCCCCACTTCCTGCCGGTACTAAGCTGGGAAGCGAGTAATCGGCAATAAAAGCGCGGATCAATGGGAGGGATTTTCCCTCAAAAAAATAAACACTATGGAGGTACTCGCTCTAGTAAATGGTTTGAAATAGATGTTTTCAGTTGAAGAGCTTTTTTTTACAAAACCTTATAAATCCACTCCCTCCCAAAATGCGGGTTTTAGTGAAATTGTTGAAGTTTTATCACCCTCACACATGCTGTACACGTTTCATGAGTCAAAACTCGGTAGTTCCCATTGAAACTGGGCCTGAAAATCTCATTTTCTTCACATAAATCGATAATTCATTTATGTATCAGCCTCATTTTCTTATTTTTAACACTGAACATGTTTTTACGGGCGTGATTTGGTTTGGAAGAGCGTGGTCGTCCTGTCCCACATTTGGCCACGCCCTCTTTGGCCAAGCCCCCACCTCCTTGCTTCTTTGTACCTCTCCCCAGGGCTTGAAACGAGACCTTACCATTCCTTCAAAGTTCCTCCTTGTATTTTTCTAGTTTTCGGGTGTGGGGCTGTTCACTCGTGGGTGTCAAGTGTGATTTGACTTAAGCGCATTAATGAGGAGTGCTCTTCTACTACTATGTTTCCTGTGTTATGACGTACCTATTCGGACATGTTCCATATTTCCTCGCTTTGATCCTTGATACAAACAGTAATCATCGGGGGGGGGGGGGGGGTGATGATGATGAAGAAACGTGGTTGTTACTTGAGATGTTCTTTAAGGTTCAACTGCATTAATCTTATTGGTGAGTAGGTACAAAATGGAAGTGGTGAGCTTTTTCGAAGTATTTATTCATACGGAATCGCTACTTACAACAAGTCAACCAAGGCTTGGTTATTTTCTGAGACTCACTCGCCAATGATAAAATGAATAGCAACTTGATATCAATTACTTAAATCCGGAAAGAAATGATATATATGTAGAAAACTCTTACTATTATTATTACGATCCAGGCATTTTCATATTCCATTTCCCAGATTTTTCCTAGGAATTTTAATGTCCACGTTAGGAGTAGGAGCGGTAGTACGAGGAGGGGCTAAAATCGTAATATTGAGTAATTTACAATCAAAACATTAAAACTGAAGGAAGCATATAATAAAGAAATACAAAGAAAATTACTATGTACGAATACTTCCCTCATTAAGTGGCCAGCTAGAACATTTTTCAGAACCAGGAGTTGAGGGGATACGAAAAACTCCCAACATCTCCGACCGAGTTTTTGTTCCATTTCACTTTGCTTTCGTAGCATTATCATTATAATTATTATGTTGGCCGCACTTTCCATTAAACTCCACGAAGGAGCTGAAGACTTTATAACCGCCAGTTGAATGAAAATCGTTTTCACCTCGTAATTTTATAAGATGTGGTCGTTGGTAGATTCCGAACTTTTTTCAATTAAGGCTTATTCGATGAATTGATTTAATATCGCAGGCCGCGATGAGACGGGGAAAAGATGATTTGGAGGAGAGTAGGAGGTTTTTAAGTTTGTTTTTTTCGCAAAACTTTTTATTTCATTTGTTCTTTTCTTTGGGTTTTAAGGAAGCCCGTCACGTCTCCCTAAGCCGGGTGAAGGGACTGGAGCCTTAATCCGAAAGAGGACGGTAAATTTATCACGAGGACGCCTGTTGAACAGCTGTCCGCATTGAAGGGTTGGCTCATTCGCTGTCGATAAGTGTTGGCTTACTATGTGGAAGAAGACAGGAGCAAGAGGTCTATTGCCTTACGAGGAGGATAGTCCTCTTGAATGTGGATTTTTTCTTCAAGGAGTGTTTTTATATAATTATGTTCGTTTTTTACCTGAGGCATAACAGAACATGTGGGAGAAGTGGTTCTACAACTGTTCAATCCTGGTGCTATCTGAGGGATTAGTTCAGCCAACTCGGCCGTGTTCGGTGCAGGCCCACTGACGTACTTTCAACATAATGGCCCGGGGTATCCCAAAAGCAGTTATTAAAACAGTTATTAAACAGTTAATCCGTCCTAAGGATTCGGATATAACAAACGACACAAAGAGTCATCAAAATTTGATACAAGATGGCTGTTTGTGTGGATTGTTCTATCCGAATTCTTAAGACCCGTTCACACGCGACTGATCGCGAACACACAAAAGAGCTCCCGTTTACACCGGCTGAGCACTCCCGCACGAGCAGTTGTTCGCGAGCATTCGAGAACGTTCCCGACAAAATCTGAGTATGGCAGCCGCGTTTTCGAAGGTTTCAATCATTGCTGCTTCATTAATAATAATTATTAATGAATAATAATTATTATTGAAGCAGCAATGATTGAAACCTTCGACAACGCGGGTGCCATACTCTGATTTTGTGGTGTTGTGTCGGAAAGCGAGAAGCGCCGCCAAAGGAGGAAGAAAAGAAGAATGTGGGAGTCTTTCTTGATGAAAGAAAGAAAATATTCGCTGCTAGCTGACTTGAGGGTGGATGTCACAGCACTTTTTAAAAATTTCAGTCTCATGTCACCATCAGACTTTGATTTTTTACTAGAAAAAAATTGAGGTAAAAGTGTCAAGGGATGATGCAAACTACCGCGAGAGTATTCCCGCGGCCGTTCGATTAGCATTAACCCTTCCATTTTTGGCTTCAGGGGACTCATATGCCAGTCTCAGCTACGAATTTCAAAGTCAGCAATTTAAAAATTTCGGACCAAAAACAATAGCTTCATTTTCTTCGAAAATTCGCTAAAAGACGAAATAAGTAACCAACACGTACCTCGAAAAGTTTTGTAAAATACTGCACTACCACCGGCTGCTCGTTCTCTCGTCAAAATGCCGTTTACACCGGCCGAGCACCTGTTCGCCAACAGATGCTCGGCTGGTGTAGACGCTGAAGACGAAGAAGCTGATTGGATGGGTTTTTAATATATTTTTCGGACACGAGTATGACAATTTGGTATTAATAGAATACCTACGGGTGATGGATTTATCACGTAAAAGTTTATGCAAATTCTACCAACGTCTTGATATGACACTGGAAATACATTCCGGGTTTGGACAAGTGTTTGAAAATTAGTACATAATTATCTGGAAGTCGAAATCTAGGGTTGCTTAGCTTCACACAATCTGGACGGTTATCTTTACTACGCGCTGGCATGAGGCCCGGAAAAGGTAATTCAGTTCCCAAGGATGAATCACCGGAGGAAACCGCCACTGTATAGGAATATCCTGAGTTATGGGAATATGATAGATTGTTAACCCGCTAGGGGGTAACGTCGGTCTTAGTTTGCTACCCTGGTTTACTGCCGTCAATCCTTTCGGGGGAAGGGAAGTTCTCTGTGTTTATCGGCCTCTAACTCCGTCCTAATAGCCGCCATGCATCCTCAGATAACTGCCGTTATGGCGGGAAACAGCGTAATATACGCTCGTCTCGCGGTCGTGAGAAAGCCCGCACCTTGTTCCCCGTCCGGAGGCTAAACTAACATTTACATCTTCAGACGACCCTCCTCCTCCTCTTACTGTTCACTGTCCTGAGGAAGCAGATAGTGGGGAAAACAAAATCAACATAACCATTTCGTGTTGCCTGGCGTGTATAGCATGAAATGTGTTTCGAGAAATTTGGGTAATGTTCAAGGACTCCCAGATTCATGATTCACGAAATCAACCTATCGATTTTTATAGGATGAGCCGTGTGTTACTTAGGCAGGAGTTTAACTGCCGAAATGTTCGAAATTCTAATTACCCAAAAATCAAAACCATTCCTCACGTGTCATTCCAAATTGTTCATGAGATTTGAGATGGAAGTTAAAATTTATGAAAAAAATCTGAATCAATAAGATCAACAAGAAACTGAATCAATTGAATCCTCGATTCCGCGATCAAATTTAAAATCTAGTGCATTCATAAATCAAGCAAACACGTCCAAATAAGACGGTTAATAAACGAGCGAAGACTGAAGGAGGCTAATATCGATAACGTAGTGCTATCATACTTACCTACTAACATGTAAACTATTTCATATAAATGAAACGACAGAATTCATTTTTAATTAAAAACTAGTAAGACACACCCTAATTTGTTTCAATGATTGTGTATTTTGCTATGGATGATATCCGAAAGGCAATAAAGACTTATATATCTATATGGATGTATAGGTACATCTCCAGGGCGGTTCACTTCTCCAAGTATAAATTGTTGGTTTAAGCTTGACAACAATACAGAAAAACGGAGAAAAACAGGGGAGCAAACGATGCCGCAACTCAACGCTCAACGAGGATGAGGAAGAAACTCTTCATGATATATATATATTCCGCTTTGGCCTAACTGACTTTAGATAACTGAAATATTCAACCTACTTTCAGTTTTTTAAGCCGTGCTAAATTCAAGTTCTACACTGACTAGGATGCAGGTAGATAAGCAGTGGAGCTTGTAACTCGCCCAGAACGGCTCAGAGGATTGTTGTATTTCTCTCGTTGCAGTACCATTTCTGCTGATAGAGGTAGTGAGAACTGGTGGAGAGACGAAGGGAGGCATCACCTCATAAATATCACTTGGAAGTGCCACGACGGAGAGCGGTGGGGATACAAGAGGGGCAAAGCCCCTGTCACCCTCTCCTCACTGCATCGCCCCTCGTCCACCGCGGTACAATTATGTGGAAACGTAAATCTCCACGAGTGGACAAAACACTTCAGAGCGGGAGGCCTCGGCGGTGCTTTGTTATTTAAATAGGGGGACGCGACAGAGTCACAAACGGCCCCTGGGTGTTTCGTTGAGAGGATGGGGATATTGAAGAGGATGAAGTTTTCCGGGTGGTAGTGGAGGGTGAAGTAGGTAGTGGAGAGTGTGGGAGGTAGGAAGTAGCTCGGGAAGTGTGGGAGTCATTATGACTCTGTGAAACCGTGTAGAAATGTGGACAAACCATACCCTCACTCAGGACCTACCTACAACTGCCAACACTGTAACAGAGGGACTCTTGGCACAATCCAGCTACATGATACGGTCTTAGCGGAAGAATATTGAAATTGGTTGAAAAATGCGAGGAGAAGTGCCCACTTCATATGGGTAAGGGTTAGGTACTTCCTACTTACTAAAGGAAGAAGGTGTATATAAGGGAGAAAACGTGCACGTTCGAATTTGACCCCATGTGATACAACGACTGAAATTTTACTCCAAGACGTTCTCTAGCGGTCAACTGCAAGACGTTGACTTGTAATCAACTATCTGTGACTACTAGGTCGATTTACCTAAGGTGGATTCACGCCAACAGTCACGGGACGATCAGATCACGGTCAGAGACAGTCCAGTCAAGATTGCTTCCGTGGGTATCCAGTAGACAGTCTTCGCCAAAAGTGTGTATTCGTCAAAGATCGCCCCCCACCACTTCATGGTATGAACCAATCAGATGCTCCAACGCATGACCTTGAACGTAGAACGGATGGATGTGAACCCAGCTTACAGTACAGTACAGTCGCAGTCAAGTCACTGCCCGTCAGTACGCACTGCGAGCGATCAAAACCGCGACTTGATCTTGACTGAAACAACTTTTGGAAGAAGGGGAGAAATTCAACGCAGCAAATAAAATTTCGGCTAAACAGTGAGTTTCCAGTGTAATCTGCGAACTGGAGGGGATTAATTTGCACCAACAACAACCTAACCAGTTGGTACACTCTTTCTCTGTTCCGAATAATCCTTAATATTCTGGGCCAACCTATCCACCAAGTACGCTCTCAGCGTTTTCTTCAGGAAACTCTCTACAAACTCATTTTTTATTCTTTTTAAAAAAATTTGAACTATGCACGTAATCTTATTTTCTTACCTCAAACATACAGCAAGCTTTTCGGCTGCAGTTACAGTTACTAATTCAAAAAATTGTAATGAGACATAAGACAATATATAAAGACGTATCGTCGTCCATGAGAACAAATTGATCCTGTTGGACGACATCCTGATTGAATTCACTTGCTGCCCGGAGTAAACTGACGGTGATCTGCCTGTGCAGTGTGAATTGGGTTGCCCCTGACTTGACGGCGATTCGACCGTGATCTGATCGTCCCGTGACTGTTGGTGTGAACCTAGCTTTATTGAACGTTTTATTGAACCTTGTTAACCCTGGTAACGATGAAGGGATTAGTAAAATGCTATTCGCTCTTCTTCACACGAGAACCATTGTCCTGCCATCCTGAACTCAATCTATTCAACAGATCGGCAACTTTTCACGTCTATGGGGAATCGGCCGGACAAACAGTCACCAGGAATTCAGCGACACCAAGTTAATTAATTTGTTCCATTTGTTCACGAGTTTACACCATGAAGTACAATTACGTCTTAAATGCTCGTGTTAATCATGGTAAGTGATCATCGAAGTGGGGGGTGATAAAGATGATGAGGAAACAGGTTCGTGACAGAGGGAAGACGTCGCCTCATGCAGTAGACATGAGGAGGCAAGCTATGAAACAATCACGAGATGTGATAACTCACTTGTCAATGACAGAATCTCGTCACCCGCTTCCCACAGCCCTCTCACACGCCACCGACAACGTATTTTGATAGGAGTTATCTGTTGCTGTCTCTTTTCCTTCGGATCCTTTGCTTTCTCCTTAGGCTTCCTCACACCTCCAAAAGACCCGCCAGGTTCTGATGTCGTTTCCTTCCCGATGCCTGAGGATGAACGATGTAAGCAGAATGTGTTAGGTGGGGAAGATATCGATGATTCACATTGTTGTTAGTGGAAAGTCGTTCTATGTCGGTTGTGATATTCGGAATGAATATCTGACATTTCTAAATGCCATTCATTTCTATTAGCCATTCACACAATGCCACATGACACTTTTTTCAAATTAAATCCCATAGAACTTTCCACTCATTTAAAACTTTATCGACAAGTACTTTTGAATTTCAACTTCGGTTTGGAGAGTCAGTGGAACATGAATCCTTTCCTAAATCCTTCGAACTAACCGATAGTGTTGGAATATGTTCGCAGAAATCGGTATCCTTGATATTCTACCTAACAGGAGAGGCAATTTCGTCACAACAACATCCTTTTATTTGGGCTTATTTACAACCAGAGCCCCTTTCAATCAAACTACAATTCACAATTTACTGGGATATTTCTTAACAAGTTTCAAAGATAAGAACTTGAAGCGTTCATCGAAAATACAATAATTATTATACGAGTCGTAGGTTTGTAAGTCCCTGTGAATTTTTTTCGATTCTACAGGTGGACTTCGCCTGTTTTACAGGTTCTTCAAAGTTTTGACTGCAGTCGTCTTACTACCACCATACAACAACAATCCAGTTTGGAAGATATAACATTAGTGGGGGCTAGCCCACAAATGATCCGAAATCGACGTCGTGAGGACCACTTTGGTTTCATTCCCTCGATTTCGAGGGATGGTGCACTCCTCATGGATTTGCACAATAAAAAAGGACTCTTCTGTTTTGGTTGTTTCGGATCTCTGTTTATAAGTTGTAGATGGCCCACCATCTGTCCAAAGAGAAGCCAATTTCAATCCAAGGGTTGATGAGCATCTAAGCTTGAGGCCAATGAGTATTTTTCTATTGTGAAAATACTTGCTTACAGTCATGTTCATGATAATCCAATGGTCCATTCATGATAATATATTTCCGGGTGATAACAAATTTGAAAATATATAACTACTTAAATAGGTCCTTACAATTTTTTTGAATCAACAGTTGGAATAGGATAAGGAAAAGCAGGCGTAGATCCCTTTATGCCGGTTATGAAAAGGACCCAACATTAACATAACTGCCTCTGATAGTACACGAGTCAAATGCCTCCTCTAGAATCTTCCAGCCACAACCTTAACCCTCGAGCCACGGCCTTAATTCTACCCAGAGCTCTCTCATAAACACTCGGGATAGATAGAGGGTGCCCTTCAGAAACCCCTTATGCTGCAACTACAAGCCCCCTCAACTTAACTCTGCCATCAATATTACCTACCAAACTCGTCCGATTGATTTATTATAACTCCCTCATCGCTCAGTAAGTACCTCGATAAATTTACTTCACGCCTCACAAACTGTATCAAGACAAGTTAACTTCGCGGGACCCTTGAATTTTAACCAGTGAATTCACTACAGTATTTTGAGCGCTTTCAGGACAAAATTTTGTGTTTCGACCCATCATAATCCTTGAAATAAAAGCGATAAAATTTATTTAATAAAACTCTTCAAATTATTGACACAACAGTTTATTATCTTCTTTGAACTATTATTATTCTATCACGAAATGATAGAATAACTCTAGCTCATCATCCGAAATTAATTAAACAATTGTTACCGACAGGAAACCGAGTAAATTCTCTTGTCATCCATCTTCGACGCAAGTTTCAAATTTCAAGACTCTAGCTCATCATCCAAATTTAATTTGTTTACACAATTAGGTATTGTTTGAACAATTTTACAGGCAAGAAACCGCGTGAATATTACATTGTTATCCAGTTTCAACCTGTATTTAAAATGTCAAGCTCATCATCCAAATTTAATTTGTTTAAACAATTAGGTATTGCTTATACTATTTTACAGACTAGATAGATAGATATAATGTTTATTTGTAGAGGTCATTGACCGTTACAAGAGTTCGTTCAAAAAAACTTCCGTGAACAAAATAAGTGTATACTGGCATTATATCAAATAAATATATGAAAAAAGAAAATTTATAATAAATACTTCATTACAGCACATAATATCATAATTGTATAAATCGACAGTCTATTGGTGGCAAAGCAATGCATTCGTTTGCAGAGAAGGCACGCAGCATCAGAGATTGGGCCACGAAGTTGTAGACTGCGAAAGCCTTCGCACCGTCTTCACCCACGTCCAGGACATCACAAAGAACCGATTCCAGAACATGCTTCCAAGGGGTTTCCCCGGTTTTATGTAAAACGAAAGGTAGTGGCGCCGATATGGTTCATACAGCGGGCATAGCAGAACCCAATGTATGGCATTCTCTACAGCTCGCACATTGCAGTGCATACATGGCATCGTGCCATCTATTGTGTACGCCACTCTCTTATGGTAAAAGCGGGTAATATCCTTCGACGCAAGGCGCCTCTGTGCCAAGAGCCTTTCCACATGGATGTTCCTGTGGTTCCCCAAATAGTGCTGTCTTCCTCCAAACTCGACTATCCGCCTGTAGAGCGGATTGAATGCAGAATCGCAAGTCCTCTGAATATCAAGGGACCAACAATGGTTGATGTACCGCTGCAGTAAGCCATTCAGTTCCACACCCAGCCTGTCAGAGGTCATGTCCTCCAAGAGATCCGCCGCTCCAATCGCTAACAGTGAGGATTTTATTTTGGTGAACCAATTGTACCTTGGATCATTATTTGAGCCATCAGCATCCGACCTCATCAACTCCTCCAAGCAGACTCTCGGCCACCTCCCACTGCTCATCTTCAAGATCTTAGCTAGGTATTTGAGCGCACGTGAAAAAATGTGGGCGCCAAGACGAACTTGTCCACACTCAAGCCTAAGGTAGTGTCCCGGGGTGTTTCTCGGCAAGCTACTACTATTTTACAGACAAGAAACTGCGTTAATATCCACTTCGACCTATATTTAAAATGTCAAGTCTCATAGGGAAGTTGACAAAAAATGTTTTTCAAAGTTCGTTTGACCCCTTCGCCGTGACCTAAGGTTTTGTAATTTTCAAGGATCATCGGGCTGTGGTCGAACTTGTAAACCAAATTTCGTAATTTTAGTACAACGCTAACTGGGCAAAGTACCATGGACTTATCGCGAAAATTGTGTTTCTAAAGTTTCAAAATTCATTTTGAATCCCTTCCCATTGACGTACCTTCAATCGGCAGTTTTCCAAAGCTCCTTGTAGTTTGTGTGATAGTAAAAAGTATGAGAGTGGGTAAAATGGTCCAGTCGTTTCTTTAGTCAGGATTATTGGTGATTTCTAAAATAATGAAAGATAAGCAAGATGGAGGACTGAATAAAATCCAGAGAAACAGAAGGCATTTTGATTAATCTACACTGATATATTAACAGTGAGAATTTCAATAAAGGCAAATGATCAATAATGGCATGAAGACAACAAGTCATGGACAATGAACAGGACTGACGTTATAATGAGTTGTGAAGTCGAACTTATCCGCTTTTCCACAAATTTGGAATTCCGGAGGTTCATTGAATGCGACAGAGGACTTTCAAATTCCTACTGAATCTATTAATAGATACCACTAATTTGTGGAAAATCCGTAGTCGGAGAGGACTCAAATCCAACACTCCCCAAACCTGTCGACGAAGTTTGAAAATGTCGAGTGGATCTGCCGTGAAACTGGTGGAAACAGTTGGAAACGGGGAATAGTTCTAACTGCGCTCTCCCCGAGGATCAGATTTCAAGTTCATGAGTCAAAGTGACAACGTCAGACGCAAGTTTGAGCAAATACTTGAACAGATTGGTTGAACGTGGAACCAAAACAATGAGGAAATTGAAGGTTGATCATCAAAATTACAACAGTTCTGTCGACAATTGTGATCGGTTGATATTGCCGCATTGTGCACAGTGGGATATGCCTAAAATTGTGTGAAATATTTGTGAGAACGGATAAGCTCTTAAAACTCTATCATAGAATACATTGTTTTATGTATCCGTATAACAATCAGAAATGTGTTCTTACAAATTGATTTTTGATTGAGGTTGTTTTGTGTGGGTACGTACTCCACGCTTTCTCCCAAGTTTTTATTAACTCTGGCCAATCGTCGATGCTATTCTTAGAATACCAGCCTAAATAAATATCAAGTAAAAGCATGGTTAGAGTGAAACAGGATCAACTAACGATGTGATGGTTCAAAAATGTTGAGATAAGCCCACTAATTCCTTTCCTGGTTCTCTCAACGAAGTTCACCAACTATGGATTGTCAGGAATTTTCAAAACCTAAAACATGCTTCTTGGAAACACCCCATCCCAATATTTTGGTAACTAATTCCCTGAAGTTTTAACAGTTTCAGCGAATAAAAAAACCCTTGAACCTCTCGCATAACGAGGTTTTCTACTTATCTTTCCTTCCCCGATTTGCTTAATTGATATCAAGTTGCTATTCATTTTATCATTGGTAAGTTCTTTACCAAACGCCTGTTTGAAAAGATACAGGGTGTCGCACGAGTTGTTCACGCCACTCCTATACTAATAGTTAATTTTGGGGACACGAATTTTTTATTTCTTCTTTTGAATCTTCATATTTTTTATTGCAGATTGGGATGCTACGTAAAATTTCACGAATTCACGCTACCCCCCCCCCCCCCCCTCCCGATTTTTGATCACGCACATGATTGTGCCAAAAATTAAGTTTTTGAATTAAGATTGAAAATTTTTGTTAACTTCGATTTTCTACGTATCTTGGAATACAACCAAAAATGTTGTGGGGATGGTTAAATGTATTGGACTATTCCAATGGTTATAACCAAAAGCGCAAAATATATACCTACTGACCCCATCCATAACACCAATCCACTCATCATTCATTCTACGGTCCTTCTGCCATAATATTCTTCAATGTCTTTGTCAGGAATTTCAGTTGTTGCGTCGAAAACTGAATCGTCTGGTACACTGAATAAGTATGCAAAATAAAACTCGACTGGAGAAGATAAATAGATGTTCCATATTTTAGTTGCTCATGTTTGTAATCCGTTGTTATAGGCCTCAATTCTAAATTGGTAGTTGTGGATTTGTGACCTGCGAAAATTCTAACAATAAGGCCTTTGTCATTTCAAAGTTGACTCACGCCATATAGGTACATGTTATTATACCAGAACTGTATTCGGCGTCATGAAAAGTTAGTTCATTTCAGCAATTATTTAGAGTGGACAAGACCATAAGCCGGATGGGTCAATCACTTTGCCGCGGAAACATTTCATGTTTCGACAACTGACGAAGGACAACACGTCGACTTAGCGACCACAAACCGCCGTAAATACCCGTGAAACTAACAAGCGGAAAAACCCCCAACAAAGTTACGACCTTCCCTTCATACGCGTGAGCCGGTAAAGCAAGTTTTATAATGGCTCCATGTGATCATCCTCCTTCCACTCTACAGTTAAACACCCATAATTCTCCCATCTAACCCTAATCCCTCAAACTCGCTTCTGCCACTGGCTTAATTGTCCTTTGATGAAGTCTCTCTCCTCCCTTCCCTCTCTTGTCATCTCTCTGCGGGATTTCACGGGAGCAAATCCCCTAACAAATGATGACAAGTCCCTTTTTCCGTAAACAACCCTTTCCGAGTTATCACGGAACGACACTGACAGATTTTTCGTTGTGAATCGCGGGCGGGTGTCGTTGAAACAATTTTTCTGTGCATGTGAATATTTTTTCAACAAGTTGTTTTCTAAACAGAAGAATAATCAAGCAATATAAAACGCATTGAGATACATTCAGCGTCACCAATACGAGCCCACAGGTCTACCCTATCAGTTAACTGAGATTCTACGACGGACGTTACTCCTCAACTTAATGAGGTTTTAGTAGAACCGGAAAGCATTCTTTTTCAAATTTCCTTGTCCACCCCACCATTTTAAATTTTGACAGGAGACAGACCTGAGAATCGTTCCCGAGAGCGATATCTCTTAATCTCTATTCCATTTCGGTTTGTCATTTGAGACCTACGTATTACCATTTTTTGTTCCGGATAATCCATACATTCTTATGGCCGGAAATCTCGCCGGCAATTTTACCGTTCGATGTATATTATGAATGGCTCAATGGTTGTTCAACGCTCCTGATGTTATTGAAAAATAGTTTAAATCCTATTTTCACACTGAGGAACACGTGATATTGAGATATGTAGTTTTCAGTTCAGCGATACATTCAGATATTGGTTGGTATGTACTTCCTGGTATAAATTCATGTATTGGATAATGGTAATTTAGAATATTGATGGGTCCACAACTGAGCAAGTGACGACATTCAAGTGAGAGGGAAGAAATGTAATCATTGATGATTGATCATTTATTAAGTATTCTAATATTATTCTAAAATAAGTATTCCAATTAATCCATTATTGTTATAGAACAATCAACCTTCATTGTTAATAACAATTTGTTATCCATTCTAATTATTATAATATTTGTTCTCATACATTTTTTTTTTTTTTTTTTTTTTTTTGTGAGATTGGGGAGGTCTCCAAATGACATGAAAGATTTGACAGTTTTCAAGCCCACAACCTCATTGCTAGTGCTTGAAATTCACTGTGCCCTACCATGGGTTTCATTATGGAAACTACTGAGTAATTTGGCCGTGAATTTAGCAAAGACAGTTTTTGTAAGCCTACAGAAAATATGAGGAAGATTGTTGTGTAGCGATCTGTCAGCATTTTATGAGCCACTTGTTGGCTACACCGTCAACTTGTCTCGAACCCTCAACAGTTCCAGATTATCCCAGCTCACCCTAACTTATATCAAAAGATCAGAATTTTTGACGACATTTAGCACTTCATTAACATTCGTATCTTTCGACGTTTGAGACATTCACTTTGAGTTTACTACGAATAAAATTATAATATACAATATATACCTACGTTTCGAACGAAGAATAAAAATCTGTTTAATGTTCACAAAGCTTTCGATTTTAATGGTTTAATCCATGTTGTTTTGAAAATTCGCTTTTTTTCAAATTTTTATTTATCATAGAATAAAATGAAAACTAGGTCATAAAGCTCATCTAGCTACTTCTCTTGGATACATAAGTCACATGGAGTGGCAGCTCATCAGCTGACCCAACTACAAGCACACTGGTACATTCATTTTGTTCCTTAATTTCGCGAATTACATAAATTATGTCAGTGAAGCCATCAAGAACTATGCAGTTGGGCATGAAGAAAGACTTCACGGGCATGTAAATCTGGAAATGGTTCGGATATTAGATGACAGTGAAATGGTACGGCGTTTGGATCGGACAGAACCACTACAATTTAATTGTAGTGGTTCTGTCCGATCCAAACGCCGTACCATTTCACTGTCATCTAATATCCGAACCATTTCCAGATTTACATGCCCGTGAAGTCTTTCTTCATGCCCAACTGCATAGTTCTTGATGGCTTCACTGACCGTTTCCATTTTCATGTCACGATGAATGTCGTCACCCCAACGAGGAATTTACTTTGGAAAGTTTGAATTCATTTAATGTTAGATTTTTTGGAGCAGCTCCAAATTTGAATACCATGATATGGTATACATAATATGGACATACTATGTCCATACTGGCGTTAGAATTAAATTCAAATTTTGCTTGTTATGATCGTTTAGTTCTGAGTGCCTCCCCAATAACCAGAATATTCTGTATATTTAAAATTTTATGAACTTTCAATTTTTTTAGGTTAGCATCCAGAAGGAGAAGAAGACCTAGATGTTTAGCTGTGTTTGCTGCGGATATGATTTGAGAACTGATCGTAATAGGCCATGATCAATATTTTTATACGTGAAGTTCACGAATGCAGATTTGGCTTCATTGAGTTTGATTCTCCACTGTTGGGGTGAAAATTAGTACCTACTACATCGTTGCGATAATAAATCCATTGAAAATTGAATCAGAAGATGGCAGGTTGATCAAAACAATGGATATCATCCTTAACGGTGTCTATGAATTGATTGAATGATTGAAAACATTGAGTTTCTAGAGCAAGAACGATAATGAAAAGACAAGATCTGGTTGGAATATTGACTAAGACGGTGTCGTGAACTTTATACGAATTAGATGCAAAATGAGGAAATTCTCACGTGATATACAAATATGTACAAATATAATATTAGGTATACAGGGTGTCTAGGTTTACACACTGCTTATGATGTCGTTGGTTATCCTCCGTTTCCAGCGGTACACCTCTCCATTTCGTACCAGCTTAAAAACAGCCTTCTCGTCGAAAGAGAAACGGCTAAATGGCTCAGAATTTCAACCAATAATTTATTTATGAGTAGATACATCAATCTGACGACCAGAAGATTTATGGGCGTATGATTGTTTCCCACTTTTCCGTCCGATTTATTATAATTTAAGCGATCGTCGATCCCCGCCCGACCATCACTGACCCCATAACCGTCTGACAAGGGTAGGGACGAAATCGAGGGAGAAGGACGAGACAGGTCCCCCCCTCACCCCCACCGCCGCCGGTACACGGCCATTCAGAAGTGATAGACGGCCGCGTTCAGAAGTGGCCAAGAGATTTACTGCCAGAGCTGAAGTCTGACCCCTTACGCCAAACTACCACTCACAACCCCTCGCAACCCCCACCGCCTCTCTCACAATACACCGTCATACGTTGTGTACACAATGTTCGCCGGGGGCCGTCCGTCTCTGCGGAGCCTCCGTATTATTGTTATTTACCTGGGACCCGTCACACTACATTCGCCCATTCTCTTGTTTCAGTAGACGTTTTGACGATTTAGCTCAGAGCGCAATTGCTCCCCCCCCCCCCCTTCAGATGGCCTGAGAATTATTTATCTTGGGCGAACAGTCCTCTTCAGAGTGACATGAGACAACCACGTTTGTTGGTACATAACTCGAGGGACTGGTGAAACCCAAACTCCTGTACAATGGTTTATTATTACCTTTCAGTCAACAATAAATTTATTCTACAATGAAATGGTGAGGGGAGGTGACAATAGCCTGCAATTGATTAAATATTTGAAAAATCCAGAGTCATGCAACATGGCTATATGAGTAAATTTTTGAAGAAATACTGGTTTTATGTAAAATGTCTACATTTCACTGGTTTTATAACAAATTGTGTCTCCTTTTGTGCCAAGTAACACCTCAGTTTATAGATTTTTCAACGGTGAGCACGATGGTGAAGTCAGAATTGCGATATCTCATTCCGTTATCAGATTAGAGCACATGAACCGTGAAGAACATCTCAAGTAACAACCACGTTTCTTCATCTTCAAGTTTGAGAACAGAATAAAATACCACAATTAAGACTTCAGCATCATGTTCTGCGTAAAAAACCTTTAAAGTAAGGATTCACTTGTCAGACTGTTCCATTTTTGAATTTATGTGTAATTTCCCCCCCCCCCCCCTAAAACTCCCCAAAACCCCCTTTTAGCGTGGCCCGATTCTGTCCATCTATACACTTAGCCTTTGGATTGCCAAGACAGATTTTTTGTGCAAATTTGACCTTTTTATCTCAATTCTACCGCGAGTTATCGTCTGGAATGACACATACATAAATATAAATTGTTGGGTGTGGATTGACCAAGTCTAGTCGTAGTTTTTATGTTTCTTTATTCCCGACGTTTCGGCACCTGAATTGTGCCCTAATCATGGGAAGAAATCTACAAACATAACAAGGAAACAAAGTTAGGATACTCGTAGAACTAGGTAGGTAGCTAAAGTTATGGTTATGTACTAACAATGATAACAAGTTATGTAGGTAGCTACTTACATTACGATAAGGCGTTCAATCCTAACTTTGTTTCCTTGTTATGTCTGTAGATTTCTTCCCATGATTAGGGCACAATTCAGGTGCCGAAACGTCGGGAATAAAGAAACATAAAAACTACGACTAGACTTGGTCATTCCACACCCAACAATTTACATCACCCACTAGTCAACCAACTGCCAAAATACATAAATATATATATATTTATCGTGATTTTTAGTGTCGTTTGGCAGTGAGTTCAGGATGGTCTAGAACGGATTCTGGCTTGGGTAGTTTTCGGCAATTCGAGTATGAAAATTTTTGACCGACAACAATAGCTTCTTTTTTGTCGAAAATTCGCTAAAAACAAATTACTGTACAGCTTTAAGAGCCTCTTGTGTTAGAATTTGTAATCGATTTTTAAAATAACTAAGTACGTCAAATGAATACAACGTACGTCCAGTTGGTTGTGGCCCAAACACTGGCGCCACTGGTGCCAGCTGTAGCATTAAATGCGTAGGCATTTAAGTAGGCACCACCACTGTCAATTCAACATTTCACAAAGGACGATACCAAATTTTGGTATCGTCCTTTGTGAAATGTTGAATTGACAGTGGTGGTGCCTACTCAAAATTCTCAAAGTTAGGTATATAGCGTAGGAGTAATACTCTCTTTTCTACCAAACTCTACAAGTTTCTGTGATCAAGGAGCATTAATAAAATCAATCAATTGAGTCCTGTAGTGACTACTTTGGTGAACAGGTTCTCGTACAGTATTTTTGGACATAATCAAGAACAGGTTATGGTCTCTCGGTCTCCTGGCGTTACTACTAAAATACTATGTTTAATTTAATACCAAAATGTGTCCAAAAATACATTCTGTGAGAATACAATTGAGTAGGAAAGAGTTTTCATTTAATACCGAAATGTATCCAAAAATACATTCTGTGAGAATCCAGTTTCCCTCAAATATCTCAAAACTCCAAATCTGTAAGGATTACTTGCCTACCCTTATATAAGGAGGTCTGAAAGGTAGAGGCGACCGGGGCTGGTTGCCACATTTTTTTGTTTCGTCAATTACTCCTTTTAGCACCTATGTGCCTCCCATATGGCTCATACCCGTACGTTGTACGTATGTTTGTCGTAGGGTAAAAGCATATTGTTATACCGAGCGTGAAGGCATAACCTGCGCCATAATAGTTATAATGAACCCGCAAGTAACCTCTCCGGAGCTTAGCTGGTCTGACAGCGCACCACGAAACCCCAGACTCCTGTTCTTGACTGCCCCCAACGCTACCAACCCTCCGGAACCTAATTACTCCAACAGATAGATAATAATTATCCCACTCTCACGACCAAACACTCCGCCCTCTCCATCCTGCCCACAGCTCAGTAACAAAGACCCCCCCTCACACTTCGACCTGCGTTCCGGCCTCCTATTTGTGTAGTCTGGGGCAATCCGAAAACGATCCAACGTTATGTTGTCTGACAAACAACGCCGTTAGGGTTGATAATGTTGAAACATTCGACTACTAAGTTATTCTGTGGCGGGTGTGACCAGTGAAAATGAAACCGATTAGTAAACGCCGAAAGAACCATTCACAACCTTCGTCTTGTTTCGCATTTTCAGGGACATTCTCGTTGAATTTAATTGCTAAATAGGCAACAGAGTGTTTCAACAACTCAAATATAACTACAGGGTGGGTTTTAATGAACGTACCACTGTTCTTAGTTCGATACGAAGAGAGATAGCAAAAAACACATCCAAGTAACGTCCCCTTAATATTTTGCAAAGAATACAACGATCACATTTTTGTGCGCCGCGCATGTGCGTAAATGCAGGTTACCCAGGTCAACGTGGTTTTTTCAGATGGAAACCCCCCTTTTTCACTATACTCAGGATTCTACGTCTAATTTCATGATCTTTTTACTTCGACAACCTTTTTTTTGGGCGCACCTAGATGCGCCCAAAGTTGGACTAACCGCGTTTGTTTTCATTTTGATAAGACGGAAAGCCCCCAGTGTGCCACATGAAATTTAATTATTTTTCCACACTGAATCACGTGGTGATATCATTTTTAATTGGACTTGATTAAATATGGTCGTCTTTAAGAAAAATCACCTTATCCTGGCTCATGATCAGTTTACTTTTAGTTAGATGTGTTTTTAGGCAGACGGATGAGATCTAAAGTATTTTTTTTTTTTTTTTGGCATTGTTTATTAAACATAAAGCCACATTACATTATTACATTACATTTCTTTCATTACATTTACAAAATTTCATCATTATTACCTACGTTACATTTTTGGAAATTACCTACAGTTGGGAAAGACCCACATTATTACAAAAATGAGCAAAAATTGAAAATAAAAACTTACTGGTATTAATACAGCTAAGAACATAATACACCTAGAAATTCTTTTGTTAAAAATAATTACTCCACTAAAAAATGAAATAAAATGAAAGAATGAAATGAAAATACATGCTTCTCAATGATTAAATGATGTTGTTCTCATATTTTAATAGAGGTCTGATCTATAAAAGAAATCAGTTCTTTCCATAACCCGCTATTCTCTCGTCTGAGTATACTTTTATAATTAACTAGGCTGATGCTCCTGCTAATATGTACTTTACGTAACATAGCGTCTCTTGGCACTGAATGTATTGGGCACACCATCATTAAATGCTCTAAATCACCTATCGGATGTCCGCAATCACACATTTCATTGACTCTTCTTCCTATGAGGTTGAGATAAGCCGGGCACACCCCGTGGTTCGCTCTGAGTCGGCATATTAATCTGGTTTCTCTTTTTGTCATGGTGATGTTTTTAAACCACGGCGTTAAATGTATTTTGGGGTTAATTTCTTTATAAAATTTTCCTCTCACCCCTATGTCATATAATGCTTGCCATTGTTTGTGAAGCTCCCGTTTAGCTACTGCATAAAATTCTTCCTTGGGTAAGTCTATCTCCAAGTCTATCTAAAGTAGGTATCTCGTTAGGCCATGTGATTCAACCCGGGCTTTGGACCGGCTAATTTAAAAATAAATCCTAGTCCTCGATAATTTTTCTTCTAAACTAAACCAACAAAAAATTCAAGGAATAAAAGAGATGAAAAAAAGAGTCATAGAGAAAAAATTAAGATACATTTTTCACAGCAGTCGTACAAATTGACGAGCGCTGTCTTCCAAAATCTATTTTTAAGCCCGCCAAGCCCGGGTTGCGAAAGGGCAAGGGAAAATTCATCACATGGCCTTAACAAGATACTTTAGATACCTACCTACCCACCTGCCTAAAAACTATAACAATTATAACATACCATAAATAAAATTAGAAGAACAACAACTAATATTCAGTTCAATTTCAGAAACTAATGCGCACAGCCCTTGATAGGGAGATGAGTCCCAAATCAAGCTTCATTGATATCATATTTTAACAAAAATATATCAACTAATTTGTTAACGAAAACAGGAAAAAAGGAGGAAAAATGTGTCTTCATTAGAATACACGATTTGCTAAACTTTCATCAAATTAAAAATAGGGAACGGCGAAAAAACAATTTCTAACACAATTATCCAGTAAAATGAGGAGAAATCCAGGATGTGATCATGTTTTTGAGTTTTCTCTGTACCGAGCGCTCTCCCAAACGGATTACCAATCTTGAAGATTCTGGGAGGCCAATTTTATATGAGGTATTGTGAATTGTATGAGGTATTGTGAATTGTATCCAAAAGTGGTATGAAAGAAAACAACCTTCATTCTACAGGAGACACTTCTAGTGGATATCGAATGTGATGGTCTGGAGAAACTTTTCTTTTCATGATCTGATTATACAATACATTTCAATAAGCAAGCTAAATCTCAAAATCTTCAATTCTCGAAAAATGATTGATAAGAAATTCACAATTGATTTAATTCAATAATTGATTCAAACAATTATTTTTTAAATAAAGGTTCTGCATTCAGTAGGGATAAGTACCGGTTGGAAAAACATCGATCTTTACACATCGGAAACTTCGATGTTTTGATCTACGTTTTTCCGAAAATACCTTACCTACTGTGGCCTACCTAAGTATAAGTATCTACTCAGTTGAACATTTTTTTGGTAATTAATTATAATCAATTAGGTTTTTCGTTCAATTAATTATATCATAGTTATTCATTGTTCTATATTTCATACGTAACGAGTATTGCGCTTTTACTCATCTAATTGATATTTTATGTTTATACATTACCAAAGGATACAGATGGATTGTAGGATTAGGTATATTATGGGTACAAGAAGTTGTGTGTCTTGGCAGGCTTATTTTTCATTTCTTAATTAATCAAAAGCTAACTATCAATAACAAGGTTTCCTTATCAAATGTTACATTATCATTGTGGAGTTTCCATTGTTTCAGTTCCGTTATTAACAATCGGCGAGTACATCGATTTTCAGCACTTCTCCTCCATTCCCAGTCAACTCCATAGTGATGTTTTCAACATTGTCAATCGATTCTATCAACAACGCTATGCCCCAAGCCGGAATATCTGTATGGACATTTCCCCTGAGTGAGTGTTTACTTTGAGTTGTTGATTTGGAGCACAACAGTTATTCAAGAAAAACACAATACCCTGTCAATAGCGGCGTAATATTAATCACGATTATTCTGTTCGGTGAAGTATTTTACATCCTTAGTGTGGATTCATATAAATCCACCTCTGAGTGATCAGAAATTCTTCAGATAGCAAACTAAGAAAGTACAATAATTAACCAGAATTATTCTGGTTAATTATCATTCGTTGCCTTAAAGAATGCAGCAATAAAAACGAATATTTAATCTCAAACTGACGGGATCCTGAATCCCGTTTGTCCATTTCGCTAAAATCACAATTGAAGTACCTATCAACAAACTCTATGCTCATGGGTATTTGTTAAAATCAATAGTGGCATGGATTCCAATCTGTTGGCAAATGTATGAAGATGTTTTCCTGGTAGCGTGCGAATTGCAGATGTGCGGACAACTTGTGTGAGAGGGAGCGAAATGGGGATCAAGTGACCGGCGGTAATTTTAACAGACCCGTCAATTTAATTTATGCGTCCACTAAAAGTATATGACTAGTTCTCTCTGTCCAACTAATCTATATTTATGTGATCTGCGGTTTGGAGGATGTTTTTTGTACTTTTAAGATGCGAGCGCTAGCGAGCATCCTGAGTGCATGCAACTGTGAACGAGCAAGCGAAGCGAGAACTGAAAGCTGGTCCAAGTTCACAATTATTTTGAACTTGAACCAGCACTCAAGGGGAGATAGGACGAAAAAACGATATGAACCAACGGATATGCTGGCCAAAACTTGAAGAAAGAAATAACTTTGGAATAATACTTGAAGTCAGCTTTTTCGTTCAATGTCGTCAATAAAATACAATTATCAGTGTTATTTTATCCTTAATTTTTTACACAATTAATCTGAAGCTATCTGGCTATAATGCAATCAGCTTATAATATGTACCTACCCCAAAATTCTAGGAAAAGGCCTTTTTTCTTTGGGGATATAATGTGAATGTCAATGATACCTACTTTACTTGTTCAATTAAACATTTTTGTTTAATTGTCAATGTTCTGAGAAAAACATCGAATGTTTTCAAACATCGGGTATTCGATACCCATCCCTAGAGTCTATAATTTAATTTTCATTCCTATAGCAAATTTATTTTAATTTTATTTATTTATTTTTTTTTTAGTTTCCAGTATCGGAAAGAAGTCTCCGGAAGATCTCCCTCCCGGCGCTCATCCCCGCTATCTCCTCTCGTCGGCAGATAACCACATTTCGTATTTTATTTTGTATTGTATTTCCGTTCAAGAGCTAGGACATCAATTATTTCATTTCGTGTATACATATAGGTTGTGTTGTTCAGTGAGATGTTAGATAGTCACAATGTCACAATTCCTTCTATTGGCTTACCAATTTGCAATGTGTTGCCTGTAAGTACTGAACAACCACCTCACTGAACAACCACCCACTAGCCTCCAAGACTTACGTGACTCTGCATCCCAGTTGATTGCGAAACAAGCTCAGATCAGTAAGAATCGATTTGATAGTGGAAAACTGAAAGTTAAACGGTTCCAAGAGAATGATCTAGTGTTTGCACAGACCGAGTCTCGGAACCGGACCAAGTTGGATGATGCTTATAGAGGACCCTACAAAATTGTGAAGGTTTTACCTAATGACCGCTACCTGATGCAGTCTGTTTCTGGTGGTACAAAGAAATATTTAAAATACCCTCATGAACGTTTGCGCAAGGCTCCTGCTTTTGATGGGTCAACCCATCCCCCT
Source organism: Stenodema calcarata (assembly GCA_963920205.1). Classification (NCBI taxonomy): domain Eukaryota; kingdom Metazoa; phylum Arthropoda; class Insecta; order Hemiptera; family Miridae; genus Stenodema; species Stenodema calcarata. The sequence goes on along the minus strand of OY986049.1, from coordinate 27,609,028 downwards.
GATGGTGGGGCTCTGTAATGGCTGACATGACTTATGTATTGTTTTTGCGGACTATCCCGCCTGTGACTGTGGATCCTCCCGGTCAGTTTAGAGGACTATCCTGCCTGTGACTGTGGACTCTCCCAGTCTGTTGTGACTTCAGCCTGCGCGGCTGGTCGTGTGATCATAGTTTCACCTTATTTCGTCATTGTCACGCCTGAGATTTTGATTTTTGTACTTTCAATATGGGTTGGACTCTCTACCTCGCTTGGCACCCTCACACTGGCCTCGTCATGGTTGGACCCTTCTTCTCTGTCCATCCCTTTACGTTGCCTTTGTCTCACAGTCGCTTCTTTTCTGATAGAGTGATTGTCAAGCCCAAGTGAGTCAGGGACCCTTCCTGTTGGGTTTTCATAACGACATTAACGACAACGTTCGTTCATCTCTCAGCTACTGGACACGCCTCTAGCTAATATTTATGATTGTCAGACTACTCTGTTTCTTGCGCATTCTGTTCGTTATTTGTTATTTCGTTCAGTTCCAATGGCTCTTGTGATTTTTGTCCAGTTGTTTTATGCAATTTTGGTTCCTATGATTTGGCCTCAGCTTACCCCTCCCATGTGGGGGCGGTAGCAGGCTCCTTTTGGCACGGACTAATGGGCTGAATTTGGTCCCACAGGTCTTATGCTCCCGAGGACGGCAGCAATGTCAGGATCGCCGTGTGATGGATTAACCAAACACTGAGGACTACACAAGAACCGACAAATACATCATATTTCAATTAATTACTTACATTTGGTTTACTCGAAATAACACGTATTGTGTCGCCCTTAGCTGCTCATAAAACCCTCTCGAGGCACAACTGTCAACTATGAAAAAGGGTAGTAGGGGGTAAGGCCCTCTTTGTGAAGCCCTACGCTGGCCTAGCCAGTATGCGATAGTCAGTGTCCGTGTAACGACCTACGGTACCAAGCTGTTATGTGAAAGCTGTTGTTATTAGCGTTGTTTAATATCACGCGTTAATTTAGTGCCGTCGAGGGGGAGTACGCTTTTTTCGAGTTCTTTACTTTTCGCTAAATTCATTTAATTAAAATAGTTATCTTTCAATCGCCTGTGTTTTTCTAAACGTCCCATGGCTTCGGAGTTTGAAGAAGGAGAAATTGTATCCGAGGATAGGCGGGACGTAACATCAGAAGTGGGATCTGATACCCGACGTGGTCGATATTATGATAGTGATAGTGAACATTACAGTTTTCGTGAAAATGAAAATCTGAATCGCGAGTTGACTGGTGATTTTTGTCAGTTTGGAATGCGAGAAGGGGTTGTAAACCATTCGTTGGGTGGTCGGAGGGACCCCAGGTCATTTTCCGAAGATCACAACAATGGGCGCCGGGGCCCCTTTTCAAGTTCTGTACCCCCTCACTTCCAAGGGCCTCCTCGCTTTCCCGAATATGATGCCGATCTCCCACGAAGACGCACGAGTGAATCTGTCGGAACACCCACTCGAAACCAGACAAGCCCTTTACACGATTATTGTTGGAACAAGCTCGCGCGATGCGAGCAATTGTTGAAAAATTATCTGAACGTCAGGACAATCAAAGAAGCACCGGCCAAACCCTTCATCTACCCAGGACTTCCCTCCTCGTTGCAGCAGATGCCGACGAATTGGGCATAAATCATTTGAATGTCGATCTTCAGCTCCCAGGTCCAACTCCTCAAATCATATACCCAAGCAACGGACCACTACAACATGCTTTGCCTGTAACCAGAAAGGGCATATTGCTACTAATTGCCCCAAGAAGAAGCAGCCGACAAAACCAGGGTCTGGCGACAACCGAAATCCGATGTCCAAGCCAGCAGAGAAGCAAGTTGGCTTTTGCATTGCGAATCCAGAAGGCACGTTTACCCACCAAGGTGATGTATTCCAGTACAGTTTCGATTCGGGGTCAGAATGTTCTCTCCTTTGTATGTCCATTAGTGCTAGGTTTCATGGCTCTTGTTTTGATAATATAATCCACTTGCATGGTTTGGGAAATTCAGTAACTATTTCCAACAATCAAAAACAAGCCTTAGTTACCATCAATGGTCATGATATTCAGGTGTTGTTCCACGTGGTGGAAGATTCTTCCTTACCAGTACCCATAGTTTTGGGGCGTGAAATTCTTGTTCCAGATTTTTATATGATAATTACTCCATCACTATGCATGTTGAGGAAGGACAATCCTCCTTTTATGCCACATACATCTGAAAGTAACCTACTGAACGATAATAGCCCTTGTGAAGTTGGTGTTGATCCCAAACAAACCGGTTTGGCAGTTGAGTCGAACTTATTGGACAATAATACCAAAGGAGATACGCATTCTGAGACCGAAAATAATTACAATATTGACAATGACTTTTCTGAATCTTCGAGTGATCATTACTCTCTAGATCACTGTACTGAGGATGAGGTTGTGTTGTTCAGTGAGATGTTAGATAGTCACAATGTCACAATTCCTTCTATTGGCTTACCAATTTGCAATGTGTTGCCTGTAAGTACTGAACAACCACCTCACTGAACAACCACCCACTAGCCTCCAAGACTTACGTGACTCTGCATCCCAGTTGATTGCGAAACAAGCTCAGATCAGTAAGAATCGATTTGATAGTGGAAAACTGAAAGTTAAACGGTTCCAAGAGAATGATCTAGTGTTTGCACAGACCGAGTCTCGGAACCGGACCAAGTTGGATGATGCTTATAGAGGACCCTACAAAATTGTGAAGGTTTTACCTAATGACCGCTACCTGATGCAGTCTGTTTCTGGTGGTACAAAGAAATATTTAAAATACCCTCATGAACGTTTGCGCAAGGCTCCTGCTTTTGATGGGTCAACCCATCCCCCTGATGGTGGGGCTCTGTAATGGCTGACATGACTTATGTATTGTTTTTGCGGACTATCCCGCCTGTGACTGTGGATCCTCCCGGTCAGTTTAGAGGACTATCCTGCCTGTGACTGTGGACTCTCCCAGTCTGTTGTGACTTCAGCCTGCGCGGCTGGTCGTGTGATCATAGTTTCACCTTATTTCGTCATTGTCACGCCTGAGATTTTGATTTTTGTACTTTCAATATGGGTTGGACTCTCTACCTCGCTTGGCACCCTCACACTGGCCTCGTCATGGTTGGACCCTTCTTCTCTGTCCATCCCTTTACGTTGCCTTTGTCTCACAGTCGCTTCTTTTCTGATAGAGTGATTGTCAAGCCCAAGTGAGTCAGGGACCCTTCCTGTTGGGTTTTCATAACGACATTAACGACAACGTTCGTTCATCTCTCAGCTACTGGACACGCCTCTAGCTAATATTTATGATTGTCAGACTACTCTGTTTCTTGCGCATTCTGTTCGTTATTTGTTATTTCGTTCAGTTCCAATGGCTCTTGTGATTTTTGTCCAGTTGTTTTATGCAATTTTGGTTCCTATGATTTGGCCTCAGCTTACCCCTCCCATGTGGGGGCGGTAGCAGGCTCCTTTTGGCACGGACTAATGGGCTGAATTTGGTCCCACAGGTCTTATGCTCCCGAGGACGGCAGCAATGTCAGGATCGCCGTGTGATGGATTAACCAAACACTGAGGACTACACAAGAACCGACAAATACATCATATTTCAATTAATTACTTACATTTGGTTTACTCGAAATAACACGTATTGTGTCGCCCTTAGCTGCTCATAAAACCCTCTCGAGGCACAACTGTCAACTATGAAAAAGGGTAGTAGGGGGTAAGGCCCTCTTTGTGAAGCCCTACGCTGGCCTAGCCAGTATGCGATAGTCAGTGTCCGTGTAACGACCTACGGTACCAAGCTGTTATGTGAAAGCTGTTGTTATTAGCGTTGTTTAATATCACGCGTTAATTTAGTGCCGTCGAGGGGGAGTACGCTTTTTTCGAGTTCTTTACTTTTCGCTAAATTCATTTAATTAAAATAGTTATCTTTCAATCGCCTGTGTTTTTCTAAACGTCCCATGGCTTCGGAGTTTGAAGAAGGAGAAATTGTATCCGAGGATAGGCGGGACGTAACATATATATTCATCTATTTGTTTCAAACCCTCGGAACTACGAGTATATCAGTTTTTTTTAAACAGAATTATTCATTTATTTTATTATTCCCTAATGGTCCTTAATTTTTTGGTTCATCCACACCCTCTTTCTTCGAAAACCAATATTAAGTGTTTTCCTACCGATTATTGGCACATACTCGTGGAATAAGGTTTAAAGTGAAAACCATCAAACACCGCAGATAATATCGAAAATCTGCCACATTGAACACAGAGACCGCCTCCAAATATTATGAACGACCCATGGCCTCCGTTTATTATCAATCCTACTCAACAGAATTGCATCCGACTGTAATATTTTCGAATGGAAAAAGTACGATCAACTCTTTCACGTCCGTCCTCGCTCCGTCTGTTTTCCCCATCTCACGTCACTCGTACGAAGCATATCGCCAATCACCGCCGTATAAGTTCCACCGGGCGAATTGGCGCCCCTCAGTAAATAACTATCCGTCGAGTACATCCGTGATTGGAAGAGAGAAGTCAAGTGTATTTCCCGGTCGCAGGAAGCGCACTAACTAGTCGGTTGCTGGAGAGGGAGTAACGTGCGTTGCTCATAAACACCATTGGAGCGAGTAATGAACAACATTGCACCATTGGACTTTTCTCTCGCAATTTATATACGAACTTAACTACTGCCGGACGAATGATGGATATAAGCAATGCTGGAAACACGGTAGAACCACAATTTTATTCAGGTTTAGTTACATCTATCTTTGACACGTTGTTATTGAAGTTTGCTATTCGTGTTTCACATGTTGCCCTCCTTGGGAAGATATATCGAGAAACCCGCTGCAACTTAGTCCCCAACGGTATATTTTTATAGTTGGTAAATAAATCGCTCTTTTGCCTGGATAACTGTTCCGTATTTGACCTTGTCAGCCTCCATAAGTATACAAAATAATTGGTGTAATTGGGTAGGTGTAAGAAGAATGTAAGAACCTAATTGGTGTAAGAAGAATGTACAGCTGTACAATATTTGTCATGTGGACTCCGATAAGGCCGAAGATGATCCTTGAAACTTTTGATAACCCTAGGTCTGTAAAAAGAGGTGAAATTTAGGAGTTTCAATAATTGAAACCCCTAAATTTCACCGCTTCACCTCTTCTAAAACTATTTTCATCACGAATTTGTGTGGATTCAGGGTACTATTTATGATCACTCAGAGCGTTCCACGAACAGCCGTTCACAATACAGGCTGGAATGAAGAACTGACAAGGAAATCACACCTTCCATACCTAAATACAAAAGGGTTTCCATCGTCGGGATCGAACACCGAGACTTTAATCCGTATAGAGCCTTCCCCCAGCTTACCCTAATATGGGATCGTGGCCCGTTTCATTTCAGAGCAAATTAATTGTTTACTATAAAAGCGGCCGAGTGCCCCCCTCGCAAACTCTTTTTAATATAATCAATTCCTCCACTACCTACCCTTCCCTGCCCCTATATCCTTGATGAGAAATAAATATGGGTCGATCTGGATATAAAACCGTTCGGACAATCAGTTGAAAGCTATTAGTTAAATCGATGGGGATTGAATGATATTGGATGGTTTTGGAACATATGGAATGAGCACTCTTTCTACGAATTTGGTTGTTCAACAGAACTTTCTCGATGAAACTCTAATGAATTAATTTTATGTTTCACAAGAAGCTTAATTGCTTGACTGAACGGTTACCATCCGAGAAAAAAAGCTTTCACGAGGAATATGCATTCATTCGGCCAAGAGACCTCAACTATCGGTTACAGCATTTATTTTATTTTAAAGAGGTAATGTTAACCTAACCATTTAGCCAATGTTAATCAATCATATCCCTCAAGACCCTTATGACAACACTGTATATTTGTGGGACTTTATATTGAATGAGTTTTTTCAAACTGTATATTATTCAATCAAACTAGTTGTCCGTCATAAATCCTATCATCTCAGCCACCTGGCTAACCCTATTTGAATGCATATGATATATTTTATATTCGTTTCCGTTTCTTTATATTTTTGTGCAAAAAACGATCAGCAATTACCGAAATTTAAACATCGTGTATGCGTTGAAATTCACGTCCTTTATACCATCGAGACGTTACCAACCAATGGGCCAATTGGAATGCAGTTTTTGCAATTTAATCAACTGTGCATTGAAAAATAGCCGACGGCGTTGACAACACGAAAAACGTGGGCAGGGCCGGTGATCGATGGGTTGACGAGACTGGTAATAGGAACGAATTTTAACTCTGAGATAACGGGACAGGTCAGGGGAAGCCGGACACAATGTTTTTAGGTTAATAGTACAATACAATCATGTACGTTGAGTTGCAATCTTTTAGGAGTGTTAAGAAGAGAGTGGTGAGAATTGGTTTATTTGGGTTAGAGTTGGTTCGATTCGCATGCACATTAGGAAAGGAGCTTCACATCTAAGGACTCCCGGACTGCCCAAGAGGAAATGATGTGGTGAGGGCGTTTGAGAAGGGGGCAGAGCCTTTGCAGATTTTGCTACTCTACTGAGCTCACGCGTCTTCTCTTATATCACTCGCACCGAATATAAAGGAGATTTCCTCCACATTCCGCGATCACTTGCCACACGAATTCGCGCGCGATATATAAATAATATTTATAATTTTACGCGCGGTATATAAATAGATATTAGGTTATGTAATCAAGGCCGACTGACATTCATAACTCCAGAACCCTGATTACATTATCTCGACTCACTGGATGCTCAATACAACTTGATTTTCAAGTGCTCTGTGTACACCGAGTAAAGGATTAATAAGCATTAATGTTTCCTCTGTTACACCATGAGACACGCTGAGAAGTGTTCAAAAACGAGCCATTGACATTGACCAAGAAAAAACCCTTAACCCTTGGGGAGGACCCTTGAAACACGTTCCGAGAACCGTGGAATGTTAATAGGTATCGCATATTAAAAATCAGTTCATACGCCATCTATGGGAATTTATCCTTCATAAATAAACTGAGCTTTTTGAAAATTGGCACGTGGGCTTCGATTAGACTGAGGGCGATCCTTGGAATTCTCATAACTCCAATTCAATATGAAGGAATGAAAAATAGGTTTTGGCATTTTCAAAACACCTTATCTCTGGAACTCTACATAATATGTAATAATATGTAAACATAATATATAAATTTCCACAGATAAGGTGTTTGGAGGTAAAAGTGATCAAGTTGGGTTGGTGGTAACAGTGATCAAGTGCACTTCTTTCACAAAATGAGGTTTTTGCTTATTAAGACTTAATAAGTGTATTATACTGTAGTGTTTTAATAAGTAAAAACTTCATTTTTATGTTTTATTATGTTTGTATATATTTTATGTTTTGCTGGAAATATTAAAATTATTTCATAAATGATACAATAACTTAATAAAGCTTTTTTCAATGCAATTCCATCAACTTTGTGATAATCATTTACTGCATGGTTTTGAATAAGGTGTGTCAGGTAAGCATGATCAAATGTTTTAGCGAACATTGTGAAACTATCCAATAGATTTATTGATATTTTGGTGACTGTTCCTTGGGGAACACCATTAAATGGTTTTAGACCTAAACAGTATTATTTATTAGCTCTAATTTAGTAAAAAATAAATGAGTTTATACATAATGATCATGTTCGAATCATCATTATTTCCATTCAGGTAAAAGTTGTCAAATTGCCATCTTCATTAAAAACCTGAAAAATATCACTTATGTGGCATTTCATCCACTGTATCCTCCACGTTTTATCCGTTTTAAAACGGATACAGTGGATAAAATGCCACATAAATAATGACAATTGTCATGTATTTTAGAGTTCAATACATGACCGACATTTGGGTTTGAACAAATATTAGGTTAGCAATCCACACTTTCCTACTAGTCAAGCTGGTCGAAAACTTTGGCAGGATCTCCTGTAAAATGTCGAAAAATGCACTTGATCACTTTTACCTCCAACCCATATATAGACAAGGCGTTTTGGAAATGCCAAAGCCTTTGTTTCATTTCTCTTTATATTATAAATGTATAGTGTTTCATACGAATCCCAATAAAATAATATGAGATTATTCTCCTAGACCACCAGGTCCTGATATGTTGTACCGATAAACCATCATCGACATGAGTATGAATCCAATGGTCGAACATCATACTGGGAACAAGTATGGAAGTAGTCTATTAGTGGATGAGACTAGTGGTCATGACGTAATATGATGTCATGTCTAAATCCCCACTCATTTCAGCGAGTATACGTGAAGGCAAGAGGGAATTGATCAAAACAAAGTCGCATTCACGCTGGCAGGGTAATCGGACTTAAAACAATGCCTGGAATGACGTTTAACTTGTTTTCCTGCTTGTGTTATAATCATGGGAAAAATTAGTTAAATACTCCCTACAAAATTTTTCGACCGTTCAAAACGTTGTGTGGACACTTCACATTCCTAAGCGTATTGTGATTCAAGTAAATCGAGAAGGAGAAACGAAAATGCTCTGGACCTAGAGAGGTCTATCTAATCTGGCCGTTTCTATATAGGGACATTTCCCGTTCGGTGGTCAGAGAAGTAGGCAGTCTGATGTAAAGGGGTTCGAGGGTCTACACGAAGTAATTTAGGTGGGTTGTAACCGAATTCGTGCCTTTTTTCCCGAATAAAAAGGGGTTTAATTTGACGAACCCTCTCTATATAGGAGTATCTTTCGCGTCCAGTTCTGATCTGAGAACTTCCAGAGGAGAATATTTTTAAGCTCGAAATATTCCTCGATCAAACAGTAGGTATCACACTTTTCAGATGGCATATACATTACCCCCAAGGGATCTATCACAATTTATATCATTACTAGCTGTCGGGCCCGTCGCTGACGGGCAGAACTCGGGATGGATCCATCTGCCACTCTTACCTTTCGGTTTACGGATTGTACCCTCTTACATGTCCCTTTACAAACCCTTATAATCTTAAATACCAAAAATAATATTCATCTGTGTCACCGGAAGGAAGAATTTAAGATTTTTATATTTCGGCTTCCCTATTAACCCCCACCCCTATGCATCGGATCCGGAAGTGAAATACGGGAGAAGGGTTCGATCCATTGAGCCGTTTTTGCGTGATTGAAGGACAGACAGACACCTATTCAAAATCGGCATGGTTCGACTCCATTTCAAGCGAAAGGAATAACTGTAGTAAAATTTTTCGAAAATACCCAGGGATCACGAAAATCGCCTCTAAATTAGGTTATAATAGATTAGACAACGTACCTACCTACCGACTAGTGTAAGTATACAATTACATACGGTCTTCCATAGTCTAGATATAACAGTTACCTATATACTGTAGTGTTCAACTACGCTTGTCCAAATACCATTCACTCATCACGTATCAACTGCATGGTGGGTACGTGACACATCCTTTAAGACCTATTCTGTAATACCTAAGTTGCATTTATGTAATTATCGATACAGACGAGATGGTGGTGATTCAATACTGGAGCGATATTGTTTTAAATTGTTAAAATTTGGTTCGTAATTCACTGTAGGTAAAAATAACTTTTCGTCAGTTCTGGGGCGAGATTTGTGTGTCATGGTGCGCTCCTACCGATAAAAATAGAGCCTTGGAAACCTATTGACGAGTTATCACTCTCGCTTCCGCTTATCTTCTATTCACCTCACACGTCGTATTTTACACGTCATGGCTTTATTTTGTGTCGCATTAAATAAATATCTCCACATTGAAAGAAGTCGAGAAAATTAGTTTGTGTAATAATCACCGAGATAGGTATTTTGCTAGTCTGCAATCAACCTACGAATTAGCAAAGAAATGTGAAGGTTGTTGGACGCGACAGATACTCCATCTGATACAACGTTCATTGATTTATTTGTAGCAAAGATGTCTCCAATTGAGCGTACTCGCGAATGTTCTGAGCGATGTATTGTTTCAATAGGCGAGATAAACATTAAGCCTTAAGACAAAGGCTCGAATCGATACCATACGAGCCTGTAAATCATTTGAACAATTGTACTTCTACTGTGTAAGCATTCTCAACCTTAATAATAAGCCTCTGACTTAATCGTCAAACAATGCAATGATTAATTCTACTAATTCAATTTCGCGTAGCCCTCATTTGAAACTTCCTCGCATTCAAATTCCCACCTTTGATGGCAAGACTCTGAATGATTGGAACGCATTCTATAGTTTATTCAATTCTCTTGTGCACCATGAAAATTACACTCCTTGTGAGAAGTTATTTACGATCTTTACTCAAAGGTCTCTCGACAAAATATCAGCACATAGAACTCAGATGTGAATTATTATTACAATTATTACAATTGGGATCGCCTTTCTATGCCGATTTCATGAATTTTATTGAGGATCAGCAAAAGGTTCCAGAATCAACTAGCAATACATAGACAAGCCGCAGTCTTATGCTCCCATGACAAAGGGTTATTTCGTAGCCACTGGTTCTCATTCCCCACTTCTGCATTATTAATGGCATTCATGAACATTGACATCTTGCGAGTCACAAATTCGCTACAATTACTGCAAACGTACGCACCATCAATTGTTGCATCAGTTCGTCATATCATTAACCTCTTCTTCTCATGATAAATCTACATTAAGTTCATACATTGAACGTTCTCCCGTATCAGTAGTAAATACTAGGAAGTTGCGCGAGATCTTATTGAGCACAGATGTCATCTCAATTATCGATAACGCCGTAAAACCACAGCTAGTTGGAATCCTCACTGATCATGGTTCGCAGGTGAACATCATCATCAAATAATAATCGCTTTGGTTTACCGATTCGGAGGTCAATACTTCACTCAGTTGACTTCTCGGTTCCTATTACGCTCCACATCGGGGGGACAAAACAATCAATCTTTCCATCTCCTTGGTGTTCGAACCTAAGGATTCATCAGTTATCGTTGGCGATTTATAAATAGTACTGCTGAGTTCAACTGCGATTTACATGCCATCCACGATTCTTCATTAGTAATAAATGTGTACTCGAGGGTCATCATCGGACTTTGAAGACTGCTGTAGGGGCTCTAGCAACGGCTCCGTGGCTGGTGTTGTTCTGGATGTGCTTATAGAGCTTATGTTAGATCACGGGAAGTTTCTAGTTTGATACCCGTCTATATTGTTGTATGAAGCCATAATCATTTCTTGTGCAAAGTGCCGTTCTTCAGCTCATAATAGATAAGGGTGGAAAGTGTCCTTCCGCTTCCGAAGCCATAATATATTATAATATAATATATAGGTAGCTTATAATATATAGCTTCGGAAGCGGAAGGACACTTTCCACCCTTATCTATTAATTACAGCAATCGCCACTGTACATATTATGATTCCCGTTCTGAAACAATGAGTTTTAGCACGTTCTTGAAGTACCTACGCAAGGCACATTATGTACATATCACAATTTTCTAGTCATTAAGGACAAAATTTGTCCTTAATGACTAGAAAATTGTGATATGGACATAATGTGCCTTGCGTACTTAATGCATTTAGCAGAGGTCAACTCGGGTAGTAACGGCGATAGTAAAGTCGGATTGTAGACGGAGATTCAAGTACGAGGTCATGATAATTGTGGACGGTACAAGAATAAAACGTAGTTCGGGATGCTCTTAGTCGTTGTATGTCATTCAGCATCACCAAAAGCATAAAATTCACCAGAACTCCACGTAATGAACCGTTTAAAGGTCGCTTCCCGCTAGAAACCTCCGAGCTACAAATAAATCGTGTACAATAAAAGTTAGTGCGCGGGGCCAGAGCCTGCGTGCGGACAGATCACGTGGTTTATGGCGGAGGAGCTTCTCCGGAGGAAGCCGGCGGAACAGACTCCCCGAGTGTTCACTTAGGCCGTCGGAGAGCGGAGTTCCGGGGTTTGAACATTACCCACCTCTCTGCTCGCAACCCTGCAGTCTCCTATATTCACCTACCTCCTGTATTCACCCTCCTCTGGTAAAATGTTCCACCACGCAAGGCCATCAGTCAAATGAAGGAAGGACCGTCGAAGCAGCACACCACTCGATTACACAGCTCGCTGCTCACGATTTTGGAGCTTCCGGTTTTTTACCGCTCGAACTTTGTTATCCCTGTCCGTATCGCCTCGGATTGGTTGCTTGAAACATTGAGAAGACAAATCAGATGTTGCATTGATAAAGCAACATAAACTAGGCCGATCAAACTAGAAGAGCACCAAGGGAACTTCTGAAATTATCGCAATACTAGAACAGTTGAATGTGTTCGCTTCCATCTCGAGATGTCTAAATTTTTCAAAAGGTCGAAACATTTATTTTGGTTGGTGTGAGATGAGTGTCACCAATAAGTCTGGAACTTCAAAGTTTGTATGTAATTCCAGTTTGCTTGTTCTAGTTTCTTGAGATCAATATGAGACCATCCGTGTACTCGTATCTACATGTCGAGGGTCTCTCGGCAACTTCCCACATCGTCATTTTTGGCCAAAATGAGTTATGCATACCATTCGAAGCGTCTTCTCCCGGCGGATCGACCTAACTAAGATTAATTTAGGTTAGCACTAAAGCACTAAGTTAGGTAACACTAAATCTCACGATTTATTTTACTGAATTACTCAGTCTGTTTGGAGGGTTGTAGGAGGTGGTAAGAAAAGGAGAAGTTTTTCCGAGCTTTCGGCGTTAATAAGCCATCTTCAGGGTTTATTATGTAGTTTATTCTGAACGAAAGAGACCGGGTTGAGGAAACAATACCTACCCTTGAAGATGGCTTATTAAAGCCGAAAGCTCGGAAAAACTTCTCCTTTGCTTACCACCTCCTACAACCCTCCAAACAGACAAAGGTTTTTCAACCAAGGAGGTAATGGACAATACAGCGAAATGAATTACTCAGTAAACATAGTCATTGGCAGATAGTTTTTTGGCTCTGCTGAAAAGTTGCCGAAATGACGATGTGGGAAGTTGCCATGAGCCCCTCGATGTGTTATCCAAACTTCAACTCATTGTATTGTTAATTCACTGAGATTTTGAGGTTACAAGATACTGTATGCATACAGAGAGCCACGAGACCAAAGTCGTAAAAAAATCCACAGTCATGCAGCATGGCTAAAAGAGCAAATTTTCGATTTTTGATCCATCTTCAAACTCAACCTTTCTTTCGCCATTTCGGTGAAATTTGGAATGATTGTTATCCGCTAGCCAGTATATTTACCAGTATATGACTTATTAAAATCTCGGTTGGGATTCGAGATACCCTTAAACAGGTTATGAAGGAAATAACAATAATAATCGGAATGGAAGTTTGTGGGTTATTACCGTTCGTGGGAATAGGTTTTTAAACTCTCCTTCCAATTTTTGCTTCCTGTTTCGTACTGTAAACATTATAAAACTGACAAACGGGTCTTCCACCAGACCAGTCATATTGATGTTATCTTCCGAAAACTATTATAAATGTTGTACATGATCAGTGTTTTTAATATCCGGTGATGAGAAAGGACAACTTCATCCAACGTTATGATCAGGCATTAACATTACGTTATTGTACCGCTGAGGGAAATAATATACAGCACGTATAGCGAATCTAATAAACTCAGACTCGATGGATTGTCTTCGTTATTAACACGAGAAAGAATGGATCAACCTCAAAATAGTTATTTCCTCGCGTGCCATGGGCTAAACGATCAAGAATTCAAGAGGCAACGTGGGGAGGGCGGGGTGAAGTGGAAAGGGAAATGTAGAAAGAGTGAGGTCGCCTTTTATAAATGTTCTGTGACGGCAGTAAAACTCCCGAGAGAACGAAGCAAACGGGTTTAAAACCGTCGGCAATAACGCGGGAAGAGGAGCCGGCACCTTCATTGCATTCCTTCTCGGCAATACTGGGACGAGAGGATTGGGACCCCCACTGCGGGCAAAAGGTGGGGGTTTGAGGGCGAAGCCTCCCTTGCAACAATTACTGGAACAATAATTTATTCAAGTACTCGAAAAGCCGGATGTGGAAGGGGTTACGGGGCACTTTCCGCTCCTATTGCTCTCCAATTACACGACAAGGGAGTACACATGGACCTCCTATTGCTTGGCGAGGGTGGTGGCTGTACTCGGTACTGTGGACAACGCAAGAACACGAAGGAAAAAAAAACTCACATTTTACAAACGGGAAAGTAATATGAAACTTTTCCCTTAAAACAGTATAAATACACTGCGAGTTACGAAGGGCAATGATATGCCTCCACGGTTTATAGAAGTTTCATTAAACCAGAGGCCGCCAAAGCTAAAACCCGCAGGCCTTTTTATATGAACTGTACACATACCGTACACCCACTTACCTACTCAATAAAAATGTACCTACCGATTTTAAATTTTACGGTGGCAGTCAATAACTGGCTTCATTCACCATCAGAAAGTGGAAAACACCCATAGTTTAAAAATGTTTTTTGACAGCACATCTCTTATGGCTGCAGGTCATTCAAAAATTTGCGTGCTACTCCTGAGTGGCCCCTAAAGCTAATTTATATGATGTGAAGCGTTAATTTGGAATGCAGCGTCCTTAGGACTGACACTTTATGCAGAATAGGCCCAGGATCACCTGGCTGGCTCCTAAAGCTAATTTCTTTTTATGCTATTCACTATGAAGCTATAATTGTTTATATAGCCTCCTTAGGACTTTCACTTTAAGCCAGTGTTGCCACACCCAAATGAACGTCCGGGGGAATTCTGACAGAAAAAAAAGGTATTTTCGGTGTTCCTCCAAATGAAAAAAACTCTGCAAATTCTTGACACAACGGTTTATCATCTTCTTTCTACAGATCACCCTTCTGTCTAGATTAGTGAATGATAGATTAATTATTATTATGAATTGTCATTAATTATTAATAATTATTATCAAGTAGTGTAAATTATTATTATTTATTGTTGGTTATCAATCATTTGTATGCTTCATTTTTAATAATTATTATTAAACATTATTTATAACCTCGATATCTGAAAACCATGTGCTGTTTGAATCAGCTGGGCCAGAGTAAATGGACCCGACAGGCTGCCTCTCGATTCACTCTCATGTTGACGATTTTCGATCTGCTCCAACTTTGAGCCGTCATTGAGAACGAACGGCTGGTCGTACAAAGCTGTGGATGTTCTTAAAAAATTCTAAAAAATAAACTCTATCTAAATATGAAATTAAAAATACACCGTTTCATCTGAATTTTTCGAGTTTGGAAATTTTCAAAATTTCAACATTTGTTTTGAACCTCTTTCCTTTGATCTAGGGTTATGAAAGGTTTCGAGGATCATTGTGGGGAACACGTAAAAACAATTTCAAAATTTTAGCTCAACGCTAACTGGGCAAAGTGCCGCGGACGGATTTTTTTTTTCAATTCGATTTTCTGAATCTACGTATCTTGAAACGTAAACCATCAAATTTTGAGGGGGGTTAAAAAATCTTTTTCTTTGGTCGATTCCAATGGGTCATTATCAAAGATGATAAACCAAAAACTCTGCAAATTCTTGACACACCGGTTTATTATCTTCTCTGTGCAGAAACTAAATGATTGAGATGATTGATGATGAATTAATAAAATAAATTAATAAAATAAATTAAAAATAAAATACAAATAAAATGTACCGTAAAATGTAGGCAATCCTCTGGTTTTTAATTCCTTAATTTAACAAAAAATGCCTTAAAAAGTTCTAAAACAATTAACTCTAACTAAATGTGAACTAAAAACCATACCGTTCCATTTGAATTTTTCTAAATTTCAAAATTCGTTTTGAACCGCTTCCCTTTGACCTAGGGTTATGAAAAGCTTCGAGGATCATTGATTGGTTCGTTGGTCTGAATTCGTAAACCAAATTTCGTAATTTTAACTCAACGCTAACTGGGCCAAGTGCCGCGGTCGGCGTATGGCGGACGGACGGATTTTTGTCACAATGACGGCTCAAAGTCTGAGCAGATCGGAAGTTGTCAACATGATGGTGAATCGTGAGGCCGTCGGTCGGTTCAATAATCATACTGGCCCAGCTGATTCGAACAGCACTTGCTTTTCAAACATCGAGTTAATTATTAATTATTAATAATAATAATATATACCAATTTTTGAAACCAACCATATTTAATGATAATGTACTAGTGTACTATTAAGTAGTCCTAATAATTGATAACCAACAATAAATAATAATAATTTACACTACTTGATAATAATTATTAATAATTAATGACAATTCATAATAATAATTAATCTATCATTCAGTGATCTAGATAGAAGGGTGATCTGTACAAATAAGATGATAACCCGTTGTGTCAAGAATTTGCAAAACCTCTCTTCCTTTGGTCGATTCCAATGGGTTCATGATAATCAACCAAAAACCGTCCGTCTGCCGAACGCCGTCCCCGTAACGTTTGAAAATGTCAAAATCGCAAATTCAAGTGGAACAATATATTTTTTAGTTCATATCAGATAGAGTTTATTTCTTAGCATTTTTCGAGACCATCCGCAGCAAGTTGGAGCAGATCAGAAGTCGTCAACATGATGGTGAATCGTGAGGTGGTCGGTCGGTTCAATATTCATACTGGCCCAGCTGATTCAAACAGTAGGTACATGGTTCCAGACGTCGAGTTCCCTTAATCATAATTAATAATAATTATTATTAATAATAAATACAAATTATTAATAGGTGGTACCTAACTTACAGTAATTAATGATAAGTTTCACTACCTACTTGATAAAATTATTAGTAATTAATGATAATTCATGATAATAATTATTCCAACATTTAGTGATCTAGGCAGAAGGGTGATCTGCACAAAGATGATAATAAACCGTTCTGTCGAGAATTTCTCCATAGGTCCACATTCATAAATTTCACTAAAGTAGTTACCTACTATAGAAAAATCATGGAGTTAGGCCCTAATTCAATTTAATTGCGTGGTGGAACTAAATACGTAGGTGTAACTACTACATTATGGATTAATTTTTTTGTCACAGAGCAACATAAAGGCATTAGTGGGAAGCAGTGAACTAATGTCATTATTTGGATATTGAAGACTACTTAGTAGATTTGGATACCAAGTTTGGAGTATGTAGTTGATCATACATCGTAGGACTGCTCGGACAGAAGTAATTAATAATTATAATAATAATAATTTCGTTGATATAACCATCTGATTTACGAGCGGTATTACCTATCATCCTGCTGAAAAACTGTAAAACCAGAAGTTATACCAAAACCAACAACACGATAACTTATAACTCCTTAACTTCTCATTAAATCCTAGTGATCAACGTAGAGCTGATTTTACCCCAAAGATGATCTATTGTTTCCTACCTTCCGATCGGATTAGCTCGTCACAAGTCCAACCTGAACAACCTATCAACCAACGAAATTAGGTACTATGTGTCGTTCATCAACCTAAGTACCTGTGTAATATTAATATTATCACCTTTGTTTATGTAACAAAAACGACTGAACCCCGTGTTTCACCTGTACTACCTACCTAACCTTATACAACTAGAGATTACGGAAATCCCTACCTACCTATTCATTGATAAAAGGGTAGAAAATATCCAAAGAAACATAATGTACCGTTCTAGGCTCTTAAATTTATCCGGAACGGTTTTTCGGTCGGCCACGGATATTTATCGACCATCCCTGCGAATTTGGTTGTATTCATACATTGCGGGAAGGCCGTCAACATTAATCCTAGAAAGTAGATGAACTAGCTTATCACTTACCTTTTACTCCTATCGACAAAACAGCTCGAAGTAATCCAATGGCACATCACCAACACTCGCGTTTTGTATCGAAATGCCCATTCACTAACCCGTTGCGATCGCGTTTCATTCCGACATCGCGAACACCCCGAGACTCACGATTCAATTCAAAAGTGGTGGAAGACCAAAAGGAGTTGAATCCGACGATATCTTGACGCAAAATCAAACGATTCAGCTAATTAAAATTAATCTTATCGAATTCTGATAAGACTCGAATTCAAATCAATCTTATCAGTGTGCATTAGTAAGATAATACCTACAGGTACCTATAGTTCACATGGAGAAGGTTCATCGAAAAGTAAATTTAGAAAAAAACACAGAAGTATTGGCATAGACTCGGCAGCGGTCGGGAAACTACGCAGTTATCAGTTCCACTATCAGATGAACACTGCCGACTTGATCGGCCACTAATTATTTTTCCCTAAAGTATAATAATATTATTCTCGTATACCACAGTGTTACATTCATGTAGAACTGTTTTGAAATCAATATTAACCTATTTCTTACATTTTGTTTTGTTCAACATGGAGAAGGTTTACCAGGTTTCTTATCAGCACCTTTGGTTGAACACAACAAAATGTAAGAAATAGGTTAATATTGATTTCAAAACAGTTCAACATGAATGTAATACTGTGGTATACGAGAATATTATACTTTAGGGAAAAATAATTAGTGGCTGATCAAGTCGGCAGTGCTTCTCTGATAGTGGAACTGATAACTGCGTAGCTTCAGTTTCCCGACAGCTGCCGAATCTGTGCTGATACTTCTGTGTTTTTTTCTGAATTTACTTTTTGATGAACCTTCCCCAAGCAGCACAATTGGTCGGATTTCACGACTTGCTACCTAATTTGTAGTATATCCGACGTCGGAAATCTGTATGTCAAATATTAACGTCATCACGACGTCGGTACGACGAGAGATTCGTCGGAAATCTATAGTACAGATAGACGAGGTCGCTACGACGTCGGATATTTGTATTACAGGTTGACGAGGTGGCCACAACGTCGTATATCTGTACTATATAACGCTGAGGTCGCCGCGACGTCGGATATCTGTAGTAAAGATAGACGAGGTCGCCACAACGTCGGATATCTATAGTGAAATGGCGATGGCGATAACACGCAGGTGGGACGCTACAGGCGCTCATTCTGTTGTACCGTTTGGGAACTACGTTACTATATATTTCTGTACATGTTTTGTACATCAGCCGACGAGAGGTAGACCTCTACAGATCCTCTACAGATTTGTTACACAATCGTGTAACAATATCGGAACATCCCTAGTTCGCCATCTTTTTCCATTTCCATTACAGGTTAGGTTGAGGTTAGATATTAATTTAAATAATTTTCCAATATATTTATTTCTGAAATTCAAATGTAATAATAACTCTGATAGTTACCAAGGAAATACAGCAGTTTAATAGTGAAACCAGCGAAATAATAAGTCGTCATAACATTTTCACAATAGTTACCAAATTGAAAAAAATATTTACAACGTCTCAAATTCGGAGGGCACTGGTTTTTGAGAGATAGAATCGAGCATTTCACGTTAAATTTTTCTCCGCGGATGATATGAAGAGACATGAACTTACCTACGGGAGTTGTTAGGTACCGTGTAATATTCACACCAAGTATTTCACCATCCACCATCTTAATGATTTCCGTGGAGAGAGATAACCTTCCTCGTCGGAAGATGTCGGTTTTGTATTGAGTCAGTTGAGGTCGGGCGGCGACGTCGGTACAACCAAGAAATCATTCCCCACATTGGTCGGCATTTGGTCGTGGTGAGGTCGGCACGACGTCGTCGCCCGACCTGAGGTCGGGCGGCGACGTCGGTACAACCAAGAAATCATTCCCCACATTGGTCGGTATGTGGTCGTGGTGAGGTCGGTACGACGTCGTCGCCCGAAGTCAGGTCGGATTTCCCGACCTCTTACGACGTCGGACCGACGTCGTTGTGCTGCTTGGGTCTCCATGTGAACTATAGGTACCTGTAGGTATTATCTTACTAATACACACTGATAAGATGGATTTGAATTCAACTTCTTATCAGAATTCGATAAGATTATTTTAATTAGCCAAATCGTACAAAGTGTGATTTTGCGTCAAGATATCGTCGGATTCAACTCCTTTTGGTCTTCCACCACTTTTGAATTGAATCGCGAGTTTCGGGGTGTTCGCGATGTCGGAATGAAACGTGATCGCAACGGGTTAGTGCAAGGGCATTTCGATACAAAACGCGAGTGTTGGTGATGTGCCATTGGATTACTTCGAGCTGTTTTGTCGATAGGAGTAAAAGGTAAGTGATAAGCTAGTTCATCTACTTTCTAGGATTAATGTCGACGGCCTTCCCGCAATGTATGAATACAACCAAACTCGCAGGGATGGTCGATAAACATCCGTGGCCGACCAAAAAACCGTTCTGGATAAATTTATGAGCCTAGAACGGTACATTTTGTTTCTTTGGATATTTGCTACCTGTGATAGTCCGCTATTCTCCGCTGGGAAAGGGGAAGGATAATGGACAAGCCAGAGCCGTACAATTACCTTAGGATTTATTTCCACCAATTTCAACGACTAATGGTACTTAATATCTACTTAATCTCTAATATCGAGGCCTTCCTCTAAGCTGGAATAAACTTATTAGCTACAACGAATTCTTCCTCCAAACTTAACTACACTTATGAACTACGGCGAGTCCTTTCCTCTAATACTACTTAACGTAATCCACTACAAGTGCTTAACTTCGCTTAATCACTACAAGAGTATTTTCTCTAATCCACTACAACTTAACTTACTCCACTACAAGGGTCTTTCTCCCTAGGGAGAGGTGCGACAAACGGAAGCAGCCCTTATGAATATTATCCAAATCTCTACTTACAGTAGATGGGTCCAAGTTCCTACCGTCCGGTTGCACTCCCGATTATTTCTGAATTCACCGATACCTTCTCGCGATTCGCCCGAGCGACCTTACCGCCTCCGAATCCAATTCAACGATCAAACGCCAAGCACTTCCGACCGTCCGCCTCCTAGTCCGTTCCGAACCCAAGTGAATGATCAAAACCGACAAGCACCTCCGACCGTCTGCCTCCTAGTACCTTCCGAATCCAAGTGCAGGAGTTTTCTTTGGCCAGCGTCCGCCGGGGGGTTTTTCCGCTGACACCTCTGGTCCTTATTTGGAACAATCGCACCAGAGGTGTCGTCACCCCCTGTCCTAGTTTTTCGGGCTCGGCCTCGGCTCCCCCGTCAGCACTTTTCGTGGGACTCAATTTTTTTCTCGGGGTCTCGTTTCCCGCCTCGTCTGGAACCGACCGTGGATGATGCTGCCACCCACCGGTCCCTCTGGTACTATGGTCATCGGGAATCGTAGAGTTGCACCCATGGCAGCCCAAGTATCTGGCCTGCCACACCACTCCCCCTTTTTTTCCAAGGGACGACTAGGGTCGTTCCTTCCTAGCCCCTACCCTCCCGTGATTCAGAGCGGGGTGGCAAGCAGCCAGTTAGTGCAGGGGATGGTTCCGGGTCCTTGCCGGGATGTAGTGGCCCGGGGTCGCGACACTGCTGGCCTCCTCTTTTGGTGGCGCTTGAACCTCCAGCTCAATCTTTGTCGTGGGAGGGGACGACGGTCCCTCTTGCGGCGCCAGTTGCTTGCGGAAGTAGGCCCATCCCCCCAGAGCTCCCACCGTTGCGAGCAGCAGCAGGGTTCCACCTCCAATCTCCAGAGGGGTGGTCACGGGGGTCCACCAGGCCTGCAGCTCTCTGGCTCGTAGAGCGTCCAAGGCAAGGTTGATCCTCATCTCGCCTTCCCGCCACGTGGGTGCCGTCTCCCTGGAGGATGACCGCAGCTGTTCCAACAGAGACTCCAGCTGTTGCCCCTCCCCTGAGTCGTTGGTCCTCGTCCAATTCCATGTTGGGGCGCTGGCAGGAACAGTCCGGTTCTGGAGGTGGCATTGCTCCACCACTTGCATCAATTGGTACCGAGGGCCCCGGGGCTCTAACGGGAACGCGAGCGCTACGTGAAGTGCCTGACCCGTGTGCCATCCGGACACCCGCGCGGGTTGTTAGTGCCCATGCACCGATGCCATGTCTTCGTGGGGTAGGTCCGTTGCCACCATCTTCACTAACTGCACTAGTTCCCGGGCGAGATTTGGGGGGCTCAACCTCCCTAGGGCTGCTTTGCCTATCGCTAAAGAAAGTTCCCGCACATCCTCTCTTACTGTTTAAGGTGTTAACACCTATACAAAGCATGGGAAGCAACCCACAAAACATAAATAGTTTCTTAAATAATGCAAAACTTATCCTTATGTAGCCTTAATCCACCTAATCCTTATCCTAATTATTGTCCTCAACTGCCTAAACCAGTTTCCTTGAGCTGCCCATATCCTATTCTGGTTCCTGTGTTCCGCCCATATCCTATTCCGGTTCCGCCTATATCCTATTCTGGTTCCGCTCATATCCTATTCCGGTTCTGCCCATATCCTATTCCGGTTTTCCCAACCGCCTATATCCATCTATTATCCTGGTCCATCTAACTCTTTTCCTAATCAACCTAACCGAATCTCCGGAGCTGCCTATATCCAACCTTGTCCTAACCCGCCTATCAAAATCTGGCTTTGCCAACCGCCTATATCCCTCTATTATCCTGGTCCATCTAACTATTTTCCTAATCAACCTAACCAAATCTTCGGAGCTGCCTATATCCAAACTTATCCTAACCCGCCTATCAAAATCCCTGCCTGACCTTTACCCACCACTCCCCCTTTCTTTTTTTCCTTCCTCCCCCCCCCCCTGTTCTCCCCCTTCTCCTCACGTCCATCCCTTGTTACCCCTCATCGGACTGCCTGGGTCCCCCCCATAGGCCCCCCCGTCTAGTGATTCGCCGTCCATCCCAACGAGTAAACAGGGAAACGGCTACCCAACAGAGGAGGTAGTAGCAGAAGGTGGTCTATGACAAGTATCCCCTAACATTATGGTAATAACCAATGCCCCCCGTGTACCTAGACGGCCTGTGGAAAAAGGGTTAAATAAACGGGATTTCAATCGGACTTAACGAACACAAATGAGAGCCAATGGAGCCAGGGTACTATCAGTGTTATTTCCCCTCACCTTCCAAGGAAAAAATACCTGTAACAGAGCACACGTAATATACAGGGAACGCCTGAAATCCACACTACCTGGAATAAGGCGAAGGTATTTATATTTAGCACTGGTCCTTCAACTCACCCAAAGAAAGTCTTTAAATTGATTTGCAATTAAATTCAATTCAGCCCAAATTTAATCTAAGCTTGATCGTAGTTCTTCCAGTCCAACCCCAAATGGGATTCAAGTGCAATCCAACGCCAAATTTAATTCAATTTAGTTTCAGCAGAGAAAGGAAATGTTAACTTTAATTTAATCTTACCGAAAAAAACTTTAAATCGATTTGTAATTTAATTCAATTCAGTCCAAATTTAATCTAAGTTTAATCGTAGTTCTTCCAGTCCAACCCCGAGGGAATTCCGATGCAATCCAACGCCAAATTTAATTCAATTCTGTTTCAGCAAAAAAGAAAATGTTAATTTAATTTAATCTTAGTTAATCTGATAGAAAAACAATTAAAACAACGGTAGTATACTTTACTTCTCCCTATTACCAAAAGGAAATACCTGTAATATGAAACGCCTGTGGATAACACCTGTATTATAGATATATTAATTTTCCCTACGAGTACTTATTACTATAACACCCTATGATTGATAGTAAATAAGCGGATTGTGAGGAGAACAACCACGAGAAAACAACAACAATATGAGCTATTACCCAAAAGGAAAGCGCCTGCCAGTAACACCTGTGATAAAAAAAAACGCCTGTAGATAACACCTGTATTACATATATTAATTTTCCTTACGAGTTCTATAACACCCTATGACTGATAATAAATACACGGGTTGTGAGAAAACAAACACGGGAAAAAAACAAGAATATGAGCTGTGGATCCCCGTTCCCTAATCCTATTGGCCGTAACAGTCCAAATTTTCCCCTATTTAAGGATTTAATTTAATCGTAATTCCGTTCAATTTCCAAAACTCAATTCACTTCCAACTAACAGATTCAACCTGAATTCCCACTCGAATCCAATTCAGTTTATCTCTTCTTTTTTTTTCCTTTAAAAAAAAAGATTTCCATTTAACTTAATCCTGTTTAATCTTATACAGAACACAACCGGACTCCCGGAGCTAATAATTCACAAAGCTAATTTCCCCCTAGGAGTAAGAGACATCTCGTTTCGGTTGGCAGCCCTGTTCCGCCGGCGGCGCCTCACCCCCTCTTCGTCTCGCCCGCCCACTCTCCCTCGACTCTGTTCCGCCCTCCTCCGCTTCCCCTCTTCCAGCGTAGGCGAACTACTTCCGACCGAGCGTGAATTCCGAGGCGATTCAACCTTCAATTTTTCTTCCTAATTTACACAATAACCAATAATGTGAATCGCCCCACCCCACACCTGACACCAGTGTGATAGTCCGCTATTCTCCGCTGGGAAAGGGGAAGGATAATGGACAAGCCAGAGCCGTACAATTACCTTAGGATTTATTTCCACCAATTTCAACGACTAATGGTACTTAATATCTACTTAATCTCTAATATCGAGGCCTTCCTCTAAGCTGGAATAAACTTATTAGCTACAACGAATTCTTCCTCCAAACTTAACTACACTTATGAACTACGGCGAGTCCTTTCCTCTAATACTACTTAACGTAATCCACTACAAGTGCTTAACTTCGCTTAATCACTACAAGAGTATTTTCTCTAATCCACTACAACTTAACTTACTCCACTACAAGGGTCTTTCTCCCTAGGGAGAGGTGCGACAAACGGAAGCAGCCCTTATGAATATTATCCAAATCTCTACTTACAGTAGATGGGTCCAAGTTCCTACCGTCCGGTTGCACTCCCGATTATTTCTGAATTCACCGATACCTTCTCGCGATTCGCCCGAGCGACCTTACCGCCTCCGAATCCAATTCAACGATCAAACGCCAAGCACTTCCGACCGTCCGCCTCCTAGTCCGTTCCGAACCCAAGTGAATGATCAAAACCGACAAGCACCTCCGACCGTCTGCCTCCTAGTACCTTCCGAATCCAAGTGCAGGAGTTTTCTTTGGCCAGCGTCCGCCGGGGGGTTTTTCCGCTGACACCTCTGGTCCTTATTTGGAACAATCGCACCAGAGGTGTCGTCACCCCCTGTCCTAGTTTTTCGGGCTCGGCCTCGGCTCCCCCGTCAGCACTTTTCGTGGGACTCAATTTTTTTCTCGGGGTCTCGTTTCCCGCCTCGTCTGGAACCGACCGTGGATGATGCTGCCACCCACCGGTCCCTCTGGTACTATGGTCATCGGGAATCGTAGAGTTGCACCCATGGCAGCCCAAGTATCTGGCCTGCCACACTACCCTTTATCAATGAATAGGTAGGTCGGGATTTCCGTAATCTCTAGGTGTATAAGGTTTGGTAGGTACATTCGTTTTTGTTGTATATACAACGGTGATGATATTAATATTATAAAGGTACTGTGGTTGATTAACGACATATAGTAATTTGGTAATAGATGGTGATAGGTTGTTCGTGCTAGGACTTGGTTTTATGATATTGCAATGAGTCATGTTCTGAGATTCTTTCCGTATTTTCATAAAGAAAGTAGTTTCGAATGTTAGTAGTTTCGAATGTTAGTAGGTTCTTCTTGATCTGAAATGAGTGGAGAAGTAGGTGGATGCAAGTAAAGATACAAAAATAATATAAAGCACGGGTGAATTTCATCAATGATTCATAATTTATATAAATATACTGTTATTGGGTTGACCCGAAATTTAGTAATCGACTAGTCTTTTCTCAGTCTATTCCGGTGGTTCATGAAATTAATAAACCCAAAGAGATGCTGATCTCGGAGGGAGCATAGCTACTCCACGGAATCCTTAACAATAATTACTGCAATTATATACAAATGTCGTTCACAATTTTCGAACAATTTCCCAAAATTTCAAAACAATTTCAAAATTTTAGCTCAACGCTAAAGTGCCGCGGACGGATTTTTTTAAGTCGATTTTCTGAATCTACGTATCTTGAAACGTAAACCAACAAATTTTGAGGGGGATTAAAAAATTGTTTTCTATGGTCGATTCCAATGGTTCATTGTCGAAGATAATATTGGTTTATTATCTTCGATTATAAAGATAATTATTCAATACTAATTTTTTGCTTGAAATGACTCTATGATGTACCTACATAATATGTACCTACAGAAATATTACCTACATAATATATACCTACAGAAATATTATTTCTTTCGTTAATTTTTATGCAGTTTTGTGTTTATGATTACATTTGTTCGCCAGATTGACTACATAGGTACCAAAGTAACTCCGCTGAGGGCCTCAGGCCAGTTAATGGCAAATAATAACGAACAAATCCATTATTTTTATTGAAGAATTTTGATCCTTCGGGCCTCTGGGGAACTGGTAGTGAAAGAGGGGAACATTATCCCGTCAGGGGTAGCTGTGGGTGCACTGCCTTACGCAGAATAGGCCCAGGATCAGCTAGGTGGCTCCAATGGCTAACAGAAATATATATGATCAGATGTTTGTCCCAGTAAGGGAGAGTGGCTCCTAAAGCTAGGTAATTATTTTTCAGAAAATAAATTATAGATACATGAGTGATGACATCACTCATGTATCTATAATCTCATACATTGTATGAATGTACATGTGTGGATCCACCCATGAAAGGTTGATGTAGGGTGGGGTGAAACGAACTGACGACTTCTTAGGGATCTTAGGGACTATAAATAACTAAAGGTGATACTTGAAGAGGTTCATTTTATTTGAATCAGTAAACATTACCATTCTACATTATTCCGCCTGAAGAATTACATAAACAAGATGGTTGCCACCAGCAGCAATCTACAGATAAAGGCGGTCTCTAAAATTTCCCCCGCTTTCCGCCTCATTTTAAAAGGTCTGGCTTCCTTTTCTTGTGTAATTTTTCCCTTCAATTTTCAACACCTTTTCTCTCAGATATTTATTGTATGTGTCATTCCAGACGATAACTCACGATATAATTTATATAAGGGTGATTCTACGAAAAGTGCCATTTTCGGGGCCCAAAATTTTGAACATAATAAACTCGGAAAATCCGAACTTTTTTGACGGCAATGAACTTGCATTACCATGGTGACTAATGTGTGTGAGTGGCTACGCAGCACGTTTCACCGTTTGGCTGTACCAGCCACTTGTGTTTTTCATATGCCCAGATGAATGATCGATGAGACCAGATGAATGACAAATGAGGCTGATGAAGGAGTTTAAAAATGAAAAACAGCAAATTAAAACCATGTTATATATTTAAGAAAAAATTATCAAAAAAGCGTAAGCCAAGGCACTTTCAGTCTCCATGTTGAAAAGGTCAGGTACCGCAGTTGACAATCAAAATAGAATAAAATCAGTCTTTACAGTGTAGAACAACTAGTCTGAAAAAATATCGTACAAACTGACGATTCACGTACCTTACTTTACCATGGGCTTGTAACCTCTATAGAGACTGTACCTACCTATTTAAGGATAGGTAGGTAAATCTAATATCACAACGGTGAATAAGATAAAAATTTTATCTTATTCTTAACTTGAGTATTTAATACTCAAGTTCAAAATATCACAATGAAAATATTAATTTGTCCGCTAACTGTTTACTAGGTTGCGGTATTGGTAATGCTCATTACATTGCTTCAAAGTAGAATGGAATAAAACAATGCATTCAAAGAATCCAGGAAAAAATGGAAATTTTCCTTTAAGATGTAGGTAAGTAGTCAAATAGAACATGGCAACAAAAAATGCATTTTTAAGACAATTAAAAGTGGTTTGGAAAACCCTCTCAAAGATGTTCAGTTTTGATTTTTCCAAAGGGAATTGATAAAGTAAATAGGTAGGTACCTACAAGTATAAAATAGAACAAGTACAAAGACGAACCGTTCAGAAACGAAAACCGCGAGCAAAAAATTAAAAAAAGAGCAAGGACTACAACCCTCAGCTCAACATCTAGCGGATAGATTTTAAACCCCTTAAATCCTCTTTGAAGCTGAACCTATTCCTGCCTAAATCCTGCTAAAATCCTCCTAAAAGCTGTCGGAGGGCACTGTTAAAGTCAAAGTGAGGGGTAACTTTGGCTCTGTGGAGAGCTTCCAACATCAGAGCAAAATTTTCGTGGATTACGCACTTGCACGTTTCTCGGTCAGCAGCTCTCGGGATCAAGACCCAGAATGGGCGCAATTTGCAGAACAGAGCATAGCTGATGTTGTAGGAATGCGTATCACAAAACCGCTTGTGCAGAGCATAGCACTTTGTGGAGTTGTACTTCTGAGACATGTTGTGAGTCAATGTTTCAGCCAAAATCAACCTACGTCGGACAGCTTCGTCTCCTAAGGCTATTACCTTCTTCACCTTCGTGTTCGGGGATTCAATGTTACTACTGCAGGTACTGTTACTGGCACTGGAACCTCCACGCTTCAACCTCAACCAACGCTTTTTGAACTTCTCGACATTTCGGGTCAATTCCTTGACAGATTTCTTCAACTTCATATTTTCCCTCAAAACTTTAGCCCTGTCCCGCCTTTTTCTTTTCCTTCCCGATGAAGTTTGTGGTCGTGCAACATCGTTGATTGGCACTGGCCGCGAAGTGTCACTTTCGGCAGGAGAATTGTCCCGAGCAAATTGTTCTCCTCTCCTCACCTGTTCTTTCTTTGCTCGCGATGACCGGGTGTTGTCCCTCCACTGTTTCCTCTTGGCTCTTAACTCTCTCCCCGTCATCTGCGCAACCATCTTTATCTTCCCTGCAGCCTTCATCTGCATGTAACGGTCTGCAACAGTTTCTTGTCTCTGCTTCCATCGTTCTGGGTAATTCTTCAATTTTTTGTATCTTTCTCTCTCTGCTAGGCGTTTCCTCCTCAGTCTTTCCTCTCTTGACATGGCTTTCTTGCTGGTAGGCGCCTTTCTTCTTTCTGAAAGTTGAAAAAAGTCGATCAGGATCACTTGTTTGTTTATTTTGCCATTCATCTGGTATCCCGTCATTCATCTGGTAATGAAGAATATTGGTTGGCCATATGAATGACGACCAGACGAATGACATTTTTCACTATAAATCACCTTTACTAGGAGCTGAAGATGGAAAAGAAAAAACAAAGAGCTCTTCTTAATCTACGCAAGTGCTTCTAGAGGAATGAGCTTGCGGCATTTCTATTGACCTACTAATAAGTACACCACCATGACCATACAAATGACCAATGAAAAAGTCACGCACCTGTTTTTGAGAAGAGAACTCGCCCCCACGCCTCCCAGACGGATACTGAAGAAACCAGCATGGCGGAGAATTGAAGCCAGGCTGTCAGTCGTCCCAACCGTCACCCGGAAATTTCCCCTCGAGCCGTTGTTTACTCACACCAATCGTGAAAATTAGGAGGCAGATGGATGACCAAAAATCCCGGGACAGGACAATTATCAACAGCAGTTGCTACCCTTCATTAACCCAATACCCAAAAGATAGATATTCGTAATCTAGGGGCTTTTAAGCACTAGTAAAAAAAATTGGCTGATTTTTTCCAAGCCACGTTCAGGTGTGTTACAAGCTGGAAGTTGGTAACCCCATGCTGGGGACAGCCCATATGAATGACAAATTGACCATTTAAGCCTCATTTTAGCCATGAAGCGTTGAAGTGATTAACACCCAACAAAATGGTCCATGTAGAGCCCGTTCCTCTAGACAGGCAGAAAAAAACGAAATTCATTTATCACAAGTACAAGCTGAGATATTGTGCTGGGACAAGAAAATGGCACTTTTCGTAGAATCACCCATAAAACGTTCAAATTTGCTCGAAAAAATCTGTCATGGCATTTGAAAGACTAAGTTCGTAGGTGGGTAGTTTTAGGAGGGAACAATTACCCATAAATCCCAACTTGTTTCATATGCAAATAAAATATAAATTGAATTGAATTGAAATTGAAATTGAAATCCCAAAATGAAACAGTCTGACAAGTGACACCTCATCTTAAAGATTTATTACGCAGAATACAATAGTGAAGTCAGAATTGGCATATCTTATTCCGTTCACAAACTGGAGCACTTTGAAGATGGATGTTACTTAAGATGTTCTTCACTTTCTGTTCTGACTTCAGACTGTTTCATCTTTAGAATTTTTGGATAATTTTTTACTTATTCGTATGATACCTACTGCTTCGAAAATTCGTTCATGCGATCATGCTGCATGCATGGAACGTTTTTCTTATTTGCATCACTAGTGGCTGCAGAATTATCACGCTCAACACCGACTGGATCCAGAACAGTAGTAGCACCTAGTAAGAAACTACGCATTCACGAGTTTATTATGTAGATCATATTTATGATGGTGGAGGTCCGAGAAAATGCCTCGAGGTTCGAACGTTACAGGGAGTAGTGATCCAAAATGGATTTCTTCATGACAAATTGTTCTTGTGTCTTTATTTACAACTCCAACTCACTCCCTCCTGGCTTTTAGGTATTGCTTTCCGTTTTACGTTCTTTTCTGTTTTCCGGTTCGGGAAAGGGGAAAAAGAAAGGGTCCCCCTTTGGAAGTTTGGATTTAAGGATTTCCATTCCCTGATTGCAGCGCAGCGGTTTTCCCCTCTATTCGTTGATCCCACGGATAGAAGTCTCTTATTTATATGCTCTCCCACTTACCCCGGACCTGCCTGAAGCATCCTTCGCGGAAGCGTTAAGCGAGGTTCCAGCCTGTAAATCTGCCTTCTGAGGGAACCGATAGCATCAATTCCAGTTAAATAACAGGAATGATCCTCTGGGACATTTATATTACGAGGGGAATCTTTGAACGCAGGTAGCAATAGTAATGATCTCAACTCATCAATATGTGAGTAAGTGTACCGACGATTGAGGAACGTCTTACTCTAGATAATGCAAGTGATATAGGTAATGCAGCGAGAGTCATTGTCAACTAACTTATTGATACTGAATCGACATAATATTATTAGCTATACAAAAGGCTGCACACCCTTTAAGGTAGTCTACAATAAAGCAATGATTCTGGAGAAAAAATTGCATCAGTAAGACTCACGAAAAAAACACTGATTCATGAAAATAATCAAGGATTACAGTATTTTGGAGAATTTTAAAACTTTTTAGAATATGAATTTTCCAAACATTGTTGACAAATCCTTAATGTAAATATCTTCGGTGATACCACATGGGTTATTTATAAACAACAATTTTATTTTT
Organism: Stenodema calcarata; assembly: GCA_963920205.1. Classification (NCBI taxonomy): domain Eukaryota; kingdom Metazoa; phylum Arthropoda; class Insecta; order Hemiptera; family Miridae; genus Stenodema; species Stenodema calcarata. The sequence continues at coordinate 27,577,974 of OY986049.1, read as the reverse complement.
TCTGATATTTGGCTTGCTAATCCATAAAACTCGAATGATCTAGTTATAATAATTTATTGACATGGCACAAGGTGGTCATGATAACCAATCCCATGACTTGTGGACAAGTACGGATGGTGAGTAGAAATCTGAATTCGTTCGTAGTTGAATAAATTTGAAAGGACAATCTTATGGTCATCTGAGACCAGAAACACTAGAAGAACAATTAGAGTCATGAATTCAATATGATGATGTATCTTAATACAAAACCTGACGAATAAAACAATGCGTGTTCAGTAAGCTGGTGATGTACCTTTCGAAAGCAACTCTGGATATTTAGGAGAGTTCTCCCCCTAAGTGGAACATATCCTCAAACTCTTCTAACTTGAGGGCGATTGTTTCATGTGCTTCCGCCATTAGCCCAAATTGGTTTCAAGTTTGACCGGTTACCTCCCCTGAATCGCCCGCTCCGCTCCGGAGAGTAAAAAGGTTTGATGCTTTCCAATCTCCGGAGTCGAAAACGAAGAAGGGGGAGGCGATGATTCTCTTATTACCCATTGCCATTTATTCGTCCAGTCAACGCAACACTCTCAAGAGCGAATTACAAGTTGACTGGATTAATGAAATCAAAAGTTCAATCACCAAGTTCACCAGCTCAATCAAACACATTTGAAAGTCTTGACGATTCAACGATCACTACTTATGTTAGCAACCAAAAATTTTTCCAATGAAGAAACATGATCTGAAAATTTTGGTAGCGTTATGAATTACCAGCCTATTACCAGCGTATATTCAAGAATGCAAAAAAGGAACTGAGTGTCCCTACACGATTTCCCCTTTAAAACGTCCAACAATTACACTCAGGTTAAAATCATGGTACTGTATACGACTCAGCCTTGCAATTCAATGCTCATCAATTCAATACTCATCAACATAATAACATAAACCGGATACCGTAACATTAGGGTCAATTTCATTGGCCTGTACTTGTTCTTCACCGCCGTCCATTTCAAAAAGGATTCGGTGGACATTTGCCCGTAATAATGACGAGTAATGAACCAAATATATACCCCTATTTGGTGAGATTGTACTACCTTATGATAATAATTATCATAAGGCAGTATAATATATCATAACTATTACAAAACTAACTGAAATAACTATTATAAACTATAATTCCATAATAAATAGAGTAATTAATCATGATAACAATGGAGAGCATGAGGACGAAAATATCATGACAGTTCATAGTATATTGTTTTATGAAGATGTTTTATTTGCATTGTTTTTGTAACATTCAGCCATACAATGTTAAATTTTATTTACACTTACATGGAGAAAATGTATATACCTATATGTATCTAATATTATCCGCAACTTACGTGGAGATAAAAAAAAATATATATACATTCAAGAAAACATAATAATTCCATTTCCTGGTAGGAGCATCTTACCGAATACAAAAACTACCTACTCAAAGTACGATATTACTTAAATTTATAAATGAATATATCTCTTGCCAGACTTCCACTTTTCTTACGGCCAACAAAGTACATAGTAAGATGATGATTATGTTAAATGGTTAAATGGTGCAAAGAACTGGAAATTTCAAGTTTAACATTGCTATTAATACATGCAAAAAACTAAAGAAGAGACGAAATTGAAACCCATATTGTGCTTTAGATGGGTTTTAAATGACTTCTTACATTTCTCACTCATGGAAGTGTTTTCCAAAATTGCCCAACTTCAAACTTGCCAATAACTGTTGTAATTTGCAGAGTTTAGCCGCTGGATGGAAAGAGACGAGGTAGGTTTGAATCGTGCAAGATAATAATATTATCTTGCACGATTACAATACATTACAATATATTATATTATAATATATTGTAATACATTACAATACAATAATATATTACAATACATTACAATATATTATATTATAATATATTGTAATGTAGTAACGAATGTTTTTCCCAACTTTTTCATATGATTTTTTCATTCAATATTATTGAATGAACAAATCATATGAAATTTACGATTTCATATGAAATTTACCATTTCCTCCCTCATTACCCTAATATACTCCCTAATAAACCATGGTACATTAAACACACATGTTGTGATACTACAACTGTTTCGGTTATCCTGTGAATTAAGGTTTACTTTCAAAATTCACTTCAAAATGAACTCGAAAACACCTCTAACACCCAACTACAATTTCACGTAGCATTCCTATATATACACCCTAATAAACCATGTTACATTAAACACACATGTTGTGATACTACAACTGTTTCGGTTGTACTATCATTGTCTTCTACATTGTCTTCTGTTTAACTCAGCTTTCCGTACATCTACGGTCGTGTGCAGGGCATGGAAATATTCGATAAATTGAGGGCTTTCCAACGAGTGGTGAACGATTTTCATGGGTTGGAAAATGAGGAAGTTACTTTTCGTCAACAGTTTTCGTGACGATTTTTTTGTTTGTGTGCCATAGCAAAGACATAAAATGTCAAAAGTTGGGAAAAACATTCGTTACTACATTACAATCATATTGGATTGTAATTTAGTTGCAATGTAGGCGAGTGTCCTATCTAACAATAACCATACAATGCTCTTTACACGAGATTTTTCATATACGGATTTTCCATAGAAAATATTAAATTTTGTCATTTATGAACCACGATTCCGATCAGCTTGTGAAATCACACTCTGGAAGGGGTAAATGAGAACTGCTGAAGAATCTGAACAAGAAGGATTTTCTACGAAGTATCCTTACAAAGTATCATTTATCATCATTATACGAGTTCCATTTTTTTTCCCTTCACATTTTGAGTTGCAAAGGAGCGAGCCGTTCCTTCATACATATCAAGCTTTAGATCTCCTCAATATTTGGCCTAAGAGATTGTAATATCAAAAGACGGGAAGGAGCTTTAATCCCGTTGCGTTTGAAAAAAGTCTCGCTACACTGTCGATTCGGGCTCAATCTTTTATTGAAAGCAGTACCCGGAGTTACTTCAAAGAAAACTCGACGCGTTCCGTTCAAAAGCCATTACCCTCTTCAGTGTCCCTTGACGTACGCGAACAATCCCCAACGCCCAATCGCCCAACGCCTTCCGACCCGTTTTTTTATTTTTTTGTCTATGTATTTTCTCTTTTTTCTCTATGACTTTTTTATTTCGCGAGAGAACGAGGGTCGTGCAAAGTCCAGTGAAACAGGGGGATATCAGTTGACGGACGCGCCTCGGGGTACGACCGCTCAGGTTGGTAGCAATAAGTGAGAAACCATGAATTAAACATGTTTCCCCCACTCTCGTCGCTTCCCTTCCACCCCACTATCACTTATACTGACCCCTTTGAGAGAATTATGCACAAAAACAGGATGGGGAAGTGCCTTTCAAAATTACCATAGTGCCGTCAATATATCAAGCTCATCTTTCATCACCTACCAACTATGAGCTGTACAACATCGATAGGTCATTTTTTTTTTTTTCACTTCCAACTTGTCGCTAATTTAGCAATTACATGGCCACTGAATTCATATAAATACACTCCTACCTAGGGATGGCAATCATACATCGATATTTTTCCATCGAAGTTTTCTGTATCGATGTTTTTGGAACATCGATGTCGGGGTTTCGATGCATCGGCACATCCATACATCGATGTTTCAATTTTTTTTTTTTGCCATAGGCTGCTGAATGTTCTAACGTTTTTCTCACATACCTAGGAATATTATTTCTGAATTTTTATTTCCTTTAAATGAAAATGTCAAGGCGTGTTGGCTGAAAAGTATCGATACTTCCAATATTTCTTCCGAATAGTATCGATACGGATATCTCCGATGTATCGGAAGTCTCGTGACGTCCCTTATAATAACCTTCTTCTTCTCTTCTCTTTTCTTGTCCAGACGCTGTAGCCTTATAATAACCTTCTTAATAATAATAATAGCCTTATAATAATCTTCTTTTTCCACTTCATTGTCTAGGCATCGCATGGTTTCGCTTTCGCTTCTCCTTCTCGTTTCTGGCTTCGACTCCGTTTCCTACCCCGTACGTTCACGTTAGGTATACTTACGATTTTTTTTTTCTTGAAACTGAATTATAATGGTAACAAATAAAATAAAACTGAAAATAAAAGTATTGTTCTTTTTCAGAGCTTATCATTTTTTCTTTCCGTCTTGCATGAAAAAAAAGAATAGAAATAAAATTCAAAATTGATTGGAAACCATCGATACATCGATGTTTTTTTTTAAACATCGATTTTTTTCCATCGATGTTTTTGGGGTCCGATGTTTTTGGAGCATCGATGCCGGCCTGTCGATGCATCGGTGTTTTCTTTTTTTTTGGTCATCCCTACTCCTACCTTCTTTAGACTTGTCATTTACTAGAGCCACGTGATATTAAATATTGTTAAATCAAAACCCCTTATTAGACCTCCATGTCCATAATGTGCGTAGGTAATGAACTTAACAAACACCCCAAGAACTCACTGAAATAACGTATTTTGATTAAGGGAACACTCGGGTTGTACATAAAAACATCTTTGTATTAAAACATCTATTAAATAATCCACGTTATGCAGTTATACAATACTCGTACAAAGATGTTTTTAGGTCAATGTTTCTAATCAGTCCTTTCATCAACTTCTGAGGTTTCAAATTTTAGGTCTTAGTTAAATAAAATAGAAAACAGATACGGTATTACACTTATCGTGACTGAGTGTCACAACGACGAACACCGACCTACACATGACAAAATTAGACGATGTGTCAGGTTGACTTACTCTCCCGGGAAAAGTCATCGATATTTTTTAAAGAATAATCTGAGTTGTGTATGTAGCAAAGTGCTGTTCGAATCAGCTGAGCTCGTATGAAAATTGCCCCGACAATTGGCCTCGCGATTCACTCGCATGTTGACGACTTTTGATCTGCCCCAACTTTGAGCCCTCATTGTGAACGAACGTCTGGTCGGTTGGTGAACCGACTTGGTGAAGAAGACTATGGCGAAGACTGGCGCAGCTGAATCTGCTGTGAAAAGGTGTCTGCAGAAAGCTATTACTGACCAAGCATCTTAGAATCATCCCTTTCTCCATCGCAATGCAGAACACCCGACAACAGGCGACTCTAGCTAATAATATCATTCTACTTTAGCTCAGGTTGAGGACAGTCTTTGAACAACTAGCGCCGTCTTCTGAAGAGGAGGTAGAAAAATATCAAGACAAGATGATACAACGGGGAGGCTTCACCAACCAGTTTGGACCAAGGACTATCGTCAAGGTACTCCCAAATGGTCCAAAGTGTTGGGCGCTCAACCGTATGAGGTCACAACCTCGAAGAAACTCAGCTGGAGGCGCCATATTGATTAGTTGTGGTCTGCAGACGGATCTGGAGAGGAGGGAGGCGTCATGGGTATTACCGAGACTCAGATTGACCTGGAGTTCTCCAAAGATACAGAGATCCAACCATCCACTCCTCAACAACCACTCCAAAACAGACCATACCGACGTCTACTGAGCACCAACATTCCGGTTCTCTACTTCAAGCTCCAAACGCTCATTCCAGTCCTCTTCAATCGAATTTCGGTGAAAATTCGTGTAATAACATATCTACCCAAAAGGCAATTTTATGTGAACTCAAGTTGGTAGAATGTTAAGTTCGAACCATTGAAATCGCCTAGTTCTCTTGAACCATTTTGAACGTACTCCAGTGACAGGAGTCGTGGAAAGTCGGAAGTGTGGGGAAGTCGTTTATCGAGCTAACGAGGTTTCGATTTAAGCATCTTTCGCTTGTTAAAGATAGAAACTCAAAGTGGGAGTAGTTGAAAAGGGAGGAAGTGGAGGACGGGCCCACCGCAGAACAGAGATAGAAAGGTGAATAGTGTGAATACGAATATCATGAAAGGTGTACCCGATAGATGACTGCGGAGGGGTCGGGGGTACGTCACAGATTGCGGGAGGCCTTCCCGTTTTGATTAACACGGGAGCAGGGTTCGGTTTTCCTCCCGGTCAGACCAACTTTGGAGCCTAATGGAGTCAGATACCACTCCCTCCCCCTCATTATTTTATGCACCTCGATGATGACATCGGGTTTTCAAAGCCGCACATAATCAACGCTTGGACCTTCCGGTAACCGCATGTTCTCCCATTGAACCCACTACACCAAAAACGAGTTCTCCCTGTGGTTTTAAATTCTATGAGCCCACCATAGTCTTTACTCAACCAATATACTCTCTATATACCTTCAAACAATACAACGATAAACTGTCAGTCGTGCATCGCAGTTGGTTTCACGTGATATCGTTTAGAGATTTTCGCTTTGAAAGTGAACCGGGCAATTCTCGTTACAAACGATATGTGCTGCTTCAGCTTTATCGGTGTTATTTATAAAATTGAGAAACCTACGCACTCATAAACCGCTGTATGAATTTATGACAAGGTTTTCTGACGCTACAGGACATGTGACAGCTGAGGGGAGATCACAATGTAAATCGCGTTGTGCTCATGGATCGAACAACCTCAAACATGAGACCTGCTCTGGATGTTTATCGTCCTCTTGGGATTTGCCTCCGTCACATCACGTTCCCCCGCAAAGAGGCGGGAACAAGAGGGATAGACGGCCCGTGATAAACCCTGGAAGCGGCGCGGTTTCGAGGGAGGACTTGAAAACCCGGAGGGTTACCACGAAAAAAAAACGAACTAACGCTTATGGAAGAGCCACGACGGCCTTGGAGGATATGAGCTTCAGTTAAAGGACTTGGGAGTGACACGGGGTTAAAGGTGACGTCTGAGGAAGGAAGAAGGAGGTGATGAAAGAATTATACGTCGCAAAGAAGATAGCGCTTGCTTAGGGGGAAGGCCCATAAAGAAGGTCCTCGTGGTATCGCCTTGCTCTGAAGATTAGGAGCTCCCACCTACCTCCGGTCGCCGCGCTCTTATCTGCCCCAACCGCATCGCCTCACATTTTTACCACTGGATAAATAAATCTGGGGATCAATTCATCGTTTTCCATTTCAACGGCAAAAAAGGTCTGTCCTTTCCCTATTATTTCTCCATTAACCAGTAGTAGGTACAGGTACCTAATGGTCTTCCCAAGAATCCAATAAAGACCTCAACGCATTTATTCGATTGTAATCCATCAATTACACGGCTCGGCTCAGAATCTATACAACTAAATTTAGAGAGATTTAGAGACGATTTTCGTGTTCCTTGGGCATTTTCGAAAAATTTCACTACAGTTTTTCGTTTTGCGTGAAATGGAGTCTAACCATGCCGATTTTGAATTTGGTGTCTGTCTGTATGTTTGTCTGTCCTTCAATCAGGCAAAAACGGCTCAATGGGTCGGACCATTCTCCCTTATTTAAATGTTTCCGTGATCGAGGAAGGACATAGGGGGTTCACTTCTAGATCCGATGCATAGGAGTGAGTGTTTATGGGGAAGCCGAAATATAAAAATCCTAAATTCCCGAAAACGGCTCAATGGATCCAACTTTTCTCTCGTATTTAAATGTTTCTGTGACCGGGGAAGGACATAGGGGGGTTCACTTCCGGATCCGATGATAGGGTCGGGGATTATGAGGAAGCCAAAATATAAAAATCTTAAATTCTTTCTTCCCGTGAGACATATGAATACTATTTTTGGTATTTAATGTTATAAGGGTGTGTAAAGGACATAATCCGTAAAGCGACAGGTAAGAGTGGCAGATGGATCCATCACGAGTTCTGCCCGTCTAGGACAGGTAACAGAGATAGATGGACACACCCCGAGTTCTGCCCTTCAGAGACGGACCCGACAGCTAGTTTAGTATAAAATAAATGAAACCGAACCTAAGCACTGTGCACAATCGGACACGAAATGGAAAGTTGCGGAGACCATAATGATTTCCAAACCGGGAAAATCTGAGCCAATAACCTATTTGAGAAGTTACTACTTGAACGACTGAAGGCTATCATTGAAGACAGAAATTTGATTCCACATCACCAATTTGGATTTAGAGAACACCACTCCACAATAGATCGAGTTCACCGAATCACTAACATTATAGAAAAGGCCTTGGAAGGCAAAATATGAGACAAGGTTTGGCTCGAGGGCCTTGAATACAAATTGCACAGGGATCTCCCACGAAAGTATTACTTACTCCTTAAGTACTATATTCAGAACCGACATTTTAGAGTAAAGCAACATGATCCAGCTTGAAGCCTACAAAAGCTGGGGTCCCGCAAGAAAGTGTTCTAGGTCCCGTACTTTACCTTTTGTACACACTCATTTACTCATCAGAAACAACTTATCATGTAGGTTTGGATGTTTCTTGGAAGAAATGTTTAAAATACGACAGAAACTTCGAGTTTGAAGTCAGTCGAAAAAGTCAAAATCATAAGGCTTTGGAGAATTCTGAGGGACCTTTCCAAATAAATACCATGTATTTATTACAGATATGTCATATCTATTGGTGAGAAACTATACCGTGAGACACTGCAGGGATTCTAGAGGTGTGAATACTGGTAACGCTCAGCATGGCTACCTACTCACATATGGTATCTCAGTGTACCTCGAATAGTGCATGTAAATATCTCCGATTCAAATTTCATTTAAATATATTTAAATGGCAGTATGCTTTCTATGTATTGGAGAAATGTCATCTATGACATACGAACTGAACAGTTACTGTCAATGACGATATACGACGATGTATGACGATAAGTATATTATTTCAACGAATCCATCAAATTCTCCGAATAACAGAATAATCATTTCATACTGGCTAGAAGAACATCATACAATTTACAAAATTTGAAGAACTGTTGATAAACGTTGTTGGATGGTAAGTACACTGAGGGAAGCGGGCACCAGTAAATTTAGGGTCTTACCAATTTTTGTTTCATCTCCGTTAACAAGTTTTGTTTAATTTATCTATTTTTATTTTTTGAGAAAACGAAGTATTGAGTATTTATTATTAAATAAAATTGTAAAAACTGTAGAGTTTTCTGCTCTGAAATATCGGAATATTGACTCCATAACGATCTGAATGCTTAACATTGATGTGGGAGGAAATACAACCGTATCTAAGCATCATGGCAACTATTATAAATTTGTCTTCAGATCTGCTACCGATTCGGTTACACCAAATTACTTACAAAAATTTGGATTATAGAGTTGTACCTGGGTAAACAATTAACAACATTCGTAGGTTGAGCTCTCCGGACGAGAATTTGACATGATACATAATACATTATGACTATTATTTTCAATGAAGGTAGAAGGAAAATCAGTACCTACCGTTGATTTCGTGACGTGAAAGGCAGAGGACCCGGCCAAGGATATTATTTCTTTGTAAAACCATTTAATGATTTATCGAACAAATCGATTACCAAATCACGTTTCCATAGTCATACATCCAACGAAATCTCGTAGCTGTCGAAAGAGCTACACGTGCTCCGTGAATTGTAAAGTGCGGAACAGACCAGACATCAATTTGAGGCAAAAGCGCTGACAACTGTATCGTTGACAAGCCCTCAGCTATGGGAGCATCCCTGCCCTACAAAGAGGCCCGTCATACTGAAGGTTATTGTTCTCCAAATGATTGTAGTTTTACAGCGTTGGCGCCCTGGCTACCTAGAAATCTAAGACCAGAAAGAACTGGTGTAAGTTACGTTGAATATAATGACTGCTCAAATTTCTAGTCGCACCAACCTAACCCGTAATTGATTACAATAATTGGAAAAAAACTACTAGTAACAGGATTTTGGGCCCAATATTTTTGGGCCCAAGACCTTTGGCGACGGTACCAAGCGTCAATTTGGTAGTCTTGTCTTGGTATCGTCTTCAGTTTATGCAGTCCGTTGCATTTATCAAAAATTGGACTGGTTGACACTCAATGGTACTTATTTAAGGATCGCTAAGGGAACGTTTTGGAGCATCTGGAGATACTGTACCGATAGAGAGACGGTTGTAAAGGTCCTAGACCGTCACAAGAGTTCGATGCTGTAACAATGAAGTATACGTTCACACTTCTAAAAATTGATACAAACTGACAGTTCATTCTCATTGGCTAAAGTTTAAAAAAGACGAAAAAAAAACATTACGTCGTTGAAAATATTGATAGTCAAAAATAAACTTTGATTTCAAGGAAAGCAGACCTGATATAAAAGTATTGGGCACCACTCAAATATGTAGATGCTGTTTGATTCTTCCTTGGATTCTTCCAGCTATTGTAGCTCCGCAGGTCAACATTTTGGCTGGTTGAAGGTGGCCCATCACAAAATCAGTGCTTATTCATTGTACAAGGACCTGCTCATGAAGTTATGCATGGGGAATGCCGTTGCACGGTCTTGACCCACGTCCAAAATCTCTCAAGATTGCCAGCGGTTAAAGGGTTCAGTGACTCCTTTACGGTGATATATCGCTGTAGATAAATACCGGCAGTATGGTGAGTACAATGGGCCCACCAGAAGGAAGTAGGCGATGTCCTCTTTTGTCTGTAGATAGCAGTGTATCCAACGTTGAGAACAGTCAATCTTGTAGTCCATATTTTTATGGTAGAAGAGGATTATATCCTTTATCGCAAACCACTCCTCGGCTGTTACCCGCTCAACCTGCACGGTTTCTTATCCCCAATGTTGAAGGTCTGTCTAAAACTGCAATAAAAAGGATAATACGATATCATCTCGGAGCATCTGGAGACACCGTGCATCAAATGGTGCATCAAACACGTGAGTTCGTCAAAACTCACTATCTTTAAGAAGAAGAAAGAATGAAGAATCTCGAGGAAAAGGTTTCACAAGATTAGGTCACTAGGAAATAATCTCCATTTCATATAGGCGATCGAAGGAGTGGGAAATATCCAGCAATGTCACTTTCAATTTAGCAATGAGAGAAATACATGATTTGAAAAAACAAAAACAAAAAAACAACGAAGAAGAAGTTATACCTACACGTTGAATCTTCTATTTTACGATACTTTATGGTATTAATTTTAATAAAATAATTATAACTCATCGAGTCATTATGGAAATTAGTCCACAGCTCGCCAAACTTTGCGACGCGTAAGTGTGGAGTGTTTGGAAGTTTTGGGTGGACCCTCGCATGTGTTTGAGTGAAGTTTTGGAGTTTTCCAATTTGGGAGGACGTGCCTCACAACCCCGATCGCCACCCCGTACAAAGACACTTCATTAGAGGCCAATTAATTTTCCGAGAGCTTTCCAGAGAAGAAGAGAGAAGAAAAAAAGAAGAGTTTTCCTAAGTGGCCGAATAGAGGGAGTGTAAGTGCGAGGAGTTGGAACATGGCGAGAACGTGGGGCTTGCGGGTTTGAAGAACTGAGCGAGAGAAGGGGTTGAGGGAAGAGGGTTAACAGCGGGAAAAATGTTGAGTGTCGGGTCGCAGGTCTGAATACAAAGGAGATAAGACAAATAGGTCGACCTTCCCTGTGGAGATGAGACCTAAGACTGTTGGAACACGCACTCCACTCTCGAATAATACAATCTCAGATATATGTGCAGCGGAGTACCGAACTTCCGAGTCTTCTCCCTTGTTAGAGGCAAGTTTGAATGAAACCGGCGCGAATAGAGCGGGGCCGTATGACGGTGTTTCGGAGCTAAAAGTTAAATGGAATCTTTGGTATTGGGTTTAGTCTTTCAAACCCACTCGTGTCAATTCGCAAAAGCTTTCCATCTCAACTTTGCCACCAAATTTTTGATAACTGTGAAGAGGTGAACAACGATCGTTCAATTTACATTCCATCTTGCACATACCAACACTTCACAATAATTTCATTCCGATCTTCTTTATAGTACTCTCCTGGTATTCAATCCATCACAATTGTAATTATTCACATTTCAATCTTTTTACCAGATTCCCACTAGAAGTTTGAGTAAGGGCTGGTTTCACCAATAAACCATGAACTCGGTTTATTGGAAACCTAGTTCAACGTAAACGATGGATTGATCTCAGATCGAAAAGTTTTGGGTTTCACCAAGTTGAACGAGGTTCTAGGATCGGCGTTCACATTGAACTAAGATCATTGAAAACCAAGTTCGAGCAGCTGTTAATCCGCGGTTTGAACTCTGAATGTGAAGGCAGGGGTCTGATTATTCGTTAGTTCGATGGTTCGATAAGGTGATAACGAGGTTATATTGCGGGTGTCTGCTGTTTTGATGAATGCGGGAACGAGTAGCCTAGCTTTCCGTTTCTATTTTTCCGGTTAGTAGCTACGTATTCGTGTTCGGAACAAATATGCCTGAGAACGTACGTAGATGGCGTAGGGCTCCCTTAGACTACTAAAGTTATTTTTCACAACGTTTCGTGTAAATAATGCAAAGTTCATTCGATTGAATATTGTGCATTTGACCTCAGGATGATGCTCACAACCAAACAAGCTTACCGACACTTGAAAACTCTGTATTCGGAATCAAAGCTCTTCACTCCAACGGAACACAGTTGGGCCGAACCGTTTCCGCCGTTGTATTTATTTTCGGACCGATTCGAAAACTCACTCAAACGCAGTCACAATACGTAACCTCCCGGCTCTTATGTTTCATTTGGAGCGCCAATATTATTGTTTGTTCGTCGCATGGGGAAAATAAACAGGAGATCGAGTTTTCAGCGTTAGCTCACACTAATACGGTGGGTCCAGTGTTACATCTGGAACGACTGATAAAGAATTCAATCAATTTTTTCATTATTGCTTCAAATTGAAATTTTACAAAGCCTCGAACATAAAAGAAAAATCTGAAAATGCTGCAAATGTTTTCACAACGGCTTATAAATGATCATCTGTACAGATCGCACTTCTGTCTAGGTCACTATATCTTTTTTTTCCATTTTCAATGATACAAAATACACGTTTATAGTACCTATTACAGGAAATATCTCCCCAAGATGGGCCACAATGCCCGTGATAGGGGTACATTTCAGTACGTAACCAACGCAAGTAGACACTGGACAATAATATGTAGTTGATAATTTTATCTGATGGCAAAAGGCAAACTATAAAATAAATATAAAATGTAGGTAACTTTCCAAAAACCTTTCTCATGAAGTTTATTGATAATTAGTTGAAATAAGCTATTCCTGCATAGTAGTAGTGAGTTTGTGCAAATATAGTTTTAGAAAGTGGTAGTTCTAAATTGTAGATTTCCTTAAATCTAGTGTTTTTTCGTGATTTGGTATTGTTGTTTTTTTTCTTTAAGAATTTGTTTAATATTCGACTTTTGTAATAATAGGTCTGTGTTTCCTAGTTTCAATTTATCCAGCAAAGGTTGCGATTGCTCTCTTCTGTTTTTTTGTTGAATATTGTTCTTACTTTCCAGTTACATGCTTTTCTGTACTGTATACAATATCCTTGTGAGTCCTCCAACTGCAATGAAAAATTGGAGGAATGGCCTAAAATATGATTAGAATAGGATGGCCAGATTGTAATCGATCGGTCTCAACATCAAAATCTATTCACATTGGTACCCGATAATTTAATGGTACTCCATTTAATTTAAGTTCCATGTAAGTTTCGCATGGGCTACCATCAAGGTTGGTGGACGAGAATTTGATCAAATTTGTATGTTAGAGGTAAAAGATTGTTCGATAGATCAAATGGATCATGAGAAAAAAAATTCATGAACGGAAAGCGGCGAATCCCCTAGATCGAGTTATAAGGCTTGCTATGCATGAAGAGAAGGATATAACCCTACTTAGGTATAGCATCGTCTACTAGACAGCTACACCCCCATCTTCTCAGCTCCATCTTCTCCCTCCAGTGTCGTCTTTCTGCGTTATTCCAATATTTATCATGTATGCTTATACAGCATCTTATGACAAGATGCCGTTTGTATACAACAAGTATATTGTAAGGATTTTTATATGAAGGGACATTACGAATCAATATGATACAGACACCAGTACCCAAACCAGTACTTGTGTGGTTGATAAAACCAAAGAATTATAGGTTAAGCTATATTTATAATTTTATATTGAGGAGTTATTGGCGAAAATCCGAAAAATGTCCCAATTTCCGAAAACCCGAATTAGCACAGCTTCCCGAGGGTTGCGAATCAGGATTCGGACTGCCAGTAATGATCCAAAACCCATATTCAAAAATCAGTAGTACTCCATTTAATGAAAGTTCATGCCTTTTTTGTGTACTTTCGCCTGGGCTAAGATATTTGAAATCTGTTTTACTTTTATGGTTATTGGTGATTTGGAAGCACAATGAGTTTATTTATTAAATCTCAGTAAGATTGGATCTATATAATGTACATTTACATATATTATTTTTAATAATTCAAGGTTGGATTTTGAAGCGCTCTGACGCGGGAATTTTGTTGAAAAACATTTCAACAGTCGTTGCAGTCACTCACAATTATGAACCCCGCATTGCCTAGCTAGATTTTTCGATGTCATCAATGGTAGAAGAAACATAGTCACATACGTTGAATAATTCATACGTTTGGCGGACAAATAGGGCTCATATTTTGGGTTCCATCGTTTATAGGACGTTGTAACGTGATTATACTTGGTGGGATACTTTGAATAAGTTACTTTGAAAATATTCTATACCACTAAACTTCGTAAGAATTTTGTATTAGCCGTCCCTAAAATTAGACTAAGCTTCGCTGCCACACTGAATCTCGCAGAATCTCGTATTTGCCATAGGAAGTAATTTTGACAGTAATTTAATGATGTAATTTTACAGTATTGGAAGAAGGTTAGATATTATTAACGAACTAAAGTAAGTTGGTGGGTGTCTCTTCCCACCAATCTCGTCGAAATATGTGCACATTGAATAATATTATGCTGTATGACGCTGGAACCTACGTTGGATAAATATTTAGTTAATTTAGTTTAATGAACGATAAAACCATTGAAGATAATCGGTGTAGGAATATGCGATAAACGATGCATCGAAGGGCGGCGGCGATTTGACGAAGCGGAATGTACAAGTCACATACTAGGCCGGCGCTTTCACGTTCAAGGAAGCCAATCCGCGACAATCCAATAAACAAAGCTGTCTCCCAAATTAGACTAAGCTTCGCTGCCACGCTGAATCTCGTAGAAACGTGGTAAAACTGACGATTGAATTTCTTCTCTCATAATGCGACAGTCACACTACCTGCCAAGTACTTCGGATAAGGGCGGGCGTTAATTTAGATTGATCATAATAAAGGGCGCTCCTCATTTTAATGGCAGTTGCATCGTAACCCGTTGACTACGATGGCCGCCCAGTGATCGCCCTTGACAGAGATCGATGATAATTAGACGTGAATACAATGGAGCAAATCGAATGATGTTCCTCGTACATTTCACCCGTATTTTCCACTAATAGTGAGGATGGTGTAGGATAGTGAGGATAGTGAGCATAGTGTAGGTTAAAAAAAAAAAAAAAAAAAAAATAGATGCCTTAAAAGTTATGTGATTACCCCATTTCACACCATAGATATGTCATTTTTGGAAAGAAGGGCTCAAGGGCTACAACTTTTACCTCTGAAATGTTTTGCTCAGATCAACCGTTTAGGCAGGGATTTGAGCCGTCTTTAAACAAACACACACGGTCTGACCAAATCACTATGCGAGAGGTTAGTTTTGTTATTATTACCAGTATATTTCATATACTATTTTTTATATACTAATTTAATTTTAATATTCATGTAGGTACTAAGTTTTATATATAAAACTGAACATTTCAGGAAATTCATTCATTCATTTGAAATATCATAATGTGAACAATTTGATTATCTACAGCTCATCTGTAAGAAGTAAAACTCCTGATTCCTCTCAAATAATCACTCCCCTCTCCCTATTCCCTACTACTCAAATAATAGAACCGTTATACGGCCTTCGTAAAAAGTAGAATCACCGGTGGATTCCAACTCTATGACGGAGGTTTTCTCACAACCCACGAACCGAAGAGTTCAACGAACAAAATAATAAAAGTTTCAGAAAACCTAGGAGGCAATCAGAAGAAACTTTCTCACGTAAGTCCTTTCTCAATAGTGGGCTGTTTAACTGAGAGGTTTCGGCCTATATCTGATCTCCATTTCCGTTACTAACCTACTCTCAGGAAATTTAGAATGTGTGAGTCAAACATTCAAATGTGTGAGTTATCGGTCATCAGATCAAGTTCAACCGTTATGAAACAAAATAACAATTTTATTCAATGAAACACGTGGACGCGTTTTTAGCTTTAGCGTTTTTATGCTACAAATCCTCAATGTGGCTCATGAAATTTCATTATTTTCGACACTGAATCAAGTGGTGATATCAGTTTGTTTATTGGACGTGATTAAACTAGAATTACAGCCTGAAACATGGTCGTTTTTAAGGTAAATCACCTTATCCAGGCTCTCGATAATTTTAGTTTTAGTTATATGAGTTTTAAGAAGGATAGTCAGAGAAAACATGAATGTTATGGCACCAAAAGCGTTTCAGGCGTTCAGTGTCTGATTGAAATTGTGTGATCGTGGCACAAAAATGTGATCGTTGAATTTTTTGTACAAAATAAAGGGACGTTACTCCGATGAGTTTTTGGTTTATTATCTTCAATAATGAACCATTGGAATCGCCCAAAGAAAAAAAAATTTTAACCCCCCCTCAAAATTTGTTGGTTTACGTTTCAAGATAAGTAGATTCAGAAAATCGAATTAAAAAAAATCCGTCCGTCCGCCGTACGCCGTACGCCGTCCGCCGTCCGCCGTCCGAGGCACTTTGCCCAGTTAGCGTTGAGTTAAAATTATGAAATTTGGTTTCTGGGTTTGGACCAGCCCCACAATGATCCACGAAACTTTTCATAACCCTAGGTCAAGGGGAAGGGGTTCAAAACGAATTTTGAAATGTTGAAAATTCCATATCTCGAAAAATTCCCATCAAACGGTATGTTTTTTATTTCATATTTAGATAGAGTTTGTTCCGTAGAATTTTTTAAGACCATCTGCAGCTTTGTACGACCAGCCGTTCGTTCACAATGACGGCTCAAAGATTGTGCCTCACAACCCGATCGTGAATCAAACTGTTGAAATACAGGTCCATTTTCATACTAACAAGCTCTTTGGAACATCATATGGCTTAAGTGATGTCGAGTTTGTTGTTCTGAGGTGCGTTTCGTGCTACGGAAATGAAGGTAATTTCGAATGTTTGTTGGTAGGTACTTCTTTTATAGAAAAATTATTACCGACGTAGTATTAAAAACCCCAGCATTATATCGTATTAATTAATCACAATAAATACGAATTATCAATACCTAACAATAAATTATAATAATTTTCAGTAGGTTTATTTCATATTTAGATAGAGTTTGTTCCGTAGAATTTTTTAAGACCATCCGCAGCTTTGTACGACCAGCCGTTCGTTCACAATGACGGCTCAAAGGTTGAGCCTGTCGACGCGATCTTGAATCAAACGGTTGAAATACAGGTCGATTAAATACAGGTCGACTCGATTTTCATACTAACTAGCTGTTTAGAACATCATATGGTTTTAGTGATGTCGAGTTTGTTGTTCTGAGGTACGTTTCGTGCTACGGAAATGAAGGTAATTTCGAATGTTTGTTGGTAGGTAGGTACATACTTCTTTTATAGAAAAATTAAAAAGTATTAAAAAGTATTAAAAACCCTAGAATTATATCGTATTAATTAAATACAAATTATTAACATTTAACAATAAATTATAATAATTTTTACTAGGTATCTACTTGATAAACTTATTAATAATTAGTGATAATTCATAATAATAATTAATCTAACATTAAATGTTAATCTAAATTAATCTAAATTTTAGGATATAGACATTTAGAACTAGTGATCTAGACAGAAGGGTGATCTGTAAATTCTTGACACAACGGTTCATTATCTTCTTTGCACAGATCACCCTTCTGTCTAGATCACTAGGTCTAAATGTCTAGATCCTAAATGTTAGATTAATTATTATTATCAACTATTTCTCATTGCAAACCTGTTCATTGTGTACCCAAGATCCTTCCCTAAAAGACCTGGCAGCGGGAAATATTATTCAACATGGTTTGAAAAGGGAAAAACAAGTTTTGTAAAAAATCCCAATGCTCTAGGTAGTAGTCGATACCAGTGACCAACATTTTCTTCAGTAGTCGACATGGTTTTGCACTAGTAGTCGACCTACATGTGTTAGAAGTCGACAGTATCACTTGAGTCAGTAGTCGACAGGTTTCGTCATTCCATCGTTTTCGAATTTTACGAAATCTAAATAAAATACATTCAACTGTGATAAGATGTAATAAAGTAGTTATCAGACTTTTTATTTGCAAACAGCTCATTATCAGTCTCAAATTGCAATAAGTACTTAAGTAAAAAGGTATGAAAACAATTGTCGAAAACTCATTGTCAGAAAATTGACATTACCATTATTATTGGGCTTAGGTACCTATTTACATATTTTTTTGACATTTTCATGTCTTTGCTTTGGCACATGAACTGAAACGGGAAAAATTTGTTCCCTTGATTCACCCTTTCCCTCAGATCACGTCAGAACACAAGCGACCGGCGGGCCATTACGTCAGAGCCTATGACGCACGAGCGTATGACGTAAGACGGCTGGCAGGAGGCTAACTAGTACGTCAGAGCCTATGACGCACGAGCGTATGACGTAAGACGGCTGGCAGGAGGCCAACAAGTACGTCAGAGCCTATGACGCACGAGCGTATGACGTAAGACGGCTGGCAGGAGGCCAACAAGTGCGTCATAGCCTATGACGCACGAGCGTATGACGTAAGACGGCTGGCAGGAGGCCAACAAGTACGTCATAGCCTATGACGCACGAGCGTATGACGTAAGACGGCTGGCAAGAGGCCACTAGTGCGTCAGAGCCTATGACGCACGAGCGTATGACGTAAGACGGCTAGCAGGAGGCTAACTAGTGCGTCAGAGCCTATGACGCACGAGCGTATGACGTAAGACGGCTGGCAGGTGGCCAACAAGTACATCAGAGCCTATGACGCACGAGCGTATGACGTAAAACGGCTGCCAGGAGACCAACTAGTGCGTCAGAAGCTATGACGCACGAGCGTCAAGGGGAAGGGTTTCAAAACGAATTTTGGTACGACATGGTATGACTATGGTTTGGTATATTATTGTATGTATGATTTAGTATAGTACAGTACGGTATGATAGGAAAGAAATGGTATGAGTACGGTGAGAATATGGTATGGTGCCGATTTGCAACACAGTCTGGTATAGACAGAAGGGTGATCTGCACAAGGAAGATAATAAACCGTTGTGTCAAGAATTTGCAGAGTTTTTGCTATCCCTCTTCATATCGAAATAAAAATGGTGGGACGTTCACCACCCTGTATATCCCCTTGAACAGGTGATGACCACTATCATCTAGGCGGTGTCAATGACGGAACAATTCACACTCATCAGAGTTGTCCATGAATCGTACCTGATTAGTTTAGTTCCCACAATATGAATAGTTTTGTCCACGATCTTTTCATTGATGAGAAGCAGGTAGCTCCATTTCATTAGCTAGCTTTAGCTGAGTTTTGCTTTTGTTTCATAAACAGGATGTTGTCCTTCTTACCCTCATTTATAATTTCCTTGAACGATTTCACTGTTGAAGTGACCAAGCTCAGAGAGTTTTTAAAAAAATGTATGAAAGTGTCATGGGAAAGCTCCTTGATTTACGAGATAAACAAAAAGTAATCTGTTAAGTTGTAACGAACAGTTCACCATGGCAGTAACTGAGTTTTAACTTGTACCTAACCTCCCTTCCCGCCCCTATCAAACTGCTCGAAGTGCGCCACCAACCTACGCTTCTGATGTTAGTTAGGTTCTTTGATTAACGCTTAGCAGGGTGGGAAGGAGGGTTTTAATTGGTTCCCGCTGCAGTTTGGACTTTTCCGCGTCGATTGAGGCGATAAAGTGAATTCCCAAGAGTGCCGTCAGTTTTTCTGAGTCGACCGAGGGAGTCTTTCGAAGGGTAGAATCGCTGTCGGAGGAGCTTTAATTGAGCCCAAGCAGGTGTTATGAATGACCTGTAAATGAGAAGAAGTCAAGCGAGATTCTAATCTAAAAATAAAATTATTTCTGTTTGATGAAGAGGTTTTAGTTATCTAAAAATATCTCCGACCTCCTATTCCAAGCCAAAAGCAATATAATATCCAGCTATTCAGGGGCAGCTGCAAGCCAAATATCTCGAAGTGACAATAGACAGCCTGCTGAAATGGGACAAGCAAATTGAGAAATTTTCAGCTAGACTGCGAAAATGTATATTCTTTTCTCCAGCTCGAGTAGTATTCTCCCCAAATATCTACGAAGGCAATTTTACTCTGCTATTTTTCAGTCAATCCTGTTATATGGGCTACCGGCGTGGGGTAGTGCTTATCCCCCCAAAAACAACTCCGTTGTAAAAACTGGCCCGCCAAAAAACCTCAGCCGCAAAAAGGAATGATATCCATTTTGCCCGCCAGCCACATATATAGGATGCTCGGTGCTTCGCACCTCGCTGTTGAGTATGCATATAGAAACCTGATCCTCATACCCCTAACCTCCACCGTCAATGTTTTCCTGTTCCCTGTCTCCATCCCACAACCTCCTCTCACCCTTAGTCACCCTCGGTTTCACCTAATATGTTTCCTCTGTCACACCAGCAGGGAGCTTTACGCTTCTTTCAATGCTGTTGGCGGGAGCTTTTTGCCAGATGAACAAGCCTGAATTAAAGCATTACTATATTATAAGTATTACTGGTGGTCACGAGTAATCAGTAGTGGTACACCTATAATGAAGTAATGCTTCAATTCAGGCTTGTTTATGTGGCAAAAAGCTCCCGCCAACAGCATTGAAAGAAGCGTAAAGCTCCCTGCTGGTGTAACAGAGGAAACATATTAGGTGAAACCGAGGGTGACTAAGGGTGAGAGGGGGTTGTGGGAAGGAGACAGGGAACAGGAAAACATTGACGGTGGAGGTTAGGGGTAGGAGGATCAGGTTTCTATATGCATACTCAACAGCGAGGTGCGAAGCACCGAGCATCCTATATATGTGGCTGGCGGGCAAAATGGATATCATTCCTTTTTGCGGCTGAGGTTTTTTGGCGGGCCAGTTTTTACAACGGATCTGTTTTTGGGGGGATATCACATCTTTTTGCATGGCTAGTTTTCGAGTGGTACTTATACAATACGGTTCAACAACTTATACAATACAAAAGTACCTACGAGGTAACTAGTAAATGTTTTCCTAAATGAAGTTTTATCCTAGTCCAAATTTAGTAAAAAATTAGTACGCCTACTAATTTGCCTTTTGTTTCTTGTTTTTGTGACAAGAATAATTATTTTTTGGAAATTATTGTTTGTTATCTGAAATGTGTTTGAAAGTAGTTTTTAAATTTTTGCGAATTGGTTAAATATTACCTAGTTTTAAATTTTTCGATTAATTAAAACAATCAACAATTTAAAAACAATTATTAAAATTTAATACAATTATTCTTATTATTACATTTAAAAAATAGAAAGCATTAGAAATTTGAATGAATTTGAATTAGAAATTTTTTGAAAATTTGTTGCATTTTTTCTTGGGGATTGTGCAAATTTTTGTTGTTGAGAATCATTACAATAATTGTAATTATTGGTGTCGAAGAGAAAGAGGAAAGAGAAAGTTTGCAACTGGTAAAACGCACGTTTTTATACCAAAAATCGCGAATAACTCGAGAACCGTTGGGAAAAGTGCCAAAGTGCGCTACCCTAATTCGAAAGCCCATAAAATTTCCTATCGATCCATAAACAGGCGCCACTCTACGACAATTTTTCTGACCACCGTTCAACTTTGATGTTTTCGGAAATTAGCCAAATCAGTAGATGTGGAATTTATTCACGTATTTTTAGCTGTGGATTAGTCAAATCGATTGAGATTTAGTTCAAAATTATTGAGCATATTCTAGACAACTTAGCGGACATTTTAAGACCAACCGCACCAATTTTCATCAATATTTGCGGCAGTTGTTGTTGAAAATAGAAAAATCACCATAACTCCTTTATTTCTCCCCTTAAGAAGCATTTTTTGATCTCAAATTAAACAGTTTGAAAAGCTGAACACAACTAAAAAAGAAAATCTGAAAAAGCTTCAATTTTGAAGGAGTTAGGACCATTTGAAATTCCTAAAAAACACTATTTCCCCCCTAATTGGGGGGGAAATGGGGGGAGGGAGAAAAAATGGTCAAAAGGCACTCCCTTGGAGCATAACAAACGTGTGTGCAAAATTTCAGCTCGATCCGATTTGTCTGCTGGGCTGTAGCCCCGTCAATGAACAACAAGAAGAAGAAGAAGAAGAAGAAGAACACGAAAAACGTGAAAAATAGTGGTTTTAAAATTGTTATACCCCCGACACCTGATGTTCCCAAGAGCTGAAATTTGTTTTACGTCCTCACATGCCCCTGGAGAGTTGCTGTACAAAATACGTCGGTAATAATTTTTCTATAAAAGAAGTACCTACCAACAAACATTCGAAATTACCTTCATTTCCGTAGCATGAAACGCACCTCAGAACAACAAACTCGACCTCACTTAAGCCATAATATTATGATGTTCCAAAGAGCTTGTTAGTATGAAAATGGACCTGTATTTCAACAGTTTGAGTCACGATCGGGTTGTGAGGCACAATCTTTGAGCCTTCATTGTGAACGAACGGCTGGTCGTACAAAGCTGCGGATGGTCTTAAAAAATTCTACGGAACAAACTCTATCTAAATATGAAATAAAAAACATACCGTTTGATGGGAATTTTTCGAGATATGGAATTTTCAAAATTTCAAAATTCGTTTTGAACCCCTTCCCCTTGACCTAGGGTTATGAAAAGTTTCGTGGATCATTGTGGGGCTGGTCCAAACCCAGAAACCAAATTTCGTAATTTTAACTCAACGCTAACTGGGCAAAGTGCCTCGGACGGCGGACGGCGGACGGCGGACGGCGGACGGCGTACGGCGGACGGACGGATTTTTTTTTATTCGATTTTCTGAATCTACGTATCTTGAAACGTAAACCAACAAATTTTGAGGGGGGGTTAAAATTTTTTTTTCTTTGGGCGATTCCAATGGTTCATTATCGAAGATAATAAACCAAAATCAACTCTCGAGACACTCAGGGGACCGAGCTATGGTAGGGTGAAAACCCCAACTTGTTCCGTCGCGTAATCAGTGTCTCAGTCGCTTCGGTTTTCTGGGCTTCGGTTTTCTTGGCGGGCGGGACGCTCCCGCGTCCCTAGATATCATGGGAACAAGATTCGCAAGTGATTTTCAACTCTCACTCCCCACTTCAGCGCAATACTTCTTTGTGTACATCGGCATCACAACAATATCGCAATATCGCAGTATCACAATCAACTCGCTCCCGTTAAATGTGAGATGCGGCATCCTCTCCGAAACTAGTGCACTAAAGCAGAAAAAGTTGCTTGACTCGGAACTTTGGCGAAATTGTTTCTAGGACGTTAGGAAACTCTGGTAAATCTCCACTATTTTTTTCTTTTTCTTTCCTTCTTTTTATATACCTAAGTAGGTTGCAGATTTTATGTAGATTTTGCCCGTTTATTAGAATATTACTGTCTTGTTTATGATGAAGACAGGTTCTCTAGTTGGGACTATTGGCCACTATTTCATATAACTATTATATTGAGTAGATTCAGACTCTTCCTTCGCCACGGGTCTCGCCCATATGAGGGAATATTCCCAATAGAAGAAACTATTCATTTACATTTGTATATTTATTGTATGGAAAATAAATACATGAATAAATATATTTCGATGTTCGATGTCTCGAGTATCGAACATCACATCAACCACATCGAACATCACATCGAACATCACATCAACCACAGATTGATCCATTATAAACTTCCGGTTCTACCTATTGGTTCTGGAAGACATTTTGATAATTTTTTGTATGCGCAAATTTAAAAATTTGTTTCCAACTAACTAAGAGCTTGAATTATGGTAATATGGTAATTTGATGGAGTCTGCAATATGGTTAGGAAGACTCCATCAAATTACCAAAACATGTTATAACAAAACATCTTATAACAAAATACTCTATGGCGAAGCCAATATTGTTTGTGAGGAAAGTCTGATATTCAAACGGCATTTCTCAAATTCACCTCTAAATATTTAAAGAAAGCTTCAACTAGGTCCAACTCGTCGAAAGCAAATATAGCACCCATCACCCTGAGTTGGACATTCACCGAGCCTGTTGAGCGGCAGAGAGAGCATTACTTTTGTTTAGTAAACACATTAGGGGTTGAGAGGCGAGCAGGGTACACATCCTCTTTTGTATTGGACGAGTGGGGGAAAGGCTTTTTTTCTCTCCTATCCATTGATATTCCTGAACTGAAGCTCTCGTCGGATCGAGAGAATGGGCAGACGAAGCTCGGAGGACTTATCAGTATTCAGGTGGGGTCCCTCTCCACCGCTCCGCTGTCCTTACCAAACCCAAACCCACCTGTCCCGGTGTTGAAGGCGGTGAGAGGTGAGAAAGAAGCGGTAATGGAGTGAGCTTTTGCAGACGAAAAGAGACTATTTCTTATTAAAACGGAGAGAGAAAAATTGCAAACCCATCCTCTCCCATCACATGTACCTCCTTCTCATTACGTTACTGACTTGATAAGTAGACGCCGGAAGGTCAATAACCAACAAAGAGATCAATAACTCCGGAGAAAATTTGCAACTCCCCGAACCCTAAAACTAGAAATGAATTAACGAAAACACATTTGGCTCTACTTAAAATTACAATCTTTCCATTTCCATTTTCCTGTTCCTGTCCAGAATTAACACAGCAAAATACTTGGGTGTCATTTTTCACGAGAATCTTCGTTGGAATGTTCATTTGGAAAAACTTGTTCTTCGAGTGAGGAAATTTATTTACATGTTCTGTAAAATTAGGGAAACTGTTGGTCCGCTAGTTACAAAACTTATATACTACGCTTTGTGCCAGTCAAGTTTAACATATGGCATACCAGTTGTTTGGGGCTCAGCTCAATTGGGTATACTACAACCCCTACTCAAAACTCTACTGTAAAAGCAGCACTAGGGAAAAAAGAACAATTTCCTGGGGTTGTCTCGTAGATGTCGCTTGGAGCCTACACTCTGTCAGCGAAATCGTGCCGTGGCACTGCAGATGAAAGAAGTTACCATAACGGTGGATTGGTGCATGGATTCAACACGACTCGGATCTATCTATATCGCAGTGCGAGTGACACCTACCACTATGGAGCTTCAGGCGGTTGGAGCAACGATGAATGACGAGTGGTAATTCATGGTTTCCGAGAATGTAAGGTAGAGAAGATTTGACGTCACGCAAGGAATATCGACGTTCTATGCGACAGGATGGAAAAAAGATGACGGAGGGGATGTGAATCTCGCAGAAACAACGGAAAACCTCCTGGAAAAAAGGGACCCCCATTAACTCGGTGGCGTTATGATAAGTGAAGAGAAACTCTGTACTTTATGACCCTTTGCCCGTCGCCTTCCCCCTCTCCGTGGCCCCTTGGAAAACTTTAATTTTTATTTACAGCCTCCCGTGGGAGGCCTGCGACTGTGTCATGCACTGTTGACCACCCTTGGAAGAAAGCTATACTTCCTCCTTGGAAGGTTATGCTACCCTCTGAATACTAAACTAACCCTTCGACTTATGCATGGCTTCCCCCTTTCTTCTTCTTTCAAATCTATTCTTTCCTTCGGTATAACTTTGTAAAAAATGTTATCCCGTTTTCAAGCGCTCCAATATAAAAAGGTGCATTTATGAGTTTTCCCGCTAAAACCAAGTTACTGTTAATGATTGTAAATAACATGAACTTCTCTCGACCTTCCTTGTCGTTGAATCCCCTCATATATCTAATTGGGGAGCTTGTATTTATAAACAGAAATTCCGAAGAGTTTTCAGCATCGTCTTCGCCCCAACAATAATTATGTTATACCGTTGAACCTCCTTCTCACGCTACTGCATTTTTTTTTTTTTTTTTTTTTTTAAGATTGTAAGCTGCTTGAGAGGCAGCTACCGTTTGACTGTAGCAAGCCTCTGTAAATATTCAATTTCAGAGTCATACCTGCAGCGCACGGTCAAAATTACCTATATATTTCGTGTTACTTTGAATACAGGAATGTGCAGAGCAATTTATACTTCGACCCCTCAGTAATTTGACGACCGTTATAATATCCTCCACCTCGACGATTCAATTCAACACTTAGCGATCGATAGCTCGGCCCAGACCTCAGGTTCGGTTAGCCCCGGACCACATCAAACGGCCACTGGATGCGGGCCAATACATTCAATTAGATATCCAAGACAAACAACAATTAGTGTCCACTTAATTCTCTATTTGCATACAGCCATCACACTCGAATCAACAGTATCGTTATCAATCGGCGAGTCTTCAACGGTTCGTTACACTTCATTTGATTATTGGGAATCCTCTAGAATCATCAAACTTTGTTATAGTTGAAAGACGATTATTATATATATAGGTATATGGTCTTGTGGGTGGTTCTCTGTCCTATATTTGTGTTTAGATTTTTTCGGATTTGTTTATATAAATAATTCGCCCTTACAGCCATGCTGCATGACTGGATTTTGAATATTATTGGTGAATTAATGAATATTTGGGCAGAGAGAAATGTCGAAAAAAACCGATGAAATTTACAGATTTTAATAGATAATATTTTCTGAGGTCTACATGAGGACAAACTCGCATTTATTCTTGATATTTCAACTTATCATGACTATCGTTTGTAGTTATGATTGGAAAATATGTATATTTCATCGTAATTCAAACATGAATTAATACTTCTTAAACTGAAACAAATTTCATGTTCATTTATTTTAAAAAGCACCCCTTACACACCTTAGAAACACCCACATAAGCTGTTACCATAATAGATATCCATGATTGAATATTTTCCCCTTCTAGGAAAGCATTTCAGGAAAAAGATGGGAACCATAACAATGGCTCACCAGGTTATGTTATAGCTGTCATGCAACGAAAATTTGTACACAACGGATAGTTCAAAATGAGTTTCAGTTGACGGGTTCAACATTTCTCCCCTCAGCTTGAAAGCCACCCACTCACATAAAGATGTGATTTTGATTCAAATACCAAACTGACGGTTTGGTTAGAGAATGCCATGAATCTCTTCAAAAGACTTTCCAAATCAGTCGTGATCAAAGAACCTAAGTCGTTATGGACACTTAACTCCACTGAGGGTCTACCCCGTCCAATCACCTCCATAAAATGTTAATTATGGATGTCTTACCTTGACGTATTCATCATCACCCTCTTCTCAAGCATTCATGGTTTGGCCGTTCACCGTCCCTGAGAATTAGAAAAACAGCAATCAGTATAATGGAACTCATCAACTGTATGTCTTTCGGCGATGAAACAAAAATATCAAGGGTGTGAGGAGTGTGGGGCTTCGAAGCCGTTGGGCGTTACCTCGCAACTTCTGTTCTGCTTGCACGCTGTTATGTGATTATAATTGTAGTGTAACGATTATTTTACATTTATTCGACCAATGTTTATAAACCTTCTGTTTTAAATTACCTATGTTATCATGCTGTTTCACAAATTTTGGAATGAGAGCGCATGCGGGCATCCTGACTAGTGTAATTTGAACAGAATGTGTAAGTCGGGTTATAGTTACACACAAGGAGAAGATCATGAGTTTGGGTAAAGATAGGTACAACAATTATTATTTATAAGCAAGTCACGGGATTGATCCGACTGCGTTTTATCAGGAATGCAAACGTGGGTTTCCCTGTAATACACTTACAGGGAATAAACACTTTTTATACCAACGTTTATGAATCTATACAGACTGTTCTTTTGAATCACAGACAAATGATAATGTATATAAGAAGGTGGTTGGTCTTTCCAGAGAAGTTTTGAGATGATTTACTGTGCGAAGTGACTGGACTCCACTTTTTACGAATAGGTGACGGCGAAAAGATCTACTCACTAAACCTGTAGCTATTTAAACGCAAGTAAACATAAGTCGAACGTTGTTTGATTATGTTTGACTTGCTAATATTGAAGCTCAGGGCGGTTCCTGTTGGAGATGGCAGCGGGGCGATCCTATTAACAATTGCGGTAGAAAGCTCCTGACAAAGGTAACTACGGTACCAATGATAATCACTAGGGCTCCTCGAACAAGGGCCCTTTGCTCTGCTCACAAACGTCGTCCCTGTTGGATATTTAGACGCGAGAAGGGTCCGCTTTGATGAGGGGCCGCTCCGCCTGACTCCATCCAGTCCGGTGAACACTTGGAAGCCAAATTACCTCTTTCCCAAGTAATGGGTCAATGGTGGGACCTGTAGGAGGAGGGTGGGCTCAATTTTAAGACCGTGGGTGTTTAATTCGACCGGACATGTGGAAATAGTTACATCAAAGTTGATTGAAGTAATTACGTGGAAGTGAGATCTTTTCGGACCCTGCGGAATTACCAAGTCCCGACCGCCCATCTCTCCTTTCCGAGTGGTAGCCCAGATAACGGATGAGGTACTACACCTTGCCGTGGATTTGTTTAATTGACATTTCCCAACATTCGATGTCTCACATCAAACAACATTTAGTGATCTCTCATCAGTGATATTTTGTAGAGATGTATCGATATTACTCCAACTACTCATTTACTTTGTCCACTGAAGCCCAAGCAAAGAATTATAACGGTGAAGTGATTGGTATTCATCAACGTTGATGAATACCAATCACTACACCGTTATAATTCTTGTGTACACTTCTACAGGGGGAAAAAGACAGGAGTTCGCCAGTCACCTATCAGTACCTACCTATCATGTTCTAAGTGTCTGAACAAGCTCAGAAGTTCATTAAATTTCTATTGGTACAGGTCGATCTTAATTGGGACAAAATTTCAATCAAGCAACGTGGATTTCAACTCTCACATTCCTCTATCTAGATCTGTCTGACACACACGGATAACATTGATTCCAGCTGGAAAGTTCAAATTTCCCAGGAAGAACCAGGGGGGAACATGACGGTCATTTGCTGGAATCAATGGCAATCAATCATCTGGCAATTAGTCAAAGAAATTGCTTATTTTGGTTCTGTTTTACCGTTTCCTGACAGTTTGAACCAATGTTCATGAATAGGTGCATCAATCAAAAACAACAATCATAAACGATATACATACTTCGGATTCAATCTTTAGCTTGGGTTCTGACTGCAAATCATTATGATTACTTTTTCATGAGTCACTCGTCACCGAAAGCGGACGGAAGCATGATCCGCAATTCCCAAATTTTTATAGTTGAAGCAAAAACTACAACCTGGTACATCGTCGCCTGATTTTATTGTATAAATGTGTTCGGTTTCCCTGAATCACGAAAATGTGTATTATAGTGGTTGAGAGTTGAGGTTCATTTGGAGGGTGATGCCGAGACCCTGTGGTGATCCTGGATTAGCGACGTCCTCCCATCACCGGGAAAACACGAGAGGAGCCACAGGAGTCCGTCCAGCTAGGAGGGCCAAGGAGTTGAAGGATGGAGCTTCCGCTACCCGACTCGGCCGGACCCCTAATCTAAATTAATCCCTAGTCAGTTTACCTCCCCAGACAATCTCTCCACAACGGTCCTTATCGCATTACAGAGGTGAGATACTGATTGGACCGCTAATAGCTTCTATTGCGGTGCAACTGAAATCTTGCTTTGTCAGTTGGGGTTTTTCATCCGTGTAGACGTAAAAGCAGAAACGTCTAGCAAGTGGATGATGGTTCAAGCTACTTCTAATGAGGATGCTTACTAACTGATTTGGCAC
Source organism: Stenodema calcarata (assembly GCA_963920205.1). Taxonomy (NCBI): domain Eukaryota; kingdom Metazoa; phylum Arthropoda; class Insecta; order Hemiptera; family Miridae; genus Stenodema; species Stenodema calcarata. Next base: position 27,548,247 of record OY986049.1, on the reverse strand, counting down.
CTGCTAACTACAAGTCCTAATACACTACTCACCTCCCACATTTACCTGACATAAATCGAGTATCTCTACCTCTTAGTGGATAGTGGAGGCTTACTAGCGTGTCACCTTCACACATCGCACAACCCCTCGGATTGGATTGATTCACGAATCTTGCTGCTGAACAAACCTAAGCCTACGCAAGTTGTGAGGCCACCGTGAATTATTGGACGTATGGTCGCAATACGCTGCAAAGTCGCTATTGGACCTAAGCGGCCCGTCACAATCCCTTGTTGCATGGCTTTATCTAAGACTTTAGCCTGAAACTAAGGCCGCTCCTCGATGAGAAAGGGCTATTTCTTAGTTCTAATTCAATCATCTTGCTAAGTAGCCGATATAATTGCTTCCTTGTGATCCTTTTACTTACCTTTTACTTATAATATTTGATGGTCGAATTAGGTGAATAGGCGAGGATGAAACACTTGGTAAGAGGCGTGGAGGGAGAGAGTCATATGTCAAGGTAACACAAGTATACACTGTAATAACTAAATTTTGGAGAATTGTAAGGAGATAAAATACAAGCCCTTATTAATGCCATTAAAACATGATTGTAACTTCCCGTCTGTAATGCAACAACTTGCATCCATGCAAAATCTATATGACTAAATTTAAAGACGATTTTCATGTTCCTTGGGTATTTTCGAAATGTTTCACTACAGTTTTTCGTTTTGCGTGAAATGGAGTCGAACCATGCCGATTTTGAATTTGGTGTCTGTCTGTCTGTTTGTTGGTTTGTCCTTCAATCACGCAAAAACGGCTCAGTGGATCGAACCCATTTCCCGTATTGAGATGTTTCCATTATCGGGGAAGGACATAGGAGGGTTTTCTTCCGGATCCAATGCATAGGGGTGGGGGTTTATAAATCCAGGAAGGGAAGCCGAAGTATAAAAATCTTAAATTCGTCCTTCCCGTGAGACAGATGAATATTATTTTTGGTATTTAAGATTATAAGGGTTTAAGCGACAGATAAGAGTGGCAGAGAGTGGTAAGAGTTCTGCCCATCCGGGACAGAGGTAGATGGACACACCCCGAGTTCCGCCCGTCAGCGACGGGCCCGACAGGTAGTAGGTACTAGATATTATCTATGTATAAAATGGTCGTATAGATGCGGCAATCCGAATGATCCTGTATTCATGAATATCACCAAAACTTTCAATGTTAGACAGAAAGTAAAATAACTCGACGTCTGTACGCTCAAATGCATCGAATCTACCTAACTGCACCGAATTGGCTCTGAAATGGTATGTCAAATTTAGCAGCACAAGTCCGGCTCGAGCCTTATAATTCTAATATTATTCCCCAGGTATCTATGCAAAGGTACCTGGGGTATAAAAAAAATATCTATAGTGCTCGAGCAGGACTTGTGCTGTTAAATTTGACATACCATTTCTGATACCATTTCTGTCTACAGTCAATTTCTATCAATAAGTAGGTACCAGAGCATACGAAACTGCCACCTTCCCGTGGAAGATCGATTTGAATCGTTTGATCCCTGTAATGAATATTGGAACTTGAATGTTTGATTCCTTCTCTTCTTCGGATTTTGCTCTAAGTAGAAACGTGAATAGAAGGTTCGAATGGTTAATTACTGAATGAGGCGAGGGATATACGATGGATACACGATTGGTGGTATTTCTCTGACTAGATATTTATGCTACGCATCTCTAATAATAATAATTAATACACTTGTTCAACTCGGGTGTGAGTTGTTTACTAGGTATCGGACACGTTCTCCAGTTGAATCTTGATTCACGTAGCTACGAAGGGCAAATTATGTAAAAGCAGACTCAGGGCTCACTAATTCAACTCGAGAAATATTCAAGGGTTATAGCTGCACCCGCTGAATGTGAAGGAAGACGAGAATAAAGAAACAGGATGGTAGCGACATTTAAGGACGCTGCCATCGCTACGAAGCCTTTAAAAACGTTCAAGATTAGAAGCGGAGACCTAGTTTGACAAATTTGACATGTTAGGGTAATGACGGGAAGGTAATGGAGGGTTGAGAGGAAAAAACGAGAATAAATTCTGCAGAACCTTTTTTAAATGCAGACTCTCCTCCGGTTCTCGAAGACGGTCATTTTTCTGTTGGCACCGGTAAAAAGCTGAGCGGGCTAAGCAATGGGAAAGGTGAAAGTAGTCAACATAGCTAAAGAAGAGGAACCCGTGAGAAAGGAACGCTTGAAGGGATGGAGCAGTTCTCAATCTTCTTCCTCTGGAAGTGCCGAGGAGTTGGAAGGAGGGAAAGGGTAGCAATTTACAGAGAGGAATGCAATTAACAGTAGCATTAGTAGCGGGATCGTGACAGCTTCCCGCGCCCAGGGTGAGCTGCCTTCCATAGAGCGAGGCTCGCCCGAGAATGCTTCCATACCATTCGGTTGAAGGGGCAGCGTTCTATGCTCAACGTTTTCGAGGCATTGTCGGATTTCGTAAGTTTCAAAACCTAACGTGAAATTCCGGGAATCTATCTAGCAGAAACTATTACCTTCTCAATGCCATAAACTCGGGAATGGTCCTTTAAGCAAGCCAATTCTTCGACGACACAAGCCAATGAGCTAAAAATCGCTTTGCCGCTAACTCAGGATCACAAGAAGATATTGATCCTACTCAAAGGCTTTTATTTTTTCCAGCAATTTGTATTGGCTCCGTTTAACAGTGGGGGGACACGAGAATGTGAATATTCTAATGAATAATCTTGGCATTATTTGGCCTGAAAATAACGAAGGTGCGAAATCGAAGTTCAACCATCAGCTCATCCTGTCCATATGCTTTGGGAATCAATGCACGCTATTTATGCTCAGACCAACCAAAATTTAGAAATCTTCAACTTTTAACCTTTAGAATTCAAGAAAATAAGTCGTTCGCGCTTGCATACGACTCGTATGAGTATGATACGAGTCTGCAATACATTGGGACATTTTATGTCTCTAGTTCCCCCCCCCCCCTTTCCAACCCTTTCTGCTACTCCTTTCTCACAGTCCTAGGTTAACGCAATATCACTACGAAATGAAACTCGTAGTTGTGTAGATTGTTTACCCTCCTTTTTTCATCCTGTACAGCGCATCTGCCACTGAAGGAAAGTGCGTCTGGTTATCACTAACAGTTAATGATAACCAGACGCACTTTCCTTCAGTGGCAGATGCGCTGTACAGAATAGTTACTATTCTATAAAATCTGACGATTCCATCGAGGGTGGACGATTACCGTAGGATGCACACATACTGAGTTACAATTGCTTCGTTACGGATTGATTGTAGGCGAAAATCATCGGAATATCAACTCTTATTGAGTCCATGTGCCAAAGTGAAGACACATTAATTTTATGTCTTAACATTTTTACATTTAATGCCAAAATAATTACCATTTGATAAATTATAGAAAGGAGAAGGTTTTTGAACCTCGAAAAGGAACATGTTGGTGTATAGGAAACCTGCAGACGAAAATGTTCAACAAAGGTTGAATTGTTTTTATTTACATGTTTTTATGGTCGATGAACACAGGTTTCGGGTTGAAAGCTCTTCAATACTGCTTTACGTTTACGCTGGTATCCTGGTGAGGAAGGCTTCATTGGCGTAAATTGGGGTTTTCACTGACTTTTCGCCGGGTTTTTTTTCGGTAATATTCGGAATCATCGATAAAGTTTACATAAGTCAGAATTAGATCGAGGTATAACTATAAAATAATGAAGTTAAAAATGTAAAAAAAAACCTTAAAAACCAGCGTTTCTTAAAAAAAAGAACAAAAGAAAAAAAACGAGCCAATCCGAAAAGACGTACCTATCCCGGATTCGGGTTCAGCACCCAGTTCCAAGGAACGAAAGATATCGACAAGCTCCTGCCAGATGTAAGACCGATCCAAATTTTTTTAAACTAGTGTTACCCATCAACTTTATGCAACCATTATTCATTTTATTTAAGTTTTTACTTCAGAATTAGCTCAGCTATGTTTAATCCGTCACTGAATTCAGAAATCCTTTTATTCAAAACCGAGATGTACATTCAAAATCGAACATCTTATAATGATTTTCGATTATCAATATGATCCAGATTTGATCCACTGTTTCTGGCAGTTTGCATTTTGTGAATGTCCTCAACAAGAATTCGCATTGTGGCAGTGATTTGGCCTGAGACGAGGAAGAAAGGAAATTGCTGTTTTCCCAAATAACTGTCGGAAAAATCGACAGTGCAGCTGGTAAGTGAGGGGAATAATTGGTAAGGGAGGACGATTCAAACTTATGGTATGCAGACATGTTTCACAACAACTATAATAGTTGCAACAATAATAATTGCAACAATGTGAGTTTTAATGAACCAGCATGATTTGTTGGTGTAGGGACCTAACGATGTATTAAATGATGTGACAACATTGAACTAAGGACCAATTTCATTTTTAGAACGGCAATCTTTTTCCACGTTTCATGTGCTCGTATGTCATCGACGTAACAACAACCGCTAAGCTTCTTGTTATGATATTCATGGACATAAGTTCATCTCCCCAAACCTTCAAAGAAATAATATCATTTTGCCGTCACATTTCTGTGAATCTTCTCTTTATCATGCGTGCCTCGAGCCTTTTCACAACCCAATTTAGTGCATCTCAACTCTTGAACAAATATATTCAAGTTCTCACATAGGATTCAAACTTTCAGCCGTCGCTAGGGTTCTGACAAGGTTGAACTGCGATTCTACCAGGAACAACATTGTTCACTCTCAACTCGGTGAATTATTCAAAAGGAGAGTGTTCGAAAGAGCCTTTTTTTCAACACTTTAAGCGTATTAAATTCAGTTAGACAAGCGACCCTGTTCACCTCCTACCAACTCTTCTTTACTCGATTCACTTAACTCTGCATCGATTCTTCTAATACCTCCCCTGAGTATTGCCGCGGAAACGGAAGAGGTTTTTTTTTTTTAGTGAAAAGAAGTATTTGCTCAGCGGTGTTTACAAGACATCTTTGTGGGAGACGTTTGAGACCGAACCAATTTTCGGGTTCCTATCCGAATGCTTTTGAAGACCACCGGACGTTGTCTAAACAAAAAGGTCGATGAACACCCACCACAGAAACATTCAATTATCCTTTCTATTGACGCCCTGACACACCAATCAAGGCCCGTAATCATTTAAATCTATATAGGCCTCCATCAGTCGAATTTGCATATTTGTTAGTATATAAAACCTCCATGTATGAATTAACAGTTTAAATTAAACAGTTAAATAATTGATCAATTTAGCTCCAATTCCTCCTGACATGGATCATCACTTTCTGGAAATTCTTTTTTTACACAGAGTCTAATGTCGATCTCCATGCAAACAGATGTGTGGCTAATTGTTTTGTCTAAAACTAAGATTGGGAGGCCTGAAGGTGATCTGCAAGCACCTCCAGAATATCCAAATGCAATATGTGATTAAATTCTCTCCGCACAAACGCTTACATACATTTTATGCGAGTATTTCGATTGATAGGTTATATTAGTAGGGTTCCATTGCGCCGTCACAGAAGCACCTTCATCATCATCGCTCGAAACTTCCTCTTGTTTCTTTCTCCTGGTTTTTCCATTTTTCCCTATTACCATTTTGAGGGTTCTACTTAAACCCTCGTCGCCACTGTTGTGTATAACGAATTAATATAATTCACATGTTTAGCATGAATATCATGATGATTCATGATCCATTCTACGTTATCCTGATGAAATAATTATTAATATTAAATCTTCTTGTAACTTCTCTTAGAGTAATATCTTGAATATTCCAAATAGAAGGTATCGAACATTAGAAAAACCAAGAAGTTCATTACAAAATTAACACGTTCAATTATTTTTCACAACTACTAGCTCTGTTTGTCAATAACTTGATTTTATATTTGATAACAAGTCTCAATAGTAGTTCTTTACGATATTAACGATATTTTGAAAGGATCATTGCAACTAGGTATCGATTATCGGTAGTCGAGCTGGTAGACACAGAATGTTATTTTCAGCCGTGCAGGGAGATAAAAGAGTAAAGGATTGACCCACTCGAAACCATGAATGTAAAATATCTACAAAAATAACGACGCGTTGGGCAACAAATTATGCATATAAAATGAACAGCAGAAACGAATGAAACTGGTGGGAATTGGGGGCGGAGTACAATATTGGTCTCTCTGTCTTTGTAACGGATCATCACAACCAAAAACCCCTTTGATCATAACGAGTGGGGAACAGGTTTAAAAGGGAGGAAGTACGAGTACCTTCCTCACCACAACCAAAAGAAACCTCTCGGCAGAATTGAGTGATGGTGCTAACCAAGTTTGAATATGAATCAAGGTTACTGCATTTTTTTTTTTTTTTTTTTTTTTAGGATTCGGCGTTGATTGTACGAGTATAATCAATATCGGAAAGAAATGGAAAGATCTGCTTCTACCTCGAGCAAAAATAATTTTGAGTCCAAGATATCGTCCTGTAAGACGTAAATAGTCCTGTAAATGTCCGAGAACAATATTGGAATAATTAATCGGATGAATAATATCTGGCCAGATGTAATAAATTAGAACTTATTACGCAAATCCACCTTATTCACACCAGTACTGATCACTTCCTAATATTTCACGAACATGAAGGTTATTAAAGGTTATGAAGGTTATTGATTCATTGGTGACATTATTTATTGTTAAATATCAGCAGCCAGATTACGCGTACAAACTAGATGTGAGAAATTTCACAACGAAAAACCCTTATATAAAAACCACCAGTTCCGAAGCTGGGCGGAAAGTGGATAATCGGGGAAGGGAAGGCCTCAAGAAGAAGCGCTCTTTGGAAGATATGACGTGTCCTGTCCACTCGACTCTAAACCGCCGACTGTCTCTCTCGAGCAGGAATGTAAAAACCGCTCTGGAACTCTCGATTTAATTTATTATAACTCTGAGGAAACCACCATTGTGGCGTTTTTCCATGGAGAAGTTGTATTTCTTCAGTACTTGCCTTTAGGGATCATCATTCTTCCGTTTTCAACTTCCGAGGTTGAAGTCCTATTCATTACAAAGGGAGCTGGAATCAAATGTACTTTGGATGAGGGAAAATGGAGCTACAGCGGGTTGTTTAGTAATATATTAAGCAGTTTGTTTTGCTAACAGGAAATGTATGATTTATGTAAAACCTACCATTTTACGGAAGGCTTGACTACCTAAGAGGTTCAGATACTAGCATATTAATGTAATAATTACATTAATATGCTAGTAAATATGGATCGGTAAATTTGGTTAAAAAAGAGAAAAGTGGAAGAAAACAGTAGTAGCTAATCATACTCATCCCACAATAAATATCCCTTTCATTTGATAATGCACAAAAACCACTAATCACACGTTAGAAAACTGTAAACATACCTGAAAACCTCACTGTAATAGAACAGTAGAATACAGTGGTGGGTTCAAGCGCGATATCCCCCCCCCCCCCCGAACCAAAAATCAAAATTACAGTAGTTGTTGGGGGGGGGGGGGGGGGTAGGCCAGCCCCATTGCCCAATGGCCACAAGATTTTCAGCACGATATCTCGATTTTCGAAATAGTGTCACCTCCCAAATTTCGAGGGGTTGCTCGAAGCTGAATGAAGCTGTGGTGATGCAGGATGCTGTGCTCAATGGGTACATACTGAGATACATCTCCTCCAACGCAGTCTTTCAGCATCGTACTTCATGGCCACTACTTCCTGCCATTTGCTAGTGGCGTCCACAACCACATCCCAACTATGTCCTTCAAATGGCTCAGTGTGGTCCATGGACACTGGATTTCATATATCGTCGTCCCGCAAGAAAAGTGACACAACTCGAAAAATTTCGATTTTTGTTTTATTTCACAAATAGGATTGGTTTAGTCATGTCTTCACAAATAGGATTGGTTTAGTCATGTCTTGCAACAGGAAAAGTGTCACAAACGTAGTTGCACCGAAAACCGCTAGAGTGAGCGATGTGTCACTTTGCCGCCATCGAAAACGGAACGTGATAGGTCTTCAACAACGACACATCTCAGTGCACTGATGATCTCCACAAGGGGTACGTCGTCATTCTAAAGGAATTTACGCAGACGTTCGTACATTTGGAATCGTATTTGGATCAAAATGAAATAGTAGCACACGAAGCTGAAAAAAAGGAAATTTTTATTTTGGCTCCCCTGAAAAATTTAGTTTTTTCGAGTTGTGTCACTTTTCTTGCGGGACGACGATATGAACTCGAGACTAAGCTTCAACAGGGACGACTAAATTGGCGATTGTGGGTCCCAGGGTCGGTTTCGTTGGCAAGACGCGCACATGCTAGGCATTGCAGATGAGATGACTGAGGATTTTGACGCGGAATTGGATGATGGAACGGAAGAAACTCTACCAAGATCATCAAATCGTTCATCTCAGCGGGATGGTATTGATGATCAGTTTGAGGGTTTAGCCCACCAAGAAGGTAATGCCAGAGAACTAGAAGTGAATGAAGCTGTGGTGATGCAGGATGCTGTGGTTTCGGACGTTGCATCTGACGCAATGGAGTCGACAGAGGAATGTGATTCAGATCTTGATGAATTTCAAAGTGCCGAGTGAGTGAAAACTTGCAGTAATCCCAATAAATTCAACAATTTTACTTGCACTCAGCCAGTATGTGTGATCAAGAACACCTTGTAAATTGACATCTATCTGAAAATACTCTCGGAAATCGGAACAGTACTACATCCGTGCAGAATTTGGTTCTCTCGACAGGAAGGGTCATTTGCCAGCAAAATACAACACAAGAATATGCACTTATTGCAGTAGGTACATAAAATCATCATGTTCGGGCAAAGACCATGTAGATAACTGAAATGCGAAGTTGCTCTTTGCTTTTACTGCTTCATACCGTTCCTTAATGATTGATTCAAATAAAAAACGACTCCAAGGTGATACCTACTTGTTACCTACTTCAAAATATTTCACATGAGTCGATTTAACATCCCTCTCAACTGAATGGCACAATACGTCAGTGCCAGAGCGCTCACTAGTACGAAGGGGAGTACCACCCGAATTCCCCTACCCCAAAACTTTTTCAGCCATCTAAATTGACCTAATTACATCCTATTGCTTCTATATAAACCAAAAATTAGAAGAAAAAAAAAGTTTCATATCTTCCCTTAATGCTGCCCTCGATAAAGGGTTAAACTACTTGCGTTTTTAAAGAAGCTTAGTTGTAAATCTAGTCATACATTCCTTTGAGGGGGTGAGTTCTTGGTTTAGCTACGACAATAAGTAGTTTAGCTTGGTGGTAGGGGTAGTTTCGTTGGAAACTGGGACTGGGACTGATACGCACTGTAACAGTTACTGTGGAAGTGTTTTTTATCTGTAACAAACTGTCAAAGTTGAAAATAAATCGTAAGGATTTATTTGTAGGTGCGTGAAAACTGAGACTTCCGTTTCCGTTTTTGTTTATGAGCTCTAACGATATTTGGCTGTGGGAATCAACATCAGACCTCGAGTTCGGATACGGTTTACGAGGGTTGTACGACTTGCGTTGACAAACGCGAACTTGAGCAATTAAACTTGGTTATGATGCATGGTGATGCATTAAGTGGTTGATGAAAGGCCTAAACACATCTCCGTATTTACTCTCTCGCGGGATGTTAGTTTCACTTAATCGATGCCAATTACTGCGAACATACACCCACATCACTCCCCAACTCACCTTTGAGTATATAAATGGAGGGCCAGATGTACGATTTCTACCTTGTTGTTTATGAAGAGACAGTTATAAATACCACCTTGGAAGCCAATACTACTACCGACGCCGATTCGGTGTCTAGTTATAATTATCAAGGATGGCATCGCAACTGTATTCGTGAGTAGTATCCAGTATCCTCAATATTTTCTTCCTTACATCTCTGACACGTTATTTTTATTAGCAGGCTTAGAGGAAAGTGGATGAATAAACTGGAATCAGCTGCAGGTAATACAACTGCTTGTTCAGCCACACGTGGCTATCTGAGCGCGTCCTTGTCCAAAAATCATGGCAATTAATATTATGTTCACTTGTGTATTCTTGAGAATCCAACCCACCAATGATTGTCCACCTTCTAGGAAATCGGGATACAATTACAATCGATCGAGTGGATTATTACTAGCTAGTTTAGTATTAGGTAGGTACATGAATGTTTACGAAAATCAGTAGAATCTACTATATCAGATATAGTAGATTCTACTGATTTTCGTAAACAGATCAGATTCTGATATAATTGGAATTGCTCCCCTAACAAGGATTTCACGCATGGATATGTGAAATGTGATTTCGCGTAGAGGACCACGTTTAACCTCCGAGAGTTTTATAAGTCACACCCTCCTCCTGTGGGGGCTTGCGAGGTCGGGATTACCTTTTCGTCTGTTACATAAGTTATTTGAAGTGTGTTTTGACACTGCAACCATAGTGGTCAAGAACCTAGAACTATGCTTGGTTGAAACCTTCATTCTATTTTAGCTGGGTGACTCATGCATTGTACAAGTTAGTAGTGGAGATACCTGCTGATAGTGCTGATACCAGAGGAAAAATTATAGAGCTTATTTTGAATTGCATCACAATAAATTGCCATTTTCTGCTCCTACTTCATCACAATGTACAGGTATATTGTATACAGGTCTGGTATTAACGTATTTTCCATTCAATCTGGGATATACATTAAAATATAAAAAAATCAACAAACATGCCGCACGGCTATAAGAGCGAATTTTCTTATAAATAACTGGTTTTATAACAAATTTGTTAACACTGGCTTATAGATTTTTCCACGCTGAACACAATGGTGAAGTCAGAATTACGACACGTAGGTACATATATACCTACCCCCAAAAAACAACTCTGTTGTAAAACCTGGCCCACCAAAAAACCTCATTAGCCGCAACAAGGATTGATATCCCTTTTGCCCGTCAGCCATGTATATAAGATGCCCGGTGCTTCGCACCTCGCTGTTGAGTGTGCATATAGAAACCTGATCCTCCTACCCCTAACCCCCACCACCAATGTTTTCCTGTTTCCTTCTCTTCTTCCCACAACCCCCCGATCACCCTTAGTCACCCTCGGTTTCACCTAATATGTTTCCTCTATTGCACCTGCAGGGAGCTTTTCGCTTTTTTCAATGATGTTGGCAGGAGCTTTTTGCCCAGCGAACAAGCCTTGTACCACCACTAAGTACTCGTGACCACAAGTAATATTTATATAATCCTTAGACGAAAAAAATATCGACGTTTTTTATATGACGTTTTTTAGACATCGATGTTTGCAGTTAAAAGATCATCAATGTATAAACATCGATGTTTTCCAACCGATACCTATCCCTACAGAAAATGTATACCCCAGGCTCGGACCAATTAAAAGGTGATGATTCCACATGGATCATCCGTATCTTTTTAAAATGTTTGTATCAACCGGTATTAAATAAATTTTGTGGGGGATAATCACATTTAAAGAAAAAAGTAAGTTGGATGAATAAGTTTTTTTTTAATTTCCCAATATTTCTTATAACGTAGGTACCCCTCTCACCAACTATACTCACCTAACTCACCTACTCCCATAACTACTGTCCCGACACTATTTTCCAAGTTTCATCTAGTTCGAAAGATTCACGTATAGAAGCCGTGATGTGCGAACAAAGGGTTGGTTCTTGAGCGGTGTCTACATGTTGTATTTCCCCCTATCACTTCAATACTCCTTCCTCCCGACTCCACCTAAACAACACTGTATTCTACCATACGAAATTCCCGCATCTCACGGCAACGCTATCCTACGCCATAAATATGCTTATATTATTTGACACAGAAAAAAGAGCCGCCCAAGGAAAAGGGAAGAAGATTGCATGTATTCTTGTGAAGCACCAACGGTTCCGTAGGCAAGAACGGTACGCAGAGGTTACAGTGGTTCATAAATACTACATTGTCGATGCTTCCGGAACGGGTACATCGTATAACGAATTCCCCGTGGGTTACTGAAGATGACAACGTGAACGAAAAGCGCAACGCGCGGACCATCCCTAGACCATTCAAAGAGGCCAAGGGGAGTAAATAAATATGAAAAAAAAACTTGTTTATCCAATGAAGATACTTTGCCTACCTTTTAGGAAAGAGGGTTTCTTTTATTCGAGTTTCTCAGCGTATAAAGTACCATTTGAGATAGTTCCCTACCACCGCGTAAGAAGTTGGGGAAAAGTTAAAAAAATATGTTACAGCCGTTTTTTTATCCGCCCGCATTTTCCCCTTAATTTACGTGTTTTCCCCCTCAACATCGAAGTTCTCACGCGTCCAAGTTGGAATGCTGGAGTATACTCAAGTCGTACCCAACGCCCGAACTATTGAAATTCGCGTAACACTAACTCGCACGGAGAGAAAGTTGAAGCATGAACAGTAAATGAATAATGCAGATGTGTTTTGAAACAAGTGGCTACAGTCGTATTGAGTTGGAAGCATCTATCCGTCTTCGTTGCCATCTGTACGTCTATATTCCATACCCAAATGTTGATCACAAAATCATTCACTAATCATTCGCTGATGATTGTTGGCCAAAATAAATTTGAAGTCAAAACGTTGATTTTACACCAGGAATTGAAAGAATTGACTATTTCTTAAATCATTTTATATCTGCAGTATCCATCAATGGACCAAAAATGGAGAATCAAACTCGACGAAGCAAAGTCAACACACAATAACTTTACACACAAGAAAATGAGCTCAATACCTATAGAAATAAACTCCCGAATCGTCCCATATGCAGATACTGCTAAGTTCCTTGTAATGACTCTGCACGCCAAGCTCTGATGGAAGGAGCACGTAAAGAAGAAGAAGGAAGAAATCAACCTGAAATTCAAGAAGATGTACTGGCTATTACTACTATTACTTGTCTGGCATTGTCAGAAGCAATGGCTCCTGTAGATTTCACTTACCAACTCGTTTTTGCTTGTTTTTTTTTTTTTTTTAAATCCTCTTTGTAACGTAAGCTCCTCAATAATAAAAAGTGGGGTCGGAGGAGGTAGATATGAGTGTCAATGCTTAACATTTTCAAGGGCCATAGCCAAATCCATGTTCATGTTGCATGGATACGACAGCCTATAATTTTCAATTTGTTCTTTATTTCAATTTTTTGTTAAATGTAGGTAAGTATACTTCGATGAATATTTCGTGATTCGATATCATTGAGGAAACCACAAATGCCAAAATATTTACTGTGACAACTAAGCCTTCTCATTTCTACTATTACTATTATTGGACACATTACATAGTTATTCAAAGACAAATATTTCATGATTCATCATGGGTGCCACTTGATCTTTTGATTTTTCTATGCTATTCGCGTTTATAACTCTCTTTATAAGCGCAAAGATAATATGAATAATAACTCGGGTAATAGCTCAATAGTTTTCTATTGTTGGCTGTCACTTGTTGGTGAATTGTTGTTTGGATAACTTGAATCTCGATTCATTGGGTTCGAAATTAACAGACGTCACCTGCCTTACTAATAACGTCGGCGTAATTGGGTCATGGGCTCAACCCCTATTGCCCACCCGGCTTGACACTAGTTATTACAATTCGGTGTAGTAGATCAAAACCCACAACATATTGCACTTGTTTAATAGAATGGAATTTACACTATTTCACTTAGTATTACAAAATGACTAATATAAAACTTGATGGTGTAGGTACATCAATAACGATAAATCTGAAACTATATTCGCGAGATTGATGACTGAAAATGCATTAAGAACGATAATAACGCGTATTATAGATCAGCGGCAGCTCTACACGTTTGAATTTCCGTCGAAGCATGAGCAAACGTAAAATCCTTGCAACTCTCATTCCCCCAAGGGTTATTTACACTAAAGACTTTTATGTTTACTGAACTGCTGCCTTCAAAAGCGAAATTTAAACGAAAACCCGGCTGAGTGGCTTTTAATGAGTCCAATGTTTTGGTCATTATTACGATAATGAGTTTTATGGATATCATAATTAATGTACTGATGTGTACAATGTTTTTATTATACAACCAATGACGTGATAGAAATCATTGTAATTAATCTTAATATTGCGAGTTCTAAATCAATATTATTATTTCAAATAACCTCACCCCAACCACAAGGAATATGTCAATTCAATTCAAGTCGATAAAGCTGAGGGCTGAATCAAAAGTTTTTCTTCGTACTGTTACAACGTGGCTATAACGTGCGAAGTTACGATGATACGATAAAATTACGAGGATGCGGAAAGTTTAGTAAACGCTATTATTGGTCATAACGCTTTGTTTTTGTCCCCACGGGCCAATAGTCCAGTTGTAAAGCCACCCCGAAGTCACAAGGAGTTTGGGAGGGGGGAGGACTTATCTCTTGAAACGGACCCTGATACACAATTGCTTGGGATGAAGAGGCAAGTCGAAGGATGTGGAGGGACGAGCTATTGTGTCCGCAAGATTGTTGGAGCTTGACTTGATCATATCGGCAGAGAGGGTGAGGGAGAAGCCCATATTGCCTTGTTATATGATCATTCCATTCGGTGGGTCAAATCTTTTCTCCCCCTTCTTAATAATCTGTTAGATCTGCGATATCGAGTCGAACATGTGTACCAGGCTTCAGGAGGTTAACCAGGGGTTTTCCAATAAACTGCAGGCATAACATTTTCCCGTCAAATATGGGCACCTAAGTACAGTTAATGCCGAGGGAACATGTCTTTTGACATATACGACGACGACTGAAACAATAAATATTGATAAAAATCATATTCTCAACCTTTACTCACCCCATTAGGTACCCCTAATCATTGAGAGATTATCAATCTTCCTGAATATATCGCTCACCGGAACCTTGTAAATCGGCAGAGAATTAAAATTAGAGCTATCCCCAACAAGTTGTGGGAGTCTCATTGAATGTATTTGTATGTGTATGTGTTTTTTGTTACTTCATACGATCAAATTTTATGGTAATTGCGTATTAAATACTCAAATTTTGATGTATTAGGTTACCCAATACTATCAACTCTCATACTATCTATGTAGTAGAAATTCCAGTATTATATAAATACAAATTAACTCTCAATAATATTTCATTTAATATAAATGTTACAGTTATCATTTATAGATCCTCCATGTGCTAGTTACCTCCTCTCTCATTCTGTCTTCGATTTATAACAAGTCGTATTGTGCCCATGCGATCAGATTGTTCAATGAGCATAGCGACCTTTTTGACACGAATGCTTCAGTGGCATAATTTAAAACGAAATATGCAGATATGATACTAAAAATATACGATACGAAAATATGAAGTATTAGGTACCTATGAGACGTGTAATAGCTGTCACAAGGATATCAAAGAAAGAAGCTTGCCTGGAAAAAAATATTTCATGTTAAGAAGGAATGAAAAAGGAAATTAGTTTTTATTTTATTGTACTTCAAGATTGATCGAGGAATAATAAATGTAATAACCCTTTCAGAGTTGCAGTGTAATAACCCTGATTATGTAAATAAAAACTGCCACAAATCTCTAGGAAATTACCATCTGGTCACCTGTTAGAACAATATTTTATCGTATTTTTCCAGTTGTTCGGTATACCGCCCTGTTAAGGTGAAACGCCTCAACTCAAAATCCAAAACATGGCAGAAATTCGCCTCAAAGTTTTTCACTGAAACCTTAGATGTATGTTGACTGCAAATCAAATCATTATAAAAGCCCAAATTTTTTGTGAGATATCGATATGACTTCAACCAATTCAATGGTAAAAAAATTGATTAATTGCAGTTAAGGCGATTTTAAAATTTCTAGCGTCCGTTTTGGGATGGTTTGTTTAGGTAACATGCCTCAACATGCTCATGAGGCAGTCAACTTAACGGGGAACCTTAAGATTCCGCCCGACTACCTGCGGGCAGTTTGGAGTATTCTTAGGATTCCGCCTCGAGCCTATCACTAGAAACCTTAAGATTCCGCCCCTCCCCGAGAACATCTCCCCTGTGTACGGAAAACGCAGTTGGTAAAATATGGAAATGATATTTAGCAATTTATTAACGAAATTTGTCAACAAAGGTTACGGGTTCAAACATTAATTTCGTCCAGTTGATCTATATGTCCAACTAATCTATATGGTACTAATCAGTTGATTAGGGGATGTTTTTATTCCGCAACCCCGTCCACTTGATCTATATGTCCAACTAATCTATATGGTACTAATCAGTTGATTGGGGGAGGTTTTTATTCCGCAACCCCGTCCACTTGATCTATATGTCCAACTAATCTATATGGTACTAATCAGTTGATTGGGGGAGGTTTTTATTCCGCAACCCCGTCCACTTGATCTATATGTCCAACTAATCTATATGGTACTAATCAGTTGATGGGGGCAGGTTTATATTCCGCAACCCCGTCCACTTGATCTATATGTCCAACTAATCTATATGGTACTAATCAGTTGATGGGGGCAGGTTTATATTCCGCAACCCCGTCCACTTGATCTATATGTCCAACTAATCTATATGGTACTAATCAGTTGATGGGGGCAGGTTTATATTCCGCAACCCCGTCCACTTGATCTATATGTCCAACTAATCTATATGGTACTAATCAGTTGATGGGGGCAGGTTTATATTCCGCAACCCCGTCCACTTGATCTATATGTCCAACTAATCTATATGGTACTAATCAGTTGATTAGGGGAGGTTTTTATTCCGCAGCCCACAAACACGGAGGTGCGGAATCATAAGGTTCGGGTTCACCTGGCCACTGATGGACTGGGCGGAGTCTTAAGGTTACTCTAAGCCGATGGGATTAGTGAGGTGCTCAAATCCGTCGAGCTAATGACAACACGGGGCGGAATCTTAAGGCTCCCCCTTAACGTAAGCAACTCAATCAAATGGATCTTTTGTTAGGAAATTTTGATTGACTGCCTCAACCGAAATATGAAGCTAAAATAATGTAAATTCGTGTAGGTTAAACGCCTCATCTCAATATTTTGGTGAGTTGAGGCGTTTTACCTTAACACTAGCGCGAGAATAAATAAGTTTCGAGAGTTGAGGCGTTTCACCTTAACAGCGTGTCGTTGAGGCGTTTTATCCTAACTTTGACCAATTTTCGTATGTTTATGGTCAGAATTTCCCCCACTTCCGGTTCGAATTTTGAAATTTGGACCTCACCAAAGGCCAGGTCCAAAATAAGGGGGTTCCGTAAAAACCCCATTTTCGTAAACATTGGACTTGAGGCGTTTATATTTAACAGGGCAGTATAGTTCTTGTGTTTCGTTACACGGAGCAGTGATCTAAACAGAAGTGTGTGATCTGTTTGGAAGATAATAAACCGCTGTGGAAGAATTTGTCGAGTTTTTGACTTCATTCATGATGCCTTAGATCGCGTTTGAAATGACCGAATTTGATCACAGCATCCGTGTTCAAAAAGCCTTGAAGCAGGTGTAGCCCGAAGCGGATGTGTTACCTATAAAACCCTTTTTCCTAAAAATCAGCTTGAATAACTCTTTGACAGGATAATCCCCTCGTATCGAGACCCATTGTTGCTTTATGCCCCAACAAAACCTTTTCCCTCCTTCACAATTGAAAACGTAATTGTCAACTAAATTGACAAGGGAGGAGTTGGTTTCAAGAGCTCGAATTACCAGTGGGTTACAACCCGTCAGTCCTTCTCAGGCTTTTGGAGGCTGAAGAGAGTGAAGAGGCGGTATCTCCGCTAATACCGGCTTTCGCGGATAAGTCTGTGGTTTACGAATAAGTCCCGAGCCCGATGTCGTATGAATACACATCCATACCTCAGTAATTGGAAATACACTTCAAAGCGGCCATCCACCCCACTTTCGAGTCACCATATGATCCAATAACTTTGCATTAACCAGAGCTTCTGAAAGACTCGACTCCCTTCCTAATCACATTCATCAACCTTCTGATCCTTTTTCGAGGATCTCTCATAATCGTTTTTTTCCGTCGGAACGAATGAATATGTTTGTATCAAACTTCACTCACATTCCAACTTGTCTATTCAGATATAGCTTTTTGGCGTTTATTATGTTACTAAATAAGCCCTCCCATGTTTTTTAAAGAAAACCGGAACGAGAAAAATGCAGGAAACATAGTCCACAGATGGATATTGATTCTACCTAAATCCCCTGATAATCCAGATCAGCGCCTCAACCTAGAAAATCATCCAGGAAATTGAAGAAATTCAACTGTCTCAATTCTCAAAATAATATTATGATTCATATTATTATGATTCATATTATGATTCAGATACGTAAATAGTAATTTATTCGATATCAACATAACACCGCAAATCCTTCCACAACGGTTCATTGTACTCTGCTTAGATCACTCTTCATACCAACAACAATGAATTAACGTGATGTGTAAATTATAATATTGCTTTCATAGAAATATCCCCCCCAAAACCGTTGTAGGTACCTAAAGTTTTTTTCTGTGAAAATTTGATCATAATTTGATAGGTAATCATGTCTGCTACCACATAATTGTACACATTTTTCTACTCCCCTAACCCCACAGGGCATGGCTGTGGGGTGTATTTCACGTCATGTCAGAAGTAGGTACTGTATAATATACAGTATGTATATTATGTTTTGTTACGTTACAAGATGCGTAAAATCAGAAAATCGAATAAAACAATGCTGCAAAAAATGCTAAATAAATAATCATCAATACAAATGTTTCATTCATCATTTATATAAACGAATTATTGAGCACCTCTGAGCCAGTTACAGACCTTCCTTAACATACGTTCGGAGATGGCCATCTGGTCAAATTTGCTTACCATAATTTAGCACATCATGTCGTATAGTAATAGGACTCTAAGGATATTGTATACAGAAGAGTGATCTACAGGAGGGTGATCTGAACAGAAAGTAATACATCGTTGAGGAAAAATGTGCAACTTTTTTAATTTTTTTTAATTTTTTAATTTTTCTTCGAATAAATTGTGAATTTATTCATTCAAAGGCTGGCAATTGTGCAGCTTCAGGAAATAGAGGTTTGTAAGTGGATAATGATATTGAACACCTGTTAGTATCAGTACACACTTGTCTTCAAAGCACTTTAAATGGGTTTTAATGTAAGGCCTCGAATGGAACACTTTACTTCCACCCCACTATCCGAAATCTCTGCCTTTGACGCTCCCCGCCCCCGTTATTCAAATACTTGGATAGAGAAAGGAATCTAAATTAGGTACGCTGGATTCGCCGCATAATGAGTTTAGTTGTAAGAATACATTCCTAATGGCTGGTGAGCAAGAAGGTGGGAGGGTTCGAGGAGATGGATTGCAAATGACTTGACAATACATAATGAACCAGTAGGGGGTATACAATACATAATGAATAAGGGGGAACTGAATAAATCATGGAGATCAACATTTGATACGGTGTCCTCCTATCCATTTCCTTCGCTCCTTCTTCACTGGTTCCAGCTCCCTTGGAACAAACATTACAATCACATAGCGATAATCGCTTATTATTGAGGCCCAGATTCCTAGAGTTTTTTAGTCCTTAATCAAAGTCCGGTTTAAAAAAAACGGCGAATTTTAATATTACTATGTCTAGCGTGCTTATTTCCTTGCACGAATGAACGAAAAAACACAATTTGACACGAGTTGGATGCGTTTCCAGGTGTAGGTAGGTACCTATATGAATAGTATTCAACACGTGTTGGAGGTAATCAGCACTTCATCGCAAATATTTCACCGTAAATAAATAATTTTTCGTTTTGAATCATACCATTCTTTTTGATACTCTTTCACAGGTATCTAACTAAGTATGGTTGTTATATATTTAAGGTATATATGAAACAAGTGTATGTCTTTCCAGTTTCTTGAATCCAACAAAACCTATTGTCTGCGAAAAACCCTAAATGTTTAGCCTTAAAATCCAACGGCTAAACAGATATTGTTGCGATACCAAATGGTGCCAATATCAACAAAGAACTAGAATCTCTACACATTTACTAACGTGAAATCTTACAGATAGCAATCCCTTTATATAAAGCACACATCCAATCCACCAGGAAAAATGTATAAAAATGTATATGTTGGTATACCACTGTCATTTTGGGTATCTTCTCAAGCCAAACATACTGTCATTCAACTGCCAAACGTATTGCCTTATGGAGGTAGAGCCTTTAGTATGAGGAAGAAAAATGGTCATACACTTTTGACGTAAAACTGAGATAATATTATGTAATATTATGTAATTTTATTATGTAATTTATGAAATATTATGTAATTTTTGTTTAGTAGTCAGTAATAGCTATCTTAGTATATAACCCCCCCCCCCCCAGAATTTCAGTTCATTAAGAAAGCTTTTGGTAATCAAGTAAATTCCTCTCGCGTAAACACGTTTTTGTGCCAGAATTCTGTTTACACATTTACGAGACACTTTCCAGGGAGCTACTGAAGATATTATGATACAGCGCCAACTACGTACCGCAGTGGAGTGAGGGCGAGGTGGGAGCTGCTCACACGTGGAGGCAATAAATTCTTCAGGACATATCTCAAAAGACACGGTGAGCCTCACCTAATAAATTCCCTACTGGTCGAATTTCGTCAAGGGGTCACCGACGGGGAACTTCAAGAATCCAATTAAGAACCAAATGTCCGCGTTGGATGTGGGGAAAAAGGTAATTATGATTTTTTATCTAGTATATGAATTCACGATAAACTCCGACGAATTGATTCTTAATCAATCAGTGTTTAGCGTGTTCCAAACCGTCCTAATTGCAAAACAATCAACATTAGGCTTCAATATTTTGTGTATACCTAATACAAAATATGTATGCTCAGCCACATTCTATAATTCCTCTGAGTAATGGACCAATTTAAATTACGATATTAAGTGCAGACCTTGAGATTTGAAATTTGGTATGTAGCCTCCTTAGGACTTTTACTTTACGCTGCCCACGCTTCAAATCAGCTGAGTGGCCCCTGAAGCTTATTTCTATGCCATTCACGCAAGGAAGCTGTAATTTGCTATGTAGCCCCCTTAGGAGTTACATACACTTTAGGCAGAATAGGCCCAGGATCAGCCGAGAGGCTCCTGTAGCTAATTTCTATGCCATTCACTCAAGGAATCTTTAATTTGGTGTGTAGCCTCCTGAGGACTCACACTTCAAGCAGAATAGGCCCAGGATCAGCCGAGAGGCTCCTAAATCTAACTTCTATGCTATTCACTCAACGAAACGGTAATTTTGTATGTGGCCTCTTTAGGACTTACACTTTAGAGATCAGCTGAGTGGCTCCTAAAGCTAATTCATATTTCATTCACATTATGAAGGTGTTATTTGATAATATTATTTGACATATTATGTGGCCTCCTTAGGACTTACACTTTAAGCAGAATATGCCCTGGATCAGCCGAGGGGCTCCTAAAGCCAATTTCTATGCACACTAATGTTGCCATTGGATACCATTTGATCCCAATAATTCTACGTAGAGATTTGAATATTGGTCTCAAGAGCAGTGACGGTGTGAAGTTTCTTGAGTTTATGAAGGAATTATTCAACCTTGAACTGAATAAAGATCCAGAAATTTCAACAACAAGGAGTAAAACGTGTATTGATGCTGTTTTCACATGCCACACCGAGTATATAGGAGTATGTAATTCCTACAAACTAGGAATTACATTTCATAGCACAAACCTTTACTCACCATTACTAATTTCTATAAAATTATTTCTATGCTTTATATATACTCTATGTATACTCTATACAATTTCAGTATACTAGTTCTATTAAAAAACCACACATATCCATGATCAGATGTTTTCCCAGTAAGCGAAAAATCAGGTAATTTGCATAGAGTAGTAAATAGACGATTCACGTTGTTTCAACTTGTAATTTTTGTTTAAAATTGGTATGAGCGGTTTTTGGTCTGTATGCACCTCAATACTACGAACACAAAGTAATGGAACTTCTTCATGGCATACAGGTTTGTATTCAATCACCACGTGATCATCGTTTTTCTATTAAATAGAAAAACAATGATCACGTGGTGATTGAATAAACTAACAAAATGCTCAATAAATTTGATTGAGCATTTTGTTAGTTCAGGATGAAATTCCAGTCATCCGCTCCAAAATGTAGAAACATTTTAAGAAAACCAAGCCACTTTGGCGTAGTTCTCAACCAACTACCAAATCGTTTGTCTTATGAAGAGGTTTTTTTAGGCGTACCAAATGGTTAGTTTGACCTGTTGGAGATCCCTCGACCCTGAGTATGTAAATATAATATGAATATCTTATGTAGATATGATGAGGATTTTGAGGGGAATTTACGTCGCTGAACATGTGTTGTGAACATGTATACGACGGTAGAAGAGGAGAGTAATTCAATTTTAACCAGCAAAAACACACCCTTCACAATAACAATTCTACGCTCCCGTTGGTGAGTGTAGAGACATTCTACACAATTCTATTTCATATTATTTCATCGAAGCCTCCAGCATTTTGTCAGTCTTAACCTTTGAGTCACCTTTGGCTGCTACAGAACTCTAGCGGGACAGCCAGCAACTAGACAGTTAGTCAAGGAACCGCTAGAGTGCGTTACGAGCTTTTGACCTTCGAGCAACCTTTGGCCGCTATAGAACTCTAGCGGGACAGTCAGCAACCAGACAGTTAATCAAGGAGCCGCTAGAGTGCGTTACGAGCTGATTGAAAGTAGGGGAAAAATATGGTTAGTGCGCATGCGCTAAGGATATAAAAGCTCGCGCTGGCTCTCAATAAAATCATTCTCTTCTCGACTCTCGTCTACAACTGGCTGCACCAACACCACTCAAGAAATCGCCTCTTGCCTCAACTCCTTCCAGCGAGCTTCTCCGACGGAAGACCAGCTCGCCGATCGTTTCGCCGGCTTCCCAACGCAGTCGAAGTTCACATCCGACCTCTTGAGGAGCAGCGGTGATCGCCACGGCAGGGGCCAATAAGCAGCGCCCTCGTTGATTCATTCTCAGCGGCTTGTCATAGGTACAAGGTGGACTGGGGTTCCGCGCCCCACGAAGCTTCAAGGCTGTCGACAACCCGTTTGTGGTGAATTCAACTTGGAAACTGACCCGCCTCAAGTCGGTACCTTGCAAAAGGCACTGGCGGCCCTAAGGGGTTTCGTGGTACAACATTAGCCCCTCCTCAAGACTAGGAAGTCGGGTTTTCCGACCGAACACAGAGGACACGAGTCCGGTGCTAACGCCCGCACCTTTCATCGGTTCTTTTCAGAGCCACGGGCCCAACGTCGAGCTACGCCCACTCCTTCTTTCAACGGCTCTTTTCAGAGCCACGGGCCTAACACCGGCGCCCATATTCCGTCGTCCAGCCTTCATCCTCGAGGCCCCTTGTATCCACAACCCAAAGACGACGAATAATTGGTGACCCCGACGTGATTCACGAACATACGCATCATGTCCACGGCAAGAGACTCTCCCTCTTCATGCCCACCAGACAGTCAAGTGGAGGTCGTTTCCCACATCAAGCTCCCGACGTTCTGGGAAGAGAACCCATCTCTCTGGTTTATTCAAACGGAGGCCACTTTTGAAGCCAACGGTGTGAAATCTGACCGCAGAAGATTTCAACTCGTAATCAGCCAGCTTCCATACCCAGTACTAACACAGGTCTCAAGCCTACTTCATCAACCCCCGGAAGAACAACAGTATACCGTACTCAAGGAGCGACTGATCACAGCCTACAGTCAGAGCCAGGAACGTAAAATAGTTCAATTGCTCGAAGAAACCCGTCTCGGAGATCAAACCCCAGGGCAATTACTCCGTCGACTCCAGTCTCAGAACGGCGACGCCGTCACAGACAACGTACTCAAGACAGTATGGATCCGTGCTCTTCCACAGCGCATTCGCAGCGTGTTGGCAGCCATTGAACACGACGACCTAGAAAAGCTCTCAGCGGTAGCAGACAAAATCGCAGAGATTGACACCCCTCAACACTATGAAACCTCCGCCGTAGCACCTCCAAGTGATGACAGAATAAGCCGAATCGAGAAACAACTCACCCAAGTAATGGAGCAGCTATCGCGATTGAACGCCTCAGTCCAACACAGACGAGACCCCGGGAACCGCAGCAGAACGCCTAGCAGAGGAAAACACAATCCCAGGACTCCCAGCACATCTCTCGAGCGCCGCCCAGAAGGCGTTTGCTTCTATCACTTCCGCTTCAAGGACAAGGCAACGAAGTGTACAACTCCCTGCTCATACACGCAGCCAAAAGAGGACGGACGACGGTAAAGGCGGATACTGTCGTCGGCAATCACTCCCGCCGCCTTTTCCTTGACGACAGGAAGACAGGCACCCAGTATCTTATCGATACAGGGGCGTGTATCTCCCTCTTACCCCCCAAGGAACACATCAAACCACAGGCGACGGAATACAAGTTGTATGCAGCCAACGGCGGTACTATACCCACGTATGGAGAAGAAAGAGTACAACTCGACCTAGGCCTACGCAGAGCCTACACATGGACCTTCGTTATCGCTCGAGTAACACACGCCATCCTGGGAGCCGACTTCTTGACTCACTACAACTTAATAGTGGACATGAAACGAGGAAAACTCATCGATGGAGCAACTGGCTTAACCACAATTGCAGCTGTCACAAACGCACCCGACCAATCAATCTACACTGTGCCTTGTGATATCAAATACCGAGAACTACTCAACAAGTTTCCAGCCATTACACGCTCCTCTGTACCTCAAGAACGGAAAGGAACGGGAGTCTTTCATCACATCGAGACAACCGGAACTCCTGTTACTTGCCGAGCCCGACGCCTACCACCTGACAAGTATTCTCTCGTACGGGAAGAATTCAGGAAGATGATGGAGGATGGAATCTGCCGACCTTCGAAAAGTGCTTGGGCCAGCCCTCTCCACGTCGTTTATAAGAAAGATGGACAACTCCGACCTTGTGGAGATTACCGTCAGCTCAACGCAAAAACCATCCCTGATCGATATGGCGTACCCAACCTATTGGATTTTACCAACCAGCTACACGGCACGACTATCTTTTCAACGCTTGATTTAAAGAAGGCCTACTTTCATATCCCAGTGGCTGAAGAAGACATCCCAAAAACCGCCATATGCACACCTTTCGGCCTCTTCGAGTTTACAAAGATGACATTTGGGCTCCGAAACGCAGCACAGACCTTCCAACGCTACATGGACCACCTTTTTCGAGACCTTCCGTACGTGTTCAACTACATAGACGACCTCTTAGTTGCATCCAAGAACGAAGAGGAGCACAAGGAACACCTACATGAAGTTTTCTCTCGCCTCAGTACTCAAGGCCTCACCCTACAAACTGAAAAATGCGTTTTGGGACAGCCATCAGTCAAGTTCCTGGGATACACGGTCTCCACCGAAGGCATTTCACCCGTCCTCGAGAAGGTGAAAGCAATAGCCGAGATGGAGAAGCCCCACAACATCGTCGAATTGAGGAGATTCCTTGGCATGGTAAACTTTTACCGACGATGCCTCCCCGGAGCGGCAAGCACTCAGAGCGAGTTAAATCGCTACCTTCACAAGGCCAAGAAAAACGACAAGACGCCGATCAATTGGACTCCCACAGCTGAGGAAGCTTTTACAGCCACGAAGGAAGCCCTCATACAAGCTACTCGACTCGCACATCCTCGACCAGATGCACCCCTTCAGTTGGCATGTGATGCAAGTAATACCGGAATGGGAGCAGTCCTCCAGCAGCTCGGAGAAAACGGCGCAGAACCCCTCGGATTTTTCTCCAAGGCCCTTTCAAAAACCCAACAAAACTACAGCACCTACGACCGCGAGTTACTGGCAATTTACGAAGGAATCAAGCACTTCAGACCTCTCATCGAAGGAAGAAGTTTCGAGATCCTAACAGACCACAAGCCATTGATTTACGCCATGCGCCAAAGCAGCGCAACAACTTCCCCCCGACGGCTGAGACAGTTGAACTACATCTCCCAGTTCACCACTGACATCACTCACACGAAAGGAACAGACAACGAGGTCGCTGATTCGCTGTCCCGCATCAACACCATCACCCTATCGGACGAGATGGAGAAGTTGGAGGAAGCCCAGCGATTGGACGAGACAGTGGACCAACTACAACGCAAGGAGACCCTTAAAATAGAGCGCCTACCCATCCCAGGCACACTCACTCACCTCCTATGCGAGACGTCAACTGAGAAGCCACGAATTTACCTCCCTACAGCCTTTCGAAGACCCATGTTCGAGCGTCTACACAACCTCAGCCATCCAGGAGTAAGGGCATCGAGGAAGCTCGTTTCCAGCCGCTACTTCTGGCCTAGTATGATGAAGGACGTAGGTGACTGGGCTAAAACCTGTCTTCAATGCCAAAAAGGAAAGGTACATAGGCACACCATCACTCCTCTGGGACCGTTTCAACCCGCCGGAAAGTTTGAACACATCCATGCAGACATAGTGGGACCCCTACCACCTTCAGGAGGAAAGGAATACCTACTAACCATCATTGACCGTTCAACTTCCTGGCCCGAAGCGATTCCACTTCGCCACATCGACGCAAAAACCGTCTCCACAGCACTCTACGAACACTGGATCTCAAGATATGGAGCACCAGTACGAATTACGACCGACCAGGGAAGGCAATTCGAAGCAGAACTCTTCCAGCAATTGACCGCACTTCTAGGCGCAACACGGATCCGAACCACGCCCTATCACCCTCAAAGCAACGGAAGAATAGAACGATGGCACCGTACATTGAAGAACGCCCTACGAACACGCCTAGCCGGATCGGAACAATGGACACAGGCCCTTCCTACCGTCATGCTCGGATTACGAGCGGTCCTCAAGGAAAACACCGGAACCAGCCCTGCAGAAGCGGTGTTTGGACAACCTCTCCGACTGCCGGCCGAAATGTTTGCAGCCACACCAACCACCAGTGAAACGGACGGCTTTCTAAGGCTGATGCAACAGCAGCTGGCAGCCACAACTCATGGGGACAAACACCGAAGATCGTTCGTCAACCAAGAGCTACACAAGTGCACCCACGTTTTCCTACGCCAAGAAACAAGGAAAAGCACCCTAGCACAACCCTACACTGGCCCCCATAAGGTGCTTGACAGGAACGAAAAGACGGCACTGGTTCAACTCCCTGAACGGACCCTTCGCGTGTCCCTGGATCGTCTCAAGCCGGCCTACACTCTCGCACAAAACGACGGGAACGGCGAGGAAGACCCTCACAAGCCGAACCGCATCGAAGTCACACCCAATCCAGCAACAGGGGCAACACTCAAGAAACGGCAAATCAAGCCGCCACTCCGTTTCCGGACCTGAAAACACCGGACGCTCCGATTAGGAGGGAGGCGTGTAGAGACATTCTACACAATTCTATTTCATATTATTTCATCGAAGCCTCCAGCATTTTGTCAGTCTTAACCTTTGAGTCACCTTTGGCTGCTACAGAACTCTAGCGGGACAGCCAGCAACTAGACAGTTAGTCAAGGAACCGCTAGAGTGCGTTACGAGCTTTTGACCTTCGAGCAACCTTTGGCCGCTATAGAACTCTAGCGGGACAGTCAGCAACCAGACAGTTAATCAAGGAGCCGCTAGAGTGCGTTACGAGCTGATTGAAAGTAGGGGAAAAATATGGTTAGTGCGCATGCGCTAAGGATATAAAAGCTCGCGCTGGCTCTCAATAAAATCATTCTCTTCTCGACTCTCGTCTACAACTGGCTGCACCAACACCACTCAAGAAATCGCCTCTTGCCTCAACTCCTTCCAGCGAGCTTCTCCGACGGAAGACCAGCTCGCCGATCGTTTCGCCGGCTTCCCAACGCAGTCGAAGTTCACATCCGACCTCTTGAGGAGCAGCGGTGATCGCCACGGCAGGGGCCAATAAGCAGCGCCCTCGTTGATTCATTCTCAGCGGCTTGTCATAGGTACAAGGTGGACTGGGGTTCCGCGCCCCACGAAGCTTCAAGGCTGTCGACAACCCGTTTGTGGTGAATTCAACTTGGAAACTGACCCGCCTCAAGTCGGTACCTTGCAAAAGGCACTGGCGGCCCTAAGGGGTTTCGTGGTACAACATTAGCCCCTCCTCAAGACTAGGAAGTCGGGTTTTCCGACCGAACACAGAGGACACGAGTCCGGTGCTAACGCCCGCACCTTTCATCGGTTCTTTTCAGAGCCACGGGCCCAACGTCGAGCTACGCCCACTCCTTCTTTCAACGGCTCTTTTCAGAGCCACGGGCCTAACACCGGCGCCCATATTCCGTCGTCCAGCCTTCATCCTCGAGGCCCCTTGTATCCACAACCCAAAGACGACGAATAGTGAGAAAAACACTTGTGGCGAACAGCAGAAGGGTTTGATATCATATCTCAGACAATATGAAAATCGGATCCGAGCCTTATTCGAAGAGTCCTTGCAACGCCGAACACGGAGAAAAACGGACGAGGAGAAAACGGATAAGTGAGAAAAAAAAAGGGTGAAGAGAAATTGTAGTGGTTCTGCGGACTCTTCTATACCCTTGTCAGACGCTCATGGGCTCCCGCCCCTCGCCGTTACTACTGGATGCTCCTTCGACACCGCTATCCGTCCCCGGAAAACGCTTCCCCGTAACTATATTCTTTCCGCTGGATTTTTCCCTCTTTTTTATTATATTCAATTTCTATTTATACCTTTTTACTTCAACCTGCTCGATATACTTCATCCTTTCGTGTTATTTGTTATTCCCCCCCTCGTTCTTTTTGTCTTGCGTTAGTTACAGAATTTCTTCCACGCTTTTTATTCATTCGAGTTGGGATGTCGAACAGAAGATGAAAGTCTCCTCTAACCCCTGATTAAGAGAATTCTGGGCTCAAGAATATCTGCGCAGGGGTCCCACAAGGTGGTGTCTTTGGGCCTGTGCTGTACCTGATGTGCACAAGGCGTCAATCCCAATTCGATAGAGCGTATCGGTACCATGATTTTTTCAACTTACGTATCTCTTGCGCCACGCCGAAAACCTGCACGATTCTGCCAACCGCCAGGAACCTACGTATCTCTCGCAACTCTTTCGGAAGCTGGATTTCGGCTGTGATAAGTTTAGATTGTTCGTAAATCGCACTTTTGCGCATTTTAAGAGTTGCGTGAAATAGAGTAAAATCAGTTTTTTCATATAATAAACTCTTGAGCCACAGTTGATGTAACAAATACTAGAATTACGTAATAATGAATCAGAACATCACAAATCACTTAGATAAGAACTTTTAATACGTACATAAAAGGGAGTTTTTTGAACATTACAAAAGAAGTACGAGGTATAAGTAGGTTAATCCTCGTAGGCATAAGTAGGTTTATCCTCTTCTCCAATTTCTTGAGGTTCGTAGACTAGACCTTCTATTTCGAAGACTAACAATTATTGTTCTCTGTCGTCTTCTTCTTCCCTCTTCAATTCACCTAGGATTCGAAGTACTATATTCTCTGGATTATGATACCGATCCCTAATCAAAAGCAAACGCAACTCTTGGTTAGTTATGCGACAGATAAAACTTCCAAGAAGAAAATATAAACTAGTTAAAAGACGGTAAACTACAGAATCAGCACCACAAACATGTCAACTATCATTGGAAGTTATAAAATACTAATATCTACTGAATACCACGATACACAATGTGTCATGGTTCCAGCATTTGGAAATTTACTCACATGTTGCTGACAAGATGTCTGAAAATAATAAGAGGTCCGATTTGTAAATAATAAACAAGAGGTCCGATTTGCCGCAGGTTTTCGAATTGTTGACCTTCGGAGGGCTGTTGAGAACCCCATATGTGAGCGACATGATAGGTACCTAACACGGTCATCGTGCAGAAGACCCCGACTAGAGAATACATGCCCATTTACCTATAGCCGATCATTACGCTCAGGAGATAATTTTAGCCCTACTTTTCAAATATGCGTTTTTATACTATTACTATACTATACTTTTATTTGCTAGTTGTATATATCTCGTATTTGGAGACTAGTCGAGTTATTGATGGCTGTGCTATGAATTGGAACTTGTATATCAATGTTTATTAAACTTTACCTATTTTATGTTTTTATTGAAGTTTTGTTGCTCAAAACTTTTTGTTTTATGTATATGTTGGATGATGATGTTAGGGCGTGACAGGAAAATTCCGAGCTGATCACACTGGCTTTATTCTTTCTTTCTTTACCTAATTCACAACTTTCAGGATGCCAATACTCGGAACACACAAAAACCAAAACTCGAGAAGCCGGGGAGTGTGAATCTCTCGCTCACAATGCCTTATGGGTAAGCGCCGCTTGAGCGCTCTAACGGCTGTTATGGTAACTTAAGCATGGCGGTTCCATAGATTCAGAATTCGAATCTGAATGATCGGCTTCTGAGACCACCGACATATGCCTAGATAGTGCACCTACCCAAGTTCGTTACTAATACGCTCATTCGCGGTATGTAATGAAGCCAAAACCTTCAGCGATACCTTCACTACTCCAAATGCATTGATTCAACGTGCATTGACATAGAGCCAAGGAATGTCGAAATTCATACCTGACAAATTTTATTACAAAGATAATTTTAAAAGGGTACCTAATGATCGAGTGGTGCAATACACTCTAGGGATGCAAACCGAATAATCGATTATTTGACCCCGATTAATCGATTCTTTTAATCGATGTAGGTATAGCTTGGTACCGATTATTTTGTATTAACTGATTATTATTACTGATTAATCGGTTTTCGAATACATCAGGATTTTGAAATAACATAAGCATGGAAGTAGTATGCACCCCCAAAAACAACTCCGTTGTAAAAACTGGCCCGCCAAAATCCTCAGCCGCAAAAAGGAATGATATCCATTTTGCCCGCCAGCCACATATATAGGATGCTCGGTGCTTCGCACCTCGCTGTTGAGTGTGCATATAGAAACCTGATCCTCCTACCCCTAACCTCCACCGTCAATGTTTTCCTGTTCCCTATCTCCTTCCCACAACCCCCTCTCACCCTTAGTCACCCTCGGTTTCACCTTATATGTTTCCTCTGTTACACCAGCAGGGAGGTTTACGCTTCTTTCAATGCTGTTGGCGGGAGCTTTTTGCCAGATGAACAAGCTAACATAAGTATTACTGGTGGTCACGAGTAATCAGCGGTGGTACAACTGTAATGAAGTAATGCTTCAATTCAGGCTTGTTCATCTGGCAAAAAGCTCCCGCCAACAGCATTGAAAGAAGCGTAAACCTCCCTGCTGGTGTAACAGAGGAAACATATAAGGTGAAACCGAGGGTGACTAAGGGTGAGAGGGGGTTGTGGGAACGAGATAGGGAACAGGAAAACATTGACGGTGGAGGTTAGGGGTAGGAGGATCAGGTTTCTATATGCACACTCAACAGCGAGGTGCGAAGCACCGAGCATCCTATATATGTGGCTGGCGGGCAAAATGGATATCATTCCTTTTTGCGGCTGAGGATTTTGGCGGGCCAGTTTTTACAACGGAGTTGTTTTTGGGGGGATATCACATCTTTTTGCATGGCTAGTTTTCGAGTGGTACTTATACAATCCGGTTCAATTTAACAAAAGTACCTACGAGGTAACTAGTAAATTTTTTCCTAAATGAAGTTTTATCCTAGTCAAAATTTATTAAAAAATTAGTACGCCTACTAATTTGCCTTTTTGTTTCTTGTTTTTGTGACAAGAATAATTATTTTTTGGAAATTATTGTTTGTTATCTGAAATGTGTTTGAAAAATAAGTAGTTTTAAAATTTTTGCGAATTGGTTAAATAGTAGTTTTTGATCAATTAAAACAATTAACAATTATAAACAATTATTAAAATATAATACAATTATTCTTATTATTTCATTTAAAAAAATAGAAAGAATAATTCTAAGGATAATTTCTAATTATTAGAAATTTGAATGATTTTGAATTAGAAATGTTTTGAAAATTGGTTGCATTTTTTCTTGGGGATTGTGCAAATTTTTGTTGTTGAGAATCATTACAATAATTTGTAAGCGGATGGAGTAGGACAGGGGGCGAGGAGGGCTCTACTTTTCACAACACTCACCAGACGGGCGCCACCAGCGGGCCGGGCTGCCAATTCCCCACCACCGGTCAGCTCCCGCCATCTTGGCCAGCTGCCTCGGACGTAAATCAACCGCCAACGGATTTTTCAGACCAGTCCCTTGCAAACTCCTGAGCAACTAACAGCCCGTCCGAGTGCTAGAAGTCCCTGCCCAGTTAACCAGTTTAGACGCCCTCCGAGCGTGGCTTGCGTGACGAGTTACTGTTACAAAAGCACCCCAGTATAAGAACGGTTACGCGACGCGAGTGTCGGTTAAACCAAGTGAAGAGCTCTTAGTTCGTAAGTAATTACTTTTTTTCTGGCCAGCTAGGTTCAAATGTTGTAGATATAAGTCACACGTAACACTTCCACCTATCACGTTGTACAAACCCCTTCAGGGACCGAGAACGCTAATAGTTTCATATACATTGTCATCCTTATTTGTACTCTTTTCTACATTATAACCATTTCAACGTTGCCTGTTGTCGTTCTTCCGCCACCCAAATCCCTCGCTTGGCGTATATGTAACTGGTACATCGTAACCTCATAATACCTCAGTCACGCTAACCACTGTACCAGCTTACATATTTGGTGGCAGCGGTGGGATTTTTGTCTGGTTAGCCAGACACGGATCCACAAGCGCCAGCGAGAGGTGACGGGAAGGAGAACGGGTAACGTTGTAACACACGTGGTGTGCACGTGGTGTGCACGTGGTGTTGCACGTGGTATAAGACACGTGGTGTTACACGTGGTAGAACACACGTGGTGTACATCGTCACCTTTTCAAGTTTTGGTCAACTAAACGGGGGACTCAACCTCAAGACATCACTCAATAAGAGTTACACGTTGGGTATACTTTGTCACCTTTCAGGTTTTGGTCGCCTATACGGGGGACTCAACCCCAAGACATCACTTGTTAGGGTTACACATACAGTATACATTGTCACCTTCTCGAGTTTTGGTCGATTACACGGGGGACTCAACCTCAAGACATCACTCGTTTAGGGTTATAAGTAGGGTGTACAACGTCACCTTTTGACTCAACCTCAACACATCACTCAATAGGAGTTACACGTTGAGTATACTTTGTCAACTTTCAGGTTTTGGTCGCCTATACGGGGGACTCAACCCCAACACATCACTTGTTAGGGTTACACATACAGTATACATTGTTACCTTTTAGGTTTTTGTGGATTACGCGGGGGACTCAACCCCAACACATCACTTATTAGGAAGTACACGTGACGTATACATTGTCACTCAGGCGGGTTTTCGTGATCGTAGCATTTCACTACACTCAGTGTACACCGTAACTTTTGGGTTTTGTCAATACACAGGGGACGCAACCCTATAGCATCACTCAATCAATTTGTCGGTTACACTGTCACCATGCCTAAACCAAAGGGAAACGGGAGGACTGGCTCGTCACCCGACGTGATAGAGACCATGAACGAGACGCTGCTGAGGTTGTCGCGTATACTCAGCAGTAGGCCAGGATCACCATCGAGTGACAGCGAACATGGGGGGACAAGTATACCGCGATCCATGTTTTCGGAAATTGACCCTTGGGATCCGGATGAGTTAGGAGCGGTGACGGTTACAACGTTCTTCACCAGTTTTGAGAGCGTTGCAGGGAAACTCAGTCAGAGTAAGAAGTTACGTCTGTTACATTCACGAGTACGGGGGGCCGCAAAACAATTCTTGAACGACAACGCGACCTTAGAGGGAACGAACACGCCGTATGAGGATGTGAAGAACGAAATGATTAAGTGGTTTGGGGGACGCGAAAACCCTGACAAAGCGGCCGCGTTACTTCACACTATCCTCAAGGAACCGAACGAGACACTTCGTCACTTCGCCGAGAGGGTGTTACACCTAGCAAGAGTGGCGGTGACAGAGGAGACAGAGTACCTTCCACCAACAGCCAGGAAGCTATGGATACGAAAACGCGCTCTGAAGGCGTTCACGAGGGGGATCGGTCGTGATCTGGGTGCGCACCTGGTTACACGACAGCCTGAAGAACTGGAAGAAGCCTTAAAGTGTGCAGAGGAACTCGAGGACGCTATGGGGACATCGGAACCCATCGAAATTGGGTGGGACCTTGGAGCTGTACAGGCAGGTGACGCGCGACGGTGTTACATATGTAACAAGGAAGGACACTTTGCAGCTGGTTGCCCCGAAAAATCCGAGAGAACGACACGACGTGACAATAGAACCCCAAGACCAAAGCCAAGATACCCCTGTATGTTCTGCGGTGACGCGTCGCATTTTCCGGTGGATTGTAGACACAACCCTCAGAAGTCTATCTTCTGTGACTACTGTGGGGTACGTGAACACCTAGAAGTGGATTGTCTTAAGAAACGAAGCCTCCTACCAGTTTCAAATCCGCCGGGGTCACGCAACGCAACAAAGTCACCTTTAGCTGCAGGAGGACGCCCCTCATTGAGTGACGCAACAGCCATTGTCACTTATCAGGACCCACTGGACGAGGACGTGACGACAGAACGCTTGGCCACTGTGATCGAGTCGGTACGCGGTTTTCCTATAAGGATACCAGTGACCCTCAGTGGAGAGACACGCAACATGGTCGTGGACACGGGGGCCGGGATCTCAGTGCTAGCAAAACCAGTCACGGGGGTACCAATTACGCCGACGCGATCTATGGCGTGGGGGGCCGATGGACAGTTGTTACCTTTCTTGGGGGAGCAGTTACTAAGGGTACAGATAGGTGAACACAGTGTACAACACGTCTTCAGGATATTTCTTAGAGGTGACGGGGGCCTGGATTTGCTGGGGGTGGACTTGATGTCGCGGCTGCCAATAACCCTCAAGGTAACACAAGGAGGTACGGGGTCACAACGTTACCGGGGATGCCTGGTAACGTGGAACAATGGACACTCAGAGATAACACTTAACGACAACGTCACCTCAATTCCGATGACATGCACACGAGGTGAACGGGTGACACAGGTTACGCGCCCAATTACGATCACCCCTGAACAATTACAAGACCAGACAACACCAGTGACACGGGTTACGCACCCGGTTACAATCACTCCTGAACAGTTACATGAACTGATGACACCGGGTACGCAGGTTACACAACCAGGTACGCAGGTTACACAACCAGGTACGCAGGTTACACAACCAGGTACGCAGGTTACACGACCAGGTACGCAGGTTACACAACCAGGTACGCAGGTTACACGACCAGGTACGCAGGTTACACCACCAGGTACGCCTGTTACACCACCAGGTACGCAGGTTACAGAAGGTACCGATCCGATGACACGGGGTACACATGTCCCCGAAGAGGTACATAACCCTGAAAATCCAATAACGCAGCTGCAACCACGTGTTTCTGATGCAGTAAAAGTCGAGGTCATTCCTGATCAAAATAGTAGTATTGGAAACAACGTCGCTACAATAATAACACCTGGGCCGACACCTGCAAGTACACCTGCACCAAAACAAACGACACAGGTAAAAGAATGGTCAGACCCTTCCGAACTCGCGGAAATACAACTTTCAAATCTTAGTGAGGACGAATGGGATGATTTCCTAGTAGACCCTTGGAGCAGTTCACAAAACGACTTGGAAGAATTAAGAAATAACAACTTCCCCTATCTGTCCGAACAACTGCGCCAGCGTCTTAAAAGGATCCTTGAACTGTACGCTGATGTCTTTGTAAAACCTGGAGTGGACGGATGTAACTTGACGATAACTCACGCAATAAATACCGGGGATACAGAACCAGTCCACAAAAAGCCGTACCCAATTCCCCATGCCCTAAGGGACGTAGTTGAAACACAGATCGGGAATATGCTGGAAGAAGGCATAATACAGCCGTCAAATAGCCCATGGTGCGCTCCGGTCGTCATGGCTAAAAAGAAAACACCCGAAGGAGAACCTCAAAGGTGGAGATTTTGCACGGACTACCGAGAATTGAATAAGGTGACCAAAGGCGATGCCTACCCTATTCCTAGACTCCAGGAGACACTTGCTATGTTGGGGGGATGTAAATGGTTCACAACTCTTGATCTAGTTTCGGGGTACCACCAGCTACACCTAGACGCAGCCTCACAGGAGAAAACGGCTTTCACAGCGTTAGGAAGACATTATGAGTATCGAAGATTACCTTTTGGACTCAAAAATGCCCCGGCTACCTTCCAACGGGCCATGAATGATGTGCTGGGTAATACCTTGAACAGCAACTGTCTGGTGTACCTCGACGACATTATCATCTTCTCATCCAACGTTGACGACCATCTGAATAAACTAGCTCAAGTCTTGGATAGGTTTAGGGGGGCGGGACTCAAGGTAAACCTACGAAAGTGCTATTTTTTGCAAAATGAAGTGCGGTATCTAGGTCACAGAGTCACTGAAAACGGGATCCTGACGGAACCGGAAAAGACACAAGCAGTCAAAGAATACCCAATACCAACAAATATACCCCAGCTACAAGCTTTTTTGGGACTCGCGGGATTTTACCGCAGATTTATCCCTAATTATGCCGAAATCACTACCCCTTTGACGAACCTGCTGAGGAAAGACATACCCTTTGAGTGGAACCAGGATGCTGACGGTGCGTTCAACCAACTCAAGAACCTCTTAACTTCGGACCCAATCTTGATGTACCCCGACTTAACAAAACCATTCATCCTTGCGACTGATGCATCCGGGACGGCATTGGGGGCGGTACTTTCACAGGAGGACGAGCAGGGAGAACGTCCTGTTGCGTACGCAAGCAGGAAGTTAAACCCAGCCGAGACTCGTTATTCCACCACTGAGAGGGAGCTTTTGGCCGTCGTCTGGGCAATGCGATACTTCAACGAGTACTTGCTGGGAAGAAGGTTCATTCTGCAAACGGATCACTCCGCCCTTACGGCTGCTCTTCGGCTGCGGGACCCTACATCACGGATTGGGCGTTGGGTGTTAAGATTGGCCGAATACGATTACGAGGCCAAATATCGACCTGGCACACAGATGGGCCACGCTGATGGACTGAGTAGGGTTTCCATCTCCTCATTGACAACTGGACTCCCACATAAACTCCTTATCGCGGCACAGGAAATCGACCCTTGGGTACAATCAGTCACTAGTGCGCCACACCAGTACCGCCTCGATCGTCGAAATGGGGTATGGATGAGAGAAGTGACCCTCCCGGCAGGACAAAACACCTATGTCCCGCTAATTCCCCACACATTGAGAGATTGGTTTTTGGTCAACTGCCACGACCAGGCATGGTCCGGACACCCGGGAGCTGAAGCCACCGAAGTAATAGCACGGCAGTATGGAGTGTGGCCAAGAATGTCGCAAACAATTCGAGACTTTGTACGATCCTGCGAGGTATGCCAACGTCGAATTTCACCATCATCAAACGCCGTACCTGTACAACAATCAATTCTTCCAGAACGGGCTGGCCAGATAGTGGGTGTTGACTTTGTCGGCCCCCTTGCTACAATGACTGGACAAAAGTACCTCTTGACAATGGTGGACCACTTCACCAAGTATGCCGAGGCCTACGTAGTAACTTCTTGCACGGCTGAGGTGGTGGCTGAGTGTCTGGTACAGAGATACATCCCAGTGCACGGGGTTCCGGAACGATTGGTCTCGGACAGGGGGACGGCATTTACTTCTAGATTAATCCAGGATCTCTGCAGGCAGTGGGGGATTACTAAGGTTCAAACTACAGCTTACCATCCACAGAGTAACGGGGTGTGTGAAAGGTTTCATAAGACTCTAGCTAATATCATGGCCAAACTAGTGAAGGAGACAAGGAAATGGGAAAGGGTACTTCCTACTGCGCTAGCAGCATACAGAGCCACCCCACACAAGAGCACGGGGTATACCCCAAATTTCCTTCACTTGGGTAGGGAAATCAGACTCCCAAATCGGGACGTACTACCCGAAGCCTGCTCCTCAGACACTGCTGAGACCATCCGCCATTTGAACCGCGCAAGGAACATTGTACAACACAACCTACTATCAGCCTGCAAACGACGAAATGAGATCATCAATCGGCGTAGAACACCGCGCGTATTCCACGAGGACGATTTTGTGTACTGCAGACAAATGCAGCCCCCAAGAGATATCTGTAAGAAGTTTTGGAACCCTTGGATGGGACCGTGGAGAGTGTCGCGGGTGATCTCGGACGTGACCTATCAGGTGACCGATCTAAGAGGAAAACATCAGGTGGTGCACATCAACCGTTTGAAACCAGCTTTCCAACGCCGGGTCCCGGACGATGCATGCACACCTACTCTGGTAGACGAGGTCAAGCGGGAACCAAGTGAGGACACGGGGAGTGGATCGAACGCTCCAGAAAACAATGGGGGAGGAGGAATAAGGAACGACCAGGAACCACGAAATCAAATTTGTCTGCCAGGCGATGCCCCGATCGACGGCCGTGGCGAAACATCGACACCACAACAGGCTACTGACCGTTCGCACCAACGAAGTGGGCTACGACCACGGAAGCCCGTCAATTATAGGGAAGGGGGAAAAAAGATCAGTCAAATTCAATCTCACACCACACACTCAGACAATTACGTCCACTTAGGAGATCAACCTGATCTCATTCAGAACAAAACTAAGTGACAATGACACCCAAATGAGACATGTAAATTTAAACGTTAAAAAAAAAAAAAAAAAAAAAAAAAAAAAAAAAAAAAAAAAAAAAAAAAAAAAAAAAAAATTTTGTTCACGATAGATAAGTACATATTGCTACATATTACATATTACTACTTATTGCTACATATTACATATTACTACTTATTGCTACATATTACATATTACTACATATTAGTACACATTAGTACATATAAGTACATATTGGTGACAAATAGCGTGCATTCATTTACGTACAGCGACTCGACCCTGCAGGGCGTTTTCTCCCAGGAAAATTTGATTATTTTTATCTTTACTTTTCAAAACATTTTATGTGGAACTACGTACGATTAAGATTTGATAAGTGTCTAATATTCAACGAAATTCAGAAAATGGATCGCTGTTAAAATTTTTTTTTATTTTTCATGGTAACACCATAAAACCATAAGCACTTACTGTTCACTTAAGAAAATCCATAACGTTCAAACCTAATGTTACTTTCGCTTTAACTTCCAGTACATTTCAATTAGGATCAAAATTGTTTCACTTAATGATAACCTTACTTAGATTAGTCTAACTTCGTCCGTATAAACCGTACAACCCCCGGCTTACGTAACCATCGGAAGGACTGACAACATTTTCGGATTGCATGGCATCTGCACGCTCTGGGACATTTTGAGGATAACCCCTGCTAGATGGAACCCCCCTTTTTGACCCTAATGCCAGCTATATCATTTCAGGTGGCGAGAATGGCGGGCAGCCACATAAGGGTCCACAATGTCCCTCCACCCAACATGGACGATGGCTTTGACGAGTCAGAGGAATGGTTGGGAGATGGATCGGGCGTGCGGAGATTGATGGGAGTCATGGCAGCAGGCCCAAAAACGCGACGGGCCCAGTTGGCGGAGCTGCTGGTGTCAATAACCGAACAAGTGGACACGGCACAGAAGGCGGGCACGGCCTTCAGCAGGGTACACGCGTGCCGACTAGCCCACGCCTTGGTGATGCGGGTGGCGACGGTCTTAGGAACCTCCTGCCTGCCTGATGAGCCGACTCCGGGGACTGCCAGCGACCAACTATTGCATGAGCTGGAGACGAAGAACAAAGCGATACAAGAACTGGAAACTACCAACAGGAACCTCACGCAGCAAGTGGCAGAGTTACAGGAGCGCATTGAAAGACTGTCCGTCACCAGACCATGCTCTGTCAAACTACGGCGCATCAACATCGAGTCTGCTACGCCATCTGGAACGAGAATCTGGGAACCTGAAATCCAATTGTCCCCAACCAGCTCACCACCATCCCGACCCGCCATGCCGGAGGGCATCACGCCCTTGCCAGTCCTTAGCCGTCCGAGCACCCCACAGCGATTGCAATGCCCCGTCTGTCTGCGTCACAAGGAGCGGCTGATACAGTACCGATGCGCGGCCTGCAGGGCGTTCTGGAGACGCCTCGTCAGGAAACCTGACCAGCTCGACCCACCCTGCACGCACGATCCCTACACCAATATCGACCCGCTGGGATGTGCATTCTGCCGGCGAGCACGCTACCAGTCGGCGGCGCTCCAATTTACGCCCGGAGCAGTTCTCGGGTTACCCATCATCGGGGAGACTGGACAGGGAGTTGCCGACGAGGACGTCGGCCTCCAGGAGGGAGAAGAATGTAAGCGGATGGAGTAGGACAGGGGGCGAGGAGGGCTCTACTTTTCACAACACTCACCAGACGGGCGCCACCAGCGGGCCGGGCTGCCAATTCCCCACCACCGGTCAGCTCCCGCCATCTTGGCCAGCTGCCTCGGACGTAAATCAACCGCCAACGGATTTTTCAGACCAGTCCCTTGCAAACTCCTGAGCAACTAACAGCCCGTCCGAGTGCTAGAAGTCCCTGCCCAGTTAACCAGTTTAGACGCCCTCCGAGCGTGGCTTGCGTGACGAGTTACTGTTACAAAAGCACCCCAGTATAAGAACGGTTACGCGACGCGAGTGTCGGTTAAACCAAGTGAAGAGCTCTTAGTTCGTAAGTAATTACTTTTTTTCTGGCCAGCTAGGTTCAAATGTTGTAGATATAAGTCACACGTAACACTTCCACCTATCACGTTGTACAAACCCCTTCAGGGACCGAGAACGCTAATAGTTTCATATACATTGTCATCCTTATTTGTACTCTTTTCTACATTATAACCATTTCAACGTTGCCTGTTGTCGTTCTTCCGCCACCCAAATCCCTCGCTTGGCGTATATGTAACTGGTACATCGTAACCTCATAATACCTCAGTCACGCTAACCACTGTACCAGCTTACAAATTGTAATTATTGGTGTCGAAGAGAAAGTGGAAAGAGAAAGTTTGCAAAAGGTAAAACGCACGTTTTTATACAAACAATCGCGAATAACTCGAGAACCGTTGGGAAAAGTGACAAAGTGCGCTACCCTCATTCGAAAGCCCATAAAATTTCCTATCGATCCTTAAACAGACGCCACTCTACGACAATTTTTCTGACCACTGTCCAACTTTGATGTTTTCGGAAATTAGCCAAATCAGTAGATGTGGAATTTATTCACGTATTTTTGGCTGTGGAGTAGTCGAATCGATTGAGATTTAGTTCAAAATTATTGAGCATATACTAGACAACCTAACGGACATTTTAAGACCAACCGCACCAATTTTCATCAATTTTTGCGGCAGTTATTGTTGAAAATAGAAAAATCACCATAACTCCTTTATTTTTCCCCTTAGGAAGCTTTTTTTGATCTCAAATTAAACAGTTTCAAAAGCTGAACACAACTAAAAAAGAAAATCTGAAAAAGCTTCAATTTTGAAGGAGTTATGACCATTTGAAATTCCTAAAAATTACTATTTCCCCCCTAATTGGGGGGGAAATGGGGGGAGGGAGAAAAAATGGTCCAAAGGCACTCCCTTGGAGCATAACAAACGTGTGTGCAAAATTTCAGCTCGATCCGATTTGTCTGCTGGTCTGTAGCCCCGTCAATGAACAACAACAACAACGAGAAGAAGAAGAAGAAGAAGAAGAAGAAGAACACGAAAAACGTGAAAAATAGTGGTTTTAAAACCGTTATACCCCCGACACCTGATGTTCCCGAGAGCTGAAATTTGGTTTACGTCCTCACGTGCCCCTGGAGAGTTGGTGTACAAAAAATCAACTCTCGAGACACTCAGGGGACCGAGCTACGGGATGGTGAAAACCCGAACTTGTTCCGTCGCGTAATCAGTGTCTCAGTCGCTTCGGTTTTCAGGGCTTCGGTTTTCTTGGCGGGCGGGACGCTCCCGCGTCCCTAGATGTTCCGTCGCGTAATCAGTGTCTCAGTCGCTTCGGTTTTCAGGGCTTCGGTTTTCTTGGCGGGCGGGACGCTCCCGCGTCCCTAGATAAGCATAAGGAATCCATGAAGGTAGTAACAATAACAACGACGATTTGTCTTCAACTATGTCTTTGTCTTTATGTACTCTACTTGCATAAGCACTTGATACCTTTTATCGGTTTTATTTATAACATATCGGTAATATTTTTTCCTAGAAAGGGAGAAATCATATTATGATCATGGATATGTCGGTTAGCTGAAGGAGTCCCTCAGGTGATCCTGTCTATTCTGCTTAAGGCGAAAGTCCTTAGAAGGCTACATACCAAATTACAGTTTCATAGGGTGAATAGCATAAAAATTAGCTTTAGGAGCCACTCAGCTGATCCCGGGGCTGGGCTGCGGCAAGTTAAAGTCCTAAGGAGGCTACATGCCTAATTTCGAGTTCCTACCACCACGGAAATTGTACCAAAAAACGCACCCTTTTTTGTACCACGCCAATTTCATTTTGGTATTACCATACCTTCATTACCCTTAAAAGTTAACAATAGGTCGTAACCTACAGACGAAGACAACCATCAAATTTTTAGAGAGTGAGAAAGTAAATAATTATGCGTTTGAATTGAGTACTAATATAAAAATCAATTATTATCTTTCGATTAATCGAACATCAATACCGATTATTTGGTAACATTGATTATTAGCTTACGATTAATCATTTGATGTTATCATCGATTATGTGGTTCCAATGTTGCATCCCTGATCCAAATGTAGCCCTGTTTAATATAGACCAAGCGAGAAACTCCACAAACCATGGTTCAGATGAATGTGATTAATATGCCAGTTATTCCGGGCATTTGTGGAAAAGACACATTTTCCTCTGAGTTGTTTGCATTATTAATCATGAAGCGGATCCCAAATAAAAGGGACGTGTGATGTAACGACGAAACGTGTTTCCTGAAGCAAACTTGAAAGATGAAAAGCGATCAAGAGGGCGAAAGGTGAGGAGCGAAAAAATGTCACATAAATACAAGTATATCAGATGTACATTATTTCAAGGCGACGTTCCGCAACGGGCCTGGGGGGAAAACAAAAAAGAATTCTTCGGGCGAAGGTATGTGCCCGAAGTACTACATTACTTACAGCGGTAGGATGAGTCATGTGAAGGCACACGTCTTGGTTATGAAAGTTGGGAGACAAGGGCCCCTAATGGCTCTACCATGCTTCAAAAACATACTCACCCCCGTCTTATTCCAGATCTCAAGATTTCATACCCCCTCTTCTTTTCATTCATGGCTTCTCAACCCTTTTCATAAACATTCGTGTACTTTTCAACACGAGTACAAAGAACATAACGAGATAAAATTATTCATTTAAAGGTTTAGTCCCATTTGTTGAAGGGTTTCCGTCATCCAATGAATGAGAGGGTTACTCTCTCCAGCACAAGGATTCGGGGACTCATCCATGTTAAAACCACACGGAAAGCTTGAATAACTCTACCCAAAACTCCAAAAGTCGCTCAATCAAATTCGACGAACAGTACGAGTATGTTTAGAATCTGAATTATTTGAACAGCAGAACCAAAATATTATTCAAAAGTTACCAATTGGACCAAAGAAACTAACGACTTGGATGTGAATCTACGTGGTTTCACAAGTGCCCCAATGGAGAAATAATAAAACGAGAGATCTGGCAAACGTTGCATGAAAAATTGCTAGATCTGAAAAAGGAGAATAACCATCTGAAAAAGTCATTGGCGGAAAAGAAAAAAAACGCAATGAT
Organism: Stenodema calcarata; assembly: GCA_963920205.1. Classification (NCBI taxonomy): domain Eukaryota; kingdom Metazoa; phylum Arthropoda; class Insecta; order Hemiptera; family Miridae; genus Stenodema; species Stenodema calcarata. Next base: position 27,504,508 of record OY986049.1, on the reverse strand, counting down.
TGAGATGGAGAAAGTTTGTTTTGAATGGTGTTCGAGTTGTGGGACGGGGAACCTACAGTTCGCGTGACGTGCTCATAATTGTCAAAGCTTTGGGCTGATTTTTTTTTCTCTCTCTTTTGGTCTCGAGTTGATACCGCTTCTACCGGTGGAAGCCCCTGCAGCTTTAGATATCAACCCACAGGGGCGAAGGGATAAGGAAAGGAGTCGGTAATCCGCTTTTTTTCCGGCCCTGTTACTGGCATAAAATGAGCCTCTTGACCTAAACACCGGGCAAGATGCCTTCAGACATCGGCACGTGACTGGAGGTGACTGTCGTGTATGTGTACACCTAGAAACTGTATCGATAGTAATCCGGCGGATATGAGTTTGACAAGGTTGCCAACGGAACCAGAGGTACTATGAAGCTTGCGTATTTAGTTCTGGAAGGGCAGCACGGTAGTGGCGTAGCGGATGAACGGCCGCCGTTGTCCAGGTGTAATGCGATGTAATCTGCGCCTTGTTCTTATGAAAAAATAGTACCTTCTAGTTGTCCCGGGGTGAAATATCTAAGTATATGCATTATAGAGCCGATATTAAGATGTGTAAGGTATATAGAAATGTTGTTGTATTTGGTATTTACATAACATTTCTATTGGAAAACGGTCGAAAGTTTCCATAGCAAGAGAGTTTAAATGTTGATCCTGCACAAAATTGAATCACATAAGTGGGTAACTTTACTGAACATGTTATCAGAAGAAGAAGAAGAAAGAAGTTTATTTTCATTAAAATCAGGAAAAGAAATACATTAATACAAATAAACAATACAGCTTGGTTATGCAACCGTCAGCCGGAAGTACGGGACTTGAAAATTATAGAAATGAAATGAGATATAAAATTCTTCTGCATAAGATAAAAATACATACATCTTGAAATTATAAGACGGAACTATCTACCGGTGAAAGACACAGGACACCCGATACCTCCACGACAATTGACAGTACCGGACAATCCTCCTCCACTCGTCAGCACTGTCCAGCAGCCCAACCGCATGATCTCTGGAGAGTCCCGAGCACCAAAAACTTCCAAGCGGAACTGTGAGGGGGCGGGGCACACGCAGAGGAAATGGTGAACGTCCTCCCTTGCGTGGAGATCGACTGAACATGTTATGATAGACCAGGGATTTTCAAGTTGAAAATTTCAACCAGAGTGCCCTACAAAATCGTGGGGAGGAGAGGGAGCTCAAGTAAGGTACAGGAATACGATTTGTGACCCGACTCGCCACGGGCGTTTTTCAAGCCATTAAGCCAACAACCATGGCCAACTTTGACCAGCTACAGATTCTGACAGGGGAACCAAATAAACCACTTTTACCAGGTGCTCACAGTGGTAGTACTGAAACGGCACAATTTCTATTCAAATTTCTCTGAAGACGTTGATAGCTATCCGAATGCTGGAATTGGAAAAAAAACTCGAGTTTTGAAGTGACAATGAAACGTTCTACCACATTCGAACGATTTGCAAGTCCATGTTTCGGATGGGAAAGGGCAAAATAGAATCATATTCTAAAATATTATTCTATGTTCTGAAGTAACTTCGAGGAAAACGACATTGCATCGTCACTTGGGGCAAAACCCCATACTGGGATGCGTCAACTGCAAAGATGAGCGACTAAATCCAGATAACGAATATCTCACTGTGGCGAGTTGGGCTCATGTAGTGGCCGAATATGCTCTGAAGACGTTGATAGCTATCCGAATGCTGGAATTGGAAAAAAAAACTCGAGTTTTGAAGTGACAATGAAACGTTCTACCCCATTTCAACGATTTGGAAGCCCATTAAGACTCTTACCCCATAATTAAAATTATGTCTGAGCCGTGTCATGCAATAAATGGCAAGATTTCAGCCAAACTTGGGTAAGAGAATCTTGTTATTCTGGTTTCTCACCTGAAATCTAAGAAATAAGTACTGGAATTAGGATAACTAACGAAATCCAGAGGCTGAAAACCGCAGAAAAACCAATAGAAAATGAGGTATCGTTTTTTCTTGTAATGTGGCAGCGATTTCATGCAATGAATCAATCGTTCAAAATGCATACCTCGCAATTCAACCGAGTGAACAGGAGTACCCCCCAAAAAACACTCAGTGTAAAAGTATCATTCTACAGCAGCCGGAAACAGTTATAATATCCACTTTCCCCGCCCTGTCCTAAACACCATACCCGTTTCGAAATCTCCCCTCAGCGCCATGGTGATATCCCCATATTATACAAGCTAAAATTGTTTAAATAGCTAAATTGTTGTTATTGTATTCAGTGTTATAGCTTTTTAAGATTTGTGTTGAGTCTTAAAAACCTATTACACTGAGTCAACAATTTTAGCCATGACGTCAAGGGGAGATTTCGAAACATGTACGGAGCATGTGAAGTTGTTAGGATAGGGCGGGGAAAGTGGATGTCATAACATTTTTCGTCTGCTGTAGAATGATTTTTGGGAACCGGGGTGAGTTTACAAAACACAGTGTTTTTCGCGAGGATATCACATCTTTTTGTCGTTGAAGTTGAAAAGACCTGTAGAGGTAATGTGCAGAAATAAAATCAATTTATTGATTTAATAAATTTCATTTAATGATTTATTAATAAATGTATAAATGCTTATTTTATTTATTTATTAATCAAATATAAATTAATAAATAAACTAATTAATTGATTAATTAAGCAAGAATAAAGGAGAGGCTGTAAACACGAACTCGGCTCCTTTTAGATCTAGCGATTTCAAACTTTCAGGGCTTTCTATTATCCAAACCAAATTTCAAGTTGATCTAAAAAATCTTGGGTTGAGATAATGGGTTAATCATTTCAAAAGGCACTGTCTGAAGCAACAAGAGCTGACCGAGACATGGGTGGTTAGGTGAATCTTGGAAACATCATCAACGCAAAGATTGGTTTGCCCTGGGGATAAAAGTTAAATCAACGAGTCGAATATGTTTCAAAATGAATTGATAAACCTCAAAAATTTAATTTCTATTAGTGATTGAATTGAAGATTTGGCACTTTTCTCGTGATTTTCTGTTCTCTCGGTGTATTAAACCAATACAAACGACCTGTGTCATGCGGATTGTGTTATCGCTCTTGACGTCAAGTGCTTATCAGGGCAATTTGCCCAGTCACCAGAATGCAGGGGGTTCTAGGATCATATTCCTTAAACTAGGATTATATGAGGGTCAATCTGATTAGTAGGTACTAGGGTTTAGTAAAGTAGTCGATGGCGAATAGACTATGATGAGGGGGAAGAGAAATTAATGTTCTGTGTTGGGAGGTCGGCCCTGCGGTGTTCTAAATGTCACAGCCGCTGACGTCGAGCAAAGGGTGCCCTCAGGTCGTGGAGGGGGACAGACGATAACGCAGGTTACTCAACTCCAATGATTATGAATATTAATCAAACGATAACTGCTTTTTGGTTGGACGAGATGATGTTGTTGGTTGGCTACGAAATAAACTTTGACATTTAAATTAGATCCCCAAGATACTCTATGAAAAACAGCTATTGGTAGTAACATTAAATTTTATTGGATCACCTACCCGACTTTTTACAAAACCCCATCCCAACATCAACCCATTTTTGATGCAAACCCCATACAACATCTGCATCCTAGAAAATGCGTAGATGTTTTCACACTAAATAAGAACATGTTTACGTAGTATATTCCCACTAATTGGTTTGTATACGTTTGCTCCATTAGGTTCTTCTTTCATTTAAAATATTTAATTTTATACATTTCTAATTCTACTTTGACATGGACATGTAGAATTTTGATAAACGGAACAAACTGTAACGCGATACCAATAAACACCAACGGGCAATTATTATAACTAAGATTTTAGTAATCAAGTATGGTCCGGTATCATACCGGTTAACAACTGCGGCTACTAAAATCGTTAGGTTATTGGAGTAGGTTCGTACTAGGATCACTAGCTCTATTTGTATTCTGCTTTCGTAGCATGTTCTTTGATACCACTAGCTGTATTCGTAGTCTGTTTTTCGGGTAGGAAATAAGATGACGATATCCTTTTGCATTATTTTGACATTTTATGTCCTTACTCTGGCACATAACTCGAAAAACGTTACACAAAAGCGTTACACGAAATCGTCACGAAAATTTCTGATGATTTTCGCTTACAACCGATTCGTTGCTACGGAACTTTATCTTCGCCAGTTATCATCGTACAAAAATCGTTCACCACTCGTTCGGATAGCTCTCGATTTACCTAACCATATTACGTTAACCACTGCGGAGTGCGTGGCCGACAAGCTACGGTATGAGCGTGATTGTTTAAATAATTGTTTACACACAGGTGATCATTGTCAATAATTTATATTGTCTATACGAATGCAAGCTTCATAATTTATGATGAACCCTACAATTAAGTATAACAACTGCGCTACTGGGGTAGGTGATGTAGCATTGTTCGAAGGTTCTTGAATCACTTCTTTAAAGACATAAAATGCCCCAATGTGTTGCAGACTCGTATGCAAGCATTTAATTCTCGACTGTATCAACAACAGGATGGAGTTGACATTCTTTTGACATGTCTTTTGAAATTTGTTTCCTTGATTCACCCTTTCCCTCAGATCACGTCAGAACACAAACGACAGGAGGGCCACTACGTCAGACGCACCTATGACGCACGAGCGTATGACGTCATACGGCTAGCAGGAGGCCAACTAGTACGTCAAAGCCTATGCCGTAAGAGCCTATGACGTCAGACGGCTGGCCTGAGGCTAACTAGTACGTCAGAGCCTATGATGCACGAGCGTGTGACGTCAGACGGCTGGCAGGAGGCCAACTAGTATGTCACAGCCTATGCCGTAAGAGCATATGACGTCAGACGGATGGCAGGAGGCAAACTAGTACGTCTGAGCCTATGACGCACGAGCGTATGACGTCAGACGGCTGGCAGGAGGCCAACTAGTACGTCACAGCCTATGCCGTAAGAGCCTATGACGTCAGAGGGCTTGCTGGCTAGGTGATCGGGTTTTAATAAGCCTCTGGAATTCCGCGCCTTCATTTTGCATCCATTTACATCTTCACGTTGAAAAATCCTTCATCTTGTCGCTAATTTTATTTTAACACGCCACGCTATTATTAAATTGTGGAATTTCAACAGAAATAAAATGTCTTCTTCGGCGGAACGTGTGAAATAATATCGTAAATGAAGTGGTGACAGAGTATTTCGCATTGATGCCTGGTTCTTCTCGCATGACTGAGGAACAAAAAGTAGCAGAGTATACGCAATTTCAGAAAGATGAGCGGTTGAAAACTCGGGTAGGAAGTAGGTACATTCAAACAATACCAACTTCTTCTGGTATGACCGAAGAAGAAAAGATTGCTATATACGAACGGAACAGGAAAAAACTGGAATCAAAGGGAAATTGAAACAAGAAATTAAAAGTAAGAGAACTGAGTGGCAAAGTTCCTTCAGTCACCAGCGGGATGACTTTTACCATAAATGAAGAGGAAAAGAAGATGCAGGCGTGCAAGAGCTCAGGTAAAACGAACTGAAACTATCGCAGTATAAAACGTTACTTCGAGTTTGGCAATGCTTCAATTTTTCTGAACCACCACGAAAAGTCTTTATTGATCAACAGCTTGGTTTTTCAGGGGAGTGCAATCGTCTTTGGTTTCAGCGTGACATCAAGAATGTTCCTTCGACAGCAATGAATCTTATACGTGAGAAATATCAAAAATTGAATTAAAGAGTACTCGTGTGTGCGATACTTGCTATAAATCCTTGCTTAACAAAACAAGTCCTCGTTTTGCTACAATTAATGGGTTTTAATAATATTTTTGATTCACAATAATCTCCGGTGCAATAATAATCCCGCCTTTGGGCCAGGAAACCTACCACAAGATGAAAAAATGAAATCCAACAGTAGTCGGTTCAAGTCTCGTACATAGTCCATAGACTTGAAATTAATACGAATAAGTTGTTCATCGAAATCACTCAAGTTTCTCACTTCTGGAACACCTAAAAGTAGAACAGAAATCACAAAACGCCCGAAACAAATAATTTGCATAGTCTTATGAAGAATATCCTAGTGAAAGTTCTGCCCTTAATTTGCACGTTTTGAGATGGAAAATATCTAACAGACTTGTATAGTACGACGGTACAGGTCGCTGGGCAGATAATCAACCTCTAGTTCGATCTTAAGTTTCCATTATTCTGTTCAGAAACGGGAGAAAGTAATTATTCCATTGCAACTAGAAATGAGAACAGCAATGTTTCTCCGAAGTTCTTAGTGCCGCCTATCCAGACAACAATTATCTGGGTGATGCAAAGTCATCGTCACGACAGTTCTCAAATGACATTTTGCCCGTGTCGTGTATCATAAACGATGGTCTATGAGTTTGATCAAAGTTGTAGACAGCGGTGCAAGTACAACTAGGTGAGACGGAGGTTCTGTACAGAATCTATTAAAATCTGGGGATAAATCGTGGGGCTACGTTATTTTGAATTTATTCGAATAAATGCAACGGTGCAACGCTGTTTTCGCCATTGATCTGCTCCAAAGTAGTAAAGGAGTCCAGGTGGAAGGGAAATGGTTCATTTTTGGTTAATGATTGTGAAATTCGGCCATAAGCTTGTGAATTAACATGAACATTATCTTTCCTGTCAGAAATAATTCGCTTTCAGTAGAATCGAACTCCCAGGATGACTTTTGTAAGCGTCTGAGTGAAAGTGTAATCAACAATTACAAAAATTAGTTTAATTCCAAGACGAAAATTGCATTTGACGGAGAATTACTAATCAAGTTGAATAACAAACAAAATGGCTTTGTTGTAACTACGAGCCGTCACGATCCTCACATTCCCATGCGGATTTTTCTCGTTTCCTCGCATGTCCTGCATCAGGAGGGTCCTTGGTGCCATTCAGTACATACGATATTTTTACGGGGTAAACTCGGAATCCCCAGAGTTTTTTTTAATACTCGCGGGACCACCTCCGATACAAGGGCTACGTGTGCCTCAGAATGTTTAATTTTCACCGACTCCCTCTGCTCGATATTATTGTAAATGATTGAACGGGAATAATACTCCGTACCAACCCAGGTCTGCGGCTGAGGCCGGATATGAATTTGTTGGGTCGACGTAGTCCGGCCGGAGTCAATAGTTGATAGAATTACCTGCCTAATACTCCCGAGGGAAAACGTATAGAACCGGACCATCGCTAACACGGAGCACTGCTCATATCTGTTTCACTAAACGTTTGTCAATTTAATGTTACACGGACTAAGATGGCCAGCCATATACAACGCTCTCGACCTTTCAATGTAACTATTATATTATAGGAATTACATTGAGAGATCGAGAGCGTTGTTCCATTCTTTGTACCTTTTCATAACTGGAGTCAATGACTAATAGTGAACTAAGTCTGTGATCTCAAAATCATTTAAGGATTGAAATGTTTTGGTAACCAGACACGGTGAGCTTAAATACGATTTAGGTTTGTCAAAAATGGAGACAAAAACTGGTTTAGAGGATTTGTTTGGCATGGTTCACAGTATACAGGGTGTCCCAAAATAAATAGTCCACACATTAGGGATCGATTCTTCAATTAATTTGCTACAACTTTTGTCCCACAACATTTTTTTTCTACTCCACTGAAATCCGACTTTTTTTACTTCTAAGATGTTTTTGAGTTTTCAACCCTTACTCACTACCCAACTGTGTAAAATAAAAATGGAGGATACCATTGGAAAGAGCGTTAAATTTGCTTTCTTCTCAATACATGATCAAAATTTTATGAACGAGCTTAGTAAGTGAAAAATCACTCCAAAGTGAAAACGTTGTCAGTAACAACTTTTTGGTTTACGTTCTTTTCCCAAATTTTGCCTGGTACGCAAAGCCAAATTTTTTTCTCCCCTGTGACAGTTTTCTTAATTGGACCCGGAATTACGAAACTCAACTCAATGAAAGCTTCTCCATATCCATTCCTTGCAATAGTTCAGTTTTCTTCATTTTAATAAGATTCACGGATTGGTTTTTTCCACTACTTCAGGTTATTTATTTTTACCCAGAATAGCCATGACCAAACAGCCATGAGGAACAGACGATTCCCAAGCAGCCAATTCAAGTTGTCAATTTTCAGTCAACTTTTCTCTCTCTCTAATTAGAAACGAACTGTGGGAACTGATGAGTATATTTGAATATAATATTATGATCCGAGGATAAAACAATTACCTATGTAATTACTCAATCACATTGTCCAAGAAACATCATTATTCTAAACCGAGGGAGAAGGGATTTTTCCAAACACAGGCAGGTATTTAATACAGATATAACTTAAATGTGGGACGCATTCGTAAATATAACCGATCAGTACAATTGGGTATTCCCTCTAACCTGATAGGTTGGAAATTTGTTTCCCAGAAGTCACTCGTGAGCGACGTTGGTGCGTATGTACCAATGTATGCATTGAAAGGTGTCTGTTAAAAGACCCTCCACTTACTGAAAACTATTTCAGAATTCAAATTTTGAGAAAATGATCCGAATGTGTACATGTACGGCGCTACATAACATAAATCTGTTGGTTGTACTTTCCCTTCGCGAGGTCATTCTTCTGGAAGCGGGTCAAATGTCCGTATGCAGCATTGATGAGTGCTGAGTGTTCTCGGAAGTGAAGCAAGAAATAGAAACGGACTCTAAAACTCCCGTTTTTCACGACGGACGCTTCGAATTAATTATAAACGAGTTGAAAAGAAGTGCAAAATCATGGACAACACTCCAATATTCCTTGGAGAGGATCAGAAATAATAATGGAGATCCGGCTATGAAGTAGTGCTTAGAAGTGTTCAATCGTTCAATATTAGATAGGTATCTGGAATTGATTATGAAATAGAGCCATAAAAAGGGATTTACTGAAAACGTGATCCGCTCTATCCGCTTCAAGTTTTGAGAGAGTTTGAGAATCTCCGACCGTTTTGAGAACTCCTACTCAAGAATATTCAATGGTGGTGGGTGATTCATTTAAATTTAAAGGAGAATCGTTTTAGTAACATTGATTAAAACAATAAGCAATAATGGTGCTTTTGTTGCCTGCAGGTTGTGGCTGAGTTTGACGAATCTTCAAATAGAGCCATCAAAAAGACGATAAGAAAGTCAAAAGTCAAAAAATAGCTTTTGTAAAGGCACATTCCCAGTCCATCCCTTTTCTAATGAAAACATTGAAGACCCATGGGATGGAACTCTGCACCGCCGTAGATTTGATAGAAGAATTGTAAAAGAAGTCGAACGTAGACAGGAGAAATCAGGAAGGCTTGTAGGGAGAAATTATTGTCAGTCCTCAAGAGAAATCAATGGTGGCAAGCAGTAGGAGAATTGACACAGTGGTGGTGAATTGTTGAAAAATTATACCTACTCCTACTGAACTTTGTACATTTAAATTTCTACTAATTGTTTCTTGTGACGTTGAGAGGTCGTTTTCCTCTTTGAAACTATTATTAAGGGATAAACGATGGACATTGTCTGTTGAAAACTTGGAACAACTGTTGGTACAAGACAATAACTTTGTTGATGAATAATGATTTAGATTTTATTGAATAAAGTAATAAATTATGAAAAAAAGTGAAAATGTTTGATTTATTGCTATTATATTCTTTTCTTACCTACATTGGATAAATCAAGGTTATCATTGAGATATTTGGTCGTTAAATTACGCTATTTTGATTGGGTGCATATTTTTACGGATATTTTGGTTGATGATATTGATACAACTCAAGTCATGATAACATCTGTGCCACATGACTTGAGTTGTAGCTCGGTTCGAGATTTTCTTCGTTATGGACATAGTTATCCCAATAGTTTTTCGAAAAACTGTCGATCAGAGATTAAAAAGAAGATTAGCAGCCCAAACCTAGTTTGGCCAGGCACTTCGCCATCGTTTTGCAAAAAACGGCATCGAAATCGGTTGGAATGTAAGATTCTGATTGAATATCACACAGAGAGTGGAAAATATATGAACGTAAGCGAGAAGCGTGCTGCTTACTGTGCTACCAACTGGTTATTGTGTTGCTCAAAAAGTGCACATTCGTACGGAGCGGTGTTTTGTGATGCCTCAGTTCGTCTACGTCGTGCCTTTGGTCAACATCAAGGCTTCTCAAACTGTTTACCCAGCGCAAGAAACAACATTCAGTGCATTAATTTATAGTTAATGGAAATTTAGTAAATTAGACAGCCCTTTCCTAACTAGTTGAGGACATTACCATGAAAACTTTAGGTAAATCCAGAATTTCCTAGAACTTGCAGCCTCCTGGTATTCATTATATTGAAAGCCCTCTGTATAAGTGCTAAAATTTCGAGGAAACCACACAATTAATAGTGTAAACTCTGATATTTCCAGGTCCATCCTAGTCTACTCACCCCGCTCGCCTTATACATTTCGCTCTGTTGACTATTCTGCCCTGATAAGGAAAAACGCCTCAACTCTAAAAATTGATTTTTCAAAAATCAGCTTCAAAGATTGCCAGTGATAACTCCCCTTTTGTTCACTGCAAAACATTCCCGCTACCTCATTTTTTTTTGTACTTAGGGCATCGATTGATGTAAATTAGATCGATAAGTGTGAAGAATCCATCAAATAACAGTTTTCTTATCGATTTACGGCTTTTGGGGCGATTATTGATCAGTTCTGGCTGGTTTTTCGCATGTTTGTTAAATAAAAAGGCCTCAACTAGTCACCAACATACTGAAATCACTTATACCCTTTCATTATTACTTTACGTAAAACCCAGGCGCCATTGAAACACCTCAACTCATCGTCTGAAGCCAACGATGTTAAGAAAAAACGTCTCTACTCAGTTTTCAGCTAGTTAAGGCTTTTTTCCTAAAATAATAACTTATGCTTGCAAGTTAAGCTACGTCCACACTTGAGCATTTGAGCACTTGAGCATTCAAAAACAATAAATACGAGAATACTCGCATAGTGTGGACGCATTTTTGAATGCTCGTTCTTGCTCGGGGATGTTCTCGATTGGAGTCGGTATTTCCGCGAACTTCAAAGGGTGTTCGAGGTTTGTGTTTGTGCAGTGTGGACGCGTACCCGAGCAAGGTCCTTGAACCTTTGAACCTTGAAATTTGTGACCCCCCCCCCCCCCCCCACCGGAAAACCTACCTTAGCTTCCGGATTTTGAAATCTGGTTTATTGTCATTCCTGGAAGACGTGAAGTTTCTGAATACGATGCCGTTTTCAGATTTTTTATATCTTAATCCGTTGAAGAGTTATCATTTTTTGAACCTCTGAATTGGAAAAAACCTGTTTTTGAGAAAAATGCAATCAAAGTTTTAGAAATTGTGTTGATGTACCTAGTTTTCTCACCTTTTCAACCTGTTTCTGATTTTTTCTCTTTTTTATTAGCACTGAGTGCTATTGTTAGGAATGTTTTAGAGTAGGTTTCCATCTTTTTTTTTTTGAGACTGGGACAATCGCAGAAATTTGCGTTGAATCTTACCACAGTCGTTTTTGCGATGTATGGATGATTTCCAGTAATCGATTCGTAAAACGGCTTACAGATTCTGAAACTACGTTAGAATCGATAATAACCCAAAATGTCGTTTTTTCGACCTTGACTTTCTTTCGTTCTGCAGAAAAATTTGCTTCCGGAAGCTAAGGTACGTTTTCCTGTGGACGGTCACATTTTGACTTCTACTCACAGGATCCTCCCCCTAATCTGTTGTATGGCCTTTGGTCCCTTGTCATCACGATCGCAACACGAACTGCAAGGACTGCAATTTAAACTAACAACATCAAGTTAAATTCATTGGACTTCACACATCATACCAACATATTAGAATTTAAATTTATGCGTACTCTTTAAAACGAAACTTGACACTGTTTGGCGCCACCATGTGGTGATGCCTGACAAAAAGTACCATAATATTATTTCGTTCATCAGTTGCTAAATCCATTTTCGCTCTTATTAACATACGATTGTTGGTTGTAATAGAAGCCAGTTAAAAATTGAAAAGCCGGGTTTCGTCTCGTATTTAACAGTCGATGGCTTCTGTCATCAGGCCTGTCCGTCCAGCCAAATTGGTTTTGGCGCCTTCACCAAACATGAAAGCAGTTGGTTTCCAATTATTCTTGAGTCACTAACGTGTTTTTGAGTGCTTTTCTTGGGAGTTGCAAGTAATGTAAAAAAACACTGAAGTGTTCTGCAATGTGATATTCACGAAATTAAAGGTCGATTATTTGTATGTACCTACTCGTACTTTTCCGTCGGGTGAGAGTGGTTTTTGTCATTTTATGAGGTGACAAGCAATTTTGTTGTTTGACAATGTTTCAGGTAATTTAGAAATTTTCTAATAGTAAATATTGGGTATTTTGTTTGTTTCAATATTCATTTGTTGGCAGCTCTCCGGAGGTTTTTATTGAACTTTATTTGAGACGTGTGATACGGTGTATTGTTTTCGTGGTATTTATTTTTGTTTAGTCTTCGATAGATTTGCCGGTCTCTTGTAATAGGAGAAGTTTTCGAGTTGGCTCGATACGGATTTAGTCGGTGTCAACTTACTGAAGGTGCGTAGCGATGTTTTTAGATGGGACAGTGAGAGCGTAACTGTGTCCCAACGACGTCTGAAGAGCGACTGGAGTGCGCAGGGTGGACCGACTGAGAGGGGGGCGGTGGTTCTTCTGTCAGGGGGGCGGAGAAGGATCATGAAATCGGTTGGATGGGGGTCGGGTTAGGGGGCGAAGGGTTAGGGAGCGAAGGGTTAGGGGGCTCCTTACGCCCCCCCGGACAGGAATGCAATTCCATCAAGTGGAGGACGCCCTTTCCCGGCTTTTCCCCCGACCAACATCACGAGGGGTGTTGGGTTAGTGATGGGTGTGATGGGGGGGGGGCAATAGGAAGGGGCAGCTTGACAACAGCTACCGTTGTTTTTATGGGCCTTTCCTCCGGGTCTTTTCGGCGAGGGTTGTTGAGCGGTGCACATCTCGGTGCGCGACAGAAGAGCCGTTTCAATAGACAACAGGGAAAAGAAGAGACACCGTTACCAACGGAAGCTGGTGAACGTTGTGAAATTCCAACTGACTTTAACCGAATGATTTTGTATTACGTGTGCTCAGTAATACTTTGTTATATAGTCAGGCAGATATTTCTGTGTGCATGGGACTACCCTTTCTACCTTTCTACTACCCTTGCATGGGATTTCTCCCTTTCTTGCGATAACTCAATGTGAGATTTTCCCTACACTTGGCAACCCTTAGTCCCTGCAGGTATGTATTAGAGGGGAGGGGGCGCTCACCGACCTCAGCCCACTTTCACCCGTGCACACAGAAATATCTGCCGGACTATAGTCAAACATAGCCAAAAGTCCACTTTTATTTTATTTTCCTAGATCTCAAACCATCCAAAAACAATCTACCGTTGTGTCAAGAATTTGCAGAGTTTTTTGGTTTATTATCTTCGATTGGAACCATTGGAATCGGCCAAACAAATGGGGCGGTCTGACATACGTCAAACGTACGTATGTAAACGCTTGCATGCGAGTCTGCAACACATTGATACATTTTCATATCTTGTCCTAACGAACATAATGTTGTGTGCAAACAAAATTCGTACCAAGTCATGCGCATATCTCGGCTTTTCGAAGGGCGACAACCAAGTGAGAGTATTCTAGTTCTACAAATCGAGAGGGTTCCAACGAATGGTGAACGGTTTTTGTCCGATGACAAATGACGAAGTACTATTCCCCTAGCAACGACTCGGTTGTACGCGGAAATCGTCAGAAACTTATTTGGGACAATTTTCGTAGTCAATAATTATTATCGTAACGGTTTTTGAGTTATGTGCCATAACTATAGTTATATGGCACATATTATGAAAGACATGAAAATTATGAAAGACATGTCTTTCATAATATTATTATGAAAGACATGAAAATGTCAAAAAGCCAAGGTGGAAATTTAAAAAATCCACAGTCATGCAGCATGGCTATAAGAGCAAATTTTGGAAGAAATAACTGGTTTTTATGTAAAATGTCTCCAGATTACTGATTTTATAACACATTTTGTCTCATTTTTGTGCCGTAAAAACACCGCAGTTTATAGATTTTTCAACGCTGAACACGATGCTGAAGTCGATCCGAACCAGAGAAAGTCAAAAAACAAGGCTTGGGAGGATTTCGAAAATCTGTTTTCCAGCTAAAACGAGTGGATATGTTTTTGGAAGATCGTGATCAAAACCTGATAATTTTGTTTGGAAAATTTACAGATTTAGGAATAACTCGCCAACTCTTAATTTTTACTGAATCTGTAATTTTTCATTCAAAATTCCTTCACGCATGTACATATTATGGAGACGAGTTGATGGATCGGTAAGGCATTATCTGCCCCACAAATTCAAGTGCATTTAATCAGCCTTCAATTTAGATATCAGCGTTTTAAGGTGGCTACGGAATTATGAATGGACCGTTTGTTCTCCGATTCATAAAAGACATACCGTGGTTTAGACTCGTTGCGATTCTGCTGCAGGAGCTCAACTTCACAGAAAGTGAAGGCCTGATAGTGGGAGGGGATCTCCTTTGTTGATTACACACGTTAGAACCCTTGTTGAGAACAACTGGTATTTGAGAATCCGGACTCATGTTCTGCATTTTAAACCCCTCAACCTCAGTAGCGCTTCCATGCGGAGCGGAATCCCAAGTTTCTGGCGGCGTTTTATATCTTCTTGAGTGAAAACGGTATCAGGTTTGAGTGAGGAAGTTCATCCGATTCTTTTGCATCTCTGGATGTTGTCAACAGTTGTCAACAGTAGCGGTAGTTTCCATGGGAGAATTCAAGTCCCATGTTACATTTGTCCGAGTATTCAGTTGAAAACAACATGATGGTCAACAACCATATATTTGCTAGAATTCCAGACTTCATCTTGGAGGGCTTCCAGAGGGGTCTCCAGACAGATGTCATTTCCACCGATTACGCCAAAGTCTTCGACAAAATATCTCAACTTCATCTCCTCTCGCTTCTGAATCCCTGAGTTCATGAACCTTTTCTGGCTTGGATGCGGAGCTATCTGTTTGACCGAAGGCTCGTCGTTCGGTGCTCTGTCTGCTCCTTTTGTGGCTTCACCAGATATTCCGCAGGGTAGCCGTTTGTGTGCCCTATGCATCATGATCAATGGTGTCGTTAGGATCTTCGGACCTTGCATCAGATGTCTTCGTTCTGCTGACGATTTGAAGATTTTCTGCCTGATCGATTCTCCATCAAACTGTGTCACTCTGGTGCGTGCAATACTTCGGTTAAAGGAATTGTGCTCACTGAATCATTTCTACCTTAACTCAACTGTTACCTTTCACGGCAGGGCCGAACCGTTCACTTTTGACTACATTCTTGGCGATGCTTCCCTGCGAAGGTCGACTGAAATGGTGGATCTAGGAGTTCATTTTGTCTAGCAGATGTGTTTCTTCAGGCACAAAGAGCTATGCGCGCTCTTGGTTTCCTGAAAAAGTACACAAGGGAATTTACGAGTATACCAGCTATCGTGACGGCTCAAAATGCTCTAGTTCTTCCAATCTTGGGTTTCGCATCTCCTGTCAGGTACCCATAATAAACTGTACATGTATACTGGCTTGAGCGAGTCCAAAATGAACTTCTTCGATTTATTGCCTTCACGTTGGGTATCCCCTCATTCGACGTTGAATATAATTTCATTCGAGAGAGGTGCCACCTGCAGTCCCTTGAGAGGCGTCGCAGCTCAGCTGATCTTATGATGCTTTTCAAATGACTAAACCACTTGATCGACAGTCCGATGCTGTTCTTTGTCCCTTTTTCAGCTACAAACTACCAGAGAAACCTATCCCTACGCAGACTTCCTCGCAGTGCGAACCTCTTCCCGACCATGAATCCGGAGTTCGATTTTTTTCATTTCCCTCTTGCCAAGTAAAAAACATTATTCTCCTCGACTCCAATCATTTACACCTAGAAATAGATTTTTTGTCCTGTTATTGATTTTCATTTGCTTTGTATTTGTCTGCCCTGTTTATATTGATCTATTTTGATTGTATAATGTATATTGGGTTTGTCCCTTTAAATAAAGAAATAAGAAATTCATACCACAAAACCACCTCTAGCTTGAATCAACTCTTACCCAGTGCGAAAATTGGCCTGTAGTTCAATGATAATACCTAATGTAGCGAGTCACCTGGTCCGACTCATCACCTATCAGTATGATATTGAAAAGAACTTAACCACAATCGTATTAAACTGCAATAATAAGTTTTTGCATTTATTAATCAATCAAATATCACAAACATCATCTTTATGAAAACATGAGTTGCACTGGATCTCCAACATTTGCTTGAAAAATACACTTAATCACTTTATTTGAATGCTTTCGAGGATCGGCATTTGAAAATTATTCCAACTAAATCCCTGACCTAATGATTCAGGGGAATGAAAAGCTTCGTGAATGGTCCTCGGCCTAATTGGAGCCGCCATAAGCGGGCCGCCGATTTTAAAATTCGATATTTGGATTCTACGTATCTCGAAGTTGTTAACCGGACAGTTTTGAGAGAGGATTGAAATTTCGCCCTTCCAAAATTAACTGAAAACTTTGCAATTCAGTCTGCGAACTCAGATGAGCCCGAGGATGATCATCTAAACTATTCATTACCCAACGTCAATAAGAAACTACCCCTCACTCGGTGAGAGTCTTGTGACCTAATCGAACGAACTAATCTGGTGAGCTACTCGAATGACCACTCAATATTTCACTTCATTACTCCAATTATTTAGTATCGTTATGGGACTCGCAAGGATGTAACACAACAGCGATCTTGATGGCGGTCTATAAAGAAAATAATAATAATGACCTTGCGGAAGAATGTGGAGCATTTTTTTAAAGTAATTATTTCGTTAGTCCGATATAGAGGTTGATGTGTTTTCAGGTTTCTATTGCTGAAAATCCCCATTACGTTTTCTACTTGCTCCCTATCTTAATTGCTTTGTCATTATAGGGAAAGTTCGATTAGAAACCGTTCAAAGGCCTTCAGGATTGGAGGGGACCCGTATCTGCCTCTCTCCAAATATCAACCCCTAAAGCAATGAGGATTCTCACTATTGAACAGAAAGAAGTATTTCCTCACCCAGAACATTCAATTCACGCCACTCGGTGGAAGTAAATCCCGATTTCAAAGGGCAAAAAATCTCTAGTTGTTCTAATCTTAAACAACTCGAAATCCGGTATTTCCATGAGCTGAATGAAACTGTGCCGTTCGATCGATTATTAGTGGAAGCACAATAGCTTTGTCTGGAACATAAATCCACTAATAATTAGTGGTGGAACTATTGGTGGAACTATTGACCAAGTTAAGTCAAAATGGTACCCTCTCTCGTCCAAAACAGAATTTTAAGCCCCGTTCAATCTATTTGACTCAAGGATAGTCGCAATTTACTATACTTGTGGAAAAATAATTGAAATGTAGTGCATTCGATGGAATTGATCAAATGGCCGACAACTATCGCGTCCATTTTCAAACTAAATTCCAAACCGACCTAACAATATGCTGCATTCTACGTTTGTTCGAACGATGTTTGGTTTAATTGGTATTTCTTGCGTATGTTTCCGTGTTGAATTCAAACCTTCAATCAGATTTTCTCCATTAGGTACAGATTTTCCACAAACCCCTCTCGAAAAATCGAGAAAAAGCTCAAGCGGACGTAGGTGAATCACAACTTACATGTGAACTTGGATGTGTCTTCTTAGAATTTTGGGTCAGTGTAATTGTGATAGTAAAATCAGTTGAGGGGATCAAAAGGGAAAAAGGAGGTAGGTTGAAGGAGGTAGGCCTCTTTATGAGTTATCAATATAATTCAAAGTAACTTTGTGCAACGCTCGGGTCTCCAGTTAATGAGTACCTACATAAACTATCGAATTGATGTACCTATATTTCGTAGTTCTTGGGTATCTGCTCTTACTTCAAACTTAGGGTTACTCCAAACCCTAAGTTGTTGATCATCATGTTGTTTTCAACTGAATACTCGGACAAATGTAACATGGGACTTGAATTCTCCCATGGAAACTACCGCTACTGTTGACAACTGTTGACAACATCCAGAGATGCAAAAGAATCGGATGAGCAAAATATGACCGACCTCGAAGAAAGCCGTGCTGCTCCAGTGCCATGAACGAGGAAAACTTGACTGACAGCTGTTCCAGAACCAGTTTTTCCAAGAGCTTACGTGTGGTGGATAAGGAACACACTGGGCGGTAATTGTTGATTTGACATTAGTCTCCGGCTTTATGAATCGGTGTGACGTAAGAGAGCCCGATGCCAGTGACTTATTGAAAAGCACAGTGATCGGAAATGATAGTGTCAACGAACATTATTTCAGCAGAATAAGTGTTCTGAGAAATCTCCAGTGTCTGTGAAAGTACTTTTGGATGTACAAATTATTGCCTATGTAGCCAGTAGGCAGTTATAATAATCTATGAATCATGTATAGTTCGGCTCGGTATTTGGTTGGAAAGTTTACTAGAAAATCACTGAGCTGGTCTTCCTACTCAGAGAAGACCATTTGTTGAATTCGAACGGACGAACAGTGTGAAAGTACCATGGAGTTTCTTCCTGAAGTATTCACTGAACCAGGATGTTCTTAAACTCCGTCACCTCCGCGAACTAAGAGGCTCTCCGCACCTCCTCTTAACATTTCAAATATGTCTTGGTTCAAGATTCCTGTTATACCTTTTGGAAATACAAAATTCCGTGCAATCATTTAATCTGTCAATTCTTATTCGGTAACACTGAAGAGGAATTACACGTGATCAGGTCAAAATTAGTAAACTAGGTATAGCAGATGTACTTGGGGCATTGAGCACCTTTACTACCTCGACTCAGAAAATAAGTAGATAAGACTTAACCAAGTATTAATTTCACAATTATAAACTGTTGCGACCTGATAGACAGATTTGGTGTCGAAGGAGTACAGACATAACACAGTAGAACAGCAACCAATCAAAATTCGTTTAATTCGTCTTATTTTTTCTAACCCCCAATCGGGTTCTTATAAAAATATTCTTCAGTTGCCTAACACTATTGTCCAGGCTCGGCGGGAACTGTGTTCCTATTTGGTTAATAAAAGCGTTTATTATTATTATTATTAATCCCTGATACATCCCAAAAGGGCTTGCTATTACCGATCTTGTTTGATGTTCGACCTGATGAATATCCAAATATGCACTGGTGAAATGATTGACTTACTGCTACAGTTACTGTGAAATACTGTAGTTTATGATTTGTTTAAAGAACAACCCTACCATAATATCATTGCACGGTAATACCGACACTTCAAGTAAACTGTGACAAATACCGATAAACTTTTTCAGCCTCTCAAAACTCCCGAGTCTCAACCATCCCATCTGTTACACAACTGTTTAAAAGTGAAATATGAATAAGAAGGAAGAGGGGAGAGGAAAACTTCATACAACAGTGGGCAGGTCGTGAGGGAGAAAGGCCTCGGAAAACCCACTTCTACGACAATAGAAAAGCCGTTCAAGTCAGCTCTAGAGGCTCAAGTGGGGTTCAAACGGGGTGTCGGAAGTTTAAGGGAAAGGCTCTGAATAATATAAGAACCTTAGCGAAGCAATAACTAGAGGCGAGGTGTAATTATTATTAAAGCTAAGCACGGTGGGGACTAAGGCGGGGAATCGATAAGTGTAAACAGTCAGGGTTGAAAGGCACACACACAGGGGTCTTCATGATGATACAAAGGGAAATAGGCAATTTTTCAGCAACCAAATTGAACTGAAAAGCATCTAGATCATGATATGATCTAATTGCTGACCAATTATATTATAACTAGCCGTTACCCGTGAGTTGCACGGGTCCGCATGTATTATATTACATCACTCCTCTCTCTCTCTCTCAGTCCGAATCTGCAGGAACCCATATAGGACCATTTAGATCCGAAGGTGCAATTATTTATATAGCCTATTCGAGGATATTCAAACTGAGGAAGCAAGATATCGAGGATATTCAAACTGTTTTTGGCAAGCATTTTTTTTTTTTTTTTTTTAGCTCTATACTATGGTTATTCAGTACAGTGACTATAACTGTTATGGGACGTACCGTAGAATAAATCCGTATTATTTCCGGCAGAATTAATAATTGTTCGGGCGAGATGGCTATCGACGCGTCCAAAGAGAGTTTGATTTACTTTCTTCAATACCGAGTTTTTCGATGCGTTCATGAAAATTCACAAAATATTAGATACCACCTGCTGCATCGCCTCCCATAGAAAATGAATTATCATAGTCGGATGGAAATACTTTCATGTCGAAATTAGTTACAGACCGTTGCATACCGTAGTTTGTCGAGAAGCATGTCGGAACTTGCCCTTGAACGTAACATTATTCATGAACTTCATTTTTTCTCATCGGTAAACGCCAAGCTGTCTTGTACGGGTTGCGCCTATCGTTTGTCACGACTCTGACACCACCATTTCTCACACGATACGGACAATCTCGAAATCTCGTCAGCCTGATATAGCTCAGTGCGGGGCATAGTGTATGATTTTCGGGAGTGATTCGATTGTAATTGTACACAATATTAAGAGTAGTAACTCTCCTAGAATTGCTGTTATCCTTGAACTGGCATCTACGCTATGTATATGTTATTAGTGAGTAATGAGAACTATTGCCACACTAACTGAACGTAGTAGAACATACCATTAAATATAGATACCATTCTTTACCACAGGTATATTCGCAAATGATGTTGTTAATATAGAATTATTTCCTTATACATATGTTTTTCCATAATGAGCAAAATGAGCTGTTTCAAGTCCAATTGTTCATTTGATAAAATCGTCATTCTCATGATCTCTACCTTGTCCAGAAATATGACATTTTATTTCGTTATGTTTATTCGCTCATGATGACTGCACATCTAACTATTAATATTTAAGAATTTATTTTAAAGAAAACCGGACACGTTCCTTATGTTAACGAAAATAATCTAACAAGCTATTCCGGGCAACTCATGGACTAGGTCATCCAACTAATGAGTAATGAGGATAATCTGGAGTACCTACCATATGTAATATGCGTGTGCTGCATTGAATAGATATTTTAATTTCAACTCCATTTTGATGCTTCCAATTTTGGGTAGTGTTATAGTATCAAAACCAACCCTTCAACCCCATTCGTTTACCGGAACCTGTGAGTTCCAAGGTCGTTTCGAAAAAACGCAAGTTTCGAAAGCAACAAATCCGACGAATTTCGAGACATCCTCTATTTTTCCACATCCTCTCGAAATGAAAGGACTTATGGGTAACGTCGTAGGGAAGCATTAGCAGACAATGGAAACTAATGGTAACCGAGGGTGAAAATACATTTCCCTATTCATATACTAGAATGCATAACAATTTATCATCATATCTCGCGCATGTATAATTCATACTCCTTCACTTTTTAAAAGGGAAATATTGTCACCCTCCGGTTTTATACACGTTGAGCTTAAACTCCCAAGATCTGGTGTTTTCAGTTGGAATCAAAAGCTAATTCTGTTCACCCTACCAAGACTACGAACCTAAATCTTCTTGTTTGCTCCACTATTGGAACACACAGCCGTCTCAAACCAATATGAACTAAATTCCGGATTCCAGTTGGATCTATATACTCGTATACCAGGAAAGGCGCAGTTAGATGGGAACTACCACAGTGCGAATCCAATGTCAGCCTTACACTACATAGGGAACTAATAACTTTCAAACCTTCGATTAATGACCACTCCTGACTAGGTATATTAAATATACTTAAATCAAATTTTGATGTAAGTGCAAACCGGATTGAGTGAATAACGTACGTGTTATTCATACTACGCCTGGTACACTAACCAACGTCAGACGAAATTGAATGTATAGGCACCACGTTCCAGACTAATTAACACCCTAATACCGGGAGCTGCAACGTGTTCCAGTTCAATTTAAATACAGTCACGTAAACCAATTATCAGCACACGACATCACTTACAAGCGCTCCGCCGAATTGTGGAGTACAATACTGTCAATCATACGAAGATGAACATAAACATAAGGAGATCCAGTTGTATGGATAGTATAGAAATGCGGGTTGTGAGCCTTTACATCAGGGACCTCTTCTAATTGATGGATAGGTTGACGAAATTGCTACCAATCAACAATAGACAGCATAATAAGATTATTAGTGAGTTTAGAGAGTACGAGTGGATATTACTAGATTTCTAGTAATATCCACTCGTACTCTCTAAACTCACTCTCCATTTCCTGTGATGATGCTGGGGAATAATTAGTCTATAACGGAAGATGGTCCCATTTCATGGGTCTAAAGTCATTCTACATGTCTGTTGTCACTAGCTACGACTATGGTTTGCAATCAATCAACGGCCTTCGAGAGATTTCCCGGTTTGAAGTGGGAGACGTTCGTCATGAATAGCTAAAGGGTGATCAGGTGGTATTCATCCCGTGGATTCCTTTCAAGCCTCATCTTCAGGGAGTAGTTGCTCTTCCCGCTAAGTCCCAGTCCTACAGTTGATGCCAGACGGTCGCCAATGTTCTGGAGTATATAAATCGAAATACTGCATGAGTGGTATATATTAATTATGAAGAGGTATCTTGGGGTACGTGTGATGAGCCTAGGGATTGGCGAACAGTCCCGGGAGCTGCCAAGACGTATGGGCCTGGGACCGGTTGGATGTTCAGCACAAAACATGTAATATGAAGAGAAACTTGCATCAACAGGAAGGTGGCCGAATATGCCAACTCGAATTAGCAACAGCGCCCAGTTGCCAACCGAATCTGTGTAATTGAGCGCTCGGTAAAATTGAGAGTTTACCGGAGCAAACAGTTATTTGAGGACCCTCGAAATTATCCCTGTTTCGGCTACGGTGACAACTGGAAACGAACTGAAAATGCAACATTATATGATACGTCTATAATTAGGATGTAGGGCAGAATGAAACCCCAATTACCGGTGGGGTGGTATCGACCACCCTGAAAACTCGGTAATTTATCAATTATGGTCAACTCACATTAATATAGTATTGAAAGCAGTCGGAACAGTCTTTTGCAGGGACATCACATTAAGCTACTGTTCACGTTGAGAACGTTACTGATATTCTGGCATTGATTATATAACTCTTCCGTAAACATAGAAGCGATTCATGAGTTTGAACCCCTCACAATTTCGCATTCTTTTGTTACGCAAATTGCTTATTTTAGAAATCTGCTTTTCAGTCTGAGGGGGGCAAACATGATATATATCCTAATTACGATTTGATTGAAACTGCTCCAAAACGGATTGGTACGAATGGACTTCTAAAATCGTGTAATGATCATTTTGACGCACTGCATAGTTCAAACTAAGTAAAATAAGTAAATTACGAATAAGTAATGTTTGGGATGAAATCGGAGCCGTCGTACAAAAACCTGGTCAATATATTGTCGATGTTGATATTCAATAATAAAACTATGATTATATACAAGTATGTATATATTTTACTTGTATATATACAAGTATGTATATATACAAGTAAGTACAGTAAGTAAAACTGTTATGAGTGCTACCGTCTACTGTGCTGCTTGGTTCACGGAAATATGTCATTTTTTCGACACTTGCATGCAACATTAAATGTGACAACATCAAATGTTTGGGATGTGCAACAAATTTTGTGATGTGCAACAAATTTTGTGATGTGCAACAAATTTTGTGATGACATTGTACCCATAGTGAGTCACGGCCATGCGGTTAAAGTGAGCCGCCACATTACCTCCTATAACACAGAAATTAGCTTTAGGAGCCACTCAGCGGATTTGGGGCCTGGGCAGAGTCAAGTTGAAGGGGCTACACATCAAATTAACATAGAATTAGAAATAATCAATTAGAAATAATAACATAGAAATTAGCTTTAGGATCTAATGATGCGTTAGATAGACGTTGCGTAACGAAGGTACGGACGGTTTCAGCCAGTTAGGTGACAGCTAAAACCCATTCCATGTTTAATACATTTTTTTGGTTAACTCCAATGGTTCATTAAATAAAATCATAAAACAAGTTGACGGTGGGTTTTTAACTTCAGTTATAATCCAAGACACAATTCCCATTCTCACCAAGAGAGGACTGAGGAGTTGAAAGGCGCGACCTCAATTTATTCATTGGTTGGCCAAAAGGCTGTTAGAAGATATTAGGGGCGGTGGCTGTCCCTAGGTTTGGTTTTCCGACGATTTAATTATGGCGTGTAGAGGCTGGATACGGGCCAAGTGCCCTTGTAGCGTTCGGATGTCGCCGATGAGAGTAACTCTTTGTTACAGGATTTCACCGTTCTTCGGGGGACAACGGAGAATCTATCTCTACCCTATGTTACTTTTACATCAACATTAGACCTGCGAAACTTCCAGTCACCGGCCAAAAACCGGAGACATTTGAAAAACAAAATGGATTAAAACCCCGTACGGGTAACAGAGGAGTATTTGATTATGATCGAGTGGTTATGGAATGATGGGAGTGGTGGAAAAGTCGCCATCAACTCTTCCATTTGATTGAGAAGCATTCGCACCCCACGGCAAAGTTTGAAGTTGGTCTCTGAATTTGAATCCACTGATTCTCAGTCATGGAATTATTGTGAGAAACCTGAGAAAATTGAGAAAACATCAACATAGAATGGGATTTAAAACATAATTTTTCCAGCCACATACTGATACAATACGAGGGGAAATACCTGGGCTTGACTCTCTACTGCGAGCTGAGGTGGAAAGCCCACGTAAAGAAAAAGAAGGACGAGCTCAACTTAAGATTCAGGGAAAGGTAATAATAGGTGATAGGAAAACACCTTACGGGTGCCAACAGTTGGGTTGCACAAAGAAATGCAATAATATTATACAACCTATCTAACCATTTAAAACAAAGTCCTCCGGTGTATCATCGAGGCACCTTGGTACATACGAACGGCTGATCTCCATCGTGACCTACAGATAGAGACAGTTGGCGAAACTAGAAGAAAACTTGCGATGGAGCCTGCTGGACAAAAACGCTCTAATGTATTAGAAAAACGTTGCTTGATGATGTAATACAGTAACTTTTTTAACTTAAAAACAGTAAATTAACAGTACTTTAACAGTTAATTAATTAATAATAAATTAATATTAATATTAATAATATAATAATATTGATGTTGATAATATAATAATAATATTATATTAATAATATTAATATTAATTATATCAATTATATTACTAATAATATTATATTACTAATATTAATATTAATTATATCAATTATATAATGAATATTATTGATATTATTTAATATTAATATTAAATTAATTAATTAATTAACAGTAAATTAACAGTAACTTAAAAACAGTAAATTTTTCTGGAACTCGAATCTCAACCGAAGTATTGAGTGGCCTTGGTAAGCATTTTGGCCATGAACCTCATGATTGGAACTTGTGATGGCTTAAAAACTGCTGAAAATAGTTTCAAAACGTCAATACGATTTCTTATGTACCCTGTAGCATCAAATTTGGAGTTATGACACTATTGCAGTCAATAAGCGACATCATAAGTACTATACACAACAGAACTATGCATCGTAGATTAGGCGTAAAGCACCTTGTGTAATGATCTATTCACCAGTAAATTTCCACCAAGTAGGAGGATGAACTAGGAAACTATGAGCGATCTATACTCAGTGCCTGAGTGTGTTTCCCACAAGGGGACAGAAGGACTTAACAATGGGACATCACATAAACAGCACTCTATAGGTTCCAATTAGCCGAATCCCCCTCCTCGCCCAAGAGCAGGCTAATGGTCAGCACACTGGCTCCGGATCATCATTAACCCGGTGTACCCCGCTCCCTTCTACGTGAACGTGTTTAACATGGGCAACAACCGTCATCAATATTTGCTTTACTTGTCAGAGTTAAAGGAAGGCTTTTCCCTGCATCGTAGTGAGAAATAGAGTGAGAGTTTCGATCTCTAATACCGTCGCATGAAGAAACTTTCAATTACAGTCATAAACTTCAATTCCGCTCATAACTGCAGGTCGAAAAAGGGCTAATTTGGGATTCCTGTAATAACCATTGTAATCAATATATTTCTATTCGCTGTTTACTACTAAGTATGACTGGGTTCGAGACTTGCCGGCTCACAGTCTCAATGAGGACGGCAGGGTATCACACTGTAGCCACTCCCGATAGGCCACTAAAGGGCTTTACGCCTCAAAATTTTGCCTGGCCGATTTGCCAGAAGCCCATCGAAATTGATGTAGACATGGACAGCCATTCTTGAATCAACTCATGGGTCCTTGTCGAGGAATAGCCATATAACTGCAAGCTAGTTTACTTTAATGATTCGGGTCATTCGTAGGCGATAGAAGAGCACCTGACAATCTCACAAGGCAATCAAAATTGCGGAGATGTTCCATTCCGCACACCAATTCAGCACAACGCATTTTCAGGATAAGCTGACTGACAAACATCTACCAAACAATGAACAATCTTTGGTGGGATTTACCACACAATGAACAATCTACCAAACAATGAACAATCTTTGGTGCCCGATGACAACGTTGGGTTGGAAGGTGATGAAGATGATGCGGACGACGAATGCTCAGGTGTTGATTGTTCAGGCAACGAATCTTCAGGTGGTGATTGTGTGGCAGATGTCCAAGTGCCTACGGATGTAAAGGAACAACGTCTGTTTTCATTGACCTTCATGGACGAGTTAGTGACCCCTTTCAGTGGCCAACGTCAGGACGTTTATTCTGTTGAGAAGTGGGTACTTTCAGTTGAGGAATAGTGTCGCGATATGAATTGGAGCGATCTTCATTGCCTCATATTTGCTAAAAAGACACTGACGGGGTTGGCCAAACTGTCGATACAAGGTGAGAGGAACTTGAAAACGCGGGCGAAGTTAGTTGGTGAATTTGGTAAAGAAGAATTTGGTCTATGAAGGAATTAAATGACAAATTATCTGGCTGAAAAATGAAAAAGGTGAATGTTTGCAAGAATATTATTTGTCCATGAAGCTAGTCGCCGTGTGGTAGATGAACCTTCCTCAACATATTGGTATTATCAATTAGATTCGGGATAAGGACACTTCAAAAGCCGCAGCTTTTGTACGAAGCGGAGAACCTCAAAAGTTTTGTAGGAAATATGACGTATATGAGCGTATGAAAGCAAATTCACAGGAAGAAACAAGAAATTATGATATCATGGGAGCTCCCAATTCCAACAACTCTTCAATGAATGCCAGAGATGACGTAAACTTTATTGAATACTTGACAATATGTTCGAATACCTACTGAATTTGTACTCGGCATTTCTTTGTCTGTTTTTATATTACGAGTACTTACTGTATTTTATTCTTTGTTAAATTGAGTTTTATGTTCTTCATATATTCTTTTTTTTTTTAGCATTAGTATTGGTATTTGAGTTTGCGATCTTAGTTCGTTGGGTAGACTGTTTCGTTGGTTTGTGTAATGTTTCATCTGTTACATCGAATGGGGTCATTCTCATGGCCAGAATGGCCGAGGTGTAAGTATTGCAATTAAGTATACCCCCTACAATATTGTTGATAATTTTGACTGTTTGTATTTCGAATGTTTTTAATTTTCTGAAAATAAGGCAAATTCAAATTTTGAGATTGTGGTCATTTCAAGACTGTTTTATTTGAGAATGAAGTCATTCTCGGAGTCAGAATGGCCGATTTGTAAGGTTTTAAGTTTGTGCGGCCATTGAGCCAGAGTATACAGCCTAGTGGAATAGTTTTAAACTAGAATTTTAAGATGGCGCACGCTAGTGGTTACGTTTTTTAGGAGTCGTACGTTTCGTGTGAAATAGAAGTTATTATTGATTTAAAGCATTATTATTTAGTTTAGGAGTATCCCTTCACTACTGAGCTGAGTCTATGTGCATAATATCCTTTCAGCTTCATATGCCAAAATATATCAAACTTGTGTAGCTTAGTAGTCTTCGCATGTTCGACTTTACAGAGGTTGATGCCCACACTCTAACATCACACCTGTTGGTGAGGTTTCTCGATAATTTATTTAAATTGCCTGAAGCGAACAAGTTACCCTTCGCACCGTTGAAGGCTGTTTAGGCTTCGCGTTCGACCAGCGAGCATCTACCATCCCAAAAACGGAAGAACGATGCGGGGAGCTTGCGGGTACTTTACAGATGGTTGCCGAGGGCTTCCGCTACAGTGGGTTTCCCTATTAGAATAGCTGTCTGCGGATCCCAAGAGCTCTCCCTCCCATGGAGATTGCTTTAATTTGAATGAGGTTTGAGTGACATGAGAAGGTTTCACTTCATCCCTCATCAATCCTCTTCCCTCCTGCCGGTTTTCTCGCTTTTCCTCCCAAAGTTCCTCACCCCTATCCAGCGGAAACGGTTTGCAGTTTCACTCAGCCGTGTTCAAGGTGGTACGGTAAGGGTAGGGTGAGAAATACTCTCGAATAACTCACTCGGCTACCGCAAACATCCTGGAAATGTCTAGGAATGTTCGATCGGGCGAAGTCCCTTACCGCAAGCTTTGAAAGGACAAGCTCCTCCATCTATCAACGGATCTAACCAGGTGACGGAAAATTGTGTCATCTAGATTTGTGGAAGAGTAGACCTCTCTTCAGAGATTACGTTCTATTGAACGTGGTTTCGAACAAGAAATGAAATATTAGGCGAATAATTTCAAATAATATCAATGTTTTCTGTAATCACTAGGAAATCACATTACACTCCACATACTTTATCGAAACCATCCCAAGTCCAGTTTTCAATTTTCTAAGTCGCCTTCTGATTCTTTGCCGTTCGTATCTTTCGTCTCGTAGGTACCAATTTATTAAATGCTCAATTGAGAACTTGGGGGATGCGTAAAAACACTTGAGCAGCCCGCAGACCAACAAGCTCAATTGGACAATTTAATAGATTTAAATTAGAGAGTTATTGGAGAGTTATTAGCTTGTCCAACCTTTGTGGCAAATTCGATTCATTGGAGTTGTATGAGGCATTTAGTCATAGATACCATGATTAGAGTAGTTCATCTACTGGGACGCCGTAATGGCTTTTTGTTTTTAAGTAATCGATTTTCAATGACATAAATGATAGAAGGAAATCTAGGCCCTCCATCCGTTTCCGTGTAGTTTGGTGTGAAATTTTGTATTTGGCTTGATTAAATCGGTTCATCATGTGATAATGATTATGAGAGGACATCGATTTGCTGCTTCTGGGTTGGAAGAAGAGAAAAAAAAATTGGGTACAAGTTCCTTTGAAGGGCTCAATCAGCGAAATACGGTGTGTTGAAAGAGAGTAATCACGATCAGAGTCACATCCGCAGGGACTATCTCAACTTCAATGAGACCGCGACGCTACAAAGCTGTGCGGAAACGGCGATCACCGCTCGCTTTCATCTTCGTAATTGATAATCTTAATTTAGGAGGCCCTTTTCCACCACCAAAGGCGGTCCGACGTCCAAACCGGGCATTGACGGGCCTCGATAAACTATTTCTTGTTGAATCGGTAAACTAATAATTCGTATGTAAATGTGAATCTCAACAAGGGAAGACCTCGGCTTCAGCAATGATGGACTGAATTGTACAGTGTCCCTCCCGCTCCAAAAAGTGCCGCTCCTTTTCAATATCAGCATCTTATCGGCATCCCGATCAGCACTAGGGATGAGAATGCGCTGTGATACGTCAGTCTCTTGAGCGCAACAAACCGAAATGGATCGTTTATGTATTTACAACCGTCCATATATTCAGGAGACAATTTGAGGTCTCTACTTAGTTGTCAATAAGCACATGAATATCTGTAGTGGAGTTTGCAAGAAGCAATATTGGATTCATCCATACAGCTCATCCTATTTGAAAATGAATTTTACGAATTTGAATGAATGAATGAATGAATATTTTCCTATTCACCATAAATCTGGAACTGTACGAATGACAGAGCTATAGTCATAACAGTTTTCATTTGTTGTTTACTATGAAGTTGCTATGATAGTTACTATGAAGCTGTAATTTGGTATGTAAATATATATAGACATTTAGCCAATTCCCGTGGTGGTAGAGACTTGAAATTCGGACTTACACTTTATGCAGCATAGGCCCGGGATCAGCTGAGTGGCTCCTAAAGCGAATTTCTATGTTGTTCACTATATGAAGCTATAATTTGGCATGTGTCCTCGTTAAAACTTCGACTTGACGCTGCCTAGGCCTCGGATCATATTCCATGCTTATAAAAATTCAGACGTAAGAGAGGCCCCGAGGGGGGCCTCAGGGCTGAGTTTCAACGTACTTGGATAAACGTTGCATACAAGTTGCGTGCATTTCTTGTGTTGTCCGTTCAATGGTGAAATTTTTTCCAGCGCGTTTTCTTATTCGATCTTAGTAGGTAGTCCTCGTGACTAACATCCTGAGTTCTCATTTCAACATTTCACCCAACATCGAGATAACAAAGGGGCTTCTGCAGCGCATGTGCAGAAGCCGATTGACACTTCGGCACTGCCAAGCATCGGGGGAATAGGATAGCGACACCTGAGCAACCTCGATTCCCTTCGGGATTGACAGCGGCGTCGGATAGATATCGGCCCGTGTGAATCCCTACAGCTGTGATCGCTATGCATTTCTAGTTACTCTATTGAAAATGACGGTACCGTGGGACCTGATATATTTTACAATAAGTGTGCACAGTGCTAAAGCGGAGGGCCCCTGAAAGATTTTCTGAAACATATCTGGATGAGCTGTGAAATCGCTGTGAAATCGCGGTATTTCAATAATTGAATTATTGTTTTTCATACCACTGTGATGGTTGAGATAGATGACACCACTTACATGTAGGTATATAGCATTTCCAAGTCAAATCAAGACTTTCCAAACCAAATTGAAAATATTCCAAACCAAATTCAAGATTTTCCAAACCCAATTGAAGATTTTCTACTGTCAACAGCACAGATTGTGCCAATTGTGTCATGGACATGACTATGAAGCTTCCTGACAATGACTTCCATTAAGATTTTTGGTAAGCAGTGTTATTCTGTTAAGTAAGAGGTTGTTTTATTAATTGATTGGATGTTGGGGCCTAACAACTTTTGTTTCTTATCCACCAGGGAGAGCATCTCAATTATTCTTTTCTACTTAATATATAATATATATTATGGGTTACTTCTCTGCTTTATTACCTATCACTTACCACATCTCAAATCATGTTACAAACATAATGGCTCATTGAAATGTAAATCCATTGGTTTGAAAAAAAATCTTGAGTCTGGTTTGAAAAATGTCGAATTAAGTATGGAAAATCTTGAATTTGGTGCGAAAATCTCGAATTTGGGTTTCAAAATCTTCAATTTGGTTTGGAAAATCTTCGATTTGGTTTGGAAAATCTTCGATTTGGTTTGGAAAATCTTCAATTCAACTTAGAAATGCTATATATCAATAATTGATATAGAATTATTCTAGGAGGTTTGGATTGTCTTGACCGATGTTTATAACGAATGAAAGATTTTGGTTTCTTGAGGTTCGGTCTGGTGAATAAAGACGATTTGTTAGGCCGACGTTTCGTTGTATTTGTACAACATCTTCAGGGCTATTTAACAAACAAGAAGAATACATTATGAATGATGATAAGGAAAGTGAAATGGTTGCTGTCACAATATAAAAGTTAACATACCTTAACTTCTATTGGCCATGTGCTAATATAATGATGGTGGTAGGTGCTAGGTGGTATGGCATTAAACACTAATGATAAAAACTAGCGATGTGTTACAATACCATGTCAGTGACAGAATGACAGATGTTTTGACAAGTGGTGACAGAGCGTTTGAGAGGGCATTGAGAGGGTAGCATGGATAGTATTGGATATTACATGGATATTATGTGGTGTTATTTATGATGGACGATGGTAGTTATGGAGGAACGGATTAAAGGCTGTAAAAAATATATACATATATAAAGACACTTATCTGCTATTATTTAATAATATTTGTATAAATATCACAGATACCACAGATACTACAAGTATAAGATATAATTATATTAATATAATATAATCATATTAATACAATTATATTACAATTACAGACACTATAATCATGTACTATTATTATAAATATTACAGATATAATATAGGTATTACATGGATGTTAAATGGTGTTGTTTATGTATGGAACGAATAAATTTTGCACGGATTGATTGAAATTAAACTTGAATGATGGTAGTTATGGAGTAATGGCTTAAAGGCTGTAAAAATGTATACATATATAAAGATAATTATGTGCTATTATTTAATAATATTAGTATAAATTTTACTAAGATTATTTATATCTGTTTGTTTATTACATGTATTTTGAGATTTTGCTATATAAATCATTTCTTTGATCTTCCGTTTGGCACAATGATTCTCACTATCTATGATCCTGGCGTTGTCAAAATCAAAACAGTGGCCCTCATTTATGGAGTGTTCGGATAGACCGCACGAGATTTTAAAATTCCTGACGTCTGATTTGTGGCCAGACACCTCCTGTCTGGCCACCAGACCGAACCTCAAGAAACCAAAATCTTTCATAGAATTATTCTATTTAAAATACAAATCTTAGTAACACAAGGTATAGATCAGTGAGTATTGGTTGTACTTGATATGAAATAACAGGTTTTTGTTCTACAATATAAATTCTTGTAAATGAGAACAAAACCCTAAAACTGTTCATAATAATTATCAAAAACAGCCCCCACTAATAATTTTGTCGACAGATTACTTTTTCCGCGTTCCAATCTGGCGTACCTACCTTTCTTTTGGAGCAATGTTAGTATTGGTCTTGGCAAATACCTTTACAACAGAACACGCTGTTTTATTCAAGAGAAAAAGGAGTGTGACGGTTCGGATCTTCTCATATTTTGATCGCTGGAAAACCCTTATCTCCTTTCCCGAAAAGGAACGGCCATTCGACGCATAAAAAAGGTAAAATGCTAAACATGACTAACATGTGGAAGTAATTGGCCTCTCTGAATATCATCTCCTTTTAGTTTGACCTCCCCTCTCTACTCGCCACTCCCTTTTATAGTCAACGCACGAAAAATTTGTCCTTTCCTTTGCGACTGTTCAAGAAAAAAAATGTTGGATTCGTCCTCCTACCACCACCCACCTCTTTCACAGTAGAATATGTATAAAAGAGGATGAATGGAATTCTTTACTCCCTTAAAAAAAACCTAAAAAAGAGCAAAAAAAATGTCTCGACCTTTGTCGTTCAAAGTAGAATTGGAGAGATAAGAAGATCAGCATAATGTTAGAAATGGAACAGTGGGGTGGGGGTTGGAGGGGCAGGATGGGTGAAGGGGTGGGAGGCCGGGGCATTAATAAGGGGATGCGCTCAAGGGGATTCTGAATATGTGAGATTCCCTTTTGTACCGCAATGCAATCTGGAGGCTTTATCAGTTAGTAATGGTCCATCCTTGCGTTACTCGTTCCTCCTTCCCTCCCATTTTACATTTACATAGACATAATTGCTAGCTCTTTTCGTTTTCACTCATTTCCTATTTCTCTGCTGTTCCTCTGATGGAGGGTGATTATTAAATATGCATTGGAACTTCAAGGAGAATCCAGAAAACAGAGCCAAGAGCCGATTGTTTCGAACGGTGTCACATCAAATTACTCACCCTAGCTCAGCACCTGTGAATTTCATCAGAGAGGTTTTCGAAAGGTATGGATTAGATGGTATTACCATCAATCATGGACTCATGGTCGAGTGGAAGAACAGAACTTATTTAAAACGAGCATGAAGGTTAAGAAGTCTATAGTTGATAACAAGGTTTGGAAGTTATTAAAATTGAAGTTTAGGAGTCATATTTATGACAGTTATTTGATATCAGACAGAAACAGAACCAAAGTTATTAAAATTGAAGTTTCGGAGTCATATTTATGACACTTATTTGGTATCAAACAGAAACAGAACCAAAGTTATTAAAATTGAAGTTTTGGAGTCATATTTATGACACTTATTTGGTATCAGACAGAAACAGAACCAAAGTTATTAAAATTGAAGTTTCGGAGTCATATTTATGGCACTTATCTGGTAGCAGACAGAAACTGAACCAAATTTGGTTCGGTTTGTTTGGTTTACACAAAAGTAACCATGTTTTACCATCTTA
The DNA here is from genome assembly GCA_963920205.1 of Stenodema calcarata. Classification (NCBI taxonomy): domain Eukaryota; kingdom Metazoa; phylum Arthropoda; class Insecta; order Hemiptera; family Miridae; genus Stenodema; species Stenodema calcarata. The sequence continues at coordinate 27,470,363 of OY986049.1, read as the reverse complement.
CCATGTTTTTCGATGTTTTTAGCTGGTTCTTGCCAGCTTTTTCCTGGGCGAAGGCCGCACGTGGTCTGATAACTGGTAGCACAAACAAACATAACCTGATTCTTCCCACCATTTTCAATGAACAGTATTGCCAAGAACTGATGGTAACACTAGTGATTAAGTATTTGTTTTCACCAAACAGTGGGAGAATCCTGTTTTTCTGCTAGAGGTATTAGAGGTAACTGAAAAAACTTTCATAACTCGAAACAGCATCATATAACACTGAAATCCCTCGTGGTTCGATTTTTTTCATCTGTGAAGGCCACATTTCAGATGGTGATTAAGTTCACACCCACCCCCTTGGGACAGTAACTCTCGAGACGTTCTCAAAATTTACATTGAAATATTCTTTGTTGAGGATGTGCTAGGTAGTTTTTAACGATACCGCTGCATTCCTCTCCAAAAAAACCTACAAATTGATACCAAAAACCTCTTTCTATTTTGAAGCTGAAAACCCATGTTAAAGACTGCGGACATCAAATGGTCAAATTATATGAGAATGACCCATGCACCGACTAAAAACTTGAAAAACCCTCCATTCTATACGTTATGTCGTGCGCATCAAAGTTTGGGCTTTGGGTTTTCATTTACATCGTGGCACATTGGGTACAAATGAAAAATTTGCGGTTATAAGTTATAACAAACGCACTAGTTGGACTACGGGCCGAAGTTCACTGAAATCGTCGTAATGAAAAATACTGGATTTCATCTCGTTGTAGCAAGTATAAAATTTGACTGATTTTCGCAGGAGTAGTTTTGAAATAGCAATAAATGCGGCGAGGGGCTCCACGAATAAAGAAGATACTCGCATTTTGAGAAGAAGGGCAGAAGAAAGTGTCTTCAAATGCCTGATATCCTCGGATTTTCATAATATATCCACAAAAATAAATCCGGAGGTTTTATGATATTAGGCAATATCGGGGAAGGTTATCTAAAGTGACTTACTGTCCTGTATCTGTTGTACGGATTAGGGTTGGGACTCGGAGAGGGGAAAGGGGTGTAATAAAAATGAGCTCTGAAGGTGGAGGAAGTCTGTTGGGGTGGGTTGGGCTGTTTCAAACCCAAGATGCTATAACTCCAAGGGGCCGGCTATGGTAAGGAAGGCCTGGCGGGCCAAGATAGGCACCATTGCGAGGCCGTTACCCGACTACATAACCTAAATAATATCGTTTGCACTTCGATTGTCAACCTTCGACTATCAAAGGGCTCTTGAATCGTTTGCACTTGGATCTCACATACCGCAGATGAGCACAGAGATGCTGGCTTCTTACCTTCGCTAAATGTATTTTATGACATCTCTTCAAATACGGTGGATTCAACATTTGTATTGGATTTCAACATATTCATAATTTATCATAGTGAAATAAAAAGTCCAGAACGGAATGTTCTGTAGGTGGCGCTCTCGTCGAACAAATTATTGGTTGACCGACAACTACTTTTAGCAACCAAATGAGTTGTGGCCGATATATCAAATTTTTCAAATGGTTATACATTTATTCGTGTTAGTGTTGCATACAAACAGGTGATCAATTTAATTCGCCGGCGCCGTTGTCGATAACTCAATAGTGATTTTAGGGTAGCGAGTTTGGCCAACTTATTGTTGGATATTTTTCATCAATTCAGCTACCAATTTAAACAACTACATCCGACTCCTAGTTGCAACTTTATTCAGGTAACTAGATATCATTTGAAAACTAATTAATTTAGTCATCTAGTACTCAACTCAACCTGTCGGAACAAGCTCCCCTCAACTGCCTTCTGAATAATTGGAATAGGCCTAGAGAAGGATTACACCCACATAAAAACAAAAACTCTGCAAACTCTTGACACAGCGGTTCATTATCTTCTTTGTACAGATCACCCTTCTGTCTAGATCACTAGGTGTAAATGTCTAGATTGTTAGATTAATTATTATTATGAATTATCACTAATTATTAATAATTTTATCAAGTACCTAGCGAAAATTATAATAATTTATTGTTAGGTATCAATAATTTGTATTTATTATAAATAATAATAATTATTAATTATGATTAATTAATACGACATAATTCTGGGGTTTTTGATACTACGTCGGTAATAATTTTTCTACAAAAGAAGTACCTACCAACAAACATTCGAAATTACCTTCTTTTCCGTAGCACGAAACGTACCTCACAACAAAAAACTCGACATCACCATATTATGATGTTCCAAACAGCTCGTTAGTATGAAAATTGACCTGTATTTCAACCGTTTGATTCACGATCGTGTTGACAGACTCAACCTTTGAGCCGCCATTGTGAACGAACGGCTGGTTGTACAAAGCTGCGGATGGTCTTAAAAAATTCTACGGAACAAACTCTATCTAAATATGAAATAAAAAACATACCGTTTGATGGGAATTTTTCGAGTTTTGAAATTTGCAAAATTTCAAAATTTTTTTGAACCCCTTCCCCTTGACCGAGGGTTATGAAAAGTTTCGAGGGCCATTGTGGGGTTGGTCGGAACCCATAAAACAAATTTCGTAATTTTAACTCAACGCTAACTGGGCAAAGTATCCCTCGTGGTTGCGTACTCGTACGAAAGCTGTACCCACTTTATGGTTGCTTTGAATCACGAATCCCATTGCTATGACTGGCATGTCTGAAGCCAAATTATCTAATAAGAAGAATTCAAATAAACACCTCGATTCGATATGAAGTCTATTTTGTCTCCTTAATTCACCTCATCCACGGGCCTCTCAGATAATATGACGTCGCAACACAAGCGACCAACTCCGTCAAAAGATATGACGTCAAACAGGTGCCGCCAAGAACACCTCACAGGATAACGTACGTGCGTGGACCGGGAGGGGGTGGATGACGTCAGACAAGTGGCTGGTAAGTACACCTCACTGGATATGACATACGGAGACCGGCAGGGGGTGGATGACGTCAGACAAGTGGCTGGTAAGAACACCTCACAGGATATGACGTACGTGGACCGGCAGGGGGTGGATGACGTCAGACAAGGGGCCGGCAAGAACACCTCACAGGATATGACGTACGTGGACCGGCAGGGGGTGGATGACGTCAGACAAGTGGCCGGCAAGAACACCTCACAGGATATGACGTACGTGGACCGACAGGGGGGGGTGGATGACGTCAGACAAGTGGCCGGCAAGAACACCTCACAGGATATGATGACGTACGTGGACCGGCAGGGGGTGGATGACGTCAGACAAGTGGCCGGCAAGAACACCTCACAGGATATGACGTACGTGGACCGACAGGGGGTGGATGACGTACGTGGACCGGCAGGAATGGATGACGTCAGAGGGGTCAAGGGGAGCCAATTATTTTAAACCTCCATTTCTTCCTTACTAATAATAATAAGCATTATGTAAATACGGATCGTAATCTTGAATCTACTTGTACTCTCAACAGTTCCATTATATAAAATATCAAATTAACTGGCGCTGCATCGGAAACGTAATTTAGGGTGTTCTATGTCTAAAAAGATATTTGAAATATTAATTTCGACGTATTGTTTTCTGTAGAGTTCAAATCTGAAGTCAAATTTATCATACCGCCGTTTAGTTTTTTTCAACCTCAAAAAACTATGAAAAAAAGTGGATTTTTGGTGTTTTTCGGGATTATCTCGCCAACATTGACTGGGACCCCAGTGTTTTGTGGGTCTATGTTATGGGGAAAGTTAATTATTTTAGTTAGAATTTGGCTTTGCTCACGATTTGTGTTTGCTTACTTCTGTCTTTCAAGTTACTACAATGTTAACCCATCCACTGTAAAACCTCTTATTTACAGAACGACCCTCTTCCAGTTGTAGTCACTCCTAACCCCATATGAACTAGCTTGAGCGGATTTTAGGAGCGAACGTCTCAAATCGGATTCAACCTACGAGTTCAAGGCGACATTGTCACTAATGCTGTTATTTCGTGGATTTCTAGACTGAAGAATTTTCATCAGGGCCACAGAATCCGGAGCAGATGTAATGTACTGGGCGAGAAGGGGAAAAAATTGGGGAAAGTCAACGCGGTTAGTCGAGCCAACTTGAGGGTAATGTAAGTGGAAGCGTGTGAGAGTGTGAAGGAGAAAGAAAGAAGGGAGGAGCAAAAAAAAAGAATAGGAAACACGAACACAGGACCGCAAGGAGTCAAGAGTTACAGTTCTGATAGAATTACTCCAGGCATCCGTCTTGAAGACGTGGGATGGGGGTAATGCGAGCCGTGGAAGGTTGTCACGGTCGAGCTGGAAGGAAAAGGAAGAAGGGTGAGAAAGTTGGGAGGAATTGAGGTGGTATAGGGAACGGAGGAAGGTCCTCTGGCAATAAAAATAGTGAGATTCCTCAGCTTGTCGCGGGAAACGGAGGGAGAAGTGGGAAGCTAAGCAAATGGGATTCCACGGGAACGCGGGACCATTCAAATAGTCCCCGAACCTTCCTCTTCCCCACTTCTGTTCCTGCCAACCTTTTTTATATCCTTCGAGCGAGGAATCCTACACATTCTAACTTCTCCCCTTTATTTGATAGAATTAGGCTTCCCACCGTTGAGAGGGATGGGTAGGCGTGAAGGCAATGGGAGGATAGTTCAACTCATCACCTCATCCTGAAGGTAGTGTCTGGGTTTTATGTCACTGCGAAATGAGGTTAAGAGGAACCTTCCCGTATTATCAAGACTAGTCCGAATTATATGAGCCACACGTCAGGAACATGATGGAATCTTGTTATACTTGGTGTTGCTTTTTCTAAAATTATGGATTGTTTTGGGTCATTACTGTCTTTTGGTCGAACCTCCGAGCGGTCAACATCTAAATAGTGAGTGTGCGTGAAGTGTCAACACAGTCGCGGCCTTCCTTTCATAAACATCTTTCAGGTAGCAATAATAAAATTTATTATTATAAAATTTATCATTTAATGCCCGAGAGGCCCTTTCAGAGGAATATATCAAGCCGACCGACCAAGATCTATTGAATGAAATCCATGCTTACAGGTCTTCTCCCTCTTAAAGCAGCTGCAACTTTATTAGGAAAAACCACTGTAAATTTATTTGATTATATATATATAATTGTTATACATATCGGATTTGATCCATTATGCAGATTAGGGAGGAAGGAAATGAAATGAAAACGAGGCATTTAGAGTACAGTGACATGGGTATCATTAGGGTGGCAGATACCGATATACATATAAGTACATAGTTCTTTTTTTTTTTTTTTTTTTTTTCTTTTTAAGATTTATGCATCAAGTAGGTATATCATAGAATTATGAATGTAAGAGGAATTTTGTAATCTTTCATCCAGGGATGGTGGAAGAGAGGGCCTCAAGGCCCTAACCTTCCCTGGTTAATAAATAAAACAATCAATCAATCAATCAATCTTATCTTACCACCATGTTAGAGCAAGCTGATGAGGTAATCGTCGATTTAAAAAAAATTAATTTAGCTATTGATGTTAAATTACCTTCTTCTGAAGCAGTCCCCAAACCTGACACTGATTCAAAAGAATATTGAACCGACGAAAATCAGTTAGCCTAGATACCGGGGTAGGCATACAATTTAAACCTGATCCACCATGAAAACGCAGGAAGAAAAATACTACGACTAAGAAGGGGATCAAACGTCAAATCTAAAACATCATGAATGGGCAAAGATAGAAACAGAAATGTTCTTAATTTGCGCGATCAGTGTAAAAACAAAGTCTCATGAAACTTCGTTGACAAATATTTAATGATTTCCAAAGCACATAGTAAAACAAGGAGCATTGTATTGATGGTGAACTTGAGAAACTAGTCCATACTATTCAAACAATTGCTTGGGATAAGAAAGAAGCCTGAGATAAGAAAGAAGCCAAAAGGTATTAACTAGACATGCGAAATAATTGCTGTTATAAAAAACTCTGCAAATTCTTGACACAACGGTTTATTATCTTCTTCGTGCAGATCACCCTTCTGTCTAGATCACTAAATGATAGAATATCAAATCATCTTGAAACCTAAACCACCAAATTTTGAGGGAGTAAGCGTAAAGTCAGAAAGCAATGTCAAGCTACACGAGTGCCATCACACAAAATTGCATAGTACAAGACTTCATGGGCGAAATTCAAGAAGCCACTCATGAGCACTTAATCACGGCACTAACCAGTGATCGAAACACAGACTACTCATTATGGAAGGCGACATTACATCTAAAAAGCTACATACCAAATTCATAGTATAAATAGCATAGAAATTAGATTTAGGAGCCACTCAGCTGATCTCGGCCCTATGCTGCTTAAAGTGTATGTCCTAAGGAGGCTACATGACAACTTTCAAGTCTCTACCACCACAGGAATTGGCGTCGGGTTAGAAGATGGCGCCAGCGTAACGGACGCTCGGTTTCAACCAGTTATGTGAAGGCTAAAACATGTTCAATGTTAATAGTATAATTCACTTTTCATCCTCAAAATCACATACATTTCTGTAAGAGAATGAACGGAATGATGGGTGGACGAGGCTGGTCGGTCGCTATCTAGGCGAAGAGTAATGAATCAATATTTGAGCGGCACTTGAAGATTCCTGACATGATGAAGGGAATGAACAACTGACCATGAGAGGCCTACCAACAATCCCACTCTTTTTCAAATTGTTTCTTCCATTTTCTGCCTCTTTGCTCTTATCTTCAGATTTCTCATCACTAGATAGCAAAGCAATAATTCTAGGACCTCTCGAGTTGAATGGGGACCGGTCGAATCATCAGGATACGGGGCAGAGAGGGATTACAAGTTCCACTTTTGTAGAGGATAATTTAGCTTCACTGAAGCAGAAAAAATACATTTTCCGTCTATTCAAGGGCTTTTAACAGGTGATTACCTGTATTTCAAAAAGTGAATTTTCCGTACAAGGGTCCACCGGTTCTATTGCACAAAGTAGATAATAAACCGTTGTGTCAAGAATTTGCAGAGTTTTTTATTCGATTTTCTGAATAGATTCACGTGCCATCTCGATAGATCTAGATAACATCTTGAAACTTAAACCCTCAAATTTTGAAGAGGGTTACAATTTTTTTTCCTTGGCCGATTCCAATGGTTCATTATCGAATATAACTCTGCCAATTATTCCACAACCGTTTATTATCTTCTGTAAATATCGCAGCCCTTCTGTCTAGATCACTGCTGTGTACGAGTCGTATATATACAATTACCTTGTGAGATCCACGAAACAAGCTGAGTAATGCGCTAAAATATTTGTTCAAATAGGTGACCAGGATGGTAATTTCTGAGTTGGGTGGTGTTGGTTAGGGGAGTAGGTGGTAACGAGGAGGGGGCTCAGTGATGATCTTAATTATAAAATGATTTTGTACAAAATGAAAATAAACTATTAATTCATATTTTATGAAACGTAATTCATGATTTAACTTTTATTGATACAATACTGGGATGTTTATTTGTGCCTACCGACAGCGGCAACAAATAATAACAGGACGTTCGTACGACCAAATTTTCGAAATATCTTTCTATAATAAACACGATAAGTATCAAAGAACGCGGAACTCGATGTGATAAAACTGGGTTGTTCGAATCAGCTGTCCCATAGGAACAACGTTGCCCTGACTTGCCGCCGTTTGAAACACGCTCTTGAGACAGCGACCTTTGACGCCTCACTGTAAACGAACGGCTTGTCGTAGAAAGCTCCGGTTGGTCTTGGAACACCATTCCGGAGCTCCGGTAGGCCTATTTAAATTTGTACAAAAAACGACACCGTTTCACCAAAATTTTTCCAGATATGACGTTTTCAAACGTTTAACCCCTTCCCATGGACCTACTCGTAGATTTTTGAAAATTTTCAAGGCGTAAGCGAACGATTTTTTTTTTTTGTTATTCTGAATCTACGTACCTATCTTGAAACGTAAACCATCAAAATTAGAGGGGTTCATTTTTTTTTTTTCCTTGGTCTATTCAAATAATTCATTATTGAATGTAATAAACCAAGAAGAAATAAAAATCTACCAACTTGTTGATTGAAACATAATCGCAATGGGATTCGTGTGAACAAAGTTTGTTCAGGAATGTCGGTAACTCAAAACCGAGCGGGGATTTGTTTAAATTTCAAGTTCCTGCAGTAGTGGTCACAAGGTTGAGCTGATGCAGTAAAATGAGAAAAATAATTTATCCCTTTCCATAATCCGACAAACTGTATGGACTTGAAATGGAACTGAAATGCTATCATGTTAATAACATCATCATCAGTTCTATACATTTACCTAAGCGCCTATCCTCCCGGAGCCCACTCCGAATTGAACTTCCCGCAGTAATTGGATATGCTCCCCTCCGCTTTGTTTTAAATCTGCAGAGTATGGATTTGTTAAGGTGGAACGCAAATGGAAGTCAATTACACTCCTATTTGTTTATATCAAGTTGTGTTGACTACAATACGCAGTGCCTCATTTCCACTGCATTTTCTAGTACCCGCGAGGTCCCACACTCGGCACGCCAATCACAGCTTTTGACGGTACGGAAAATATCGAAGAAAATCTCATGAAGCGATCAAACACATCTAGAGATTATAATCAAAAGCGACATAGCAGTGTACTCTGATATTAGTGGCAATGAACAAAGTTTTAGTAAGTCCACTGTTAATGTGAGATAGCTAAGGCACAGCCAACAAAAACAACAATAACATGAATGTTTTTTAATAATTAAATTAACTATTTCTAAATAATTATTAAACCGTTATGTGATGAGTTATAATCATTCAATCAAAAAATAGCTACGGAAACTACCTAACCCACTACCAAAATTAATAATGAGCAATATCTGATAATTGGTAGCACCCCTGTTCACGCTCCACAAGTGATACACCTTGTTTATATTTGTTATCTCCGAGGAGGTTTTCATGTCCCTTCCATTTTCATCGCCTCGTCCTGGTCAGTCTACTGGTGAATGTCATTTGGATCTGCCGCCCATACGAATACTTCATCCCTTCCCTCCGATTCACTATTATTTCAATAATTTTATAAGATAAAATCTATTGTTCAGGAGCTCCTATTTTTCATTTTCATTTTTTATACAGTCCATTTTACACATTATAATTATATCTAATCATTCTAACTACGGTAGAAATTGGTTTTTTGGTTTATTATTCATATTTCGAATACCCTTATCCGTAACAACCCCTACATTGCTTGCCGTCTCACTTCACCCATCATCACCCCTAACCGCGACGCATCGAGACACGTCGCTCGAAATCATCCCCAATAAACTGAATCCCCGTCATGCAGACCCCCCTCATGACGACGCGTCATATTTGAACGAGGCAAAATATCAAATAATAGAACTCGCTCCTGTTTCATTTGCATAAAGATTAAACGGGTTAGCGCATCGACCCGCAGGACCCAACTCGGAGAAATAACTCTGGACGTTCCTACGGTCGCTTGCACTGCGACGTCGTGAGTCGCCTTTGTCCAGGCCTGTAGACACCCCGATATTTCGCGTTTGCAGATGACACAGCAATCCTGGCTGTTGGTCCCACAGTTGAAGAAGCCTCGAGTAGACTACATGAATCCGTAAACAGTATCCATCAATGGACCAAAAGATGGAGAATAAAACTCAACGAAGCAAAGTCAACACACATTAACTTTACATACAGGAAAGTAAGACCAATACCTATAGAACTAAACTCCCGAATCGTCCCATATGCTGATACTGCTAAGTACCTTGGAATGACCCTGGACGCCAAGCTCCGCTGGAAGGAGCACGTAAAGAAGAAGAAGGAAGAAATCAACCTAAAATTCAAGAAGATGTACTGGCTCATTGGGAGAAAATCCCAACTACCTATACATAACAAAATGCTACTGTACGAGCAAGTGATCAAGTCAATTTGGGCCTACGGCTGCCAGTTATGGGGCTGCACTAAGAGCAGCAACAGGAAAATAATCCAAACAACGCAAAACAAAATTCTCAGGAGCATAGTTAATGCCCTCTGGTATGTCCGAACGATTGATCTCCATCGCGATCTTAAAGTCAAGATGGTGAACGAAGTTATTAAAAATCGAGCAACGGACCATGAAAACCGTCTCCACAAGCACAGGAATGTTGAAGTACTGAACCTTCTGGACAACAGTGGCGACGTACGAAGGCTGAAAAGGACCAAACCCCTGGACCTAGTTACATCTCACTAAAGTGTTGTGATGAGTGGTAGTAGGTAGTGATCTATGAACCACAATACGTTAAAAATTAACTAACAGAGTGAAGTCACTAGATGTATAATATACAGTTGTAACAATAAAGATAAATTAAAAAAAAAAAAAAAAACCTCTTCAACACACCACTCTGCTCGAGTTATAACACAAAGGTGAGTTTCGATATGGAATTGATTTGTTGATGTAATGGGAAAGATAACGTACTTCAATAATGACTGATATTGTGTATAAACGAATAAAACACATTATAATGTAGGAGTTGTACAGCTGCAAACGCGGGTTAGATTTTGCTGAAAATTCTACCCTATACAGAGATTAATTATTATGAGATGGAATAATGCTAGATAAAATGAATCGAAATGTTCAGTTGAAATAAATAAATCACCAAAAAAATAAATACTTAATATAGGAGAACTATGTAACGCTGCTAATGCGTCGGGAAATTTCACGGTGAACCTCGAACTGAACTCTCAAAGAAAATCGACCAGATAGATGATGGAGAACTCCACTGACACATATGGTGGAAGATGGGTATTCAAACTCAGAGGTGGCTTCTTTACTTACAAACAAACCGTACGAAACAAGCCGAAATAAAGAATACTCCATATGTTACAGGCATGTCGGGAGACACTTTCCATTTTCTTTGTAGCAGCCCTATGCTTTCGGAATTCAGATGGTATTCAATCAGGCGAGGCTGGATCGGGATGAGGGGATTGAGGTTCGTAATGACCAAAAAATGGCCACATGCTTCCCTATTATGCCCTATTTTTTAATCGTCCTTGTGTCTTATATTCGTAGATTAACAGGTAATGACGTACCATGACAGGGGCGCGCTAGAAAGAAAATATCAGAACCTCTTGAGAACCCGGTGAAAGTTGAATTTATGCTAAATGTCCTAATCCTAATCCTTCTAGTCCAAAATGCAGCTCTAATAGTTGATGATACGAAGATAAGTAGGTGGTACCTAAAATGTAAGTAGTGTGTGTGTAATGTGTGTGACTGTCAATTCAACGAGTACCTACAATTCATAATGGCGATTTGCCTACATATTGTTCTAATCAAAGTATACTTCAAGATAAGGTAAATCTCATCCACATTTATAAGAAAAACCCTGCAAATTCTTGACACAACGGTTTATTATCTTCTTTGAGCAGATCACCCTAATCTAATTCACGAAATGATAGATGAAACTCTAGCTCAACATCCAAATTTAATTTGTTCAATACAAAAGTATTGTCTGTGACCTTTGTGAGTCGTCCTTGATTTTTCCACGTAATTGCCTACATTGGAGAAACTGTTTGGAGTCTGTATGTTAAACTACAATATTCGGAGACACAATTGGGAATTAATATAGGTGGAAAGCAGATTTTTGAGGTTGGAAATTCATCTTCGACGTGTAGGTAAGATGTAAGTAGAGACAAACTTGGAAAATTTCTCTCCCCGCGTCCCACGCAAGTTCTCGAAGAATTCTTCCACTTTTGAAACAATTACAAGTTCAGCGGCCGGAAGTGAGGGAAAATTCTTGGGAAAGGGAAGGAGGCGGATTTAGAAGACTGGGTATCTCATATGAAAATATTAAAATTTCTATAAAGTTTGGGTAACGGAAGACTTTCAGAGGGCTTCGCTTTCACAACTAATAAACGACTTACAACTGAGGAATAATAGGGAGAAAATGTTTGTTGTCGACTTGAAAGGGCGCTCTTTTGTTATTTTCAAGACTTCAATCGATAACGCTCGACATGATGAATTATCAAGCATATATTATGGAATATAATATCATATCAGCCTCACAGGTATCTTGTTTTAAGCTTGTGAAATACGCTATGAAAGGGAAATATTTGGAGCTCTGGTCCCATATCATTTCAATCCTACAGAAGCTTACCGAAGAAGAGACATTTTAGTTGGGACAAGAGCGGATTGAAGTACCTGTGGAATTTTGATGAAACTCAATAATACCTTAATGCTTATGCATGTTAACAGTAACTGTTAACATAACTGATATACCGCCCGAAAGTAACAGAACTAAATTAGTTTTCTCGAACCGTTTCAACATGAAGCCACGGGTCAACGGATTTGAGGACTGTTTTATTTCTGACTTATTTTTCAGTAATTTGTTCTGTGTTGTACTGCAACGGCAAAATGTAGCCCATTGGTACAGGAAACGGAGACAAAGCTTCACTACTGAATGTAACGAAAAAGAGGTCAAAAAACATTAATTGGTCAAAGTATGAAATGTGACGAACTGGAGAATTCAAAGTTGTTCATGGTGTGTGTGAATAAAATAATTTTCTGTTCAATTACCCTGTACCTATAATAAATCAGTACAACAACGAAGTATCATCTCAAGCGTGTTCAAAATCTCCTTTGCATGGAACTTTCCTTGAGAATAGATGGAAATTTGCAGCTAAGTGAGCATTTATTAATCAACAACAGGAGAACAAATGGTGTAAGGAACAGGAGAGTAGATTCTGGTGAAGCAGTTTGTTCTCCCATTCCCTCTAAAACGAATTTATCAAGCCCACTGGAAGCCGACCAACTCGGGAAAACGGCGGTGAGTGATTTCAATCCGGAATATTAAGAGAGGCACCACCCGGAATGAAAAATTGGGGTGCTATTATTACCCTAAGATGAAGGAGAGGTCCTTCCATCCACCGCTAGAAGAATTTTTGCCATCTGTTCTTTTTTATTTTTTCCAACAAAACGGACTCGGCGGGGCGGGAAAAGCTAATAAGGATTAGCAGTTTGTCAAAAATAATTACCCCATCGGCGAGAGAGAAAGGCGAGAGAGAAGAATTATACCTCTTATTACCCGAAGACGCCTAGAGGTTAGTCTGTCACTTGTCCCTTTCCAGACTGTCAAGCAGCTGATGGTTATTTTCTTTTAGCCCATTTTGTTAAGTTCCTTATCTCCTTGCGGTGGAGTTCCCGAAGAAATGTGTCATTCCTTCTTGAATGATATCGCTAAGATCGCGGTTTTAAGTGGGTGTTTTTTAGGAGGTCCTTTGAGGGGGGGGGGGGGATGTATGATCTTATGGCCAGAATTCTGAATTTCATGTAGGAAGTTGTGATGAAGCAAAGAAGGGGCGAGCGATAACAGAAAATTACCCAATTTCAACTACTTCCGGCGTTAAGAAAACCTCACTAATGGGCTCCATATTGGCTGATGGGAAGGAATTCCGATCTTTCACATCACAAACAACTGCTAATAAACAAGCAGATTCTTCGCCCTACGTGGAACTACGATATACAACTCCGGGGGTGTGCAAAAAAGTCAAATATTAAAAAGATCCAAACTTCGCATAATAAAATACCGAGAAGCGGCCCATGGTACATGCGAAATGATGATTTACACCGAGATTTGAGGATAGAGTCAGTAAATGATACATTTGCCAAGTACGCGCGGAAGCACGAACATCGCCTCCACAAACATGAGAACCTGAAGATGCTCCACAACGAAGTGGAACTCCAACGCCTCAAGCGTAAGAAATCACTGGACTGGATTGTGCTGCAGGAATAGTTCAGTGTAATGAGAGTGAACCCCAGTGTCTATAGCGATCAGGCTGCAAACACGGGTTAGGTTTTGCTGAAAATCCAACCCTATACAGAGATGAATTATTATGAGATGAAATATTGCTAGATGAAAATTGTATCAAATATTCAGTTGCAATAAATAAATCACACAAAAAACTAATGGGCTCCAAGATTTGATATTTTTTGGGTATACATGGGAATTTGAGATAACCTTATTCGTACATGCCGTATTGCCATATTGGTTTTGGCACTTGTCGTTGGAAGTACCTATTGATTATATTTCCAAAGGGGTAAGTTAAAATGGTGCAGTCTTACAAGAAGTCGTCGCCTGCAGGAGTCTGTACAGCTTAACGAACCGAAATACCTTGATAGTACATGCTGTTGCACCGTAAACAGGTACGAAAAATCAAGAGAAACATACTTCCTTAACAGAATTCATACCAGTTGAATTTCACACGAGTTAACGTCTCCGCTCGTCTGAGGGAATAGCTATTGTTGGGAGACGAAATCCCCTCATTGAAGGACGAAGAGGATTCCAAATGGGAGGTGAAGGCGGCCCAGGAACGAGGTTAGAGGGCGCCCGCTGATTGCGTCAGATTCACCGGCCTCAACGAGAAGGATTAGCATCAGAATCACTTCCCTCAAGAACCTCCTGTCCTCCATTCCAACGTCTTATGTCCCTACTGATTAATTGATGAACCACTCTGTCAACCTCTCTCTTTGCCACGGTTCCGTTTTCTCCCTATCAGCTCTAAGCTTTATTGGGCTTCCCAACGATATTTTCACGAACAATCGAATAGTTAATTGCTGCTTGTGATAGCCGTATCAGTGACATACATAACCATGTCATGAGGATTGTTATTTCCGATTGATCAATTTAACCCACCTACCCACTAGTAAATCAAGTTACCAACAAGGAGATTGGAATATTATGAAGGGTTTCGGGAGACCAAAATTCGACCAAAAGGTTCTCTTATACAACTACTGTCTGTAGGGTAGTACTGACTGAGATGCGAAAGCAAGGCAGATACAAGGGTCATGACAACTGAAATTCTGCTCAGAGTTTCTTATACACGACGAAAACTAATACGAAGCCAGGATTGATGGAGGGACGGGAATTGAGAGTCATTGGATAGGGGTGAAGTAGAGAGTGGACACCTTTTTATGAAAAAATTTATTGTGACATCTTTTTAGTCACCTTGGAGATACACATTATGCTAAAATTGCACCTTCAAACACCCACTTTGGTCCCCCTTTTACTTCGAGACATCTAAAACTATCCACAAAACACTATTTTTAGAGCGTAAGAACATAATTTCCGTGACACAAATTCATAATTTCATACCAGGCTAGGCCAAGGAGGTGGCTCCAGGTACACGTAGAAAATGGGACAAGGTACACGTCCTTTTCCCAAAGACAAAAAAATGTTGCCAAAGCCATGGACCGCGGTTAAATAAAATCTTTGACTAAAAATTTAGTGATGGCTGGAATAAAAATTCGACTTACTTCTAACGGAATACCTGAAAATCCACCAAACGAAAACCCTCGAACTGATAACATAATGATATCAGCATAGTTGATGTTCATTGTCAACTTCATTGGTTCGGCTGAGCTGTCGAATCGATGGCTTAAATCGATCCTACCTTAACTCCTTGTTCAGGATTCCAAGGGTGGCTCCAGCAGGGTTGCCAACCGTACCGTATTTTACGGGACAGTCCCTTATCTTGTCCATTTGTTCCATGTCCTGGCGAAACCCTTCCCGGGACGCTATTTGTCCCGTATTTCAGGGTAGGATTGGTAAGTAGGATAGGTAATTTACTTGTAGGTAGGTCCTTTCCTTACCTAAAATGTTTCCTTTCCTTTAAAAATATACTTAGGGACCTGAAAAATAAAACGTTGAAACAAAGGTATTCCGTCTATGTTTTGTTTGTCTCGCCTATTTAACCTGAAGTGAGACGTGTGCTGTTCAACATTATTATAATATAAAGGTTGAGGTGTTCATTACTCATCTAGCAACCAGTACCAGGTGTGTGTATATGACATATACATTGTATAGTGTCCCGTATTCTTCTGCCAGCGAGTTGGCAACCCTGGGCTCCAGGTACAAACATGCGCATGGTACACGACTTTGCCCTAATTATATATTAGGACAAAGTAGCTCAACAAAAAAATGAATAAAAATAGAACCAAAAATCGTCCCAAAATGTATGACTGATCCCAGCTACAAGTCATCGCCGTATAACTCACTCGATGTATAGTCCTCTCGTAACGCTCGTGCGTCAGTTTCCTACGTCAATTTCGGACTGGTTTGACACAAGGTTTTCCCCCAGGTTTTCTCCGACGGGCTTTGTAATTTGCTGCACTATATTTTATTTTCGCCACCTTTGATTAGCCCTTGCGCAGTTTACTTTACCTCACAGCGCCTAACTCTGCGAACACAACCTTCCCCCATCGGCGGCAATGCACAAAAAAAAAAGAAGTGAAAAAGGGGTTAACAAAAAAACGTGAAATGGTCCAACCCAAAGCCTTTGCCAGTAATTACAGTGTTATCTGAGATCCCTAAGCACACATAATAAATTACCTTTAAGGAGAGAAAAAGGTTTTCGGGTAGTAATTTCCGAACCGACTACTCCGCGGGTCCCTCTGAACCGATATTTTCGTTCTCCTTTTTTTAAATCGAAGGTCGTAAGACGACTTTTTCTATTCTTCGGTGTCTTTGATTTTCTCGGAGCTTTTCGGATGATTGGAGAGTGAACGTTGACGTCATGACCCAAGAGTCTCCAGTTACAAAACCTCTCAACAGCGTAAGTAGTTCAATCTCCACTCAAGTGGAGATGACATTTTGTTGCATAAGTAAGTAAAGTAAAGTAAAGTAAGTAAGATGTAGCTCATTCTTGAAATGAAAATTGGAAATTAATACAACCTATTTGTTCAGTGGTTCTGATATATTCGACTACATAGTAGGTATCCTGTATACGGGAAACCCTAAGCAAAGGGAACGGTTCGGTCAGAAAGTCATCATGATGGCGGTTTATAGAGTTCAGGATGCACCTTCGGCCTTAGCACTTGAATTCTTTGAAGATTTAGGACTAGAAATCGACAAAATCAATTCGGCTGGTGCTACGGTAGTATTAAGATGGCCTTTTTGAATACCTTAACGGTCCGAGGCCTGATTTCTGGGATAAATGGGATGTACGCGCGTTCAAGAAGAGAGTAAATCAACCATCGATCATAATAATAATAATATATTAAGATTATGATCGATATATTATATTCTACAGGAAGACTGTCCAAAAGAACCCACTGACCATAATTTTGAAACCTAACTAACTGATCATTATTCAACAATCTTTAAGCTGGATGTACTGAGGTCCAAGTCGTCCAAAAGACCGATTCTTTATGTTATTTGTGTTGCTATTGCACGTTAACACTAGTTTCCCTGTCAAAAAAAGTCACAGAGATCGATAATCACAATTGAAATCTGATTGATTTGAAACTTGGACGTAAAATGCGCGCGGTTGTGACGTCACCCATCGTCGGTCCCCTCGACCATCTTGCAAGTTTTAGGAAGAGTGGATACTGTAACTAACCGTATTTATTGTCGGCGCGGTGGTAGCATTGATTTACCGACCAATCAGATGCTTCAGCGGTTCTGACGTCATCGTGCGCTTTTTATAAACATGATTATGTTTCTATATCCATAAAAAGTAAGGGCGAACTAATTTTGACGAATTTTTCCCATTTTCACGTTTTTGAAGCGATAATCTATCAATAAAAATTCCTTTAAAAAATCCCGCGCAAACCCCAATCGGTTACAGAAGCAGAAGAACGAAACGAAACTTTGCTCCAAAAGAAGGGGGTCAGTGATTGAAGCACCGGATTTGGAATTAACTGCCTATAATCTAGAATCATTACTAACTTCGTGTTGGAGGAATCAACTGAAAATCAGAAGAAACGGTCCCATAAAAAACGAAGCTGGAACCGAGGATGATAACGAGATTGCTCAACTCAATTAGAACAAAAGAAAATAGGACTGACAACATACTTCCAACCAAGATTGGAATAATCATGAAATAATGTAAGAGATGAATCTAGTTGATTTTAATTTATCTGATATTCCAGAAATAGATTTTTTTGTAATCATGTAACCTCGTAAGTGTATAGGTAGGTATTTCTTGAAAAACAGGAGCGGGAAGTGAATCCTCGACCTACAGCACAAGAATTGGTCTTAACGTGGGGAGTAGCATGAGACAAATTCTCAAGTGTATGAATTGTATCCTATATTTCTAAATAAATGTGTTTAAACAAAAATAATAAAGTTTACCTACTCTATGCAAGGGTAGGTAGTTTACCCAAGAGTTGCTCCCAACATTGACTTACATGCGTTTGGCTCAAATGTATGTAAACTTATGGCTTATATTGACCAATTAAATTAAACTCAACCACCGTCTCATTACCCATATCCAATTATTGTTCAAATATCGTCCATAAATACGAACTTCGGTTCAGGCGACCTCTTCCTTTACGAGAAGGAAATGTCGCCAGGTCTCATCATCAAAGTGGCAGGCAGCACCATTACGGAGGCTGAAAATTGTGGAGACAATACATGTAGTTTATTGTCGTTGCGTGAAATTGTACAGGAGTTTTTATATATTATACGTGATTTGGCGTATGAACCCCTGGTATCTTTCCGCATTTTGCATCCTTGAAGGTTCATCATTGCCGAATATATTTCATCGTATTAGCTGCAGGTTAACGAAATAAAGGAAAACCAACGAACAAGCAAACTCTCAAAGTAATAACGACGGTTCCGCAACTTACCGAAGTCGTCAGCTGCTTCCTAACTACCTGCTAATTGAAAATGAAAAGCGGTTTCATGGTAAGTACCAAATATTGCGACAATTACATTTTAACTAACCAATACATCGGCAGATTTATTTTTATTTTCTCAGATCTTCTTAGAGGAGAAACTGCCTCCTCAGAAAGTATTAAGTCGCTAAGCATATTTTAATGAGGGCGGAACTAAACGTCAAAGCGAATCGGCTGATGACTTGGGCAATAAAGAAGTAACTTTGTAAAGTTTTAGAATCCCAGCGCAAACTTTTTATATTATGTGGAAGTGGAGAAGTTAGAGCAGGGGCGAGGGAGTCAGCCAGTTGGCGCTGTTTCAAGACTTCTATTATTATTTGTTTTCCTCAGTTTCTTTCGGGTAACCAGTTGAAGATTATGAATTATGCAAAACCACCATTTTGACGGTAAATTTGTCGAGTTCAACCACCGTACCCGTCTGTCAAAATAATGTAATGACGGGGAGGTTTAAGGTAATTTTCCGTGATCACACGTCGAGTAATTTGTACGAGTTTGTATTCGGTTTTGTTCACATTTCAAAACGACAGCCGTTCGGTATTAGTCCAGTGACCTCTTGGTAAATGATTTTTAAAAATCTGTACCATGGAACAACAACAACCAATGTCAATTATTTCAAAACAATTTTTATGGCGTTTTCCGACGTTCCAGACGCCAAAGAATCGATTGAAACAACAACCAATGATCCTAGACACACAGAAAGCCTTGATTTTCAAATCCTCCAAACCAATGTCACAAACGAGACTGAGAGGATTTGATTACACCAACAGTCAATGTCGACATAGGCTACTGTTGCAGCGATGCATCGACTAACAATCGATTATACCCACCCTACCAATGTCACCTTTCCCCTTCAATCTCAGACGTTTTTCACTCTCAACAGTGCTATCGAAAATTATCTATTTTCCACAACTTCTATCCGTGAAAATTGGAACATTTTAATCTCGCATTTTAATTCTTTGCCACTCATGAACTCAAACACTCGTGGTTGAAAAATCCTACAACTGAACAGACCAAATTTTTTTTGTTCAGTTGCAGGATTTTCCAAGAGCATTTAATGCTCTCGGAAATGTACATCAACAGGCGGGTACGTAAAGTTCATTTTTTTGCGATGTTAGTTTTAAATATAAAACGAATAGAATGTTAATTTTTTTGGTCATTCGTTCATAATTATTGTTTAGACGACGCAATTCTAGACGACGTTCCGTTGAACTTAATCCAGGATCCTACAATTCTGGATCTTTCAATCCCAGCACTTCGAAGGTGGGAGGCTTAAGATTCCGCCCAGTGGGGCAATTAAAGGATCAGAGCAGCTTAATGAAACCTTAAGATTCCTCCCCCGACTACCTGCGGGCAGTTTGGAGTATCCTTAAGATTCCGCCTCTCCCCGAGAACATCTCCCCTGTGCACGGAAAACGAAGTTAGTAAAATATAGAAATGATATTTAGCAATAATATTTATTAACGAAATGATATTTATTAACGAAATTTGTCAACAAAGCTTACGGGTTCAAACATTAATTTCGTCCACTTGATCTATATGTCCAACTAATCTATATGGTACTAATCAGTTGATTAGGGGATGTTTTTATTCCGCAACCCCGTCCACATGAGCTATATGTCCAACTAATCTATAATATAGATACAATCTACAATATAATATAATATATTATATAATCTATAATTTAATACCATATTATGGTACTAATCAGTTGATTGGAGGATGTTTTTATTCCGCAACCCCGTCTACTTGATCTATATGTCCAACTAATCTATATGGTACTAATCAGTTGATTAGGGGATGTTTTTATTCCGCAACCCCGTCCACTTGATTTATATGTCCAACTAATCTATATGGTACTAATCAGTTGATTAGGGGAGGTTTTTATTCCGCAACCCCGTCGATGAGGGATCAGCTAGCTTTCTTCGTGCATTGTACAAGCAGGTTGAAAACGCAGTTAGTAAAATATGGAAATTATATTTGGCAATTTATTAACGAAATTTGTCAACAAAGGTTACGGGTTCAAACATTAATTCCGTCCAACGTTTCTAAATATATTAACAGATTAATTTCGTCCAACAGTTTCAGCATAAAACGACGATAGATTGGTAACTAGCTCGTCGACCAATGTCATTTTTTATTTTACTAATTACTAGATTTACAACATTTTAAACTGTACCAATCGATTTAAAATAGCAAGAAACCTTGGAAAACCCATCTTGGACTGGAAAGGTTTTTTCAGCTAACGCAATAGGGGCATCAAAAGTTGAACCCTCAACTTCAAAGTCAGATTCTCGCTAATTGGCCTTTTGTACAATGTTGTTTGTTGTTGAACCAAGGTATGGAAATATTTGTAGGTTAACCTTCTAAAATTCGCTCAATACGTCATGCTACATGACTGCAACTGTTTAATCTACTCAAAGTCGGCATTAGCATTTCCTTCGCCCCACACAATCCACCCCTAGCATTCCCCCCGTCATCATGAACCACGGATTTTCATTTAATTCCACCCCACGACAGTTTACATAAAGTCTCCAGAGCATCGGACCCTGATTACGTCATTAGACACGGTTCTCTGGTCCTAGAGAAGTGCTCCCCCGCCTTAGTGCAAATGACTGCCCTGCCGAGGATAATATCACCCAATCAGAGTCCTCACTCTTCCTGTTATAATTTTCTTTGTTCTGAAGCCCGGCTGAGGGTCGCTCTTTTGTTCCTTTTGCGGGACACACAGTCCTTCCGGCCGCACAATAACGCCCTCTATTATAAATGCTTTCTTGATTCCCCGCAGTTCCTCTTTAAATCTAGCACCATTTCACTTCACTGTCGGAGTTACAATCTAGACCACATATTTCCATCAACTTGTCTCACCCATCGTTCTGTAAAATTCTGTAGCTGCAAGTGGAAATGTGCATTTAAAATTATTAGATCGGTCTTCAGCTCTGACTGAGCGAGCAGGCAGCTACAGCAGACGTAAATCGATGAAACTAATTTTTATTCAAATGGGGGAACAGTATTCGTCAAAGATGACCTCCCTCGAATAAGTAAACGACAGACGACGCGTGTTTACAGCTTCTGACTGATGGCAGATTCCTCGCCAGTAATGAGGTTTGGTATAATCCATCGGGTAGGGAGCCTCTTGAAACAGAAAGCTGATCGGAGCTTCTTCTCGGGGGGGTTACACATATAAATCTATCTGAAAGTGATTCAGCAGAGAGAATAACGACTCCTCATCCATTGCCTACGTGATGGAATCTTCTATTTTACGTCTCCCCAGCTTTCAAATGGAACCGGTTTATACGCTCCCGACCCTCTTTTCTCCCACTGGGTGAAAAGGAAGTGCCAATGAATAAATTCTTACCTCTAGGAGGTCTTCCCTACAATCCTAGGGTTTATTAAGGATTTCACAGCGGCACTCTCCCTCCCCAGATTTACCGTATTAGGGCTAATATCAAACAGACAATCCACAGAAAAGAAAACGCTCTTGGGGTGTTCTTATAAGTTAGGTGGGATCGTTTCGAATAGCTCATTAAGGTTCAGATCTATTTTCATGACTCATATTAAATTATATGTACCTACAATAAATCTCGTTTGAATTTCTATCCTCCCAACCATTATTCTGCACATTAAATAGGTTATCTCACCTCACATTGTATTAAATACAAATTTTTTCATCTGTGGTCTTATCTCTGAGAAATCAAAACGCGAAAACGGAATAGAACTTTATTTCAGGAATTGGTAAATTAGTGTTGAATGGAAACATCCACCTTCCATGCATATTATACATTCGGCCGACTTATTTTTATTGACTCCAATGAGACCAACCTTTACTGGTTTAAGTCCAAATTTTGTTCTATAACATTCAATTTTATCATTAATACTATTAAAAAGTTTGACAAACAGGGTACTAAATAGAGGGTTTTAAACTGATTTGAACACTTTTCATAATGAAACAAAAAGTTCATTTTTCAAAGAATCTCTTTTTCAAGTTCGTGATTTTTCAATATTTCTCAATATTTTTTAATACATGAAGGTAATTATCAATATTTCGGGAGGGGGGAAGCTCGTAGCTTCAATTTCGTTATCATAAATCCAGGGTAGAAGGCATTATAAACTTGGCTTACTTTTGAGGCATACTGATCGCACGGATTATGGGGGAGTACGTAGTGGGATAGAGGTTGAAAAAATTATGAGGGTTAAAAGAATTCTGAATTGTTGAGGGAAAATCCCACTTGATTAGTGTTCCGGGTTGTCGTGAATTCTAATTGAGTGTGGGCAATTAATTTACCATCCATCATCTTCAATTTATATTACAGCTGGGATGTTTTGATAAATTTCATTATAAAGTTGATAATAATGAAGTATCAGGGATGTATGGGATTTATTGGAATCTCCAGCTAACTTGTCCTTGATACAAGTACGACAGTACGATTACTGTAAAACCTTCAAATATTCAAGTACGCCTAGTATCTTCGGGTTCTATACGGACAATTTTCATTCGGAATGATGCACTCAACTACTAGTACGATGGAGGTAAACGAAATTCCGCTATGTGATTGCATACATACCCCTATAATGGCGTTTTTATTTAAAGCAGTGGACGCTACTCGTAAATTGAAAGAAAAAAATTAAAATGGTTAGAGAAAGGAAGCATAGGGTTTTCTAGCAATCCAAATGGCCGCTTATAGATTTTCCTGAGTAGGTAGGTTGACATAACAATCACAGGGGGAATAAAAGTTATTTCTTTTTCCTCTTACCTACTTAAATGAGCAATTCATGGTATTAATTTTGTTGAGAACGAAAAATCCTGCTTCAGTAATGAGATGTCACGAACCTTCGCTAAGACTACAGCGTTAGACCGAGTACAGAGTTTTTGAAACGCTGAGTGGAATGCAGCGTCAGCATTGCATTAAAAGTTATCCACCTCTGAGGAAGAGAAATGGATTTTTTTTCCACTTCAAAACCTCCTTCCCGCCTATTGCTAAAACGTAAAGAGCAAAAGAGTGGTCTACAAAAACTGCTATCAAGAGGAAGAGGCCGCCAAACACAAACAACCATCGTCCTAAGAAAAAGTCTAATTAAAACAAAAAGAGAAAAGTTGCCAGCCCTTCTTCCTCCGGATGGTCTTCAAACTTTCATAAAAGGAGAAAAAGGGAGAGCTATTGAACGAGACGGGTTATAATGGGTTAGAAATAATATTTCAGCTTGGCGCCTCCTCAGAAAACAAAAGACGCTTTTCTCTCTTTAATCCTCCCTCAATTACATCGCTTTCGGTAGAGCCAATTTGAGTTTTCAAGGTGAACGAATTACGAAATACCGATTTTAAAGAAAAAAAGTCGTTAAAATACTGGGGATCATTTTATGGCAAGGTATAATGATGGTAACCGCACCGCTGGACACATCACCTACGAGACGTTCTATTCCTGGCCACTCCTTGTACAAGCGGGAAAGCGATGACGAGCGTTGAAGGAATTAAGTTGACGAGTTATATCGCTAGGAATTAAGTAGCTCCAAGTAATTTCTTACCTTCGAGGGATTTACTAGGCAAGTGCCTACATAAATTATTTTTCGTTCATTCAAGACCAACCGAATCCTACCATCTTGGACCTGGAGCTCCATTGAAGAGTAACTTCACTGAGAATGTGTCGAGAATGGGGTCGATGATTGCATTTTGTGGTCCTCATTCCACAAGCAAAATCGAAAACGGTTATCCTTTGCATTCTCCTGAGTCTTATTTCAACTACTTCAACATTCACAATGTAACAACAGTGATAAGGTTGAATAAAAAGATTTATGATGCCAATCGATTCATTGACTCAGGCTTTCAGCACAAAGATTTGTTCTTTGTTGATGGCAGTACCCAATGCAGACCCTCTTTTTGGACGTTGCAGGCCCCCTCCGCGGCCCCCTCCGCCCACTGATCAAGTATCTTGAGTTATAAACTTTTAGATCTCTTAATTGTAAAAATATATCCCTTCCCCCTTTATCTCGTCGTAGTCTTTGACTTCACCCCATCGTCCAGTACCTAAGGTACGTGTATGGTATTTCCATATCACATGGTAGCAGAGCATGGTTACGATCCACGGACCTCTGGGTTATGGGCCCAGCACGCTTCCACTGCGCAACTCTGCTGATTCAATGATGCAAATGTTTTCTTAGAATAGAGATTTTTTTAAAACAACGTAATAGTGGTTCACTACATAAATTATTCTCACACAATATGCAGTGATTAAATCCCGCTGTTTTTCCCTGTCCGAGCATTTGCTGGCTTGGAGATAATGGGGCTATGAAGAGAAGAACCTGAGTCAAGGCTAATAGAAGATTTGGTGATAGAACGGGTTATAGGCCGTAAGCAGCTTAGGTTGACTTTGGACATGTTAGGGCGAACCATTGTTTTTGAGCCGAGCCACACACTGAGTTCCCCATCCACACATTTCTTCTGGTGAGAACAGATCTAGTTCGTCTCTTCAATAAAGTCGTGGAGGGTTTATCATTGACCTTCGTTACTTTGAGGGGAGATGCTAGTTGTGGATCAACTTCTTTTGGTCTGGCTCCTCTACAAGCACTCATGGTACTGTGGGGTCTTGGCATCCTTCGACGAGCTTTAATTTGGTTCAGATGATCACCTTGAGTTAAGGCACCAATGCTGATTCTTTCTTTATCTTTCACCAAAGTTAATTCACTTCTAGACTTTTTTATATTGTCCTCTTTCCCTGTATCGGCTGTCCTGAAGATGCCAACGTGTTTTTCATCAGTTTTTAATGTATCAACCTTGTTTAAGATTTTAGATATTGATTCGTCGTAGTGAAGTAGCTTATGCTATAGGCTATTGAAACTATTGTGTAGAGATAACTCTTTCAATTTTTTACTGTATATGCCATAGTTGTGGACTGGGAATGTGTAGGAAGATCCAAATGTAGATTCCCGATCTTTGTTCCCACTTACCCACATCAACTGCTCCTTCTCTTTCAGCCATTGCTGCTGGTGACCAATGATTGATCCAGGACGGCAGATTCTTATCCACGCAATGGCTTCCATGACATTGAAGTTGTAGTGCTTCATTATGTAACAACCAATAAGAGATCCGGTTCTCCCAAGACGAGCTTTACAATGAACTGCGACAGCTCCTGGAGCACATTCAGAGATATTCAGAAATTGTCTCAATATATGATCACTAGGTGTACTGCCATCAACAAAGAACAAATCTTTGTGCTGAAAGCCTGAGTCAATGAATCGATTGGCATCATAAATCTTTTTATTCAACCTTATCACTGTTGTTACATTGTGAATGTTAAAGTAGTTGAAGTATGACTCAGGAGAATGCAAAGGATAACCGTTTTCGATTTTGCTTGTGGAATGAGGACCACAAAATGCAATAAACTTCTGAAGGACTATCCAGTTAAGATCACCATTCTCTACCCTCTCGTAGAACTCATATTCCTCGACATCAAAATCATCAAAATTTAAAAATCCCAAATGATTAGCTTTATGAACAGCCTGTAGGCAATCAAAGATAGAAACGTGAAAAACAGATACTCCCATTGATGCGTCCCTGTATGGGATGAATGATGGCTGAATTCCATCAAGAAGAATGCTATATGCTTCTTCTGGAGTTTTCTTCAGGTACAGTATTGAATAAGAGGCAATTAGGTAAGCAGCATTAACTCTTGTTTGTGGATCTATAGTTGTGTAATGCACAATTTTCTTCTTGGTTTGGTAGGCTACCTTCCTTTTGCGATTCAGTTTCATACAATATCGAAACAGCATAGCCAAATTAGGAGGTCCGAAATCGGCGTAAAAATTTTCATAAACCAGCTCTTCATCAATAGAGAAATAATGTGTATTACTTGTCGACCTTGGCTTGATAGAGGTCTTGAGAGTTACGAAATAAAGATGGTCTTTGACGAATTCACACGCAGAAATGAGTACTCCGCTGTGAGTATGATTTGAGCATTAATATGCAATTGAAAGATATTAGCGGATGCTTGCAGGGAGTTGATAGGATCTTCTGGTAGAATGTGATTAATGACATCGCAGGAGGTGTAATAATTCTAACATAACATGCTTTTCAAGCAACAACGTATTTTCATGATACGTTGAAAAAGCGGATATTCTTCAAACAGCGATTGTCGTTAACGAAAAACTCATAAGTTGGAAAACTTAGGCCTGATCCAAGTATCACATTCTCAGGGATACCGTGAAAATTTCAGCAGGCTGCACATATCACCATCAACTTCATCATGAATTGGTAAAGAAAATAAGACTGACGTGTCGAGTTGCAGCCCACCCAGAGACGCCTCCGTCCCTTCCATATAAATCGTATGAAATGCTAACAGTAAAAACCCTTGCCACAGGTTGACATGTAACGGAAATGCAAAGCACCAAGCAGCTGGTTCTGTGGAGATTCGATGGGTAGCTGGTCTTATAGTAAACCCGGCCAAGTGCAAAATAGCAACTCGCCGTTTGGAATTCCTCCACATGAACACGACTCTCGTTTCCACCCCGTAGCATACGCAGGCAGGAAATTACAGGACCCAGAAAAAAAATTCAATGTATGAACTGTAGTTTGCTGCAGCCCTTCACGCAGTTCTTAAGTTTAAGCCTTATCTCGGACACGCCCACTTCCACTAATATACAGATGCAAAAGCAGTTGCTGCTTTGACCAAGTTGAATGATGCCTCCCCCAGGGTGACTCGCTGGGTTACAACAGTTTAACTTCACACTCCACCACCTCCCCGGCAAGCAAAACAGTATTGCTGATTACCTATCCCGTAATATACTCACCCTCCCACCTACCGACTTAGAAAACGTAAGGAGCAGTTGACGTGGGCAAGTGGGAACAAATATTGGGAATCTACATTGGGATCTTCCTACACATTCCCAGTCCACAACTATGGCATATACAGTAAAAAATTGAAAGAGTTATCTCTACACAACAGTTTCAATAGCCTAAAGCATAAGCTACGTCACTACGACGAATCAATATCTAAAATCTTGAACAAGGTTGATACATTAAAAACTGATGAAAAACACGTTGGCATCTTCAGGACAGCCGATACAGGGAAAGAGGACAATATAAAAAAGTCTAGAAGTGAATTAACTTTGGTGAAAGATAAAGAAAGAATCAGCATTGGTGCCTTAACTCAAGGTGATCATCTGAACAAAATTAAAGCTCGTCGAAGGATGCCAAGACCCCACAGTACCATGAGTGCTTGTAGAGGAGCCAGACCAGAAGAAGTTGAACCACAACTAGCATCTCCCCTCAAAGTAACGAAGGTCAATGATAAACCCTCCACGACTTTATTGAAGAGACGAACTAGATCTGTTCTCACCAGAAGAAATGTGTGGATGGGGAACTCAGTGTGTGGCTCAAAAACAATGGTTCGCCCTAACATGTCCAAAGTCAACCTAAGCTGCTTACGGCCTATAACCCGTTCTATCACCAAATCTTCTATTAGCCTTGACTCAGGTTCTTCTCTTCATAGCCCCATTATCTCCAAGCCAGCAAATGCTCGGACAGGGAAAAACAGCGGGATTTAATCACTGCATATTGTGTGAGAGTAATTTATGTAGTGAACCACTATTACGTTGTTTTAAAAAAATCTCTATTCTAAGAAAAAATTTGCATCATTGAATTAGCAGAGTTGCGCAGTGGAAGCGTGCTGGGCCCATAACTCAGAGGTCCGTGGATCGTAACCATGCTCTGCTACCATGTGATAAAGGGGGGGAAGGGATATATTTTTACAATTAAGAAATCTAAAAGTTTATAACTCAAGAT